>CM076846.1:91051382-92251382 GCA_039519185.1 Astragalus membranaceus
AACATGAACATGGGCTGAATTTAACTCTTCTTCTGTTAGCCAATGAATTGACTCTTTTCCAGACGGACGACCAGGTAGACAAAAGACTGACAAAGCTAAATGATGTCTTGGACATTCAACGTCTTCCATGTCATTTCGAATACTTGCAGGAGCAAATTCATTCTTGAAATAATAGGAACAAAAATGAGTTGTTTCACGGTGTAAGTAAGAAGAAGATATCGATCCTTCAACTCTAGCTTTATTTTTAACTGATCTTTTTGAATCACCCATGAACCTAGAAAATAATATCCATCATTTGTTAATATATAAATCATCGATCTAATTATTAATCTAAATGTTATATATATTTAACTGACTTTTTAAACGGATACATCCATCTGTATTGGACCGGCCCGCCAAGTTTAGCTTCATATGCGAGATGAACAGGAAGATGCTCCAAAGAATCAAAGAAACCAGGCGGAAATATTCTCTCCAACTTGCATAAGATAAATGGGATGTCTTGTTCCATTTTTGAAATATCATCCACTTTTAGTATTGCAGAACACAAATTCTTAAAATATTGACTTATTTCAATGAGTGGATTCAAAACGTGTGTTGCAACGAACTAAAGGCAATAAGAAGTAAGCACTCCATGAATACATGACAATCATGGATCTTCATCCCATGTAACCTCCCAGGATCCACATCGGAACATCTTGCTAAATTGGAAGAATAACCGTCTGGCATTTTCAACTCAGAAATCCACCGACAAACTGCTTTCGCTTGCTCCGTAGATAAAGTATAATTGCCTTTGGGTTTCAGCGTCCTGCCGTTAGCTTGCTGAGCCAATACCAAATCCTTTCGCCTGCAGTAATGATCCACATCCTTCCTAGCCTTCTCATTGTCTTTCGTTTTACCTTTCACGCTCATAACAGTGTTAAATGTGTTTTCAAAGAAATTCTTTTCAATATGCATTACATCGAGATTGTGTCTCAATAGATTATCTTTCCAATATGGAAGTTCCCGGAAAATACTTTTTTTCGTACAATTATGCCATTGTCCATAACCATCTGGACGAGAAACAACACCAGCAACCACTTCCACAGGAGGGATATCCTTAACATTGTTCCAAACTTCTTCTGGTGTCAGCCTACGAGGAGGTTCACCTGTTTCAACATTCCCCTTGATGAATGCATATTTTGACTTTCTAAAGGGATGCTAGGTAGGTAAAAACCTACGGTGTGAGTCAAACCATGAAGATTTTCTTCTATATTTAAGAGTAAAAGCCTTTGTGTCAACCATGCAAATTTGACACGCCATCTTACCATGTGTCCCCCATCCAGACAACATTCCATACGCAGGAAAGTCATTAATTGTCCACATCAAAGCCGCCCTCATCATGAAATTTTGTCTTCGTGCTGCATCATAAGTTAAAACACCATCCCACAACCTTTTTAGGTCATCAATCAAAGGTTGCAAATATATGTCAATACCAGCTGTTGGATTAGTTGGCCCTGGTATTATAGCATTTAAAAACATGTACGGTTTAGACATACACATTTCAGGAGGTAGGTTGTATGGGGTAACAATAACTGGCCAACAAGAATACGGTGTTGCTGACGCTTGAATATATGGTGTGAAACCATCAGAGCATATATAAACCAAGCCGAACATTGCGTGGATCATTGGCAAAATCTGGATGAACACGATCAAAATGCTTCTAAGCTTCACCATCAGATGGATGGCGTAATTCACCAGAATTATTTCTATTTTCATAGTGCCACGTCATTTTACCCGCGGTTTCCATTGAAGTGAACATCCTCTTCAGTCTTGGTATAATCGACAAATAGAACATTGCTTTCCTTGGAACTGGTTTGCCTTTGCTTGTCCCTTTCCTGCTGACACGATACCGTGGCTCTTGACAAAACTTGCATTGCAGCAACTCTCCATCATTTATTCCAAACTCATTGTTATAATAGATCATGCAACCAGACACACAACAATCAATTCTTATAGATTTTAAACCAAGCTTCGATACCAATCTTTTAGCATCATAATAACTCTGCGGCAAAAGTCCTCTAACAGGGTTGCATCCAACATCATTTTTGTCATGTATTCCATGCACAATTCCACAACGTTAAATTGAGACTTAAGACCCAACAACCGAACACACATTGATAACTTAGAGTCTGTAGATCCTTCAAATAATGGTTTATTTGTCTCACTCAAAAAACTATAAAACCTCTGAGCTTCCTCGTTTGGAACTTCTTCAGCATCATATTGTAGTTCTTCGAAATCCAAATTTACACCGACAGCATCAGATATCATCCCCTGATATACATCAAACGACGGTTGATATCCAGTAGTCGTTGGATTACTACTTGATGTGGAAGCTACGATTGGACTTGACGCGAGACGACCTTGATCTACAGCTTGGACAGGAACATTATCAACCGCAGGAACTCCAGCTGCTACCTCGCCATGACGGGTCCATATCCAATAATCTGGCTTATACCCATTATTGTACAAATGAAGTCGAATATCAGCTTCCTTTTTTATAGATCGAAACACACATATGGAGCAAGGACTTCTAATTCCACCTTGTCGCTCAAATTCTTTTTGACGCTTAGCAAAAAGAACAAATTCTTCGACTCCTAGTACAAAACGTCGTTTCAACCCAGTTCTTCCAGGATATATTCTATTATACATCCAACTACGATCCATTTTTTTGGGTACATTCCTTAAATATAACATACACAACACAACATATATCACGTGTATTAGAATAATACACATTAGTATGAATATTTTAGATTTGACCAAATATATATAAATGATAATATATTTTTAGTAACAATTTATTTTACTAAAAAATTTATTTTTTTACAAAAAATGCAAATAACAAACAATTATAATTTATTTTATTTTATTTTCGAATAATTTTTATAACACCAATAATTTCCATGAATAAAATTTATCTTATTTTCATGAAAAATTTCGGCTAATAACATCAAATAACATTAAAATAATTTGTTTTTAATTTTACTACAAAATAACTAATAATTTTTCGGTTTTTAACTAATAAATAAAATAATTCGTATTTTAAAAATCTCAAAATTTTGAGATAATTATTATTATACAAATAGTGTAAACATAATTTAATTATTACGGAATAAATAAAATTTATTTTATTTTTGTAAAAAACTTATAATTTATAATAACACCAATAAATACATTTAATAACGAATAAATTTGTTAACTAACCGGTAATGCAGTGGCTAAACTCCAAACTAACAACTCCAAAGTGGCAACTCCAAAGTGGCAACTTCAATCAACTGCAAAACAAATAATAACAAAAAATATTAAACAACACATATTTAAAAATTAAATATTAACTAAAACAATCCAAATTTAGTTAAAAAACATACCTTAAACAAAACTGACTTCGAAAGGAGTGATTTGAGAGAAAATGAGAAGAAAATAGTGAGAGATTTGGGAGAAAAGAGTGAGATTTAGGAGAAAAGAGAGAGATTTAGGAGAAAAGAGAGAGATTTCGGAGTAGAGAGTGAAGAGTGAGTGAAGAGGAAGTGAGGAGGGGTTGGAATATATAAGGGAAGAGGCGCCAACGGCTATATTCGAAAATCCGCCGGAAATTATGCTTACCGGCGGATATTATGTTTACCGGCGGATACCAACGGATACTTCCCAACGACCAGAATGTACCGGCGGATAAACTAGCATTACCGGCAGATTTTAAATATACCGGCGGATTTTGAATTTTTAAAATGTAAATAATATCCGCCGGTAATAGGCGTTACCAGCGGATATTATGTTGTTTACCGGCGGATTTTCAAAATTTAAATAATAATATTTTTTAAAAGCGGCGGATATATCCGTCGGTAATTGCAATTACCGGCACTTTTTTTTTTTAAAATTCTGCGTAAAATATATCCGCCGGTAAGTGAACAAAATCCGCCGGTAATTTAACAGTCGAAATCCAATCCGCCGGTAACCTTGTCAAATCCGCCGGTAAGATACTGGGGGATCCAGGCCGCCGGTAACGTGCCAAAATTCGCCGGTAATTTACCGGCGGACTAAATTCGCCGGTAATTTACCGGCGGACTAAATCCGTCGGAAATTGCCCGCCGGAAATGACTGAAATTCTAGTAGTGGATGATGATGATGATGATGATGATGATGATGATGATGATGATGATGATGATGATGATGATGATGATGATGATGAGAAAGAAAACGAAAAAGACAAGGGAAAATTGAATACTGAGTTACAAGAAATAAGTAATACTCCACAACCTTTTAAACGGCAGAAGGAATCCCAAATCTAATCCACACAAGATTCTGATCTACCAAGGAGCTGGAAAATGGTGGTAGATCACCCACAAGATCAAATCATTGGTGAAACATCTGAACAAGATAGAACCAAAAGCTCTTTTAGAAAGGAATCTTTTCAACATGCCTTCATTTCTGAAATAGAGCCCAAAAGAATAAAAGAAGCAATAACTGATGAATCTTGGGTTGAAGCTATACAATAAGAATTTGCTCAGTTTGAGAAGAATGAAGTATGTAATCTGGTCCCACCTCCTAAACATCAATTCGTGATTGGGGCAAAATGGGTTTTCATAAACAAAATGGATGAAAGTGGTAAGGTTGTGACAAACACGGCAAGACTTGTAGCTCAAGGTTATAATCAGCAAGAAGGTATTGACTATGATGAAACTTTTGCACCTGTTGCTAGATTAGAAGCTATTAGAATTCTTCTCTCTTATGCTGCTCACAAAAACTTTAAACTATTTCACATGGATGTCAAGAGTGCCTTTTTGAATGGTTTTCTAAATGAGGAGGTGTATGTACACCAACCTCCTGGTTTTATTGATTAAAAGAAACCAAACCATATTTTTAAACTAACTAACGCTCTATATGGACTCAAGCAAGCTCCCAGAGCTTGATATGAGAGACTTAGCTCATTTTTTTATCAAAATTGGTTTCTCAAGAGGCAAAATTGATTTTACACTCTTCAAGAAAACCTACAAAGATGAACTTTTTATTGTACAAATTTATGTCGATGAAATCATCACTAGTGGAAAAAATGCTTTTTATAACTGCTATTTATATCGGTTAAAAACGGCCTGATGTTAAAAGTGACGCGGTGGCAGTTTTGTAATTAAAATTACACTTTTTATGTCGGTTTCCACAGGAACCGATATAGAAAGTGTAAAAACCATCTTTCATATCGGGTCTATTTCATAATCGTTATAGAAAGTGAAAAAATCAAGGCTTCTATAACGGGTCAAAACACCACCCGTTATAGAAACTAAAAAATAAAATTAGGCTTTTCACGTTCTGTTCGCGTATTCCTCTCATTCTTCGCTCATTCCTCTCTCCCTAATCGCCCTCTCCCTAATCGCCCTCTACAACCAGGAATCCTAATCGCACTCTTCTGCTCTCTCTGTAACTTCTCCGAGCTATCTCCGAGCTCTACAACGTCGCTCTCTACAACATCGCTATCTCCGAGCTGCTCTCTCTGTAACTTCTCTCTCTACAACGTCGCGAATCTCAAAATCGCTCCAACACGGTTGCTGGCTTATACACGGTTTCCACTTCCTCTCTTCTTCTTGAGCCGTTCTTTCTTCTCCCTTCGTCTCTCAACTCACCCTCTGCTAGGGTTCCCTAATTTCCAGTTATTCTTGCAGATTGAGTGCAAGAATCTCAACCTAGAACACTTCCGAAGATGAACCCTGTAACACCCTAAATATTTAATTAATTTATTTAATTAAGTATTTAGGCATTTATTTAATTTACTGGGTATAATTTAATTAATTAGAATTATATTAATATGTGTAGGAAGTATTAGAAGGTGGAGGTGCCAAACTAAATGGACTTGGGCTTAAGTGAGAAACCCAAGCCCATGACTCTAGGCATATGCGAAGTGGACAAGTGCTTAGGGGTTAGGGTTTGTTGTGGCCAATTGCGAAATTTTGAGAAAAGAGAGAAAACAAGGAGAGGCGCGTCGTAGAGAGGGAGAAGGAGAAGAGAAGAGTCGCAAGCTTCAAGGAGAAAAGAGGAGGCGTGATCCGGTTGCCGTGGTTCCGTTCGTGATCATCACTAGAGATCCTACTCATCTAATTCGAGGTTAGGGGAGCTCTATCCTTCCATCTAATAGATCTCATGATAGGTCCTAGATCTAAGGTTTATACTAGATCCATGTTGTTCTTGATGTTCTTTTATGTTTCTTGATGTTCTTGGTTTGCCGTGATGATGATTTCATATATATATATTTACATGTGTATGCCTATATGCGAATTGATTTTAGTATTTGAACATTGAGGTGACATGACCTATGCGTTTGTTTTGATGATTTTGGCACTTGTGTATTCATGAAATTACGAATTGGTGTTGGAATGCTTGATATATCGCAAATTGGTTGAGGGTGTGCCTAGGCGCCTAGGGCGCCAAGGTGATGGTGATGTTTTTCAATGAGTTTTGGTAATCTTGAATAAAATAAGTGCATTTTTTGGGTGCTGAAAAATATGAATTTTTGATACTTTAAAATTGTTAGGAATCAATTTTTAGTGTTGAAAAAGTTGCTGGGAATTCTGGTGTGTGTTGCTGTCTGGGCGCTGGATGCCTGGGCGCCGCGTCTGTGTGTGGCGCAGGATGTCTAGGCGCGCGCCAGTTTCCTGGGCGCCAAGTTCCAGTGTGTTGTGTCTGGGGCGCTGGGTGCCAGCGCTGGGTGCTGAGCGCCCGCGCGCGTGTGTGTGTGCGTTGCGCCAAGGCGCTGGGCGCTGAGCGCCCGGGTGTGTGCGTGCGTGTGTTGCACTTTGCTAGGCGCTGGGCGCCAGGCGCCTGGGCGCTGGATGCCCATGGCGCCAGTTTTCTGGATGTTCCCAAAATATTTCTAAAAACTGTTTTCGCTGTATCTTTTGACCCGGATATCGGTTTTGAACGATTCAAAAAGCGTTGTGAAACATTTTCAGTTGTCTATTTGTGTGTTCCATTTTTAAAAATAAAAATTTATTTTTCTGAAGGTTGCTGGGGCGCCCGAGTGGCCGTTTCCGGTGACCGTTGCTGTGACAATGAAAAGATGTTCCGGGTGTCTTTAGAAATTCTCTTTGGCGTATGGCCAGTGATTTTAACGATTTAGTGTCAAAAATAATGATTTTGACGATGATGCCCCTAGTGGCTAGTTAAATAACTGTTTTGCCCTTAGTGGCTAATATTAATTATACTGACGTGTAAATGACGATGAGGCCCTTGGGGGCTAGTAAATGACGTTTTTGCCCTCAGGGGCTATTGTTTGAGCTGATGATATTTATTGTATAAGTGACGATGAGAACCCAGTGACGTTTGAGGCCCGAAAGGCTAAGTGATGTTAAGGTCTAAATGGCCAAGTGACGTTGTGTGTTGATTGTGAATTTGACAGGTGCTGTGCTTCTTGTGAGCAAACCGGTAAGTGACGGGTCACATAGTTGACTATGATTTTGGTATTTGTGTGTTTGTGTGTTGTGAGTGGTGCATGTCATAGTGTCTCATGCCCGTATGCATAAACCCAGTGACGTTTTTGAGGCCCACGTGGCTAAGTGACGATGAGGCCTTAAGGGCTAAGCGACGTTTGTGAAAAGGTACCTCATGCATATGCCCGCGAGTGGGTTGCATTTCATATGCCTACATGACATGAGATGAGTTATTGTAAGTGATGTGAATGATGATTGTGATGTGAATATTCAGTGTTTTGGATGTTGATTGCTCTAGTGCGTAGCCTACGATTAGTACTTATCATATTTTCTATTATATGGATTGAAATGATGCTCACCCTTTCCTGTTTGAATGTTACCCCCGTGTTGGTAACGTGCAGGTGATTCCCAGTGAAGGTCTTAGCTTCACTTCTTGAGTCGAGTCGTCATGCTCTGATACGTAGCACCTGGGGGGATGTATTTGATGTTTTGTTGATGTACTTAGATTTTTATACTGTTGATGGGTTGATTTACTTTTCCGCTGCGTTGTCGTTGGATTTTATGACGTAGTTTTCAATGTTTTGAGGTCTCCCTATTGTGGAGTGCTATGTATTGCACCTTTGACGACGTACTATTTTAATTGAGACTTGAGGTTTTATTTTGACGTATGTGTGACACCCTCGTGGTGAAATCGAAAATGATTTTTGAACTCTGATTTTCTTAATTAGAATAAAAGGGTAGAAAGGGGGTGTTACAAACCCTAGGTAGATTCACTCTAACCCCTTGTTGATTTCTGTTTTTCTTCAAGATTGTAAAACCCTGATTTCGTAAATGTTGTTTGCAGGTACAGAAGTTCACAAGGTTTTCAATCACACTACTCAACGAAGGTAAAAATTGCTTCACCTTTAATTTTTCCCTTCGTTTAATGTTTCTTCTCCTTTGTACATACAAACCCGAACCAACACCCTTTGGTTACTCTGCTTGCATGTACTGTATCTGTTTGTTCAATTGTTAGTCATGCCTATTATGCTCTCTGACAAAGTGGAGTGGTGGTCATTAAAAACAGACTTTAATTGCTAATTTTTTTATCATTGATACTGTTAATCTTGTTTTTGTGTTAATCTTGGCTCATGATTTACGTCTCATGATGTTTTTTCTCAAACTTCATTCTTAGTCATTGCCTTCTTTTGCTTTTGATCTTGGTGTTCTCTGCCTCCAGAGGATTGCTGGTGAAATCAAGTCTTTCTCAACTGATGGCTGGGTAGCACCAAAGTTTTCTAGGAGGATGGATAAGTTTATGATGTATCTGCTGACAGCAGGGGAAAAAGCCTTGGCTGATGGTGGAATTACTGAAGATGTAATGAATGAATTAAATCTCCTCAAAGAGGTTGAAGGTACATAAAAACAGAATAAAACGGATGAAGGTTGACATTAATGTTTATTTAATTGACAGAAAGGGCATGGTATTCCTGACACTCTCCTCAAAGAGGTTAGAGATGTCACACGCAGATTCTTTCAACTTCCTTATAAAGAAAAGGCAAAGCTCAAAATGACTAAGGCTACTGGGTTCAGGTATGCTTGCTTGAGTGAATTGAACTTTATATTCATATATATCCATCCTATCTACTTTGTACATAAGCGTCAATTCAGTATATGCCAAACAAGGTTTATTCATTTGTTTATGCTAATATCAGCTTAACTTCTGATGCATTGCAGAGGATATGAGAAGATTGGAGAAAATGTTACTGAAGGTGTACCTGACATGCATGAAGCTATTGATGTAGGTCGTCAATATTAGGTGCCTTTTGTTTCTTGTGTGTTCTTCTATAATGACATTAGGCTCGTCTAAGTATGCTTTAAACGTATTATATTATTTTTCCCTAAAGTTAGTGTCCACCTAGCTCATTGGATCGATCTAAGCATCTAACATTATTCGAGATTAGATATTTTCTCAGCATTCCATCTTCTTTCTCTAATTGATGATCTCTTAATTCTGCTTCTTATGGTTCAATCTAGCAATGAATTATATCTTTATTTTTCCTTGACAGTGCTATAGGGAAGTGACTAAGGGCATCTATGGAGATCTTGGCAAAGTTATGGAAGGATGCAATCAGTGGTACGAGGAAATAGGGTTTTTCTATTTGAAAACAGGGTTTGACTAATTGCACTTTAACTTGGGAGTGGGAATTGGAAGGATTAAAACTTTAAAGTTTGATAATAATGTTTATGTTTTTTTGGGCTAATGTGTGTATTTTGACCCTCTTTCACTTTATGGTTCATTGTGCAGGCCACAAAATCCTCCAACATTCAAAGTTCTTATGGAGGAATACATTAGTCTTTGCACTGGCATGTTTTCTTCTTCCCTATTTACCTTTTTTTGTCACGCAAACTCTTGTGGCTAGATTTGTGTTTATTATATAGTTCTTTTGGTTTTACAGAGCTTGCAAGGAAAATCATGTGTGGTATTGCTTTAGCATTAGGTGGATCACCAGATGAATTTGAAGGCTCAAGAGCAGGAGATCCATTTTGGGTATTTAGGATCATTGGTTACCTAGGTGTATCCAATGGAACAAAACAGAAAAATGATATTGGATGGTAATGAGATCCAGGACCTGAAACTCTCAAATGTTTGCTTGCCTTTTTTCCTTCTCATTATTTCGCCTTACTTGGTTACATTATTGATGTCTTTTCGTTTTTGCTCCTTTTTTTTCATTATTTATCCCAATCAAAACAAATCCAGTGGAGCTGACACAGATTATGGTAATATCTCAACCTTTACATTATTATGATATAAAATAAACCCTCAAGTATCATTCTCTCTCCTCCTATTTAGCCTCTAAGTTATGAAAACTTATTAAACAGTCACTAAACTTTATCTCCTTCGTCTATTTAGGAGAAAGTGATATTTTAGGAACCAAATTGAGATTTTTTACTCCATTATGACGAGTCTAGAGTATCTGTTTAGTCCTTGTTAATGATTTTAGATGCTGCTTAACAGGTTTATTGACATTGTTGAACCAGGATGATGATGTAAATGCACTCCAGGTGTGCACTATATTGGTCCTTTCTATTTAATAGATATTCATACTCGGTCATTTGTTGCATTCATTTCTTTATTTTACTTCTACTCTCACTGCAATCAATCTTGTACCATGCTATTAGAAACCTAAATGCATGTTTATATTGTGATTGTTGAAGGTGAGAAACCTAAATGCATGTTTATATTGGAAGCTGTAAAAATCTGTGGATGTGGTGGACCTGTTTCCCTCTCATGAAAAAATATAATTTACTTGGTATTTTATTTAAGAATGGAGAGATTGTGTTTATTGAAAACTGAATTTAACTCAGCTTTGAATATCAAAATTTTATGGTTTTTGGTGCCTTCCAATGGTGTAGGAAGACCATCAAAATTTTATGGCTTTTTCTTTGTTTCCACAAAGTACAAGAAAGAAAAAGTAACATTATGTTTGTTTTGAAAATAGGGGAAAGGAAGACCATCAATTCAGAGTTATGGCATGCTTGTGCTGGACCTTTGGTTTCGTTGCCTCTTGCTGGAAGTCTTGTGGTTTGCTTCCCTCAAGGACATAGTGAGCAAGTATGTTTCTTACACCATGATTGTATGAGCGTGACTTATTATTTCTGTATTTGTGTTGCTGATGAAAGTCTCCTTTGACTACCATAACTTTCAGGTTGCAGCTTCCATGGAAAAGGAGGCTGACATCATACCCAGTTACCCTAACCTTCCATCCAAGTTGATTTGCATGCTTCGCAATGTTGCCCTCCATATAGGTGCACCTTCCACTTTTGACACGTCTGTTATGCAATAACGAAAACCTGTGAAGATAAACCACATCAAGAGACAAAATAAATTTCTCAATAATTTGATATAATGATAATGATATCAGCTTTCTTATGCTGAAATATATACACATTAATTTTCGTTTGTATATTGGACAGGCTGATCCTGAACTAGGTTCTGCTTCTGTATTGAATCAGTGGGAAAATGAAAGAGAAAACTCTCACAAAATGGCAACTTTGCAGAGTCGTCAAAGAAATGAGAAAGTTCAGGAAACATCACAGAGCTCTTCAGGTAAAAAATTGAACCGTAGTTATTCAATTTGGTCCTTGAGATTGTAAAATTGCATCAATTTAGTCTCTCACATTAGTAATATTACAAAATGATATCATAGGTTAATCAGGATCATCACTCCATTGAAATTTGTGAGGACTAATGAGATGCAATTGAAATTAAGTGAATAATGTTAATGATACATTTGCTAACAGTTAACATATTGCAATAATGCATGATCAATTTCAATAGATGATGATACTATAGTAAAACCTAAATGGACTTATTTTCCCCAAATATTAGGCATGAAAAGTTTCATCAAAGTAATGAGCAACTGTTATGTTGCAGATATATGATTGGATGAACAATAAATTCTTTGTAGCCATCCATGACTCCACAGTTTCATATGCATCAAGGGCAATAAGGTAATTTAAGATATCTTATAGTATCAGAGTATCGTAGTAGGATTGGTTTCTTATCTTAAATTATCTTTAGATTGTCTCCTAGGGTTATTTTCTAATTTAACTAGTTATTATTGTGATTTGTTTCCTAATTTCCCTGTAAATAGGATTAGTTTACTTTTCAGTCTTTTTTATCAAATTATCTTCAAATCTTTATCAACCATATGATATTCAAAGTCTTTATTATTTCTCTTCTTTTTTTTATCTCAATCCCCATTTCTTCAACAGTTTCCCTTGAGTTCTGAGATATTTTATGTATGCTTATTAATTTGAGTTTCATATATTGAAATTTAGATAAATCGACTGCTTTTAGAAGATGACTCTGCTTTGGAGAATAGTAATTCTGAATACCAATCAATTATTAAAGAGTTTCGTGCTTTTCTCAGTGACAGCAAGGATGTATTGGATGAAACAACTACAATGAAACTTCTAGAAAGGTAGTAGTTGGCACTTGATATCGCTGCTGCCTGTTGTTTATGGCTGGGACATTAATTTTTGGTGCATACCTGTTCTTTTCAATTTTGTTATGCAGTTGTGCTAGATTTTATATGAAATTCTCTCGACCATTAGTTATTCCATTTACTACTCAATTCGACATAAGAGATCTAGGAAAGATACAGGATGTATTAAGGCAGCCTAGGGATTCAAGATCTTCGGTACTGCATCGATATATATATATATATATATATATATATATATATATATATATATATATATATATATATATATTATATTTATTTCTTTCTTGATAAAATTATACAAACCTTGTCTTTTAATAAAATTATATTTATTTCTTTCTTGATTATATATATATATATATATATATATATATATATATATATATACAAACCTTGTCTTTTAATAAAATTATATTTATTTCTTTCTTGATTAATCCAAACAGAAGTGGTATTCCAGTTGATTCGATAGTTTGTGTGGTATCATATGTAGTTTGGTTGAAGTTAGATATAAAGTCATTAAATCTTACATTATTCTGCTTTTACAATTTTTGACAGTTATGGAAGGGTTGAAGAACTAGTATATTTTGCTAGCTTAAAAGGGCAGTATGAAATTGTGGTTCACCATTACATTCAGGTGCTTGGTTTTACTTATGTATCATGTGGTTATTGATGACTTCTGTTTTCAGGTCTCAGTTGTTCTATTGAAATATACGATCTGATTTTGGTTGTTTCTCTTTTGTTGTTCTTTCTATAATTTGTGCATTTTTTTATTCAGCAAGGAGAAGCAAAAAGAGCACTGGAAGTGCTTCAGAAACCTTCTGTACCTGTAGACCTTCAGGTATGATCAACCTCGAGGATTTGAGCAGCAGATGCAAATCCGTCTTGTTGGGTATATAAGAGCATCGGATGGACCTCTTGAAGTTCATATTATTATTGTATAACTATGTGGACAAACTTGCTGCCGGATGGACCTCCTGTTGAAGTTCATATACATATTGTATAACTATGTATTGTATAACTATGTATTACAGAAGGATCTAGAGTTGATGGAAGACAACCTCACTTTTTTTTTTTAAAAAAGAGACTTTTCATATCGGTTCCCATAGAAAACCGATGTTAAAATTCATTTTTTTTAAAAAAGAGACTTTTCATAACGGTTCAGGAACCGATATGAAATGTCCCTATTTTTTATATCTCCTTTTTCGGCATCGGTTTGGGAACCGATATGAAATGTCAATTTTAACCGATATAAAAAGCCTTTTTTCCATTAGTGCATCTTTGGAGCAACAAATGAAAAACTTTGCACTGATTTTGGAAAACTTATGAAGAGTGAATTTGAAATGTGTTTAATGAAGGAATTAAGATACTTTCTTGGTTTGTCAAAAAAAAAGATACTTTCTTGGTCTTCAAATCAAACAATTGGAGAAAGGCATAGTTATTTCCCAAGAGAAGTATGTTAGAGATCTTCTTAGGAAATAAAATATGAGTGAAGCCAAAGCAATAGCTACATGCACCCTTCTTCGTGTCTTGAAAAAGATGAAGAAGGCACACCTATATCTGAGAAGGATTATAGAGGTATGATAGGTTCCCTATTGTATCTCACTGCAAGTAGACCAGATATAGTCTTCTCAGTACTTTTATATGCTAGAATTCAATCAGCTCCTAAGGAATCTCATCACACAACAGTCAAAAGAATCTTTAGATATCTTGTTTGTACTCATAACATTGGTCTGTGGTATAGAATGAATACTCATTTTGAAAGAAAGAGCACAAGTGGATCCTGTTAGATCCTAGGAGAATCTCTAATATCTTGGAGTTGCAGAAAGCAAAGCACAATAGCCTTATCCACAACTGAAGCTGAATATGTAGTTGCAACAAGTTGCTGCTCTCAATACTGTGGATCAAAAATCAACTTGAAGATTTCTATCTCAACTATTCAGGTATTCCTATATTTTGTGATAACACGAGTGCTATAAATCTGTCCAAAAACCCCATTCAACATTCTAGGTCCAAGCATATTGATATAAATCATCATTTCATTAGAGACTATCTTCAAAAGAAAAATGTTGAATTAATTTTTGTTGACACCAAGCATCAATTAGTTGATTTTTTCACAAAACCTCTTTTAGAAGAAAGCTTTAATTTCATCAAAGGCATGTTACATATTGTCAAGGCTCCATCTAGTCTAGTAGGCACTTAGCAGTGCTTTCTTAGGGCTCAGAAGGTACATCCCATGTCTCCTTAAGTGCTCAAAAGGCATTATTGTTCGTGACAAAATTAATTTTTTTGTAGTTTGTATTCTCTTATTTTATTTTATTATATTTTTGGTAAAAATAGTCAAGAGAAACGACTAGAAGAAATTAAAAAAGAAAAGAAAAGGGAACTCAGAGTTGACCGTTTATAGCCGTTGTGCTATGGTCGCGTCATATCAAGCTTCAACTGCCCCCGCTCTCTCTCTCTCATGCCTTCTAACGGTCACAAGATTGTAACCGTTCCTATTTATGTCTTAAATTTAAGACATTCATAGTTCAATCTTCGATTCTTACATCGAATGCTCCCCTTACACGCTCCTCTCTTAAAATGACCTAGAACCCGTAAATGACCACACCAGAAACTAGTCACTCCCTTCACAAACACTCCAGAAACTCCCAATGTTATAGAACCACACATGAGTCAAACTTCTTCATCTTCAACGAAAAACAGAGCATCATCATCCAAAGGAAACAAAGATGCCACAAGGAGACCCATTGAGTATGGAAAGTGTTTCAACCTCAATGATCTGAAGGAAAATGGTTGGAATTTACTTCCAAAAGTGGGAAATTTTCGTTCAAATCAAAGAGCGTGTTTATCCAGACTTAGTAAAGGAATTCTTTGAGAATGCCTATACTGACGATGATCTCAAATGGATTAAAAGCAATGTAGGTGGGAAGCAACTGCATCTTACTCAAGCAATCATATCAGAAGCACTGGAAATTCCTACCACAGAGCCTATGGTAAACACCACTAAAGAGCGTGTCGGAAAAAGGCTATTAAAGGAAGGAACTGAAGTGATCAATGCTGGAAACTTGCAAGAGCATTTTAGGATCCTGCACAAGATGTGTGTTCACAATCTTGCTCCAAGAGGAGGCACTTATGAGAAAGTTACCTCTACATACCAAATCACCCTCTACCACCTAGCCAAAAGAAAATGCTTAAACCTTCCCTACATCATACTAAGACACATGATTTGTGCTATCTATGGAATGAGAGTAACCTCCACCATTCCATATGGTATGGTCTTAACCAAAATCTTTCATTTTGAGGGAATACTTCTTGAAGAATATGAAAGCATAGATTCGCGCACAATGTTCACATTCTAGAATCTGAAACAAATGAAGATTGAGCTTAGGCCAATGGAAGAAGAAGAAGCTTTAGAGGAATCTGTCAAGAAATCTGAGAAAGTTAAGAAGAGCAAGAAGAGAAAAAGGTCAGAAGCTTCATCCAGTGAAGGAACCACTCTTGAAAGCTTTGAAGCTTCTGAGAATCCAAAGGAAGGTCAACCACAACAAGACCAATAGGACAAGGAAAAAGAAAGGAAGGCCACAAAAGTGGTGAAAGCAAGTGTTGCAAATACAAGATAAGAAAAGTGCTGACCCAAAAGGAAAATCGATGGAAATACCTAAGAGAAATAAATCCTCAAGAACACCACTTAGGAAATCTCCTAGGCTGGTATCTGATGAAGGAACCTCTGAACCAGTATTTGCACAACAAAAGCTTTAGAGGAATCTGTCAAGAAATCTGAGAAAGTTAAGAGCAAGAAGAGAAAAAGGTCAGAAGCTACATGCAGTGAAGGAACCACTCTTGAAAGCTTTGAAGCTTGAGGCCCCCAAGGATCAACCACAACAAGACCAAGAGGACAAGGAAAAAGAAAAAGAGAGGAAGGGCACAAAAGTGGTGAAACAAGTGTTGCAACTACAAGATAAGAAAAGTGCTGACCCAAAAGAAAAATCAAAGGAAATGCCTAAGAGAAAGAAATCCTCAAGAACACCACTTAAGAAATCTCCTAGGCTGGTATCTGGTGAAGGACCCTCTTAAACCAGCATCTGCACAACAAACTCCACTCAAGTCCATCATCAAATCACCCACTAAGGAAAGGACTCTTGGAAAATCACCCAAGAAAGTCACTATTGAGGAGCCTACTCCAGAAAGAACAGAAGAACTTAACACCTCACCAACCTTGGTTACTGCCAACAATGAGCAAACAACAGAATAATTGCAAAATCAAGTTGTAGATGTTGAAGTTCGTCCAAATGTGATTCTTGATGAAGGAAATAAGGAAACTGATACCAATGTGGATATTGAGAATGTCACACTGACATCCTCATAAGCTACCTAGAAAACTGGTAATGGCCCCTCTACTAACCAAGTAGCTTCTGAAGATCTGGAAAATGTTGAGAAGTCATTTGAGAAGTCCATTCATCAGCCTAGAAGTGTGTTCTTTAACTCCCTTTTTCAATCCCCGGAAGCCAACACTCCACACACCTTTCAATCTGCAGATTTCAGAGAAATGTTCACCCCTCTTCCAATCTTTGATCAATCTGTTCCTCCACCAAATCCTCAACAAAGTCCTCCTAACAAAGTGTGAATCTGTTCCTGCGTTCTACTCTGATAATCCACCTTGTGAAGGTGTTTCCTCCTCCAACAAAGTTGAAAAGCAACTGAGAAAGGTGAAAACCATTCTCAAAAAAGTTTTGGAAGGGCAAAGGTTGCTGCAAGAAAGTCAACGTGCCCAAAATGCTAAGAATCATCAGATTCAACAGTGGCTTCTGACCACTACTTTACCTGCAATTAGTCCATCTCTTGAAATTCTAGAATTTGGTCCCATTTCTCCTGTCCAAGATGTCCACAAGCCTGCTACTTCCACATATTCTGATGACTCATCCCCATCGAAGTAGCTGCTTAATCTGGTTTCTGCCCCCTGCCTTTTGATTGAAGACAAAAGGGGTAGAAAGATAGATTAAGTTTATAGGTTTCTTAGTGGGTTATAAGTTGGATAGGATAAGAAATTTTTTTTGTATATGTTCTATATTGCATATCTGTGCTATAAAAAGCACTTGTTTTGCGAAGCTGGAGATTCCTATTAACTAGTTGTATGTTTTTATTTTTTTGTTAAATGCACCAAAACCGTGAGCCAAAAATGTATCATTTTGCTTCATTATCAATGAATCTGTCCTGGTCCCAGTTGTCCTTTTGCAATATCATATATGTTTTAAAGTAAAATCTATAGCATGAATTAAGGAAGAGCATATTAAATACTTTAATACAACTGTTATATCAAAAGACCTTAAAACCTTAACAAAATGAATTGTCATCATAAAAAAGGGGGAGATTGTCAAGGCAAAATCCCTAAGTTATGTTTTTATGAAAGGAATTGGCATCTCAAGAAGAACCTGTGCTAGGAATTAGCACATCATGAGAAGATATACTGAGTTTTAGAAAGTATCTATAAAGCTCAAAGAGGATCTCAAAAGACAACAACAAGGAAACAATACAGTATGGCCTAACCTGAAGCATAGGAATGTATGGCAAATAATATATCTTATGAATAACAATAAAACAAGTTGGAATAGACCTAGAAGATATTTCAGAAGGCATTCTAAATGTATCTCAGAAGCTTCTCAGTAGCTTCTGAGTAAGTCTACACTCTCTCCTAAACACACTCACTGCAAATCAACATATCTGGGTTTAGCAGAAAAGTACTGCACTTACTCTGTGTTGATTGGACATAAAACAGAAGCGCAAATTTAGCGCTTTTAGCGCTTTCTCTCTCATCTGACGCAAAACTCTGATGCTATAGCATTACATGCTGCAACACACTGAAGAAAACATGTTAAAGCACAAAATGGGGCACCAAAGTACCAAATGGTCACAAATCAATTCCAAACCCTCTTTTACATTAAACAACACATTTTACTTATTTAAACAACAATATTACTTTAGAACTCACATTTAATTAAGTCTTATGAAGCATAAATAACTTTTATAAATAAGAGTTATCACACCCCCAAACTTAAACATTGCTTGTCCTCAAATAATGACACTTGATAAAGACAACAAATAGAATACAAAGGCATAGATCAGTTGCATAACTAATTCAAACAGATTTTCAAAAATGCTCTCATTGGGCTCAACTCTTAGGTTCTCAGTCAACACACACACACATTTGCTTTTCACAATATCTAGAACTATTACTGCTCAATTGTGAGTGTGTGTCTACTAGGCTTAGTTCAGCTCCTAGCTAGTTTCAAAATTTCACCTAGCCTTAGAGAGAATTGTTTTATGTTGACTTTGCCATTGAATTTTCAAAAAGAAGGGTAGGCTAACACTTTCAGCATAAGAATGGGGGGCTTCAAAGTATAACAGAGGGCTTTTTTAGCAACTCAGAACCATTGGTCAGTGCACTTCTATTTCTTTTCTCACTTTTATTTATAGGTTAACCACTTTTCGACAAAAATCATAATGGTGTCTCCATAAAATGGCTTCCTACTCAGCAGCTAACCTTGCTACAATCCCTTTTGACTGAAACCATAATGGTGTCTCCACAAAATGACCTCCCTACTTGGAAATTGCAGCTTATTCTTTCTTTTCTTTCTCTCTCTATTTTTCTTCCAACTTATTGCTTAGTGCAGTGACCTCCTACAAATTCTTTCATATTAATCCCAATATAAACAATGCAACCCCTAAACTTAGTTTCAGATGCTTCCCTAAATTTGTAGTCACAATTTGACAAAGTCTTGGTTCATAAAGACTAGCTTTAGCACTAGATTATTCCTAGCTAACTAAGTTCCTACCCGAGCCTAGAGTTTTAAGTGTAGAAGCAGCAATAAAACCAGTCACTAATCAACCAAGGCTACACCACACAAATACACTCAATCATCATTAATTCTAGCCCAACAAGAAACATTATCTATTATTGCAAGATCAGAAAGTACAACTAATCATGCCATTGATTCAAACAACTACATAAAAACAAAAATTAGAAGGTCCTCCCCCTAACTTAAGACTTTGTAGTGTCCTCACTGCTCTTGCAAACAACTTTTGGAAGAGGTCCTTGACAACACAAACAAAATTTTGAAATCCAAGACAACTATTGGATGATATTACTAATGCTACAACATCAAGCAGGTTTATTGAAACACAAAACAGCAAACAACAAAACATAAGACACTAGAGGGAAAGGGCTACTAATTAGTGACCCCCTGACTTGATACGACTATTGGCTCTTGTGGGCCCCTGCCTGGGATTTTTCTTAGTGACTTTGGGATTCTTGTGTGGGTGCCACTTTTCTTGTTCAACTTCTTTTCTTTCAGCAATGGATGTTGCAGCTTCAGTCTCTTGCATCTCAAGTTCTGGCTCTTCAACTTCTTCAAGCTTGACCCCAGGATTTTTCCTAGCGATGGCACTAGAAATGACCCTCTGCTTTGTTGGCACAACGACAGATGCTGCAGCTGTTAGACTATCTGATAACCTTAGAGGGGGGTGAATAAGGTTATGCGGAAAAAGAGATTTGAACTTATCAGATATATGCAAGCAGGCAGATCAGGCACAATGAGATATTACTCTATATTCAATATTCACAATAAGGTTGTTTTGTAAGTAATGCAATGATATTGAATATAGCAGATCTACAGTAGTGATAGAGAAGATGATAGATAAACAGATCTGTAGTACAGTGAGTATAACTATAACTAGATTAACAGATTCAGATCAGAGTAGGGATATAGTTATACAATAAATCCACTGAGTGATATTATAAACAGATCTAAAGAGTATAGCTATAAACAGATCTTAAATAGTATGAAGAGTATGATTATAAACAGATCTGAGTAGTATAGCTATAAACAGATCACAGCAGTATAATAATATGGACAGATATAAACAATAAGAAATGTAAAGAGATAGGGATAGAGATACACCAGGAATTTTACGAGGTTCGGGATAAAAGCCCTACGTCCTCGGCCCCAGGCTTTGCAACCTTCGGACTTTGATGGCAACCACTATATTGAAGAATTGTTTACAAACAGGCAACTTCAAAATAGCAAATCTCAATTCCCCCGAACTGAGAACCCGAGCACCTTGCTAAGGATTTCAACACCGCTTCAATCTCCTGATTGAACGACCCAAGAGTAGCTCCCAGGATTTCAATACCACTTCAATCTTCCCCGATTGAACGACCCAAGATCACCTCCCAGGATTTCAAACCAACTCAATCTCCTGATTGAGAGACCCAAGAAAACTTCCCAGGATTTCAAACCAACTCAATCTCCTGATTGAGAGACCCAAGAACAAATCCCAGGATTTCAAAGTGACCCCCACAAATAGAGTAACGAATACAAACAGAGATCTATGATCCAATCACCTCAGATATAATGACAGTATAGTGACTAAGAGATGAGTGATATGGAAAATAGAAAATGATATGAAAGTTGAAGCTCTATTTTCTCTCTTTCTCAGATCTAGAAAATGTATGTGAGAAGCAGAGAGGAGTTGTGAATTGTGGTGTGAGGTGTGATTTGAAAATGAGAAACACACCTCCTATTTATAGGTTTAGGAAAGCGTAGATCTGAAAAATATTTAATGAAAGTGAAGAATCGATTGTGACATGAAGTGAAAATGTTGATGAATCGATTCTTATCATTTTAGAAGACATAAGAATCGATTATATGGCTAGTTAAAAAATAGAGGAATCGATTCTTTACATATGGAGAACATAGGAATCGATTGTTTGTTTCTTTGGAAATAGGTAGGAATCGATTTTCAGGACATCCCGAATAGGTTAGGAATCGATTTTGACTTTGTTTAAAATGAGGAGGAATCAATTCATAGCCTATAGGATTGCTTGAAAATCGATTTCATAGTCTTTTGAAATAGAAGGAAATCGATTCTTACCTTTGGCTTGAGAATATGTAGAAATCGATTACATGCTTCAAACATAGGATAAGGAAATCGATTCTTGGCCTATAGGTGAGCCTAAAATCGATTTCATAGCCTACATAAATTGTATAAATCGATTTCATTGCCATTGGAACAAAATAGAAATTGATTTTTGATTTCCACAAAATCGTTTTTAGATTTAGGTGCCACCTTATGCATGCATGCAATTTTATAAAATATTTTTCAAAACTATTTTGATGCACCATGCATGTTTTGAAAAACTCATCTCTCAGCTACTAAAAGTCATAGACCTTCAGTGATAGGACCTTACACAGTGTCCTAAAGAAAGCGGATAAACAAATAGGTCTTGAACTGCTGAGGTGGCTTCTTCTCCGAGCTGCTCCATTTTAATCTTCCTGCTCTTTGCTTTATGTCCTGTACTTAATTCAACTTGAACCATTAGTAGATAAGGTGTAATTTGTTATCATACAAAACAAAGAGTGTTTGCCCTTGGTTCAACAAACTCCCCCTTTTTGATGATAACAAATTACATTATGCATAGGGGGTTTGATAGTAATGGAACGTTTTCAAAAAGCTCCCCCTAAGCATAAGCATAATAAAATAAACAGTACATCAGCAGGATAGCAGCAATTATTTTCTCCCCTCATATATACCATGCATATATTCTCTCCCACATATAACATGCATAATATTCTCTCCCCCTTTGTTTTCATCAAAAAGGAGGGGGGTGAGCACATAGCATATGAGATAATCACAAATAGACATAATCACTTTGTAAACTAGCAAAGGAGCACATAGCATATGAGATATCAGAAACAGTAGTTCATGCTATGCTCCCCCTTACTTGGTGATCCCCCTTAATAATTTTAGAATTCAAGGCTTTAGCAAAAAGAGGGTGGACCATCATGGTTTTAAAAATATGATACCCAAGATAATCATCCTTGGTTCAACAATATAGGTATCATTTTTAACATCAAAAATATGTTGCATCAAAGATCTAGTATAATAGTACTTGAGAAAAAGCTTTGATGCATACAAACAATTACTTCACATAAGTGTTTAATACTTGATAAATATAGTTGTGTTTTCCTTACCCACACAACCTTTACCTATTAAGCAGATTTATAGCTGGTATACATTACAGATTCACTAGCTTTGTTGCTCAAGTTCAAGAGTAGTGAAGCATTACTAGATTCATGAGCTTCGTGTCTCAGCTATCAAGGTACCAATCCCCTATACCTTGAAGCATACCTGCACAAAAAAATCAAGTAGGAACTTTTGGTACCCATTTCTCTTTGGGTCCTTTGGGGTTAGTTATCAAGGGGGTTTTCACAATCCACCTTGGTTTCTTATAGGCAGGTATAAGGGTACCAAGCTCACATAATTTACGGATAGGGCATCTAGGTGAGCTATGGTTTCCCTTTTGACAGTAGGTGCATGAGAAAACAATGGATTTATAACTTGAAGTAGATGCAACAAAAGTTAATTTCTTGTTTAAAATGGAGGAGGTGGAATTACCTTTGTACCCAATTCCTCTCCTATCAACATATTGATGTTGAGAGTGAAGCAACTGAGTCAAGGTCTTTTCACCAACCTCAAACTTTTTCAATGTTTCTTTCAAAAGTTCATTTTCAACTTTGGCATTTTCAAAATTTTGTTTAAGCTCACAAAACTCAAGGTTGACAGATTTATGCAGTTCATTCTTTAATCTATCTACTTCATTTTCAAGTGTCTCAATTTGAGTGAGCATGCTTTTGTTACCCTTTGCCAATTTCTTAGATTTTAACAAAAAAGTTTCATGTTCAAAATAAAGACCTTCAAAAGCCTCACTCAAATCTTGACTACTACAACCATCATCAAGTAAATCATCATGCATAGAGGAATCAGAACGACTAGAAGAGTTAAGGCTTACATTAGATGAGTCATTTTCCATATGACAAACACCATTTGCAATTTTCTCTTCTTCGTCTGTATCACTATCAGTGCCAAGACAATCCCATATAGTAGCCTTAGGTGTTTCACATGCCGTGAGACAAATGGCATTTGCAACCTCCTCTTCTTCACTGTCAGTATAGTTATTCCATGTAGCCTTCTTAGCTTTCTTGGATTTCTTTGAGTTATTTCTCTTTTCAAGTTTGTTGAATCTCATGAATTCTTCAAATAATTCAGCCATGTCTTCATCATCAGACTCAACCTCTTTCCTTGCTACCTTAGGTGTTTTAGCAGCAAGAGCAAGAGATTTTCTTTCTTTTACCATTTCTGCTTCTTGATCATTGTTAGCAGCCAATACAACCTCAAAGGCTAGAAGTGACCAAATAAGGTCTTCTTGGGGTAGAGTGCCAATATCTTTGGCTTCAGTGATTGCACAAGTTTTTGGAAAGAACTCACCAATCAAAGATGCAAGAATCTTCCCATTTATATATTTTGTAGAATACCTTTTTCCCAGAGCCCTTAGGTTGTTTATAATCAGATTCAGTCTCTGGTGCATAGCTGCAACAGATTCACCTTCCTTCATTTTGAATGATTTATACTCAGAAGTTAGGATTCTGATTTTTGTATCCTTTACTTGGCTTGTACCGACATGTGTAGCTTCCAGACAATCCCATATTTCTTTTGCTGTTTGACACCCTTTTACTCTTCCATACTCTTCTTCACAAAGTGATAGGTGAAGAATATTCATAGCCTTGGAATTTTGAGATATTTTGTCAAGCTCAGATTTTCTCAGCTCGCTCAGATCGATGGTGTAGATGTCTTCAATTGGAACTTCTTCTGCTTTGCCGGTGGCATGACTTTTTGTTGTGTCTCCATCAGTACCACCTGGTTTTGTAATTTTGATCTTCATAGGAATCAGTGGTCCATCAACAATAATCCTCCAAAGGGTGAAATCTATAGCCTGCACATGACATTTCATTCGACTACTCCAATAGTCATAGTTAGTCCCATCAAACAGGGGTGGCCTAAATAAAGACATCCCCTCTTTCATAAAAGAACCCATGATCACAGATAGATAAATAAAATTTAAATTGCGAGATGTAAAGCTCTATATGCAATTTCTAGCTCTGATACCACTTGTTAGACTATCTGATAACCTTAGAGGGGGGGTGAATAAGGTTATGTGTAAATCTTGGATTCTTTTCAAAATAAATGATAAGTTTGTTTAAATCAAATGCGGAAAAAGAGATTTGAACTTATCAGATATATGCAAGCAGGCAGATCAGGCACAATGAGATATTACTCTATATTCAATATTCACAATAAGGTTGTTTTATAAGTAATGCAATGATATTGAATATAGCAGATCTACAGTAGTGATAGAGAAGATGATAGATAAACAGATCTGTAGTACAGTGAGTATAACTATAACCAGATTAACAGATTCAGATCAGAGTAGGGATATAGTTATAAAATAAATCCACTGAGTGATATTATAAACAGATCTAAATAGTATAGCTATAAACAGATCTTAAATAGTATGAAGAGTATGATTATAAACAGATCTGAGTAGTATAGCTATAAACAGATCACAGCAGTATAATAATATGGACAGATATAAACAATAAGAAATGTAAAGAGATAGGGATAGAGATACACCAAGAATTTTACGAGGTTCGGGATAAAAGCCCTACGTCCTCGGCCTCAGGCTTTGCAACCTTCGGACTTTGATGGCAACCACTATATTGAAGAACTGTTTACAAACGGGCAACTTCAAAATAGCAAATCTTAATTCCCCCGAACTGAGAACCCGAGCACCTAGCTAAGGATTTCAACAGCGCTTCAATCTCCTGATTGAACGACCCAAGAGCAGCTCCCAGGATTTCAATACCACTTCAATCTTCCCCGATTGAACGACCCAATATCACCTCCCAGGATTTCAAACCAACTCAATCTCCTGATTGAGAGACCCAAGAAAACTTCCCAGGATTTCAAACCAACTCAATCTCCTGATTGAGAGACCCAAGAACAAATCCCAGGATTTCAAAGTGACCCCCACAAATAGAGTAACGAATACAAACAGAGATCTATGATCCAATCACCTCAGATATAATGACAGTATAGTGACTAAAAGATGAGTGATATGGAAAATAGAAAATGATATGAAAGTTGAAGCTCTATTTTCTCTCTTTCTCAGATCTAGAAAATGTATGTGAGAAGCAGAGAGGAGTTGTGAATTGTGGTGTGAGGTGTGATTTGAAAATGAGAAACACACCTCCTATTTATAGGTTTAGGAAAGCGTAGATCTGAAAAACATTTAATGAAAGTGAAGAATCGATTGTGACATGAAGTGAAAATGTTGATGAATCGATTCTTATCATTTTAGAAGACATAAGAATCGATTATATGACTAGTTAAAAAATAGAGGAATCGATTCTTTACATATGGAGAACATAGGAATCGATTGTTTGTTTCTTTGGAAATAGGTAGGAATCGATTTTCAGGACATCCCGAATAGGTTAGGAATCGATTTTGACTTTGTTTAAAATGAGGAGGAATCGATTCATAGCCTATAGGATTGCTTGAAAATCGATTTCATAGTCTTTTGAAATAGAAGGAAATCGATTCTTACCTTTGGCTTGAGAATATGTAGAAATCGATTACATGCTTCAAACATAGGATAAGGAAATCGATTCTTGGCCTATAGGTGAGCCTAAAATCGATTTAATAGCCTATATAAATTGTATAAATCGATTTCATAGCCATTGGAACAAAATAGAAATTGATTTTTGATTTCCACAAAATCGTTTTTAGGTTTAGGTGCCACCTTATGCATGCATGCAATTTTATAAAATATTTTTCAAAACTATTTTGATGCACCATGCATGTTTTGAAAAACTCATCTCTCAGCTACTAAAAGTCATAGACCTTCAGTGATAGGACCTTACACAGTGTCCTAAAGAAAGCGGATAAACAAATAGGTCTTGAACTGCTGAGGTGGCTTCTTCTCCGAGCTGCTCCATTTTAATCTTCCTGCTCTTTGCTTTATGTCCTGTACTTAATTCAACTTGAACCATTAGTAGATAAGGTGTAATTTGTTATCATAAAACAAAGAGTGTTTGCCCTTGGTTCAACAGCAGCGTCTTTAGATTTTTGCATCTCAGCAGGTTTCTCTGTTAGGTTCATCTTTGTCAAGGTTTTGGCAATGAACTGTTGGGTTGCAACGGTAGCAACTTCTGCAACACTTTTCTTGGGATCCGATGTCGTATCATTTGAAGCTACAACACCACTCTGCTTGAATCCTTATTGGACTTGAGTGGATGCTGCAGGAGGTCCTTCCTTCGCCAAGCTCTCCTCTTCAGGTGGTTCTTCCTCCACAGTAACTAATTTTGCTTTAGGCCTCTTTTGGGCCTTAGTCTTGAATCCCTTTCTCTTTAATGACGAAGCAGCAAATGCGGCAACATCAGAATTTTCGCTGATGGTGTGGTATCAATGGCTAAAGCATCGGTCTCTTCGATTTCCTTTTCTGGTTTAGGTGGTGGTTGTGGTGTATTTGGTTCTTTTTCTTGGGGGTTGGGGTTCTTCAGTGTTTTTGATGTGTGTTGTTTGTGGTGGTGTAACTGGTGTTGGGTTTTCTTTTTTGGGGGATTTTGGGGGGTGTTAGTGGCTTAGGTAGTGTGGTTTCTTGGGCTTGCGAAATTTCAATTGTGGTGGATGGAATTTCGGGTTGTTGTGGGTGGGACTCAATGCGGTGGAGTAGGGATTTTGGTAGGTGATTGTTGTTGTGCTCTTGGATCATTTTCAACTTTGATTTCATCAATACTCTCACTCTCCTTAGATGTTTCAATCTCTTCATATTCCTACTCCATCTCTTTCATCACTCTTCTAGTTTCTTCTTCCTCACTCTCGCTTAAAACCTCATCATCGTCTAATTCCAACAAATCTTCCTCCTCTTGTATCACTGATGATAGAATCCAGCAGCATCAACTTTCTTTCTCAATAGTGGTGGTGTGTGAGGTAGGTGGCATTGAATGTTTAAGGAAGTTATACCACATGGTTCCCTCATTGAATCTTTCTTGAACTCTTTGTTGTCAAACTTCTCCTAAACAGAACCTTCTACAACAATCCTTGTTCTTACACTTCCCATTTCCTTCTTTCCCCAAGTATCTACCTTTTTCTCAAAACATAACCCATTATACTCCAAATCATACCAATCGTTAACAGTCCTAGCAACAAAGTGAACCCTAACTTCCCTAACAACGGAATAGAGTTGAGGTTTACCTACTTTTGGGTCTGGGATGCCAGCATAGAATTCTCTCACAAGGGGCACAGAATAGGAGATGCGATCTTTTGTGAACTTCTCCCATCCAAGAGCTGTGACCGTGGATGTGAAACCAGTGGATGCATTGCTGAGTGTGAAACCACGCTACGCCAAGAAATCCATAGACCAGAACTTTTTGGACTCACCAACAACAAATGTAGCGGCCTTGGAGGTCGATTTCTTTGCAATTTTACGCCTTAAGGGACTTGGTTCTGGGTTTTCTACCCTTGTCATGTGTTTTCCATATGTTTTCAGCGCTGGTTGCGATAGCTCGCAAGTGCACGGTTCTTTCGCGGAGTGAAAATATTGATCCCACAGAGACTTAGCATTGATTACCAATTTATTTTCACTATGGTGATTAGCTAAAAAGATTGAGTATTAGTGAAAATGATTTTTGTTTAAGGAAAATTCCGAAATTATAAAAATGTCCTAGGATTGTGGTTTCATCTCAATGATAGAATGAACACACAATCCCTCCTTTATTCTTTAAGTCTAAAGAGTATTATATTTCAAAGACAAGGTAGCGAATATAACTAATGTCTCTTTTTCAGAGTACAAGAGCTGGTTTTGAACCAACAATCAAACCTATTTTCATGGTTGATTGTCACCAAAACCCATTAAGAATAACACCTTTTTAATATCTCAAGAGTCTCAAAACTATTTTTACGTTTTGATTCCCTTGTCTAATTTCATAGTTCCAACATCAATACTTCACCTTTCGGTTCTTCGTTTGATGTTTAAAATAAGATTTCAAGAATAATATAATTAGATTGAAATGTAGAACTTAAATAAAATAGAGAATTGAAATGAGATTGTTTTGGGATCTATCATCGGATTATTCCCACAATCCCAAGACTAAGGGGTCTACTCACTCATGATCATTGTAGACAATTGCATAAAAGTAAATGGAATGAATATAAATGACTGAAATTGTAAATGACAAGAACGTAAAGAAAATCTGTAAATGGCTGAATATAAATGACAAGAATGTCAAGAAGGACTGGAAATTGCAGGAAAATAAAGACCAGAATTGTAAAGCGCAGAAAATAAAGAACAAGAACTTAAAGAGGAAATGGAAATTGCATAAAAGCAAAACTTGAGAAGTATTTTACAAATGATAGCGTATCTTCCTTAGCACTCAGAATTTCGTGCTATATATAGGCCTAGGACCATCAATGCTAAGAAACATCAGAATTAAGACAAATTACAAGCAATGAAAGATGAAATGTAACGGTTTTTGGAATTTAATGAATCATTACGGCCCGTAATGATTTAACACTGGTCGTAATGAAATCCTGCATTTGTTCAGCTGCTTTTCCTTTGACCCCCAACATTGGTTGAAATGGTTAAACATTGGCCGATCTTACTTTCTTGGGACTTTACCGCATTAAACTCTTTAAGCTCAAATTCTACTCTTTTTCTCATTACTTAACCTACAAATGAAAACAAAACCCTTCGTAGCAAAATAGTTCTAAAATAGAACTAAAATACTAAACAAACTACTAAAAACTAATACTAAAACAACACTTAAAATAGACTTATCAGGTTGCTTCTTAGTCACAGTGAACAAAGGGAAACAAAAATGGAAGAGAGATGAAGGTGAGATTTTTAGGGTTCTTGACGAAGAAGCACGAGAACAGAATGAGGAGTAATTGAAGCTTTGTGCGGTTTTGGAGATGGGAAAGTTGTAGTAGTGAGAGAATTTGTGGGAGAGAGGGGTGGTTTTATGGAGAAGCGGTTGGAGCGGGATTGGGAAGTCGTGGAGAGTGATTTGAAGTGTGAGGGACCGTTACAGAGTGACGTTGACGAGAGAGAGTGATTGGTAGGACGTGTGGCAGGCTAGGGTGGATGGGATAGGATAGATTTTCCACCTCAGCACTTTTTTGAAAAATTTCACTTAACGCCTCACATCCACTATGCACTGCAAAAAATTCTGCAGCACTATTCCTGCCACTAATGTTGTAGCATCATATGCTACCACATCAAAAGCTAAAATTATCTTCCAGTATAAAACAACAATCCTGCAAAATCAAAAACAGAACCAAAAACAAAATTGTTAGTCCAATACTCTGGGTTGCCTTCCAGTAGCGCTTGGTTTAAGAGTCATCAGCTAGACTATCCTCTATGTTAGAGGTGTTGTAACTAAGTGGTGACTTTGTCCCTCAGCACATGCTCTCCAAAATATTGTTTCATCCTTTGTCCATTGACCTTGAATGTGGTGTTAGTGGCTTCATCAAATAGGTCTACTGCACCATGAGGATACACCTTTACCAACTTGAAAGGTCCTAATCACCTTGACTTGAGCTTTCACGAAATAGTTTCAATCAATAATTGAATAATAGAACTTGCCCCCTTCAATTAGCTCCCTCTTCTGAATTTTCTTATAATGCCTGGCCATAGTCTTGGCTTTATATAGCTCAGCACTTTCATGGGAAAAGTGTCTCATCTCCTCTAACTCATTCAAGTTCAACAGCCTTGATGCACCTGTCCTTTCACGGTTAAAATTGAGCTTTTAGATTGCCCAATAAGACTTTTGTTGCTGTTCTAAAGGTAGGTGGCAAGCTTTGCCATACACAATTCTGTCAGGAGACATTCCCAGAGGTGTCTTGTAAGCATTTCTGCAGGCCCACGGTGCATCATCTAGTTGACATTCCCAATCTCTTCACTACAACAGGAAAAGCCATTGGGGCGCTTTTTTTTATCCATTGGGAGCGCTTTCGGGGTGCTCCTAAAGCTTCCGCTCCTGTTGCAGCCCCCCTACAGGAGCGCATACCAAGCGCTACTAATTATTAAGAAACATGAGCGCTTGCAATAAAAGCGCTCATTTTGGTCTTAGCACACTTGACAATCAGGGGCGCTCGCAGTAACAAGCGCTCATGTTGGTCTTAGCACACTTGACAATCAGGGGCGCTTATTACTGCAAGCGCTCCTTATTCTTTGTTTTTTTTAATTTTTTCTTTCTGTTTCTGGTATATCCAATATTTTGCAGCACTTCCCTACTCTCATTTTCATCAACCAACAACAACCAATATCAGAAAAAATGCATCTCACCCATTACCGACTATTCGTGAAGACGATTAAAAATAAGAAACCCAGAAGTTGATGGATCTAGAAGAAGGAAACATCATACTATAGACAAATATAAATTTTTAGATTACAACAAAACAGATCTGAAGAAATGAACAAAAAATGTACAAACGAAATCTCAGATCTTGTTTCAACATAGCGCCTTTACATCTCAAATCGTGTATTATCGAAACACCTTTGAATCACTGTCGTGTTGCAGCAAACGAGTTTGAGAGAAGGGGAGAGCATGTTGTTATCGCGTGTTATCACACCGCCCTTGCTCTGTTGTTATCGCGTGTTGTTTCCGTTGCTCCGTCACTGTCGCGTGTGGTTTTCGTTGAGAGAAATGTTGAAACTCGAGGAAGATTGAAGTGTTGAGACGTGATATGAAGGGCACAGGAGAGGCGACAGGTAAAGGAAGTTTGAAGAAATCAGAGAAAGTTAGGGAGACGATGCAGTGACCTTGGAGAAGGGAGATTGGAGATGTTGAAGAAGATACAGAATGAAGCGGCTGATAAATTGATTTTAGGGTTTTGTTGTGTAAAAAATAGTTTATATACATAGGTTGGTCAATATGCGTGAAGGCTAGCTAGGGCGTGAGAGAGGGCAAGATGGAGTACTGTGAACGGTAAAGAATTGGGGGCGCTCGTGTGGGAAGCGCCTCTGAAAGGTGGCTTCGTGTTCTAGCAATTGGGGGCGCTCGTGTGTAAAGCGCCCCTGAATGTGGTTCCTTGTTCTAGCAATTGGGAGCGCTTGTGAGGAAAGCGCCACTGAACGTGGATCCGTGTTTTCAATTGGGAGCGCTCAGTAAGAGGTGCTCCTGAATGTGGTTCCGTGTTTTCAAATAGGGAGTGCCTATGCTCCCAAGCGCTCCTGATTGGTTGCGTGTTTCGAAATAAGGGGCGCTTTTAGTATATAAGCGCTTCTAAAATGTGCGTTCCTTTTTCAAGATTTTGTTGTACTTCTTCCTGCAAGACCTACCATATTCTCAAGCACTCTTTTGATTTCCCTATTTGACTGCTCTGCCTGACCACTTGTTTGAGGGTGGTAGGCGGTTGCTATCTTGTGCTTGACTCCATACTTGGATAGAAGAGTCTCAATGAGCTTGTTGCAAAAATGACAACCTTCGTCACTGATCATAGCTCTAGGAGTACCAAATCTTGTGAAGATGTTCTTTTGAAGAAACTTGCTCACTGACTTGGCATGATTGTTGAGTAAGGCATTTACCTCAACCCATTTTGAGACATAGTTCACTGCCCACCAGTACTATAAGTTTCCAAAGGAAGAAGGAAAAGGTCCCATGAAATCCAATCCCCAAACATCAAAGAGTTCAACCTCTAAGATATTGGTGAGTGTCATTTCATGCTTATTTGAAATTTTCTCTGTCCTTTGACAATTACAACACTTTCTTACTAACTCATGAGCATCCTGGAATAGAGTAGGCCAGTAGTAACCTGATCGCAACACCTTGGCTGTAGTTCTCACTCCTCCAAAGTTTCCTCCATATGATGCAACATGGCAGTGCTGCAACACCTGATGTTGTCCTTCCTCTGCCATACATCTTCTCAAAAGTTGATCAGGGCACTTTTTATACAAGAATGGATCATCCCAGAAAAAATGCTTCATAGTGTGAAAGAACTTCTTTTTCTGCTGCTTTGTCATATCACATGGAACCAACTTGCTAACTAGGAAGTTAACATGCAGCGTTGGATGCAACAGTAGTCACTGCCAGCAATTTTTCATCAAGAAAATGCTCTTTGATTTCACCACTGTGGTTACCTGCATTTTCCCCTTCCAGTCTAGACAAATGATCAGCAACTTGGTTCTCCACCACCTTTTTATCTGAGATTTCAAGATCAAATTCTTGGAGGAGGGAAACCCATCTTATTAGCCTAGGTTTTGCATCTTTCTTAGCAATCAGACACTTAATGGTTGAATGATATGTAAAAATAATTACTTTTGTGCCAACTAAGTATGATCAGAATTTATCAAATGCAAAAACCACACCTAATAACTCTTTCTCAGTGGTTGTGTAATTTAATTGAACTTCAACAAGTCTTTTGCTTGCATAATAAATAGAGAAAGAAAGGGACATTGTATCCAATTATCTCAGGTTGACTTTCAGAAAGTTTTTTGGTTTTGTTCTGATGGACTTTTGATGAGCAGGGTTAACAGAGTTTTACTTTTAGAAGGCGTAGTGAAGAAATTACAGATCTCAAATCAATGGGTGGGTGACAGAGATGTATTAGATCATTCTCTGGTGTGGTTGTTATTCCCTCGAAAAAGTTGGGGACCAAAGCGGGTTAGATTCCTGAATTGTTGGCTTGAGCAAGAGGAATTCTAAAACTTAATCAAGTCTTCTTGGAATGCTAAAGCAGTTTCTGGAAGGCGGGATACGTGGAAAAAGAAAACTTAAAACTTCTAAGAGAACATCTGAGGCGGTGTAACAAAGAAGTGATTAATCTAGTTGACGTTAAAATTGAGAAACTAGTTGTTGTCTTGTTGAAATAAATGAATTAGAAACTTGCAAGTTCAGACCGAACGGCTTAATTGTCTATCTAAAGAGTTTTGGCAGGAACCTATGGGCTAGAGAGAGTATATTGTCACAAAAATCTCGCATTAAGTGGATTCGTGAGGGTGATGCCAACACAGAGTATTTTCATGCTAGTATTAACTCAAACAGGAGATAGAACCAAATAACAGCATTCAAGATTGATGAGAGTTGGGTGGAGGAGGTGGCTGAAGTGAAAGGGGCCGTTAAGGATCATTTGGAGAAAAAATTCCCGAAGGAATACGAGAAAAGACCAGTTTTGGATGGAGTCCCTTTCAAGAGGTTGACTAACAACGATAACGACCTGTTAACTACCGCCTTCACGATGAAGGAGATTAAATACGCGGCGTGGAGTTGTGAGGGGAGTAAAAATTCTAGCCCAAATGGATTCTACTTTACTTTCTTTAAGTTGTGTTTGGAAGTGGTAGAGAAGGAAGCCGTAAATTTCATAATAGAGCTCCATTCAACAATAACTCTACCAAAAATTGTGTATTCCTCGTTTTTGGCCCTAGTTTCGAAGAAGGATAATCTCTGATCCCTAGCTGTGTACGAACCCTGGTGGGTATTTTGTAAATAATCCAATCAAAATTGCTGGCTGGAAAAATATACAGGTGTTGGGCGGTGTTATCTCTTGTGCCCAAAGCATTTTTCTTCTATGGAGGAAGATTATTGATGGTGTGGTAGTTATAAATGAGTTGGCCGATGTAACATCCCCAATTTTAGCTAAGTTGGTTAATAGATATTAGCAAGAGCCGTAATTAAATTATTGGCTAAATTGACTATATTAGCATATTTTAATTATTATGAGTTAGTATATCATTGATTAAATAAATTATGGTGTACTTGGTAGCTATATTATGTTGAGTGTATGGGTTATTCAATAATTGTTTGATTAAAGTGGGGTTTTAATGGATAAATAGGACCAAGGGCAAAGTAGTCTTTTGCTATTGTTTTAAACACCCCAGCTGAGACATCTCCCCACACACTCCCCTCATTTGTAACATTCAGAAAATCAGAAGCAAAATTTGAGAGAGAGAGAGAGAGAGGAGAGGGTTTGTGAAGAGTGAGGAAGAAGAGGGAGGAACTTCCATTGATCCTAGATGCATGTCCAACATTCTTACATCATTGTGACCAACTCCTTCCCCTCTTCCCATTGATACCAATTTATGAACCCAAGCCCTCCTCCATCTCCATCCACCATTTTCGAGTAGAAGAAGGGTGGAGCTAGAATTCAAGCTAGAGGTTGAAGATACAAGTTCATCAAGATTTCTGTGTGAAACCCGTATGAGCCATCTTCAGTGTTTACATCATATCTCCCTGTACACAACTCCTATGAACGTGATTTTTGTCCCTCTGGAAACTAGACATAGAGTTCTTCATTTTGGGCACAAGAACCATCGGGTTTCATTTGAAAATGAGAGAGATATCGTGACCACAATTTTCGGTATAGAATCAAGCACTGTACTGAACCAGTCCCCTTGTTTCCGTGATATCTCCCAAACTACTGGTTGCATGCGTGTGAAACTCCCTCCATCAGAAAATAGACAGAAACCCCTTCAGTTTAGGCACAGGAAACACTCAATTTGACTGAGAATACTGGGAGATATATGATTTACAAGTTTGGGTTTTGAATCAGTGTCTGTTTCAAGCCAACCTCAATGTTTCGTTGCTAACTCCTTGGATACTTGTCGGATAATCACAAAACCTAGACCCTCAGAAACTAGATGAATTCCCTTCACGATAGACACTGGTTTCGCTAAGTTTGGTTGGGAATTTACTGAGTTCTGATCGTCGCAAAATGTCACATTGTTGCTGGGAACAGCAGGAGCTTTCGGGTAGTTGATTCGGAATCGGGAGCGTTTCGGGGATTGTTCGTGCGGTCCGTGTAGATTGTTAGGTCTCGTGGTGTTTTTGTGTGCGATTTCATCGCAAGTGGTGAGTTCTATACTCACTAGGGAATTGTTTTTATGATTTATGGTCATGTGTGCTGAATTGTTATTTCGATTTCTGAAAATCAATAACGAAAACCGTTTTGTGAAAATAACGTCCCAAACGAAAAATTATGCGGATTGATCGATTGTGTTGAGTGATTGTGTGTTATTTGATTGATGTTTGATTGATTGTTTTGGACTGGAATTACTGATTATTGTATCTGTTTTTAAGTCTCGAAGGTCATGGAATGTCTCGATGCGGTTTAGAAAGCGAAACGGCACAAAACCGAGTCTCGAAAGTCTTATTTTCTGAGCTTCAGCCATCCATCGCGTCGCGACCCGATCCCATCGCGTCGCGACCATGATTTTTTTTGTTGTGACAATTTCGCATCTGTAACTTTTCGCGTCGCGACGGAACCTGTTCGCGTCGCGACGGAACCTGTTCGCGTCGCGACGCAGTGTAATTTTCAGCAAACTTTTTATTTTCGCAATAACTTTTGATCCGGGAACCCGATTGGGGTGTTCTCAGGTGCGTTTTAAAGCTTATTCAAAGATCTATCTATATATATAATTTATACTGTATAATGTCCTGTTTTGAAAGTTAAATTGTTGGAAAAACCGAAGTGTAAACCTCGTGAGTGTGATTATAATTGAGGTGAGTTTCATGTTGATGTTAATTGTTCATGTCATGGTTATGTTTATTGTTATGAGACGGCCAAATGCGGGTACATGGATTGTGTTTGGATTGATTTGTGTTTGAACTGAATTGTAAATGTCTACAAAATTGTATAATGCTCTGCTTTGAATGTAATTATGATTGGATTGGATTGTAAATGAATATCAGTCAGGTTAACGAACTTAGTAACCACGAGTGAGATCACGACAGGCTAAGATAAGACGGACTTAATGTCCCTAAGATTATAATATTGATAATAAGATCATGTTATGTTCATGTCAGGTATATATTTATATACATATCAGTTCAGTCTAGGGTGACGACCCTATTTTCAGGTTAGCGTACTAGTGGGAGGGGAAGTCATGAGCCCCAAAACCTAGCCCCGTCATGTTTGTACCTGCTATGGTCAGGGAATGGGTTTACCGGCAGTCGGCTTAAGGGCTACGGTGATATGCTAACAATCATGTTTCAGATATATTTCTCGTAATCGGCTTAAGGGCTACGGGTCATATTAAGGATTGTCACTTGTAGTCTGCTTAAGGGCTACGAGGGACAATGTTAGAGTTCTCCACGTAGTCAACTTTAAGGACTACGATTAATGAATCAAGCATAATGAACCGAGAGAGTTTGTAAGGGGTCTCGATAGAACTCACTGAGATAATGTTGTCTCACCCTTTATGATTTGTGGTTTTCAGGGAAAGTTAAAGGCGATAAGGCGGTTATGGAGCAACCTAGAGGAGATGCCAATGTTTAGTTTATGTGCTTTGTATTTTCTACTGTCTGATTTGTATCTTCGATTATGCGACTTATTATTGTTTCAAGTTGTAAATCGCTTCCGCAACTTTCTATTTTGGTATTGAACACTAGGCATGAGAGGTTGTAAGGCACGTATTTCAGGTTATGTTAAGTTATGTAAGCACGTGTGATAATTTATTATCGAAAAGTTTTAGTTGTGTTCAATATCTGAGACAGGAAGTAACTCTGATGTATGTCAAGTGGTGCATTTCGGTGTTTCTACAAGTTAGTAAATATCAGGGTGTTACAGCTGATTCCGCTAAGAGGAGGAAGGACTGCTGCTTTATGTTAAAGGTCGAATTTGATAGAGCATCTAACTCTATAAGATGGGGTTTCTTAGATTATATGCTTGGAAGGTTGGATTTTGGGGACAAGTGGCGCAGATAGATGTACTCATGTGTTTACTTGAGTATGTGTCTGTCCTGATTAATGCAAAACCCAACTGAAGAATTCAAGTCAACAAAAGGCCTAGTTTTGAGGATCCTCTGCATCGTTTGTTTTTCTTGTAGCTGTTGAAGGACTTGTAGTTTTATTGAGAAATGCCTACTCTATGCTCTAATTGGCGGATTACAATATGGTCGCAGGTAAGTGTTCTTGGGACAACCTCTAGATCATTAGGTCTATCCTCTGTGGCTTCGAATTGACTTCAGCCCTTAAGGTTAGCTTCACCAAAAGCAATATTTTGTGTTTTAATCCATCAAGAAACTTTCTGTAGGCAGCAACTCATTTTCTTTTGCCCTCAATCGACTCATTACCCTTTAAATTCCTGCATATTCCTGTTGGAGCAAGTCTTCGGAGGACTTTCTCCTGGAAACCTGTAATTAATAAGGCGCGATAGTCACTCTGAATAACTTGGCCATCTTTTCCCATGCTCTCTATTTTTTTCATTCTATAAATCTCCTAAAAAGGTGTTGAAAAAAATTACAAAGCTAAAATAATACTTCCTATGGGTGGTGGAGCAGATGGAAGATTAATTTCATGGGTGAAATGGGAAAATGTCTGTAATCCAAAAACTGTGGTGGTTTGGGACTCTAGAACTTGGACTTGTATAATACTAATTTAGTCACAAAATGGTAGTGGACTTGTTTTAATAAGTGGTATCCCCCTCATAAGGCTCAGTCTAGAGAAATAGATACTTGGAGCATAAATCTTAGTAGTATTGGACTAACCATATTGAGGTAGAGTTCACTATGGTGGCGAGGTTTATACAGAATTAAAAATTCAAATATAACAGAGTTGGGCTGGTTAGAATCATAACACGAGAATTGTTGGTGACCGTAAAACACACAGTTCTAGACTTCGTGTTGGAAAAGCTCAACCCCCTTAAAGGTTCGCCTCCCAAGGCTGCAGACCCTGACAATTAATAGGGAAGTCATTGTTTTTGAGATGGTGGAGAGGGTAAGAACTGATCGGAAATGGAAGTGGCATTGTAGTAGAGATTTCAATAAAATAAGTCCCCTTTAACGACTTGATTGATTTTTCGCGCAGGTTTATGGAACGAATTAACGAAAAGCGAAAACTGAAAATAAAGCAGTAAAGAACACAGAGATTTTTATACTGGTTCGGTCACCTCCAAGTGACCTACGTCCAGTCCTCACACCCTTGTGAGATTTTCCACTAACACAACAAAGCTTACAGATGCTTTGGAAACCTTTACAGACTCAGGCACTCTTCTTCTAGGATACCCCACCTATGAAGAGCCCTCAAATCTACCACAACAACAGCAACAAGAGATACCCCACCCTTGTTACAACCAATAACCCTAGAGAGATACCCACTCCCTAGTACCAACAGCACCCCTAGAGAGAGACCTCACTCCCTAATACTGTGAACAACGTAAATCAAATTACAAAATGAAAACCAAAATACCTCTTATGAAGGCAGATTACACAATTTGAAGATCACCAACCCAACTCTAACCCTTGAGAGAAATCAGCTCTAACAAATGAAAAATACTTGAAGAACAGAGGTGTGTGTGCTAGGGTTTTGGAGTTTTGCGTTTCAGCGTAAGCGTAATAATGGGTTGTGTTTTTCTATGAAATGCTAAGTCCCTATTTATAGACTTAGGAGAAATATGACTGTTGAATGATTTTAGGATTCGATTAATTACTTAAAAACACTTAGTATAATAATCGATCATTTGCTTTAAACTGAGACACTTCATAAGTGACTGATCGATTGTTTGCTTTCCAGACCAAGTGAGAAAATTGATTATGTGCTTAAAAATATGACCGTTGAGGCTTTTAGAAAGTAAGGAAATCGATTTTATGCTTAGATGCATGAGGAGAACAATCGATTCTTAGTTTGAAGTAGTATAGTTTATGAATCGATTCATTGCTTGATTAAGGTAAGAGGAAAATCGATTTATGGCTTTGGAAACAGGAAGGAAATCGATTTTGCACTTTAAAAATAGAGTAGGAAATCGATTTTGGTCTTATGAGAAATAATAGGAATCGATTCGTAGCTTTTAAAACAGTTTGGGATTCGATTCTTTGCTTTGGTAAATGAGTCATGAATTGATTTCTATCCTTTGAACAAGGTTGGAAATCAATTCTTGGCTTTAGGAAAGAAGTCATGAATCGATTTCTAACTTTCACAAAATAGTTTTTATGATACGTGCATTACCTATGTGCATGCATGCATTTTGAAATCTGTGAAGGCTATGAAACTGTGAGATGAGCTGACCCTCAAGCGGCTTACAATATATCCTAGGACATGACCCAAACCCTAGAGACTACCCCTACTTCTTGTGTCTTGTTTGTGCCTTGGATTTCCGCTTGGTTATTTTCCACTTTGAACACATCATCAAAACCTAACCTGCTTGTCATTTTGACTTCGAACGCATCATCATCAAAACCTAACCTGCAAAAGCAATATAACCACATTCTCCCCCTTTTTGATGATGACAAAACTTTACTCATCTTTGGGTGGGAGCTTAGTTCATCAAACAAAATAATGCATAAAATATAACTGGACTCCCCCTCACTTGATGCTCCCCTATCTCAATGATTAGATGCAAAATGACAATTCTATATCAATCATTTATGCATAAACGTCCTGTATACTTCTCCCCCTTTTTGTCATGATCAAAAGGGTGACCGTGAGATACAGATTTCGAGTCGAAGGTTCAGCCTCCTTCTCCTTATTCTGACTTTTCTTTTCTCCTTCTAGCTTTAATGCTTCAAGCTCATCTGCAGCATTATCAATAACCTTTCCCAACCTTTTGGGGTTAAACTCTTCAAATGTAACATGCAGAGATTCCTCAATTAATTTATTTATTTTATTGAATATTCTAAATGCTTTACTAGATACAGAATAACCAAGAAAAATTCCTTCATCAGCTTTAGCATCAACTTTCCCTAGGTTAGCTTTTCCATTTTTTAAAACAAAGCATTTGCATCCAAAAGTGTGTAAGTGTGCAATGTTTGGTTTTCTCCCTTTGTAAAGTTCATAAGGGATTTTCTTTAAAATAGGCCTAATCAAAACTCTATTCATAACATAACAAACAGTACTTACAGTATCAGCCCAAAAGTATTTTGGGATGTCATGATCATTCAGCATGGTTCTGGCAAGCTCTTCCAAAGACCGATTTCTCCTCTCAAATACTCCATTCTGTTGACGAGTTCTAGGTGCTGAGAAGTTGTGATCAATACCAGATTCTTCACAAAAATTTTCAAACCTTTCATTCTCAAACTCTCCACCGTGATCGGTTCGGATGGAGATAATTTTCAGCTCTTTCTCGTTTTGTATGCTACGAGCAAGTTTCTTGAATGCTCCAAAAACATCACTTTTATTTGCAAGAAACAGTGTCCAGGTGTACCTTGAGTAGTCATCTACTATAACAAGTGCATAAGAATTTCCACCAAAGCTTTTCGTCCGTGAGGGACCAAATAGATCCATGTGTAAAAGCTGCAATGGTTTGTTAGTAGACACAATATTTTTTGATTTAAAAGATACTTTGACTTGTTTACCTTTTTGGCATGCATCAAATAACTTATCTTTTTCAAACTTAATTTTAGGAAGACCACTAACTAGTTCCTTAGAGACTAATTTATTTAGGTGGTCCATATGTATATGAGTTGCTCTACGATGCCATAGCCAAGAGTTTTCTTCCTTACTAATGAGACAATATGCATTATGGGATGACACTTTATCAACATTAATCGTGTATATGTTTTCTACTCTGTTTCCTATCATCCTAACTTGTTTACTCTTTTCATCCTCTATGATGCATGATCCTGAATCAAATATTACTCTATTTCCTTTATCACATAGTTGGCTAATACTTAGTAAGTTATGTTTAAGACCTTCAACATAAAGCACATTATCAATAACAGCAGATAAATCTTTACAAACTTTACCTTCACCGAGGATTCTTCCTCTGTTGTTATCACCATAAGTCAAATGACCGCTTGATCTGGGGGTGAGAGTTAGGAACTTTGTTATATCTCCAGTCATGCGCTTTGAGTCTTTGCTGTCAAGGTATCAATCTGCCCCCATACATTGAAGCATACCTGCAATGAGATCAAGGTATTTTGCTGCATTTCCGGGCAAGTGTCTGGTTCGCCGAATGATGCCACAATCAATTAGAGGTCTTCAAGTCCAATTTAGCTCCAAAAGTGAAGGAATTACTTACAAATGAACTTCCTACTACAATTATCTAAAACTAGACTAAATCCCCAGATAATGACTGTGATACAATGAAAAACCTGCACAATTGGTCCTAAAAATGCATAACTTACATCATATGATTGAGAGTCAACACAACCCCAAACTTAAACTTTTGCTTGTCCTCAAGCAAACAATCAGTTCAGACTGTGGCTGTTTTTCTATTTAGCTGTTACATATAATACATCAACCTTAAACACATCAGGACATCAACTATCATCATCAACCTAATACAGTGGCAGGACAACTTAATTGGAAATACCGAATCATAAGCAGGCAGCATTCTCAAGTTTTCTCTGTACACACATCTCACCAGTGTTTCACTCTTGAGGTGTTTCGGGTATTCACTCAATTCACAGTACCTGCATCATCGTTTCATAGGCTTGACAGAGTTCTATATCATTCTATACAAATGAAATGCATACACACATTTTGAGGACTTTAAGGGTTATAGCGGGGCTTAGGTAAGGGTGGATACATTTGGATATGTAGGTTGCACTTGGAGTTAGGCCTACCTCTCTTTTTGTCAATTTCACACAATTCACTTACTCACCCATTTTCCCAAAGCATTCAACAAAACAAGAGAAGGATTTTATTTATTTATTTATTTATTTATTTATTTTTTGATGTATATATATTTACATATATATTTTTTCTTTTTTTGTTCCTTCTCTTGTATACCACCCCAAACTTATATTGTTGCTATTCCACGAGCAACCCCAAACTTAAAAATTTCCCCACTCTCACAGCTTTTGTTACCTAACTCCAAGTCAAGAATTAACTAGGCTATGATTTTCAGAGAAACAGCATACAATTTTTAACAATAGGCTCAGAGGGGCTAGCAGAGAATAAACATTAGTTAGGTGTGGTTTGAAAGTCTCAGGGGTGCCAAAAGAAATGCCTCAGTGTGTATGAAAATCAAATGCAAAAACAATTAAGCACAATGTCAAGTTCTGCAGACTAATGCAGGCAAGGAATACACACAATATATATAAGAACGTGTTTAGGCTCAAACCTCACAGTTGGGATCATAGAGATAGAACTTGAGAGATGCTGCTTACAGATGATAAAGAACTTCCGCAACGTTTGTCATGACCCCTGCTATTACTTGATGATAAAACTTGACGTGCGAGTGTCAAAAGGAAAAATGCAAACATGCGACCCCAAATGCCACACATCATCACCATTGACGCTACTTTAACAAAACAAAAACAAAATATAGGGCAGTGGTGCCTCAATATCACAGAGTAAGTTATAATAATAAGTACAGACCAAAGTGCGAAATAAAGTCAAAAAGGGAGAAGTACAACTAAAAGTGCGAGTAAAAATGTCTGAATAAAACAGTAAAATAAATGAGCCTCTTGCTCAAGGAAATGAAATGTGCTCCTCCAAATACTCATCCCCTGAAAGAAGTGGATCCTGGGGGACCGGCTGCTGCTCTGCATGGGGGACTGATGAAGATGAAGCGGCGGCTGCTCTATTCTCGGCCATATACTCCTCAGCAGCACGGTGGACTCTGTATGATGCCAGGTGTGAAGTATCAATGCCCTGCTGCTGCAATGACAGAGACGACCCGCACCAGCTGGCCATGAGGAGGTCATACTGGAAATAGGAGTCGGTCTGAAACTGCTCCCGGTAAGATGGGCCTGCTGGCGGCTGCTGTGCTGGAGGTGCCGGCTGCTGTGGTGGAACTGCATCATCCATGGGTCCATCGGGCTGCTTCATAATCCAAGCGGCAGTGATAGGTTCCCTGGGATCAACTAGCAAGTCGTCCGAGTATTCAGGACACCCATGTTGTGAACACAAGGCATGAATCACAGAGGCATGCCCCAATCTGGTCCTCGGACATCTGACAATCTCAGCTATGCTCTCAGAAATAGCTCTGCCCAGGTTTACCCGCTCGCCCCTCATGATAGCCAATAATCCCATGGCCACTTTGACCTTCACATCTGTAGAGTTAGAACAGGATATGATCGACTGATTGAAAAATGCATCCCAGGCCTTTGGGATTGGCTTCAGCCCCATGTTGCAGAAACGGCGTGGAAGGTGCATGGATGGGGCCCATTGTGCCCCCGGACGACACAGCTCTCTCAAAGTCCCCTCATAATCAATGCTCCTGGGATCAACTGCAACGTGGCACATAGCACAGTACTGCGCTGTAGGTAGCCCCAACAAGCTGTTGATGCTATCCGCGGAGTAGGACACAGTCTTGCCTCTAACATAGACGGATGTAGACCTGTCCTGCTCCTCCTCCCAATAGGCGTTTGAGTAGAACACCCTGACCAGGCTCTGGTTAGCCTGCTTAATTCTTGCATTGAATGGAAGCCACCCCAACTCCCGCAGTGTGGAAGTGATAATCGGAAACTCATCTGTGGAGAGGTCAAAGGCCCTCTCCGAATTGATCTTCTTGCCCTTGACAACCTGCTGGTACCTCTCCTCGTGTACGGGGGACCTGAATCTGTCAACCTCTGATGGTGAGGCCCCCCTCCTCTTCCTAGATGTGCCGGTCTTTGCTCTTTTGTCCATGCTAGCACTTGTTTAAGAAAAATTTCCTGCAAGCAAATAACCAGAACCCAGTCCAAATTGTTAGTTCTCGGTGGGTCCCGGGTGTGGGCCCCACTCCAGCAGAGAAAAATAATCAACAACCAAAACATAGTTTCTGGACTCAAAGTCATCTACCCTAAGGTTGTGAATTTGTGCAAAATTAGGACTAGGCTAGCAACCCCAAAACAGACTTCACTTAGACATTTCCACAAACATTTGGGTTGCTTAGCCAAAACTCATTGGAGCAATTTCACAAACACCTTGGCTACATAGATTTTTTTTCATTTTGGCATTTCATCAAACACCTTGTGTATGCCCAAGATCAACTTAGTTTCTACCCCCAATTCAATCATTCTCTCCCCAACATTAGCAACAAGCAACAATCATGCAATACAATATCATAGGGAACAATCCTACTCTCCTAATTTGACTTCGAATCCCCACAATTCCTACCCAAAAATCACCCCAACAACCATCAAAACCACTCAAAATATTCTACTCTAATTAAAGAACAAGGTTTAGATTAATACCTAGAGATGTTGGCAAGGAAGAATCTGTGTGAAAGTGTGCAAATTCACCACCAAATTAGAGCAAAACAGTGATGGGGGGGATGGGGGAAGTGGCGCACCAGAGAAGAAAAAGAGGCAAATTTTGAAAAAAAAAATTGCTTTGTGTTCGGACTGTCCAGTTTCTAGGCTAAAAGACGTTGCATCGCGATGCGGCCCGTGTGCTTCGCGTCGCGAGATTACACAGAAACTGTTCCAGTTTCAAAAATTTTGAAACATCGCGACGCGACACGCCTGATTCGCGACGCAAAATCAAACAGAAACTTTTTTCTTGAAAAATTTTCGACCCATCGCGACACGACATCACTGGTTCGTGACGCGAAATAACCCAGAAACATTTTCTTTGAAATTACTTCCCTTTCGCGACACGAACTTGACCGAACACAAAAAATTTCTTCTCATGCCTAAGACTAACACCAAAATAAAGTAAATTAAAGACTTAAATTGAAATTGAATTAAAGACTTGGTACCTCAGTGGGTTGCCTCCCACTCAACGCTTCTTTAACGTCACTAGCTTGACGGTTCCGAAGATGTCTCACATTGGCCCAGGTGGAGCCTTTGGCTTCTTAAGTCCCCCATTCACAGCTCCTTCAGAACCTTCTCCATTGAATTTCCAGCTTGGCTCACCCACCACTTCTTTTAGATCCACCCATTCGCTTGGTGACTTACCTGGTGGCGAGTGGATGTGCATTTTGTTTTTGGCTTTGGGTTTGGGTGCCTCAACACTATAGCACCCTTCCTTTTTCTCATCCTTTCTTGCTGCCTTGATCACCTTTAGGGTTACCTCTTCATCTTGCACTCTCAGCTTCACAGTCCCATCTGCCACATCTATGACAGCTCTACTGGTGGCTAGGAAGGGTCTTCCCAAAATGAAGGGGATGTCATTTTCCCCATCCATTGAACTTTTGACCTCAGTGTCACCATCCAAACGCAGAATCACAAAATCTACCGGGAAGAGGAATCTTCCCACCTTTACTAAGACATCCTCCACAATACCATACGGATGCCTTATTGACCTATCAGCCAGTTGCAGGGTCATGTGAGATGATTTGACTTCACCTCCCCCAAGATTTTTCCACATTCCCAAGGGAATTAGGTTTATGCTTGCCCCCAAGTCACAGAGGGCCTTATCTATAGTGACATCACCAATTGCACAGGAAATGGTGAAGCTTCCTGGATCCTTCAGCTTAGGGGGAATTTTGTTTTGAATGATAGCACTGCACTCCTCTGTTAACGCTACCGTTTCATTCCCCTTTAACATTTTCTTTTTGGTCAATAGCTGTTTCATGAACTTCGCATAGACCGGCATCTTTTCCAGGGCTTCAGCAAAAGGTATATTGATCTGGAGGCTTCTGAACACCTCCATGAACTTAGAGAACTGCTCATCCTCCTGATTTTTCTTGCTTACCTGAGGATAGGGCAGTCTCATGTATGATGGGGTTTCTTTGGGTTCCACGTGAGGGTTGTCCTTCCCCGCTCCCTCAGTCTTTTCATTTGCTTCCTCACTAAGCACCTTTTCTTTCTTTTTCTTTTCCCGGGGCTCGGTTACTTCAGACGGTTCCAACTCCCTACCACTTCTCAGATAGATGGCATTGCAATTCTCCTTTCTCGGGTTATCCACAGTGTTGGCAGGAAAGCCACTTTTGGATGTCTCCGCAAGTTGCTTTGATAACTGACCAATCTGTACCTCCAGATTTTTCATTGATGCTTCATTGTTTTTCTCCATGTTTTTCATTACCTGCTCTTGAGCTTGGAAGGTATTTTTGGTCATCTGCATAAACTGTGTCAATGCATCCTCTAACCGAGAAGGTGGTTTCTGTTGTTGATTGGCAGGTGCCTGAGACTGTTGTTGGTTGGAACTTGTGCCTTCATTATTATTTTTCCAAGAAAAGTTGGGATGATTCTTCCACCCTGGACTGTAGGTGTTAGAAAATGGATTCCCGCCTTGTCTTTCGAAGTTTCTCATATAGTTTGCCTGTTCCAATGCTTCTCCATAAGCTGCACAATCACCTTCGTGGGATTCCCTACCACAATAATTGCACCCGCCTGCTTGCACTGCTTGTACTGTTGCTGGAGCTTTGGAACCTACTTCACATGGTGCCGCTAATTGCTTAGTGAGAGCCTCGATTTGCATGGTCATTAGTTTCTGTTGGGCTAACACCGCGCTGTTTGAATCAAGCTCCAGCACACCTTTCTTTCCTACAGCCCCCTATCATTTTGGATCCTGTACTCATTGGAAGCCATGTCTTCAACCAACTGTTTGGCTTCTTCCCACGTCTTGGTACCTAGGGATCCTCCAGCTGAGGCATCCAACATCATTCTTGTTTGTGGTCTCAGCCCATGGCAAAAAGTTTGTAACTGTAGGAAATCTTCGATGACATGGCCGGGACACTTCTTGAGTAGTAGCTTGAATCGTTCCCAAGAATCATACAACGATTCGGACTCTCCCTGTGTAAAATTGGAGATATCAGCTCTTTTCCTTATGAACTTGGAGATTGGGAAGAATCTCTCCAAGAACTTTTTCTCAAGGTCATTCCAAGTGTTGATTGTCCCTGGGAGAGTGTTCAGCCAATCCTTGGCCCTCCCTGTGAGAGTGTAAGGGAACAGCCGGACCTTCTTTGCACTATCGGTTACTCCCTCAGGGTGTGTAGTCCCACATATCTCGTAGAATTGGAACAAGTACTGATTAGGGTCTTCGGCATCCAACCCAGAGAATTGCTCTGATTTCAGGGCCGTGAGCACAGAGGATTTGATATCAAACTGGGCTATGCCCACTGGTTGAAATGCTAATGCTTGGGCACCTTGATTTCTTCGCCCGAAGTCACCTAGAGTACGTCGTGGAGGAGGATCAGCCATTTCCTCCTCTTCACTCGAAAAATCTTCCGGTACCGAGGTAGAAGTTGACTGTACCTGCGACAATTCTCTTGCTTGCTGCTCGGTAAGCTTAGCCTTTCTTCGATTTGGCTTTGCTAGTTTTTCAATCTCCGGGTCAAACAAGAGTTCTTGTGGACCCTTGCTCCGCATGCACAACTCTCTGAAACGCTAAAGCAAACGTCAACAAGTTCAAGAAACCAACAAGTAGCAAAATTAAGTAACTAAAAACAAACAAAAACTAAAAATCTAGAATCAACTCGTTTGCCTTGTCGACAACAAAGTCAACAATCCCCGGCAACGGCGCCAAAAACTTGTTAGGACTTTTGGCAAGTGTACCAATTGTCGTCGCAAGTAATAAAATACGGTAAGTAACTGGTCGATTCCACAGGGATTGCGCGTTGAAAACAATAGCAATGTTGTAAATTCTTAGATTGTAAAGGTTTGGTAATTGAGTAACGGTACACAAAACGTGATTTAAGAATACGAAAAAAAACGACTAGGGATCGAATCCTCTCACCTTGCCTATCACATGAACCTTAGCCAATTCAAGTTAATTATTCAATTTCTAGATTCAATTCACCAATTAAGGTCAAGGGCAATTCCTTGCCTCAAGACCCCTATTACCCTAAGAGTGACCCTAATTCCTTAGGTGAGACATGCCAAAGGGTAATGCATTACGATCGAGAATTTTACACGAATTCACCTAAGCCATCACATATCCCTATGCTGATTACTAGCAGATGATCTAACTACCCAATTTCCAGCTACTAATTCATATTCCTATGCAATCACTAGCCTGGATCATCACAATTATCATATGTAATTGAAAAGCATTAAGAACATAGGTATTTAGACAAAGTAAATCGAATAACAACTGAATTGATTAGAACAATGGTTCACATGATAGGGTTGGCAGATTCATCTCTCCCTAATCTAAGCAAATTAGTTACAATCCATCCTAAGAGTAGAAACCAACATAAAATAGAAAACAAACATAAAGGAAGACATTAGAACCTTCAATCCCTTGTTCCCAAGTGGTGAGAAGGCCCCAAAATCGCACCCTCCAGCTACTCCAAAAATGTGGCTCAGATCCCCAGACGAAGTCCCCAGGAAAAAACGCTGAAACTGCTTTAAAAACCCTAATTTTCGCTCACCATCGCGACGCGACCCGTGACCATCGCGTCGCGAAATAGGACAGAAACATCTGGCTTCGCAAAACTCCTCGTGTTCGCGTCGCGAACCCTCCTGGTCGCGACGCGATATTGGACAGAAATTAAATCCCTCTATTTTGCTGCATTTCCGGGCAAGTGTCTGGTTCGCCGAATGATGCCACAATCAATTAGAGGTCTTCAAGTCCAATTTAGCTCCAAAAGTGAAGGAATTACTTACAAATGAACTTCCTACTACAATTATCTAAAACTAGACTAAATCCCCAAATAATGATTGTGATACAATGAAAAACCTGCACAATTGGTCCTAAAAATGCATAACTTACATCATATGATTGAGAGTCAACAGTTTTCCAAACAGGGTGGCAAGAGTCATCGTAGTTAAATTTCTTGATTCAGTTATCGCAGTTACCTTTGGTTGCCATTCTCTATTTAGGCATCTTAACACTTTGTTGATCAAGTCTTCGAGAGGGAACGATTTTCCTAATGAGCCCAATTTGTTCACTATGTGAGTGAACCTCTTTTGCATTTCTTGTATCGATTCTCCTTGTTTCATTCTGAATAATTCATATTCCCGGATGAGAGTATTAGTTCTTGCTCTTTTTACCTCACTAGTACCTTCATGAGTGACTTGAAGGTTGTCCCACATTTCTTGAGCTGTTTTACAATTCGACACTCTAAAAAATTCATCGGGACTAAGTGCAGAAGTGATAATGTTCTTGGCACGAAAATTGTGTTGAACTTTCCTTTTATCATTATCCGTCCATTCAGTTCTTTCTTTCACTATGAGTGCGCCATTTACCATGTGCGTGGGAACAAAAGGTCCATTTTCCACAGCATCCCATATATCTATATCTACCCCTTCTATGAATATTCTCATGTTTTCTTTCCAATATGCATAGTCTTCCCCGTTGAATCCCGGAGGACGGGTAAGGGATGCACCCTCTTGCGTAGACCAACCTGAAGCCATTTCTCTTGAAGATACTAGGCCTTTTAGACATCAGTCTAGCTTTGATACCACTTGTTACCAAGTGGCTTCAGTCTCAAGAGGGGTGGGGGGTGAATTGAGATTTTAAAAAAATAAGTCCCCTTTAACGACTTGATTGATTTTTCGCGCAGGTTTATGGAACGAATTAACGAGAAGCGAAAACTGAAAATAAAGCAGTAAAGAACACAGATTTTTATACTGGTTCGGTCACCTCCAAGTGACCTACGTCCAGTCCTCACACCCTTGTGAGATTTTCCACTAACACAACAAAGCTTACAGGTGCTTTGGAAAGCTTTACAGACTCAGGCACTCTTCTCCTAGGGTACCCCACCTATGAAGAGCCCTCAAATCTACCACAACAACAGCAACAAGAGATACCCAATAACCCTAGAGAGATACCCACTCCCTAGTACCAACAGCAACCCTAGAGAGATACCCCACTACCTAGTACTGTGAACAACGTAAATCAAATTACAAATTGAAAAACCAAAATACCTCTTATGAAGGCAGATTACACAATTTGAAGATCACCAACCCAACTCTAACCCTTGAGAGAAATCAACTCTGACAGATGAAAAATACTTGAAGAACAGAGGTGTGTGTGCAAGGGTTTTTGAGTTTTGCGTTTCAGCGTAAGCGTAAGAATGGGTTGTGCTTTTCTGTGAAATGTTAAGTCCCTATTTATAGACTTAGGCGAAATATGACCATTGAATGATTTTAGGAGTCAATTAATTACTTAAAAACACTTAGTATAATAATCGATCATTTGCTTTTAACTGAGAACACTTCATAAGTGAATGATCGATTGTTTGCTTTTAAGATCAAGTGAGAAATCGATTATGTGCTTAAAAATATGACCGTCGAGGCTTTTAGAAAGGAAGGAAATCGATTTTATGCTTAGATGCATGAGGAGAACAATTGATTCTTAGTTTGAAGTAGTATAGTTTATGAATCGATTCATTGCTTGATTAAGGTATGAGGCAAATCGATTTAAGGCTTTGGAAACAGGAAGGAATTCGATTTTTCACTTTAAAAATAGAGTAGGAAATCGATTTTGGTCTTATGAGAAATAATAGGAATCGATTCTTAGCTTTTAAAACAGTTTGGGAATCAATTCTTTGCTTTGGAAAATGAGTCATGAATCGATTTCTATCCTTTGCACAAGGTTGGAAATCGATTCTTGGCTTTAGGAAAGAAGTTATGAATTGATTTCTAACTTTCACAAAAATAATTTTTATAATACGTGTCTTACCTATGTGCATGCATGCATTTTGAAAACTGTGAAGGCTATGAAACTGTGAGATGAGCTGACCCTCAGAAGCGGCTTACAATATACCCTAGGACACGACCCAAACCCTAGAGACTACCCTTACTTCTTGAGTCTTGTTTGTGCCTTGGATTTCCGCTTGGTCATTTTCCGCTTTGAACACATCATCAAAACCTAACCTGCTTATCATTTTGACTTGGAACGCACCATTATCAAAACCTAACCTGCAAAAGCAATATAACCACAGAGAGCTCTTGGGAAGGGAAAAACCTTGCTAGAGAAACTGAAGAAATTGTTGGCGGCTTCGAAACTATTCTGAATGTGCATAATCGTTGGTGCTAGGCGCCTAGTCAGATGGAAGGTTCTATGGATCTTTTGTGCTACGACATATTGCTAAGACTACATTATGGTTTAGAAGCAGATACGGTTTTTCAGAAGTTGCAAAGAGAATTCTGGCAAGCAATATGCCATCTAAGGTACAATTATTTGGTTGGAAGGTGCTTCAAGCTAGGATATCTACAAGGGATTTTCTCGTGAACCATGAGATTATTGATGCCAAAACAACTTGCCATTCCCTTGTTGTTTCTAATTAAATGAATTTGTTAGCCATCTATTCTTTTGCTGTAAGGTTGCCTTGACAGTCTGGTACTTGCTGGCAGCTTGGTTAGGGGTACATGAAGTTAGTCACATCAATCCAGTTCAGAAATTCTTGCAATATGGTTACTTTGTCTCTTGGAAAAAGAAAAAGATGTTACGGTATTTGAGTTGGCCAACGACTTCTCAGGTAATTTGGAATGCAAAAAATGAGTTGGTTTTTAGAAGTTATATTGTTGATGCGTTAGCCTTGTCTAAGTGGGCTTTGAAGCTTTAATGGAGTTGGTTTATTGGCAGGACAGGAAAAAATTCTTCCTTCTCATTTTCAAATTCGTGCTCCTCCCCCTTAATGTGTCTTAGTTAAGCGTTCTAGAATTAGTGATGTGTCGATATTTCTCTTTGTAGGAACTCTATCCAAGAGAAGCTTCCATGAAAAGGCAACAACCTTGGAAAACTCTTCTAAACCTTGTTTAGAACTCCAAGCAACTGGTCATAAAGCCTCTAAAGACAGGTCAATGGGAGAGAGAAGGTGATAAGTAGAAGATACCGAAAATAATCTGGAATAATACAGGGATAATAGGTGCTAGAGACAAGAGAAACTCCCTAAGAGGGAATTCTCCCAAGCGAACAATTGTGGTCTCAAAGAATGACCCAAACCCAAATCCTATTACACCAACCCCACAGGAACTAACTAAGGCATTAGGATCCATTGCCACAGAAAATAACCCTGGGAATCTATACCTAAAAAATGAGTCACCTTTTCAGACATCCTGCCAATAAAGGGCAGTATTACCATTCCCAACTTTCATCAAAGAGTTGTTAGAGATCCAGCCACCCCCTCATTCCCCCTGCATGTCTATACAATAAATATCTTTCCACCAAAAGAAGGCAGACACAGGAAAGGACAACTGATGAAAGTAAATCAAAGAACATATTTCCCGACCATACTTTGCAACTAGCACTTTCGAGTCCAATACCCACAGGTGTTCTTATTCCATTGCTTCAACGTGTATTTCGGCCTTTTTTGATTTTTTCTTTCAGACTATGACCCATCCAGCCACCTGGTGGTGAGGAACTCCAAGAACTCGTAACTAGATCACTAAATCCTTGTGATATAGCTAGTGATTGTTAAATATGAAATATTTAGGGCCCCACTCCCCTACCAGAGTACCTGATAAACAGGAGCACTGGTTCTAGACATCTCGCACGAGGACGCACAAGGAGCCTGCAACCCAGGAATCAAACTAGTTATCAAACACCAGGACCTTGTCCAACTTACTCATGGTCGGTCTGTTAGGTTGGAACCAAAAGTTAACTTACAACACAATAGAGGGAGATCAATCAGGCCCATGGCCCTAATAAAACAAAAAATTCAGATTCTTTAACCTTAGCCCCATGGGGGTCACCCTCAGTAATACCTTTTCCTATTCGCCAGAAAACAAACGGAATTCAAATCTCACAAGACGTACTAGAGACCATCCCCGAACCCCCCCCCCCCCCCCCCCCCATATTTTCCTTTCCTCACCAAGATTTTGGTTGGCATAAACAGTGACCACAAAGAAGATTTTACGTTCAGGCCCCCATTCTAGGCATACTGCTAGAAAACTGCACCCAGAGAAGTGGAATACAAGTTTCCCTATAGAGGCGTCCCGGATAGAAAGCATCCTGCCACTGTCTCCATTAGAAGGGGTTTAATGCCAAACACAACCATGATTTCCCCACATATTATTACACAAAGTACCTTCAATGCCCTTCATTTTAGATTGTTGGATGGAAATGAAATCCAGCTTATAATCCTCGTCAAGGTCCCTAATTTTGTTCCTCTTATGTCTCGTCTCCAATCCTCAAATATAATAGATCCTAAAATCATGCGTTCACCTTTTGTGTCCCCCTCCCCCCTCCACGTGTACGATCACACAATTCAGAAACCATTATCTTCTCCAAAATATTTACTTTGTTAAGGTCACTTCCCATGGCAAATCCTATTCTAATTAATTTTGCTTATCATAACAAAAAACTAAAAGTCAGATTAGGCTAGATCATAGACGTTGGCTGAAAGCCTTTTTGGCCGTTGCCTAACATGCATTTATTTTTAGACAAAAAAACAGTTCAAATATTTTCTTTCAGTGAACCAGATAAACCAGATTGCCGGTTATCCGATTTCATGTGCAGTTATTTAGCTTGGTGGTTTCCATGGCCAAACGGACTGAAGATCGGTCTGATTCCCAATTTAACTTGTTGAACTGGCTGATCTGGTCTAGTTTGATTACCTTGGTTTTTATTCCTTTGGGGTACAGCGCACTACCCGTCGAAGTTTTGATTGTTTTAGTATTTTGGCTATTGATTGTCATACCATTCAAAAGGATTTTTATGTGCCACTATCACTTAAGGTGCTATTAATAATACAATTTTCCTTTTAAAAAAAAGTTTAGTACATGCATACCACTCTTATTAGAAGAATTAAATAACTTGGCGAGTATGATGTGTTACCAATCTTTGTTCACGACACCAATGGAAAGAAGGTTTGCAGTTGCCAATGAAGCAATTTAAAAGATGTAATAAATATGCAATTGTTTCCTTGTATTCAATCTATGATAGGTGTCTCCATTATGGTTGTCATTAACTAAATATCCTCACTAGAAGATTTCTCACATCTCGCGTTTACATTGATCGAACATTTTCTTGCCATTATTCAGAAACTGAATTGCATTGACATTCCTCATCTCTTTGGTGCGAATCAAAGCCTTTGCCATGCTGATATGACATTTTTTACCCATTCTTACAACCTTCCCACAGCAATCCTTCGACAAATTTTTGTCATCGACTAGATTGTCAACTACTTCTTCTCCACAAGTATAGCCAATTTGTTCCATGCACTTAGTCAAAAAAGCTGTATTTTCAGGTTTGGTAACGTGATCACACTGCTGATATATATCATCACTCTTGTCCAAAATTTGGATCCAATCTTCATTTTTGAACTCTGGGTCGGTTTTGAGAACATATAAGATAAGTTTGGTATGGCAATAGTATCCTGTTTGCATAAGTTTATAGCAACAACGATTGGAAATTATGGTATTGTTAACGCCAAATACTTTCTCATACAATGGTTTTCCACACGCTTCTCCAATCACTTCTGCACATTCATTTAAATAAATTTTCTCAGAATCCGGGACTTTAGAAGCAAATATGGTTGTAGAAAAGAACATCACCAAAATAAGTGAAACTCCAAGTCTTTCCATATTGTTTTAAAAAAGATTTGTTGTGTGATAAAGTTATTATGTTAACTCGTTGGTTTGAAATGTCTATCGGCACATGAGTTTAAATAGTAATCTAAGTTAAATTTTGCTGATTCCAAACAACTATAGCTACATTTAATTATGTCTTGTGAAACATACAAATATTTAGTAATATGTTGCAAACTGAATAAGTTTTTGTTGGAGCTCCAAAAGTTAGACTTTGAATTGATGAGCAGTTAGGTTATAAAAGAAACTTGTTTTTTATATTAGTTTTAAATTCAATGAGATTAGAAGACTATTCCTATATTTATTTTGTCACATTTGTATGTATTTTACCATTTTATACTATTAACTTTGGTGTTGTGAGTTTGTTTGCAGAAGTTTTACCTATTACAGTTTTGACAATGTTGAATTTGTGTTACTTTCGATGTAATCTATCAATTCGAATGAGTCAATATCTTTTTTTTTATAAGAAAACACTATTTTTCGCACATTCGAGAGTAGATAAAGAATGAAAAATGTTTTCTTATATAGAATAATGTGACCAAAACTAAAAAAAGTATTTTATATGCATATGAATAAAATAAAGAATGAAAAATATTTGTTATACCGAATAATGAGACCAAAACAAAAAAAAAATTTATTTGCATATGACTAAGCAACAATAAAATTTATTTTAAGGTTTCAACGCCTTAGTTTTTTGGATCAAAGGATTTTGTTTTACATCAGTAAAAATACATTTCATTTTATCAAAGAAACAGTCATTGAACAAGGAAATAGCGCTTCAACATTTAAGAAAAAATCTAAGTTCTGCCTGACTGATTAATTAGTTCCCTCGATATTTTTTCATAGTTCCTACAAGGGCGAATTTTGGTTTGAATGTATATGATAGTCTTTCTGGCATCTCTAGAAAGGACGTTATTCATACTACACGCACAAATAAATCATAAATAGGAAAAATTAAGAGGATCACAAGTTCTGGAAGTTTTCTTTTGAGTGACGGTAGAGTTACACGACGTGAACCAGTGATGGGCAGTACTATTCCGGCTAATGCAAATTTTCATAATTCATCTAGTGTGCTTTCGGAAGGTATCTCAGTCTTTAAATTTTAATATGTATAGCATACGGGTTTTATCACATTTGTGATTTGATTTTATTTTTCTTTTTTTTTTTTGCTAAACCAAGGTATCCTCCACCACGACGACTGTGGAGACTAATCCTTCGAGGTATCTAAGATCCATTTAAGAGGTTGAACTCTCCCAACAAATATTTTTCCATGCACCGGCCAGGGATCGAACCCATGACCAAATGGTTAAGGGACCCAAATATCTACCACTTGTTCCACATCATGTTGGTGGTTTTATTTTTCTTATATGACTTGCTTTAGTTTATACCATCAATATAGGTCGTACGAAGAAAATCTCTATTGATCAGTCGTTTTTCCATCAGATTGTTTTGATAGTACCTGATGTTTCACGTATGGATGTTAGTAGTGAACAACTCACACTTGATTCCGGAAACATGTCTGCACTATTAGGTAAACTACATGCAAAAGTAAGATTTTTTTTATCCATTAAGCAATTAATGGACACTAATTTGGTAAAGTCAACTTTTTGATTATTTAGGGAATAAAGAGCATACACCAAACACTGAGGCAACTATCCAAACAGAAGAACAACTGAATGTTAATTTCAAGGATTCCAAGAATGAATGAAGTTAATGATAATGAACAGATGTCTGATGAGAGTGAAATTGATGAGAGTGATATTGATGTTGAACCAATTGAAGGTATGTATTATATAGATATTTAATGGTTTACATACATGCATGATTTTTTTTAATACATACATCTTTTTTTTATGTGTTGTAGAGTACTGGGATATTGGAGATCCTTCTTGGATCTGTGGCAAATGTAATGCATCAATGTGGTACGATGAAAGACTCCATAAAGAAAGAACTCTCGTACAACCAGATTTCTCATTGTGTTGTGGGCGGGGAAAGATCAAGCTAGCAAACCTACAAGAACCTCCTCAACTTCTAAAAAATTTGCTGACCAAGAGAGATCCTAGAAGCAAATACTTTTTAGACCATATTCGTTCATTCAATATGATGTTCTCATTTACATCCATGGGGGAAAATTGTTAGTTCTGTCAATGATAGACATGGTCCCCCACAATTTATAATGTCTGGTGAGAACTATCATTAAATAGGGAGTTTGCTTCCATTTCCTGCGCACAGACCAAAGTTTGCTCAATTATACGTATATGACATTCCAAATGAAGTAAGCAACAGAATGGCCGCTATCATACAAAGAAATTAAATTTTGTTGATTGTCTTCAACCTTTGCTTATCTACGGATATTAAAATTAACATGACATAAATTTTTTTTTGGTTTTATAAAAACAGAATGGAAAATGATGATGCATCTGTACGAGCATCAATATATTGTGAACGACATCAAAGAAATGCAAGATGAATGCAATTCTTATGTCAAAATTTATAGAGTTGTTCGGGAGAGAATTTCACAGCAGGATGTACCAAATTTGAGATTAAAACTCATTGGGAAAAGTGGGCGTCATGGAAGGAAGTATAATGTTCCAACTGTTTCTGAAGTAGCTGCACTAATTGTTGGTGATTTCGATGCAGCTGGTGGAGAAAGAGATATAGTTGTAGAAACTCAATCGGGACTACTGAAACGTTATTATTTCCAAAGGGTGAGGATGGACTTTCTGATGCATCATGTTAAATGAATGTCCAAGTACTTCTACGAGGAAGAGAAAGACAATTTTAATGAGGGACTTCTTTGCTTATAGAATTCAAGATAGGGGAAATTGAACGCACACTAGTGCAAAATCTGTATTAAAAAGCACCTTTTAACATAAGTTATTTGAACATCCGATGTTAAATGTTAAACCGGTGGCAATTTTGAAATTAAAAGCAAAATGTTAGATTTCGTTAGACATTTAACATCGGTTGTTTTAATAACCGATACATTTTGCATCAGTTCATAAAACAACCAATGTTAAATGTCTACATCACACACATTTAACATCGGTTATTAAAACTACATCGGTTATTAAAACAACTGATATTAAATGTCTACATCAAACGCATTTAGATTCCTCACGCTCTAAACTCTCCCTCGAACTCTCTTCCTCCCCCTCTGTGGTTGCCCTTGTAACACCCCAAATTTTCCTTATTAATATGTGTGTATACAACAGTGAATAGACTAGCAATTTTCATGAAAGTTCTATGTGTGATTGTTCTTGTGATATATTACAATGTTTCTAAATTAATAGTGATAAATTGTATTTATTACTCATAATTATTTGTTTTGATTTACTATGAGGTTTTATATAAAAATAGTTTCCGTGTTCAAACCCCGAAAACTAAGATTCCCCCACCCCACTAATATTGCTAATAAAAAAAGAGTTAAAAAGAATTGTGTTCACGCTAGCTGTGACTTATTTTTTTATAATTTTTTTTTTTGATAAACTAGTAAATTAGATATAATTTTTTTTGGATGAATGAGAGCTTGCTTCCACGCAAGCCATGCTTTGTTTTTCGTTTTAAAAACATGTTTTACGAAGTGCACTTGCTTTCACCACCCTCCTCCTTTGATTATTATATTCTAAACCTACTAATCATTGTTGCTGACGTCCGTTCCATTCAGTCCCAGCCGTAGTGAGATGAAGCCTACGCCGTAAATCTTCTTTCCTCTTGACATCACTGAATTGAACTCCCTTCAACTCCAAAATCTGTTTCTGACCTCTATTTCAGCAAACAGAGCACTGTTTGTCGCGTTTTATCACCCTTGGGGGAACTGTATATTGACGCTCCTGGTCCCCACAATCGTCGTTTGGAGAAACAGACATCATTTTTGAATTCTTCGCGTCGAAAACTTCGAGAAACACTAGCTCTTTTTGCGATTTGGTGAAGTTGACATCGGACCCCTTGTAGCTCTATCGTTTCCCTTTTGTGAGCGCGTCGCCGCACAATTTTAATATGGACATGTTCATTGTGTGGATTTCTGTACTAAAATTCCTGTAATTTGGTATCTTACGACATCGTCAGAGCTGGTACGGGGGATGATCTTCGGGTTAGATTCGGGTTGTAGGGTATCATTAAGGTTGTAGGGATTTCAACTAATCCCTTGAACACCTAATTAAATATGCATATGGCCATATAAAATGAGGCCAACACCTAGAAGAGATTGTTTTGAAGAATTTGATTAATAATTTAATTATTAATAATGAAGGTTTCATATATGTTTATTATGGATTGTTTGTACCCGTTTGCTTTTATTGAAATACTGAGTTGTAGTGTTAATTGAGTATCCTATGTGATGTGCCGGTCTGGTACTCATGCGTGATTAAATGTTGTTATTATGTTTGTAGAAATCGATTAAATTTAACTGTTTTGGTGTGCTTGTCATGTATCCGAATTGAGACTTGACTCATAAGTTGATATTTTTGAAAGATTGACTTATTATAAATATAAAATAATGTTGATGTCTTAAGGATTGATTAAAAGAGCCGATAAGTAGTGTAATATTTGATGTTTAAAAATATTTTATGCTATATTAAAATAGAAAATAATAGGATTAGAGTTAGTAATTAAACTTATATTAATATTTTGATGTTTTAATATTTGAATACTATTTTTCGATTTAAGAGTATAGAGAGTTATATGGATTCGAATAACTAATGGCGGGTAAAACATGTGTGTCCTTGTTACTATCTTCCTTATACTATGTGATGTCTGACTATGACTTGATATCATTATGATGAGCTACCTATCCTGTAACAGGTGAGACTGGTGCTCAGTTGATGCTTTGTCTACAATATATTTGTGTATTCGATATGTGGTTGTGCGTGTTGTGATATGGTTTCATTGTGTCTGAGTTACCTAGTATGTGAGAGGCGAGAATAGTAATCAAGTCGTGTTATGGCAAACCTAATATCTTTGAGTCAGAGTTTCCAAGTCTGTGAGAGGCGATTCGGTACTCAAGTGATGCCATAGTTAACCTAGTGTGGTCGAGTCTCAGTTAGCTAGCCTGTGAGAGGCAACCAGTGTCTCCGAGTCTGAGTTACTTAGCCTGTGATGAGGGGAAATGATGGTGTTTAAGTGAAATATAACTCACTTAATTTCATTGAGTCTGAGTTACCTAGCCCGTGAGAGGTGAAGATGGTGCTCAGGCGCTATTGTGTTCGGTTACGTGTCATTCAGTCCGAGTCATCTCGCCCTAGAGTGACGCAAAGATGGTTCCCGTTTTTTTCTTTTGAGTCTAGAGAGACATTCTTGTGTGTGGTGAGTGTGACATGCATATCATACCTTATTGACTTGTGAGGATTTATGATTTATAACGACTTATGACTCATGATTATATGTGTGAAATTTGATGTTCGTAATGCATTGCTCGATTTACCTGATATAAGAGTTATCAATTTCAACCTCTTACCATTAAATGAAAAGACTGTGTAACCTATAAGTATTTTATAATACATGTTTCACACGTATGTTATTCAGTGAATTTTTGTTGTGCTTATTTAAATGAAACTAGTGTCTGCCTTGATGTTTATCTTATCATCTCAATATAGCTTGAATGTGATTCTCACCGTACTAACCACATTTTTCAGATAATTTTGATGGGTTACTGATAACTCATATTTATATAAGTTATTTATGCTCTTATTACTTAAATTAGTGCAACTTCTCAAGTGATATTCCAGCTTTATTTAGTAAATATTAGTTATTTAGAAAAAAGAAGGGTTAGGAGCTAATTTGTTATCATTTGGCACATTTGGTGCCCTTGTGAATGTTTTACTGGTTTGTTAAGTGTTACAGCGTTAAGCGTTATAGCGCTACATGACGTGGGCCAGCTGAGGATCAAAGTCAAAAGTTAAATTTTTGCGCCAATTGTTTTATGTCAAGTCAACGTATCTTCCCCCTTGCTCCAAAGCCTGACGCGGACGCCCCCTAGTGGCTAGAATGGACATTTGTCCATTTATCATTGAACGATTGCTTTTAGTTGGTGAGATATGTCAAAGTCACCTTTTTGGGAAAGCTACTTTATGGGAAGAAAGAGAAATATATCATCATCTTCTTCACTCCACTAGACACATTCGAGACTTGGAGAGTTTTTAGAGGGAAAAACTTGACACCATTCTCCTGCATTAATCTTTCATTGTCAAGATTTTATTTTCAAGAAAAGATCATCATTTCTTACGCTGTGTAGCTGCTATAGCGTCATCTAGCCGTCTCATGAGAAGGAGCTCACGTAGTGTGTCTTTTGCAACCGTGTCTTCTCTTTTCATTTTCGGTAATATGAACGTTTTAGTTTGTATTGTGTAGATGATGCTCAATATGAGCTAAACACTTAGTAGTTGGATTGCTTATAGCTTTGTAATGATTCTTTGGTATTGTTAATATAATATTGTGATGTTTGCGTTTCAATCTTTGTACTTTAATGCTTTCAAACTTATTTTGGGATTGGCCAACTGAAATGAGTATATTCATGGGTACAGACATGGTAATGATTCTAACTCAAAGGTTGATATGAACGAAAAGTTGTTTAAAGACATTTAAACAACTTTTGCTTAACTCTAGCCATAAAGGAGCAATAGTTCATAAGGTGAACACTGTGGGTTCTTTATTATAGAGGGGTGGACTTATTTAGAACTTAGAAATAAGAGTCTTGTAACATCAATCTCTGTGGGTACAATCTCTACTTTATCATTATATTACTTGTTGCGATTGTGTACACTTGCACAACTACTTTTCGCACAACAAGTTTTTGGCGCCGTTGCCGGGGATTGCATTTAATTTTTATTGTTTAAGTTTTTAGCATTTAGTGAAGATTTTACTCTGGTGTTTGTTCCTTGGTGCTACAGCAACAGGTGCTATAGCGCATACCCAGGTCACAACCACCAGAATTTTAGTTCGATCCCGAACCAGAAAGGAGATTTAGGAGACTGAGACAACTTAGACCTACAATGTCTGAGGAAGGTGTTAGGTCAAACTCTGGCGGAGGTACCACACATGGTGGTAGAACCAATTCAGGTAGAGGTAGATCTGACCCAGGTGATCGAGGTAGAGGGCCACCCACTCCTACATTACATGATCAAGAAGACTGGTACAGACAACAATTCATCAATCAAGGTCCTGTAGACATGGTAAATGATAGGGAATAGACCTATGAGAGACTATGCTGTGTTTGATCCCCAAACTATGGAGACAAGCATAGCTAGGCATGTCCTTCAAACAGCTCATTTTGAATTTAAACCCATGATGTTCCAAATGCTCCGAACAGTAGGTCAATTTGGTGGTTCTCCCCAAGAGAATCCATATTTGCACTTAAAACAATTTTTGGAGGTTTGTAGTAGCTTTATCATTCCAGGAGTTAGTGATGATGCATTTAGGCTAAAACTTTGTCCATATTCCTTTAAGGATAGAGCAAAGGCGTGGTTAACTTCTGTAGAGCCTAACTCTATCCACACTTGAAATGAAATGACTGAAAAATTCTTGGAAAAATATTTTCCACCCTAGTAAAAGTGCAAGAATGAGAAATGAACTTACTGCTTTCAAACAAAAAGAATCTGAATCACTGTTTGAAGCATGGGAAAGATGGAATGAGTTGTTGAGGAAATGTCCACATCACGGTATACCAGTGATCATTCAAATGGAAACCCTCTATAATGGATTGGACCCACATACCAGACTTAAGCTTGATGCTTCTTCTGGGGGTGTGTTACTAAAGACCTCTTATAATGAAACTTGTGACTTGATAGACAACATTGCAACTAACAGTTACCAATGGACAACAGAATGGCTAACTTCACAGTAGAAGGTAGCTGGGGTCCATGAAATCGGTGCAGTTTCAGCTCTATCATCACAAGTGGCCTCTCTCACCAACATGATTAAAAACATGAATACCTCCATCGCTGCATCATCTGCTGCTATAGCATCAGCTAAACCAACTGTAGCTGCCATTGAACAAGCCCCTCCAGGTTCAAATAGTTGTGTATATTGTGGAGGAGAGCATCTGTATGAAGAATGTCCAGGCAATCCTGTCTCTGTAAATTATGTGGGATTCAACACGAACAATAACCCATATTCAAACATTATAATCCTGGTTGGAAGAATCACCCTAACTTCAGATGGGGTGGTAACAATGTTGCAGCAACAAATTCCAGTACACCTGCTGTACCACCAGGATTCCCTGCTCAGAATCATCAAAGGCAAGTTGCTCCAACTATGGATAACTTCATGAGTGACTGTAAAACAACTTTGCAGACTCATGAAGCTTCTTCCAAGAATTTGGAGACCCAGATTGGGCATATAGCTAATGTTCTTACCCAAAGGCCTAGTGGGTCACTACCTTCCACTACTGAAGCTTCAACTTCTAATGCAGAAGGTAAGGAGCATTGCAAGGCTATATCTCTGAGAAGTGGGAAACATTTGCAAAGGGCCATCAACTATCTCAGGTGATATCAATATTCCCTTGGTGGAGGCTCTCCAACAAATGCCCAACTATGCCGGGTTCATGAAAGATGTCCTCACCAGAAGAAGGAGACTAGGGGAATTTGAAATAGTAACAATGACTAGGGAATGATCATGCAAAACAAACTCCCAAGGAAACTAAAGGAGCCTAGCAGTTTCACAATACCTTGATCCATTGGAGATTTCTACTCTGGGCGTGCTTTATGTGACTTAGGAGCAAGTATTAATTTGATGCCTAAATCCATATATACACAGCTAGGTATAGGAACTGCCAGACCTACCTCTGTTACTCTTCAGTTAGCTGATAGGACTCTTGCCTATCTTGAAGGGATACTAGAGGATGTGCTAATCAAAGTTGAAAAATTTGTTTTCCCTGTGGATTTTGTTATTTTTGATTTTGATGCAGATAAAGAAGTACCTATCATCTTAGGAAGACCTTTCCTAGCTACTGGAAAGACATTAACTGATGTGCAGAAGGGAGAATTGCCCATGAGGGTCCAAGATCAAGAAGTCAAGTTCAATGTGCTGAATGCTGTGAAGTATCCTGAAGCCAATACAGAAGAATGCTCATTTGTTGTCTCTCTTGACCAAGTGGGTCAGAAACATTTCCATAAAATTAGTGATCACTTGGGAAAGGTTCTAGACAACAATGAGAAACATGAACTTGTTGAAGTAGGAGCAATGCAACAAGAAATGACTGTGAAAGAGGTTTGGGCCAGAAGATATGAGTCACTTGAACAAGAGAACTCAAACCTAAAGAATAATGTTCCTTCCATTGAGCAACCACCTACCCTAGAGCTTAAAGAGCTACCCAAACACCTAAAGTATGCCTATTTAGGGGAAAATGACACTTTACCTGTAATCACAGCTTCTGAACTCTCAAAGGAGCAAGAACATGATCTCATTGGTACCTTAAAAAGGTATAAGAGGGCAATTGGGTGGCAAATGTCAGACATTCAAGGGATTAGTCCAACTATCTGCATGCATACATTTGTATTGGAAGAAAACTCCAAGAACAATATTGAATGGCAGAGAAGACTCAATCCAATCATGAAAGAGGTGGTGAAGAAAGAAATTATCAAGTGCCTGGATGCAGGATTTGTTTACCCTATTTCAGATAGTGCATGGGTGAGCCCTATGCAATGCGTTCCAAAGAAAGGGGGTGTGACAGCGATAACAAATGACAAGAATGAATTGATACCAACAAGAACAGTTACAGGGTGGAGGATCTGCATGGATTACAGGAAACTCAATAAGTCTACAAAAAAAAGATCACTTTCCTTTACCTTTTATTGGCCAAATGTTGGATAGGCTTGCAGAGAAGGAATTCTATTGCTTCTTAGATGGATATTCTGGCTATAATCAAATAGCAATAGTTCTTGAAGACCAGCAAAAGACAACATTCACATGTCCCTATGGCACCTTTGCTTTTAGAAGAAAGCCATTTGGATTGTGTAATGCCCCTGCCACCTTCCAGAGATGTATGATGGCCATTTTCTCAGAATTCATTGAAATGTCTATGGAAGTCTTCATGGATGACTTCTCTGTGTTTGGGGAAACATTCCAGTTGTGTTTGGCCAATTTAGAGGAGATTCTGGTTAGATGTGAAGAAACAAACCTTGTCCTTAATTGGGAAAAATGTCACTTCATGGTGCAAGAGGGTATTGTTTTGGGGCACAGATTTTCTAAGAAGGGATTGGAAGTGGACAGAGCAGAGATTGGGGTCATTGAGAAGCTGCCTCCTCCTACACGTGTCAAGGGTGTCAGAAGCTTTCTTGGTCATGCTGGGTTCTATAGGAGATTCATCAAATATTTTTCAAAAATCTCAAAACCATTGTGCCAGCTGCTACAGCATGACACAACCTTCATATTTGATGAATCATGCCATGAAGCCTTTCAGAAGTTGAAAAGAGCTTGAGTGACTGCACCAGTCATTGTAAGACCTGACTGGAGCAAACCTTTTGAGCTCATGTGTGATGCCAGTGACTATGCTGTTGAAGCTGTGTTGGGGAAAAGGTATGACAAAGTTTTTCATTCAATTTATTATGCCAGTAAGACACTTATTGAAGCTCAATTAAACTATACAGTCACTGAGAAAGAACTGTTAGCTGTTGTTTTGGCACAAAAGTGATTGTTTTCATAGACCACTCTTCCATCAAGTACTTGATTTCAAAAAAAGATGCAAAGCCAAGGCTAATAATATGGGTTCTCCTCCTCCAAGAATTTGACTTGGAAATACGTAATAAAAATGGTGTGGAGAACCAAATTCCGGACCATTTATCTAGATTGGAAGGAGAAAATGCAGGTACAACAGGCGGTGAAATCAAATAATACTTCCCAAATGAAAAATTGCTAGCAGTGACTGTGACAACACCAAGTGCTATAGCGTCTGAAGCTACAGAACCTTGGTTTGCTGATATTGTAAACTTTCTGGTAAGCAAGGTGGTGCCTGCAGATATGAACTACCAGCAGAAAAAGAGATTCTTCCACACAGTGAAGCGGTTTTATTGGGATGATCCATTCCTTTACAAAAAATGCCAAGACCAATTGATGAGAAGGTGCCTGGCAGAAGAAGAACAACACCAAGTGCTACAACATTGTCCTGCTGCACCCTGTGGTGGGCATTTTGCTGGAAGTAGAACAGCTGCAAAGGTGCTACAATCAGGGTATTACTGGCCTACATTGTTCAAGGATCCCGAGGAGATGGTTAAAAGATGTGATAGATGCCGAAGATTCATTGAAAGATGGTTAAAAGATGGATCCCCAGGAGATACATTAAAAGATGGTTAAAAGATGTGATAGATGCATTGAACAAACACATCAAAATACCAAAATATATGCAATGATGCTAAGTTGCTTGTAAAAACCTTCTTTTGATCTTGAATGTTGTTATTCCTCTATATTCCTTTATTTAATAAACATTATTACTGAGAATTTCACAATTGTTTAGATTTAGATGCGTAAATAACTCTATACAAAATAAAGTTATCACACCCCCAAACTTAAACCATTGCTTGTTTATGTTAACCTTGTATAGTGTATGTTTGTTTGTTTAAATGTATATATGTCTAGCTAGATACAGTCATGGCATCTCACTCAGGATCTGATGACGAGACATATGTTCCTCCACCTGTCGACACGGGTGATGCCGCCAGCACTACCAGGCGGAAGACTTATACTCGCCTAGGGCGTCGTGTTCAGCCTGCTCGTTTTGTTGTTGCTGGTGGCAAATATTTGCCACCACCTGGGTCTGAGGGTGCTAGTACTAGTACTGCAGGGGACCCAGTGATTCCTGCTGCTACTGAGGGCTTAGCCCCGACAGATGTTGATGCTGATGGGGTGCGCACATTCACAGTTGGCCGTGAGGTGGTCAGCTATACACCTGATGGGTGTATCATATTGGAGACTACTGGTGATTCGTAAGAGTATATATTATTATTTATTAATTTATTTTTGTTGCCTTCTATATAACTTATATAATTTGGTGTAATAAAATTCATCTTTTCTTACTACAGATTTCTTCCTTCGAAGGCTACAGCTACCGCCATCACGAAAACATTCAAGGAAAATTTCACCGGCAGCTGGAAGAATTGGACAGCTGTTAGAAAAGATACAGAGGCAATTGGGAGGATGTTAAATTCATTTTTGGTAAGTTGTTCTACGAAATAATTATTTAATTAATTTGTGTATATCTTATTGACTTGATTAATTAATTTGTCTTATAATTAACAACATTATTGTAAATTTCTTAAATGGGAAAAATGTACATGGTTACCAGAGCAGCAAAGGGAAGTTGAGAGAATCTTCCATAAGAGATGTTCCCATCGCTATTCTGAATTACTGCGGGAGGCGCGCGGTAAGAAAGCGAAGCCATCTTATATGGGAGACTCAACTTGGGATGGGTTACAGTAGTACTGGCAGACCCCAGAATTTAGGAATTTTTGTGAGAAAGCCAAGAAGAACCGTGCTTCTGAAAAAGGTGGCTGCACACACACAGGGGGGACTGTTAATACTGCAACGCATCTCAGGCGTTTGGTAAATTTATTACTTTATTACTTGATTAATTAATTATTTATAATTAACTAGTCATTTTCATGTGTATTAATTAATAATATGTATATATGTATATATAGGAGGCGAGGGAACAAAGGGCAATCACTTTGCCTGAGTTGCATCGCTACCTTCATATGCGGGTAGACACTGGTGACTTTGCTACAGATCGGGCGAGGAATATTCAGGTAAAACTACTTTTACAATTAAATATTAATGTTTATTATTTATAATAATCTTTATATCGGGCGAGGAATATTATATTAAAACTACTTTTGCTAGTTATTTATTTGTTGGGTTATTTTTTTCAGGAGAGCTTCCAGGGTGGGCTGACTGAGTACCACCTGTCCCAACAGAGCAGTGGGGAAGCTGATATCGATTCAGAGGAGGAGGCTAGAGTAGCTCGTGATATTTGGGAGAGAGCAGTTGGTCCCCAAAAGAGTAATCGTATGGTAGGATCAGGTGGTATTGGACCGGCTGCTTTTCGAACAAGCATTATTCCGAGTCTATCAGTTTCCCAATCTTTTGGATCTCCGTGTACTGCTCGCTCTTATGTTCGCAATGCTGGTGAGTTGAATGCTGTTACGGAATTGACGCGGCAACTGAGCGAGCAACATCGTCAGTTTTCCGAGCGGCAGGAGCAAAGTGATCGGGAAGTGGCGGCGCTTCGGGAGAAAGCCAGGATAGCTGAGGAGCGCATGGAGGAGCGCATGGCGGAGCAGGCTAGGATAGCTGAGCAGCGCATGGAGGAGCGCTTTAAGTTTTTGCAGGATCAGCTGATGATGTCTCAGCAGTCGAGGCCATCCTCATCACATATGCCATCCTACCAGCCGCAATAGCCGCAACAGCATTACGGTGGTGCATTTCAGCAGTGGCCTCAGCAGCAGAATGCACCCAAGTATTCCCAGCAGTATGCACCTCAGCCCCAGCAGCCATACCAGCCGCCATACGAGCAGCCATACCAGCAGCCCCAGTAGCCATACCAGCAGCCCCAGCAGCAGTCACCCCAGCAGCCATACCATCTGCCCCAGCAGCAGTCACCCCAGCGGCCCAACATCGATCTTAATATTATGGATTCACTTACTGCTTTTCTTACATCTGATACCTATTATCATGTTGATGAGTTAGACCAGCAGCCACCCACGCAGCCACCCCAGCAGCCACCCCAGTAGCTTTGGATTATTTTATTTTGTTGTATGGATATTTTTTTTTATTGTATTGATATTTTTTTTGTATGGATATTTATTTAAATTAATCATTAATTTTCATTTCTAATTTTTATTTTTTTATCAATTATCAATTAAAGTTTTTAATAAAATAATATTAATTTTTTAAATAAAATGATTTTTAAAAAATAATATTTATTTTTTAAAAATAATTAAATTTAAAAAAAAACCGGTTTTTCCGGCGGATTTTGTGGGTTTTCCGACGGATAAACCATACAGTTTTCCGGCGGATTTGTGGACTTTCCGGCGGATACCCCGCCGGAACTTTCCGGCGGAAAAAAAGATGCGAATTTTCCTGGGGTTTTCCGGCGGAATTTCGGGCGGATTTTTCGGCGCCACAAAATCCGCCAGAAACCTTTTGCCACGAGCTGTGTACCGGCCCCAAAAATCTGCCGGAAAGTCCATATTTTCGGCGGATTTATGGATTTTCCGGCGGATTTGGTCCGCCGAAAAGTCCAAGTTTTCTTGTAGTGTTTGAGTAAAGATTGTTGTTTTTATTGTATCCTACATAGTTGACAGAAATAGGGTTGCTGGGACATTCCTCATACAAGTGTCCTCCTCGACAATATACACAACTAGTTGATCCTGGAGAGGCTTCCTCTATTGCAGTTGCTTTGGTTTCTGTTAATGCTGCAGCATTGGATGCTGGAGCATTTATGGAACCGAGATTTTTAATCATGTTGGTAAGGAAGGCTACTTGAGCTAATAGGGCTGATACTTCACTAATCTCATGAACCCCAGCTGTTCTCTTTTGATCGTTGACCCTTTCTGTGGGCCTTGTAGCTGTTGGTTGCAATTCTTTCTATCAGTTCACAGGCTTCATTGTAAGATGAGTTCAACAACACTCCTCTAGATGATGCATCTAGCATGAGCCTGGTTTGGGGTTCCAAACCATTGTAAAATGTTTCCATTTGAATAATGACAGGTATACCATGATGAGGGAATTTTCTCAAAAGCTCTTTCCATCTTTCCCATGCTTCAAATAGTGATTCAAATTCTTTTTGTCTAATGGAAGAAATGCCGTTTCTCATTCTAGCATTTTTAATAGGTGGAAAATATTTTGCCAAAAATTTTTCAGCCAAATCATTCCAATCAGTGATAGAGTTAGGCTCCAAAGAGTTTAACCAATCCTTAGCTCTATCTTTTAAGGAATATGGAACAAGTTTCAATCTAAAAGCATTTTCTGAAACACCAGGAATGATGAAATTGCTACATACTTCCAAAAATTGCCTTAAATGTAAATGAGGGTCCTCATGAGGAGAACCACCAAATTGTCCCACTGTTTGAAGCATTTGGAACATCATGGGTTTAAATTCAAAATGTGTTGCATTTATGTGAGGTTTGACTATGCTAGTTTGCATGTTTTGAGGATCAAACATAGCATAGTCTCTCATTGGTCTATCCCTGTCATTTATCATACCTATAGGTCACATGTTGATGAATTGCTGCCTGTGTTCATCTTCAGTATCATGATGTGACCCTGGATGTCCCCTACCAGAGCCATGTACTGAACCTCTGCCTGAGCCCCTTGCTGAGCCTTGAGTAGAACCTTCACCTTGTTCAGCCATTGTGATTCTACCATTGCCTCTGAGTCTTTGTTTTGAAGTCTTCACAACCTTCTAAATCTTCTTTCTATCTCAGGATCTAATTTGTATTTTGGTGATTTGATCCTGTGCATATGCTAGGGCATCTAGTGCTGTAGCATTCTCAAAAACAAAATACCAGAGTAATATAATCACTAAATTACTATAAAGCTAATCAATAAAAATTAATGGCAATCCCCGGCAACGGCGCCAAAAACTTGTTGTGGTGAAAAGGGTGTTGTGCAAGTATACACAGTCTTTAACTAGTAATATAATGAAAGTAGAGATCGTACCCACAGAGACTGAATTAATTTCTAAAGCTTAGTTGATAGTTGGATTAGTAATGACTAACCAAGTAACAAACAATAATATTGGATGATACAGAAAGTAAACAAGTTAAATAAGATGAGTCTTAAAATCAAGTGAGAAGGATAGTTGTACTGCTTTTTACTAAGTAAATCACTCTTGATAGCATTATGTTATATATGATGCTGAAGCACTTGCTGCTGGAGCATTAGGTGCTCGAAAGAAATTGATGCGTGCTTTTCAGCAACTAACGTCAGGGTTTCATTACAAGTCTTATATCTAAGCTCTAAATAATTTCACCCCTGTATATGAAGTACCCACAATATCACCCTATGAACTATGCTATCCTATGTCTAGGTTTTAGCAAGGATTTAACAAAGTTTCCTTTTATTAAAACACTTATCCATATTAGCTCTTGAGTTCAAATCATAAACCATGTCCGTATTTATGACCCCATGTTAAGATTTTAGCAAGTGTACTGAAACGTTGCAAGTAATAGTAAAAACGGTAAGACCGGTCCTATCCACAGGGATTGTGTGTTGTTAACAATGGCTAAGTTATTAACTCTTAGATGTGAAAACAGGATTAAGTTGGAATTTCAGTGACGCGAAATAAAACGGTTGTTAAATAGAATAAAGACAAGCGATTAGGGATTGAATCCTCTCCCCTATCCTATCACATGAACCTTCAGTTAATTTCAAGTTGTTTATTCAATATACCAGATTCAGTTCACTAATTCCTTGCCTCAAAACCCCTTTTACCTAATTGAGATACCCTAATTCCTTAGGTGATTCATGCCAATAGGTAAAGCATTAATCCCTAGAACTAGAGAATTCACAAACCTATGGTTCCATATTCCTATGACAACAAGTATGTGATCTAGACCCCCAATTTCAAGCCTACAAACCCATATTCCTATGGTGATCATACCCTAAATCATTAAAACTATCATATGTAGTAATAAAGCATTAAACATAGAGGTCTAGACATATGATAAATCAAACAAACAACTGAATTATTCATAGCAAAGTGTTCAATAGATAGGTTTGGGGAGAATCATCTCTCCCTAATCTGAGAAATTTAGTTACACATGATCAGAGAAGTACAAACTAAGATAAAAGAGACAATACAAGTGAAGGAGGTCATGAGAACCTTCAAACCCTTGTTCCCAAGTGCCTGGAAGCCTCCAAATTCTCCTCTCTCAGCTGCTCTAAACCTTGCCTACGCTACAATGGATCCGTCCTCCCTATTTTCGCTGAAAAATCCTTAAAAACCCTAATTTTTACGCACCATCGCGACGCGACCCGCACCCGTCGCGACGAGAAAAGTTCCAGAAACAAATCCTGCGAAATACTTCTGCTGCGTCGCGACGCGACACCTCTTGGTCGCTTCGCAAAAAATTTCAGTAACCAATTCTTCCAATTCCTGCTGCATCACTAGGCAATTGTCTGGTTCGCTAGCTGATGCCACAACAACTTGGAGGTCTTCAATTACAATATAACACCAGAAATGCTGGAAATTGCTTACAATTGACTTCCTAATACATTTGATCTAAACTATGCTAATTCCCCTGATAACGACAGAATTACAATCAAACTCATGCAGTTTTGGTTCTATAATTGAGCAACTTATATCATATGACAGAGAGTCAACACCCTACTTATTCTAAGTGATCAACCTCAAAATAAGTCTGAAAGAATTATAACACAAGAACTAAATTGCAAGCATCAATATAACATAATAACCATTTAGGAGTTCATTACAAAGTTTAAGGCATTCCAACTAAAGAAGTTTAGTTCATACTAGGCATTATAAGACATATATAAACAGGAGTAAACATGTTCATATATTTGACAAAGCAAAAGGAATACAACAAAGTAAATATTACACAGTTGAAGTTCTTTTGCGTGAATCTTGCTAGCAATGCTCTAGCATTCTCCTCACAGCATACAATTAGCACTTAGTAAATGTGTGGAAGTAAAGAAAGAAGTTGTCAATTTCCTTCTTGCCTTCGTACTAATGCTATTGCTAACACACACTTTCATCAAAAAGAAGTGCATTCCAATAGTTAGTCTTATTATTAGTTAGAATGTAAAATGTTGACCAAAAACTTGCAAATAATGAATCAGGAAACTTGCAAATAATGAGTAAACAATGAATCAATGAACATAAAGGTAGAACACACAGCAACCAAGAGAGAGAGACTCACAAGTTCAGTAGGTGAATAGGTGATGAGGGTGAACTTTTTATCACTGTGATAGACTCTGTTTAACACAAAAATGACGAATCAAAAAAATTAAAATTAGGGTTTCAGAACAAAATAGAAGCAATTAATCAAACCAGAGAAGAATACGACGAACCAGGTGCGACGACGGAGAAGAATTCGCAGAGGTTGTGCTTAAGAGGAGGCCGTTTTGAAAACTTAGGGTTTGGAATATCTTTGCACTGAAACGACGACGAGGAAGGCGACAGTGAGCAAGGCGACATCGAGAGTTGAGAACGGTGAGAGCGTCGTGTTCGTCGTGTTCAGAGAGTGAGAGTGTCGTATTGTTGAAAGAGTGAGAGACCTCAGAGAGTGAGAGCACTGTCTTCGATTTCAAGCCCCAAAATAGGAGTGACGGCGAAGAAGGCGACAAAGAGAGCAACTCCGACGACGAGCCAAGAATCGACGGTGAGGAAGATGGAGGTTCAGAGAGAGAGCGAGAGCCTTGAGAGGGTGAGAATGCGAAGAATAGTGTATGCGATGGAAGAAATGAGAAAAATAAAACATGACCTTTAGCGTCAGGTGTTTAAACACCCGATGCTAAATGTCTAACGCAAATACTTTTAGCATCGATTGTTTCAACAACCGATGCTAAAAGTAGGCGCGAAAAATGAAATCTTCCGTTTAATTGCAAAAATGCCACCGGTCCAACATTTAGCATCGACTGTTCAAACAATCGATGCTAAATAATGCTTATTAATGTCTTTTTTCCACTAGTGTAGGCGTTCATTTGAGAAGAGAAATTATTGCATCGTGTCTTGACCTAGATGCATGTGTATCAATCGTAAGATTTGTGATGATTAGCTAGGTACCATTGAGGGCCAAGAGCGAAGAGAGTGTAGAACTGTTTAAGGCGACGTTCCAACATTGACATGGTGTTAACTTGTGTTGAAGACTACATGAACAACCATTGTAGATCTGATGGTGAATCTAGATCTTGGTTGCAAAGGACACATAGACATATATATGTTGCGAATATTGCGTGCTATCAGTGTTGATCTAAAGGGGACTCAAAATCACAGTATTGTCAAAGTGACAATCTAATTCAATCCCAAGAAGGTAGCTCAGTTGGCGAGCTAAGAGATACCGAAGGAGTGCACCAAACGAGTACAAGAAGGAGGTCCCAGGTTCAAACCCAGGAAACTAACATTTCCCCCACCCCCACTAACATTGCTTATAAAAACAATGCTAATTTGGATTGTGGTGTCCATGATTTACTAACTATATCATGTTGAGCTATCAAACATTTTGTGACTCGACGGGTTTATTTCTCATGTGAGTGATATGTAAGCACGATTGTTATGGTGTAAATTAATTAATTAAGTGATTTTCTGTATAAAGATATGGTGTTGCCCACGTAAACATACTATACATATTAGAAAATTGGCTTAAATATGTTTTAGGCCCCTGCAAATATAGGGTGTTTTGGTTTAAGCCCTTGCAAAAAGTTTTTTTTTGCTAAAAGCCCTTGCAAAATGACATATTTTGTTATAAGCCCTTCTATGACTAAAATGTTAGCCTTAACATGGATGCTATGATTGCTGGATATGTTGAGAAGGGCTTATAACAAAATATTTCATTTTGCAAGGGCTGTTAACAAAAAAAAATTTTTGCAGGGGCTTAAACCAAAACACCCTATATTTGCAGGGGCCTAAAACATATTTAAGCCTAGAAAATTTATGTGTCATTGAATTACGTATTATTTAACCATGAAGTAGCCTGTGATGAACTCACGTATAAGAGATTCATCTTGCTCAATTTTCTGTCTATCCATGTTTGGGGTATTCTTCTAGTACGATGTTTCAGGTAAATGAGAAAATTTTTTAGGGATGATATGTTAAGAATATAAATATTAGGGAGTCTCCTATTCCACTTTTCCTCCAAAACTCCCACCCCACACCTACCCCCTCCCCCTCCCTGCTCTCTTTTGTTTTGCATATTTTTATTTAAATAAAATAGAACTATAAATTAATGAAGATGAAAATTAATTTTGTGATAAGTTACGTAAAGTGTGATGCTAGCGAGTGTGTTTTGGGGTACTTTAGAGTCCGAAAAAAAAATTAATTGTTCAAATACGCAAAGTTTGTTCCTCGATAACCAATTTCGTTAAAAATAATTGATCTTCTAACAAAATATGTAAAGTGTGACGCTAAACAGTGTGTTTTGGGGTAGTTTTGACTTCAAAAAAAAAGATGTACAAATACATAAAGATCGTTCGTCAATCTAAAAATTAATTATGCAGTGTGTTTTGGGGTACTTTCCTTTTTTTCCCCTCTTTCATGTTTTAAGCAATATGTTTTCGGGTTGTTTAGGGTTCAAAAACACAAAGTTTGTTCTTCAATAACCGGTTTGTTGAAAGAAAATAACAATTTTGTAATAAATTACGTAAAGTGTAATACTAAGCAGCGTGCTTTTGGGTATTTTATCGGTCGAAAAAATTTGAACTCTTCAAATATCCAAAGTTTGTTCATCAGTAACCAGTTTGGTGAGAAAAAAAATTCATGACAAAATATGTAAAGTATGATGCTAAGTAGTGTGTTTTCGGATGCTTTAGTGTTCGAAAAAAAAAATCACCTATTCTAATATGCAAAGTTTGCGCCTCAATAGGCGGTTTGGTGGAAAAAAATATAATTTCGTAACAAAATACGTAAAAGGTGATGCTAAGCAGCATGTTTTGGGGTAACTTAGTGTTTGGAAAAATTTTTAACCGTTCAAATACTCAAAGTTCATTTCTCAATAACAGATTTGTTGAAACAACTAATAATTTTGTGACAAATATGTAAAGTGTGATGCTAAGCAATGTGTTTTGGGGTACTTTAGGATTCAAAAAATGTTTAACTTTGCATATACTCAAAGTTCATTCCTCATTAACCGGTTTGGTGAAAAAACAATTCGTGACACAGACCGATGCGACTTACCCTTTTAGTGATTTCACCATTTTAAAAAATCAATTTCTTTTTATACTTTTTCTCTTTATATTTTTAAGAGCATATTTTTCTGAATCTTTACAAAATGATTTATTTTTATATACACTTCTTCTCATTATCTTTCTGAAACCGAAATATTAATTAAATTCGTTTAATTCGATCTCTACAAATTTATTTATTGAATTCCTTTCTTCTTAGTATCTGTGGATAGCCAATTTCAGTTTTATAATCTTGTTATTTGATTTATAGTTATAATTTAATTTTTATACACATATATTAGACTATATATTTTATAAACCAATATTATTACTATGGATTATGTGTATGGAACAATTTGTCTGGATTATATCTATACACACTCTATTTTAGGTTTTAAGTTCACAATTACCTTTTTTTATTACACACTTTTTTTTAATTCATACTTACCTTCAATTTAAACAAGGTTTTTTCATGTTGCAATTTAGGAAACAAATTTTACCCAAAAACAATTCTATATTAACACTACGAAAAAACGCAGGATAAGCGACGGATTTTAGCGACGGAAACCAAATCCGTTGCAAAATTTAACTTAGCGAGGGATTTAGCGACGCATAATTCCGTCGCTAAAATGGCGCGCTTTGTTTTAAAAAAATAAATCAAATCCGTCGCTAATTAAAAAGTCCGTCGCTAAAAATCCGTCGCAAAAATGACGTGACCGTAGCCAGTTCTTGGAAAGCGTGAAAGAATCAAATCCGCCGCTAAATTTGAATTCCGTCGCTAAAAAAGGACGTGACCGTTGCCAGTTCTTGGAATGCGTGAAAGAATCAAATTCGTCGCTAAATTTGAATTCCGTCGCTAAAAATCCGTCGCTACCCTTATTTTTTTCATTACCACCGTAAACCCTCCTCACTTCTCTCTTCACTCCTCTTTTCTCTTCTCTCACTCATTTTTCACTCTTCTCTCAATCCTTTTTCTCTCTTCTCTCCTTCAACCTCCAACAACCTTCAACAACCTCCTTCACCACCATATCTCCGCCACCATTGCGCCACGCCACCACCAAAATCTTCTCCATTTTCTCTCACTCACCAACGAAACCGTCTCATTTTCTCTCACCAACGAAACCGTCTCATTGGTTAATCTTAAAAAATAGTCTTATAAGCTACAAAATAGTGTGGGAATTACATTGCAGGAGCCCTCTGCTAGGGTTTGGCGAAAATAGCAACACCTGCTAGGGTTTGGGTGATGGTGACTAATCTCATACTCTACGTGAGATCGTGTCTACTATCGTGATCTCTCTTGCGGTTTGATCCTTTACTCGTGATATCCTTCACGTGCTCTTACGGTTTGAAGATCGTGTTCGGTTTGATCTTGTTTTGCTGGGTCGGTCGCTAGAAGGGATCTTTATCGTGATATTGCTGCCAACTGCAGGTGGTGCGGTTTGGTGATCTTGCTGCCAATCTGTAAGTGATCTTGTTGCTTAGTTATTGCGGTGTAAGTGATATTGCTGCTGGTTCGGTTTGGTGATATTGCTTAGTTTTTGATGGTATGATCTTGGTTCTTGCTGGACTGATTTTACCTTTTGTTTTCGGTTCTTGCTGGACTTTAATGGATTTCTATCTGTGGCCATGCATGGCCGACACAGTGCCGGTAGCAGCGTCGCGGGCTCAGCCACAGGCAGTGACCACAACAAAGTCCTTTGCTGCTGCGTTAACAAATTCATGCGTGATTCCTCCAAATCAGTTGCCAAAGCCTTGCATTAAAGGCGATGCTCTCACTATCAAGATCACTGAAACAGAATATCAAGAAGGAGTCAAAGGGTGCAAGAATGTATTGCATGGCCACCTTACCCTTTCTAAGGGGGATTCTCCTCTAAAGATTAATGATTAAAGGGATAAACTTTTGCAAGAATGGAAATCAATTGGTTCTTGGACAATGGTCTCCTTGGGGAAAGGCTACTATGAATTTTGTTTCCAATCGTTTGAAGAGATGCGTAGCCTTCAAGCAATTGGAACATGGTCGTTGCACCCGGGCTTTCTTCGGCTCTTTGCATGGACGCCAGATTTTGATCCAAACAGGATCCGCAACACCAATATTCAATGTTGGGTTCGTATCCATGGACTGGCTCGTGAATACTGGCGTCCAATCACTCTTTTTGAGATTGCCGGGGCAATCGGTGGTCCTATTGCTTTGGATGATGCCACAAAGAATCGTACTTTTGGCCACTTCGCAAGAGTTCTTGTTGATATTGATTTGAATGGAGATCTTCCTGAGCGTATTATGGTTGAGCGTGAAGGTTATGCATTTTACGTTGAAGTAGTTTATGAAAGACTGCCACATTTCTGCTCATATTGTCATATTATTGGGCATAATTATTCCAATTGTAAGCATGCTCAAAGTAAGCAGGAACCTCGTGCGCAACTCACAGCCAATATGCAAGTTTGGGAGCCAAAGAGGAAGAACGAACTTGTGAATGTTCGTGACATGCAGACGCCTGATGCCGAGAAAGAAACTCAGGTTAAAGGTACAGCTACATCTAGTGCTAATGTTGTTATTGATAACACTATAGATAATGGTGCAGGTAGTGATATTCAAAAGGATACTGTTGATGGTAATGAAGCCACTACATGATATTGTGGAAAAAAATAATCACTCGGATCGTCCCGGAGATCTCATCTCTATTGAAGAGATAACAATCCCAAATCAGTTTGGAGGACCTAATAACGTCCATCATGATGATATTAACCCCCTGCTTGGATTTATTTCTAACCATTTTGAAATAGGATCCCCAAGTGGCAGAGCTCCATCGCAGAATGGGAATTCCCCTGATCCAGTTTTAGTGGGTGACTCACAAATGGAAGCAGCCTTTGCGGTTGATAGAAATCGGGTCCAAGTGGTTGCTGACCAAGAAGCTGCTCAAGCTGTGATTGATGATTTAAACATCCTTAAGCAGCCATGGGGAGATTTAGTTGAGGAGGAGGATAACTTGGCAAAGGAAAATGCCCAGTCTGATGAGGGCTCTGACTTTGAGGTAGTTCGCACCAAGTCTCAGAAGAAAAAACAAAGGCAGCGACAGAAAAAGAAAGCTATCACCCCAATTACAACCCGTTCAAGGGCAGGATCTCAAAGTCTTGATAAGGAAGTGCTTATATTGGAATACAAGGGGCCTTGCTAATTCCCCCACAAGATTAGCTCTTAAAAAGCTTTGCTCTTCTAACAAGCCTGATTTTGTTTTTATTTCTGAACCTTGGTGTTCTCTAGATGATTTTCCGCGCAGGTATTGGTCTAGGTTTGGTATGAAAGTCTTTGCTACTAATGACAGGAATACTTTAATTCCTAACCTCTGGTGTGTCTGCACGAACAACTACAATCCTACTGTTATCGCTAGCTCAGATCAGCATGTTTCCTTTATAGTGGAGGTTAATAATACTACAGTTTGTATTTCTGCAATCTATGCTTCATGTAGCTATTTGGGTAGGAGATCTCTTTGGCAGGACCTTTCTCTTCTCCAGCAAACTTATAAAAACCCTTTGGTGCTTTATTGGGGATTGGAACGCTATTTTGGGAAGCCATGAATATAGGGGAAGTGGCACCCCCTCTAAAACTGCCTGTGAAGATTTTCAGAACTGGACCAATCTAAATAACTTGATTCATATGCCGACTAGGGGTGTTCAGCACACTTGGTCTAATGGCCGTAAAGGCAGGGCTTTCACGGAGAAAAGGCTTGATCGGGCTATCTGCAATGACGCATGCTTTAATTTTTATACAGGTATCTCCTGCTATACTCGTACTAAATCTAAATCTGATCATTTCCCTTTACTGCTTGATCTTCAGACTACAGATGGTGCTCATCCCTCTTCTTTTAAATTCCTTCGCACTTGGGCGAATCACCCTGATTGCCTGAATGTGATTAAGGAGGCTTGGCAATCTCATGTGGTTGGATGCCCGATGGTGGTCCTCAATCAAAAGCTCAAAAATCTTAAGTTAAAGCTTAAGGCATGGAATAAAGAAGTCTTTGGGGACGTTAATCTCTGGGTGCAAGTTGCGATTGCATCCCTAGACCACGTTCAAGCGCAGATTGATAATGTTGGCTACTCAGAGTTGTTGGATGAGCAAGAAAAGACCCTTCAGCTTGAGCTGCAAGAAGCTTTAGCTTCCCAAGAGGATTTTTGGCTCGAAAAATCTAGACTTAATCGGCACTCGCATGGTGATCGAAACACAAAATTTTTTCATCAGATGGTCAGGATTAGACATATTACCAAGCAAATTACTGCCCCAAAGCATGGTGATGTTCTTTTTACTTCTTCTAATGATATTGAATCTCATGTTGTTAATTATTTTGAGAATATCTTTGTCTCTAATAATCAGTGTCTTGATAATCGTATGGTGGAGGAGATTATCCCTAATCTTGTTACAAGTGAGAAGAATACTATGCTCACCAACGTTCCTAATAGGGAAGAGGTCAAGCAGGCCATCTTTGCTATGAACTCTAACGGTGCCCCTGGCATGGATGGATTTGGTGCTTTCTTTTTTCAGCATTTCTGGGACATCATCGCTAAAGACATGGTGAGCGCAGTTCAGCAGTTCTTCAAGCATGGCTGGCTGCTTCTGAATTTCAACTCTAATTTGGTGGTCCTTATTCCTAAAGTCAACGGTGCTGACAGTATTGAGAAGTTCCGGCCTATCGCCCTTGCTAACTTCAAGTTTAAGATTATCACTAAGGTGCTTGCTGACCGTCTCTCCAGAATTGCTCCCTGCATCGTCTCATCTCAGCAACGTGGCTTTATTCAAGGTAGAAACATTTCGGATTGCATCTGCTTAACCTCTGAAGTCATTAATATGCTGCATAACAGGTCCTTTGGTGGGAATATGGCTCTAAAGGTTGATGTCACGAAAGCTTTTGACACTCTGGATTGGAATTTCCTTCTGAGAGTCCTCAAGGCTTTTGGTTTAGATAGTAAATTCTATGATTGGATTAATGCTCTTTTGCACTCTGCAAAGCTTTCGATCTCAGTCAATGGCAAGCCTTCTGGGTTCTTTAGTTGCAGGCGGGGTGTGCGTCAAGGGGACCCCCTCTCCCCCCTTCTTTTCTGCTTGGCTGAAGAGGTTTTGAGCAGAGGCATCTCCAAGATGGTGCAAGATGGGGACCTCCAGTTAATCAATGGTCCTAGAGGTACTCAGGTTCCCTCTCATACCCTTTATGCTGATGACATAATGATTTTTTGCAGAGCTTTGCAGAGAAATCTTCATAATCTCCTCAATTTCTTTACTAAGTATGGTGAAGCTTCTAGTCAGATTGTTAACTCTAGCAAATCTACCGTTCCTTTGGGCACTATCCCCAATACCCGGCAGCGTCGCATTACCGATCTCCTGAGCTTCTCTATTGGCCAGTTGTCGTTCACCTACTTGGGTATTCCAATTTTCAAAGGTAAGCCTAAAGCTGTTTATTTATTGCCAATCGCTGACAAAATTAAAGCCAAGTTATCAGCGTGGAAAGCTTCCCTCCTCTCTATTGCCGGAAGAGCGCAGCTGGTTAAGTCGGTTGTTCAAAGTATGTTAATTTACAGCTCCTGATTTACAAATGGCCTACCTCTCTGTTGAATAAGGTGGATTCCTGGATTAGAAATTTCATTTGGTCTGGTGACGTCATTCAGCGTAAAGTGGTTACTGTGGCGTGGCATAAGGTTTGTAGACCAACCGCTGAGGGGGGTCTTGGGATTAGGTCCCTCAAAGACACTAATAAGGCAGCCTGTCTAAAGCTCAGCTGGGAGCTCAGCATTTCCCAGAACAGCTGGGCGGTTCTGTTAAGATCCAGGGTCTTCAGAAATAATACTCCGATCTCTTATCATATCAGTTCTTCTTTGTGGGGTAATTTGCGTGAGCATCTATCCGCCATCCAAGAAAACTGCATTTGGCAAATTGGTAAAGGTGACTGTATCAACTTTTGGATTGATCCTTGGATGTCGGCCCCTCTGGTAAATCTTCTGAATGTCCCTGACCATCGTCAGCATTATCTCAAGGCCCGTGTTTGTGACTTCATTCAGAATGGTCACTGGTGTATTCCAGCTTCTCTTTCCAATATCTTTCCTCAGATGGCTTCGCTCCTTCATGAAATAGATCTGCCTTCATTTGACTCTCAAGATCAGCTGATTTGGAAAAACTCTACTGATGGTATGCTTACTTTTAAAAATGCTTATCTTTACTTCAGGCCTATTGGGCAGCCTAGTAGGTGGTTCAAGAATATTTGGCGAAGTCTTATCCCTCCATCCAAGTCTCTTCTTATGTGGCGAATCCTCAATCACCGTATGCCAACTGATGAGCAGCTCAGAAGCCGTGGATGTGGCACTGTTTCCATGTGTAGTCTCTGTGAAGCGGATTATGAGTCCTCCTTGCACCTTTTCTGTGAGTGTTCTTTCGCTAAGCAGCTATGGGACTGGCTTAGTGGTAAGCTTTCTCTTAATATTGATGTTTCCTCCCCAGAGACGATTATTGAAGTCTGTCTGCGCCCTTGGTCTGACCAAGTGCAGGATGTTGTTTCCGCTGCTGTTATTAACGTGTTTTGGGCTATTTGGCATTCTCGGAATCAGATTCGTTTTGAGAACAAGAAGATCTTGCCCACTTACCTGAAAAACTTGATCATGGCAAATGTGAACATTTCTGGTAATCTCAGCAAGGGCTCCACGTCTAACTCAATGCGGGACTTTGTGATTCCTAAGGGTTTTTCGGTTGATTGCAAGCCTCGTAAGGCTCCTACAACTATAGAGGTTATCTGGAAGTCTCCTCCTTGCTTTTGGGTTAAATGTAATACTGATGGTGCTCCGAGGGGCTCTCCTGGTTTAGCTGCCTGTGGGGGTATCTTTCGCGACAGTAATGCTGAGTCTCTTGTGTAACAGCCCAGGTCCAACGCATTTGCCACCCCGGCACTATTACCTCACGATCTTCTCTACCCCTCTTGTAGAATTTTTGCCTTCTGTGGGAATCGAACCTTGCACCTGAGGCATAAGTGCAAGTTAGACATGTAACACCCCATTTTCTACCCGGTAGTTAAATAAAAATTATCAGAGTTCAAAAATTTTATTTTTCAACTAATCCAAACGGGATGCTACATTTCTTCGAAACAAACATCAACAACATAATAAAATTCCTTTTATAAATCAAAGAAAAAACGTAACACGTAACAATGGAATGGGGTTCCCAAAAACTTATTATTCTGTCCACATGACAGAAATTAGAACGTCTCGCAGCAGAATAAAGAGATAAAACTCAGCACACAAAAACGCAGCCTCAACATAAAAATCTCAATAAAAATGTTTAACATCTCAAATAAACAAACAAAGGAAAACTAGCGCCCATCCCCTGAGTGTTACGTATCAGAGCACTTGACCGACGCAGGAATGAAGAATAACAGCCTTCACTCATGGTTACCTGTAGTAATAAACAACGAAGGGGTGAGTCTAAACCGCATAATAAGGCTTATAATAAGCGGTATGCTAGAGTATAAGGACTACGCCAATCACAGCAAATACATTTATATTTTATACATATACAGCAACATTTCCAACTGATAAATAAACATCAACATTCGCAATATATAATTGTCACACAGTCATATTGTACACCAAACAAAGTAATTATCAATAATGAGCATGTGTGTATGCGGTGCAGAATGCATGTGGTACCATTATCACTTCTCATTAGCCAACTGGGCACGTCGCGACCGCAGCCGAAAAATAACGTCAAGACCGCAGCCTAAAAATGCATCGTCAAGACCGCAGCCTAATGTATACATGTGACTTCATGAACAACCAATAAGCATAATTTTTCACAATCCCAAGTCACACACATCATCATTATAAATTACAACGTCAAGACCGCAGCCTAAAATCATCACCAACATTTTTGGTCCATAGACCCACCGTCACTTTACCACACCACTAGCAAAATACAAGTGTCCAGAAACTTTCAGCCAAATTAATTATTTTTCACATTACAGTAGCATACACAGATAGAGGACTGAACGAGCTTCGAAACGCACTTTGAAGCACTTAAAACGGACACCCGAGTCAAAAGATATCTCAAAAACAAATTTGGGACAAAACCGAGACACGTGCTGAAAATGGCTCGGAACAGCAGAAAATTCAGAGGCTTCGCGCGTGGCGCGCGGCTTAGGTGCGACTGGCGCGCGGAACGGCAGAAATGCCCAGTGTCTTGCGCGTGACGCGCGACTGGCGCGCCAATGAGGCGCAAATTGGCAGAATGTTCTGTGACTATGGTGCATCCTTTTCAAAGTGGAGCCAACGGGACAACTTCAAAATGACATGTGCAAAAATAAAACCACTCGAGCCAAAACGTTTAAAATTGAATTTGGGCACGCAAATACAAAATATGGCACCGTAAAATATGCCCAGAATTCGAAGTTCACCCAAAACACCCTATATACGCACACAAGCAACACCCACTGAGACAACTCCAAAATGACACGTGCAAAAATAAAACCACTCGAGCCAAAATGTTTAAAATTGAATTTGGGCACGCAAATACAAAAGATGGTTGGGTAAAATATGCCCGTATTTCGAAGTTCACCAAAAACACCCCATATACGCACACAAGCAACATGGCTCCCGGGGGAGGGGATCTCAGTGATTTTTCAGAACATACATCCTAGCAACCAAAACTCAACCATAACGACATCCCAATGACATGATTACTCAGAAATATAACTCGGGAACACAAACCGGGCAGCCCAATTTAGGCGCCCTTGGCGCCCAGGCACAGGGATCCTGCGCCCCAGGCGCCACTGCACCAAGGCAGCAACACTGAAACACAGCAAATAGGCAACAGGCGCCCAGACAGCAGCAACAAAGCATGGATTGACAACAACAATGGCGCCTAAGGCGCCTAGGGTCCTTCAAACTCAAATTCTTCCAAATTTCATATCCTCAATCATTCAATAATTATTTCTAGTCCTTCAATTTCACTCTCATATCTTCAAATACACATTCTATCAATTATTTGGCATACACTATGATTCTCACATACATCTCATAACTCATACAATTTTCAATAAAACACATAGAGACAATCAATCTTCACACAATTAATCATATATCGAATTCAACAATGGAATTATGAGACAAATAGTATAAACCCTAAACCCTCACATACATCCCATTCTAAGCCCTATTATAAGGTAAGACCCACCCTTACCTTGATTACACCGAAGACGAGGTCCTTCCTACGGAGTCACCAACAAAACCACAGCAACAGCTCTTCTTTCCCCCTTCCCTTTGCGCGAATCTCCTTCTTCTCTTTCTCTTTCTCTCTTCGCGACCTCTCCTCTCTCTTCTCCTTTCTTTTCTTTTTTTACGTTTTCTTTCTTTTTCCTTTCTTTGCACAAATGATGCGAATGCATCATACCCTATTTGCCTAGGGTCTCAGCTAACGGGCTTGGGCTTCTTCTTGGGCCAAATTTGCCATTCCGAAATTATTAATACCACCCCCTTCAATTATAAATAAATTAATATATCAATATTTAAAATAATTATACTAATAATATTAACAATATTGCAACACCTAAATAATTTAATCAAATAATTAATTAAATCATTTTGGGTGTTACAACTCTCCTCCACTTAGGAAATTTCGTCCTCGAAATTCTTACCTGATTCAAACAACTCTGGGTAAGACTCCCGCATCTTACTCTCCAGCTCCCAAGTCATACTCTCACCAGCAGCTCCTAACCAAACCACTTTCACCAAAGAAATCTCCCTCCCTCTCAGAACCTTCACTTCTCTATCTTCAATTCGCACAGGCATAGTCTCCACAGTGAGATTATCCCGTACCTCTACTTCATCCATCTAAATCACATGAGACGGGTCGGGAACATACTTTCGAAGTTGTGACACGTGAAACACGCCATGCAAGTTCGAAAGATTAGGCGGCAAAGCCACCCTATAGGCAACACTTCCCACCCTCTCCGTAATCTGATACGGACCAATGAAACGGGGAGTTAACTTCTTTGATTTCAAGGCACGCCCAACACCAGTCACCGAAGTGACTCTCAAAAATACATGATCACCGGCCTGAAACTCTAAGTCCTTCCTTCTCTTATCATGATAGCTCTTTTGTCGACTGTGACGCTTTCATCTTCTCACGAATTAATTTCACCTTCTTAGTGGTTTCTCGCACAATCTCAGGCCCTAACACTGCCCTCTCTCCAGATTCATACCAACATAACGGAGTCCTACATCTCCGACCATACAGCGCCTCAAACGGTGCCATCCACATACTAGAATGATGACTATTATTATAGGTGAACTCAATCAATGGAAGATGAGAATCCCACGAGCCTCTTTGCTCAAGAACACATGCCCTCAACAAGTCCTCTAACGACTGAATAGTACTCTCGGTCTGACCATCTATCTGCGGATAATACGCGGAGCTCAACCTCAACTTAGAACCCAAAGCTTCTTGCAAACTTTTCCAAAATTCAGAAGTGAATCTTGGATCTCTATCAGATACAATACTAAGCGGAACGCCATGCAACTTCACAATTGTCTTGATATAAATCTCTGCCAACTTTGGAACTGGATAAGTGATACTAATCGGCAAGAAGTGAGCATACTTCGTCAACCTATCCACAATCACCCATATAGCATCAAACCCCCTTACGGTATTTGGCAAGCCAGCCACAAAATCCATGGAAATGCTATCCCATTTCCATTCCGGAACTTCTAATGGTTGCATCAACCCCGCAGGCTTTTGATGCTCAACCTTTGACTTCTGACAAGTCAAACAGGCATACACAAACTGTGCCACATCCTTCTTCATACCAGGCCACCAGAACAACTTCTTCAAATCTTGGTACATTTTTGTAGCCCCTGGATGAATACTCAACTTGCTCCTATGGCTCTCCTCAAGAATCATTCTCTTCATCTCAGCATCATCAGGAATACAGATCCTATCCCTGAACCTCAATACACCTTGGGAATCTAACTTGAAATCTCCATTCACAGCTTGATCATTCGCAACTAACAAGTCCACCAACTTTACATCTGACTTTTGGGCTTCTCGAATACTAACCAAAAATTCATTGCCAATCTTCAGCATTCCCAACCTGACACTCTGCGGTGTCACTTCACAAACTAGACTCATATCCCTGAACTGCTCAATCAACTCTAACTCTTTGACCATCATAGTCGACATATGTAGGGTCTTCCGACTTAAAGCATCAGCCATGACATTAGCCTTGCCTGGATGATAGTTCAAGCCGAAATCATAGTCCTTCAGCAATTCTAACCAACGTCTCTGTCTCATATTTAGCTCCTTTTGATCAAACAAGTATTTCAAACTCTTATGGTCACTAAAAACTTCAAATCTAGTACCATACAAAGAGTGCCTCCAAATCTTCAGCACAAACACAATCGCAGCTAGCTCCAAATCATGAGTAGGGTAGTTCTTCTCATGGTTCCTCAACTGTCTAGACGCATAAGCTACTACCTTACCTTCTTGCATAAGTACACCTCCTAAACCCATCTTGGATGCATCGCAATACACCACAAATGGTTGATCCGGAAAGGCAAAGTCAAAACGAGCGATGTTGTCAACCACTTCATCAACTCATTGAAGCTCTCCTCACATCGAGCATCCCACACAAATGCTTTTCCTTTACACGTCAATTGAGTCCACGGAAGGGCTAACTTCGAGAAACCTTCAATAAACCTCCTGTAATAACCAGCTAACCCCAAGAAGCTTCTAATCTCAGTAACTGACTTCGGGCTCTCCCATTGCAACACAGCCTCAACCTTGGCTGGATCGACAGCTATACCATTAATAAAATATGTACCTCTAATCTCATTAGTATCTTCTGATCCTGCGAGAGAAAACACTTTTCCACTGAACTTCTCTTTCTTCGGCTTAGTACACTTGGTACTAATATGACCTACCTCACCACAGTTGTAACAAGTCACATCCTTGCGTTCACAGTCAGACGCCATATGCCCCTCTTTGCCACAACGGAAACATACTCTCGTCCCCACCTTGCAATCGAAACTCTTGTGACCAGGCTTTCCACACTTAAAACATACAATATTAGCGGGAGCATCTCCCCAACTTGGCTTCTTACCCTCAGCAAACCTCTTATTATCAGCATATCTCTGCTTACCCCTACCAGCCGGAACCTCATATGGCTTACCCCGGTTCTGAAACTTACCCCTCTGATCTCTCATGACCTGAGAATTACTATCTTCTTCGAATATCCTGCAACTGTCGATCAAATCGGCAAATACCCGAATCTTCTGGTACCCTATAGCTTTCTTTATATCAGCCCGCAGTCCATTCTCAAACTTAATGCATTTTGAGAATTCAGAATCAGCATCTGCATAATGGGGATAAAACTTAGCCAATTCAGTGAACTTGGCAGCATACTCTGTCACTGACATGTTTCCTTGCTTTAGCTCAAGGAATTCTATTTCTTTCTTCCCCCTCACATCCTCTGGAAAATACTTCCATAAGAACTCTCTACGGAAAACAACCCAAGTTATCTCCTCATTAGCAGTCTCTAACCTCTGCCTAAGCTCCATCCACCAATCATCAGCTTCTTCTGCCAGCGTATGGGTGCCATACCTGACCTTCTGCACATCATTGCAGTCCATGACACGAAATATCCTTTCAATCTCTTTCAGCCATGCTAGAGCACCATCTGGATTATACTTGCCCTTAAAAATGGGCGGATTCTCCCTCTGGAACGTGGCTAAACTGCGAGTCCCAGCATTTTCAGCACCATTTTGCTGGTTCCCAACAGCCTGAGCCATAGCCTGCAGAGCTGCAGCAAGAGCAGCATCGTTTCTCCCAGCCATTTCAAATTATCACTGCAGCACAAACAAAAATTTAGAACTACTCTAACAATTCTTAATTGTCATAAGACACTATGACAGGACAACTTGGCCGGACAGACCGAACTGCTCTGATACCACTAATGTAACACCCCATTTTCTACCCGGTAGTTAAATAAAAATTATCAGAGTTCAAAAATTTTAATTTTCAACTAATCCAAACGGGATGCTACATTTCTTCGAAACAAACATAAACAACATAATAAAATTCCTTTTATAAATCAAAGAAAATACGTAACACGTAACAATGGAATGGGGTTCCCAAAAACATATTATTCTGTCCACATGACAGAAATTACAACGTCTCGCAGCGGAATAAAGAGATAAAACTCAGCACACAAAAACGCAGCCTCAACATAAAAATCTCAATAAAAATGTTTAACATCTCAAATAAACAAACAAAGGAAAACTAGCGCCCATCCCCTGAGTGTTACGTATCAGAGCACTAGACCGACGCAGGAATGAAGAATAACAGCCTTCACTCATGGTTACCTGTAGTAATAAACAACGAAGGGGTGAGTCTAAACCGCATAATAAGGCTTATATAATAAGCGGTATGCTAGAGTATAAGGACTACGCCAATCACAGCAAATACATTTATATTTTATACATATACAGCAACATTTCCAACTGATAAATAAACATCAACATCCGCAATATATAATTGTCACACAGTCATATTGTACACCAAACAAAGTAACTATCAATAATGAGCATGTGTGTATGCGGTGCAGAATGCATGTGGTACCATTATCACTTCTCATTAGCCAATTGGGCACGTCGCGACCGCAGCCAAAAAATAACGTCAAGACCGCAGCCTAAAAATGCATCGTCAAGACCGCAGCCAAATGTATGCATGTGACTCCATGAACAACCAATAAGCATAATTTTTCACAATCCCAAGTCACACACATCATCATTATAAATTACAACGTCAAGACCGCAGCCTAAAATCATCACCAACATTTTTGGTCCGTAGACCCACCGTCACTTTACCACACCACTAGCAAAATACAAGTGTCCAGAAACTTTCAGCCAAATTAATTATTTTTCACATTACAGTAGCATACACAGATAGAGGACTGAACGAGCTTTGAAATGCACTTTGAAGCACTTAAAACGGACACCCGAGTCAAAAGATATGTCAAAAACAAATTTGGGACAAAACCGAGACACGTGCTGAAAATGGCTCGGAAAAGCAGAAAATTCAGAGGCTTCGCGCGTGGCGCGCGGCTTAGGGGCGACCGGCGCGCGAAACGGCAGAAATGCCCAGTGTCTTGCGCGTGACGCGCGACTGGCGCGCCAATGAGGCGCAAATTGGCAGAATGTTCTGTGACTACGGTGCATCCTTTTCAAAGTGGAGCCAACGGGACAACTTCAAAATGACACGTGCAAAAATAAAACCACTCGAGCCAAAACGTTTAAAATTGAATATGGGCACGCAAATACAAAAGATGGCACGGTAAAATATGCCCAGAATTCGAAGTTCACCCAAAACACCCTATATACGCACACAAGCAACACCCACCGAGACAACTCCAAAATGACACGTGCAAAAATAAAACCACTCGAGCCAAAATGTTTAAAATTGAATTTGGGAACCCAAATACAAAAGATGGCACGGTAAAATATGCCCAGAATTCGAAGTTCACCCAAAACACCCTATATACGCACACAAGCAACATGGCTCCCGGGGGAGGGGATCTCAGTGATTTTTCAGAACATACATCCTAGCAACCAAAACTCAACCATAACGACATCCCAATGACATGATTACTCAGAAATATAACTCGGGAACACAAAACGGGCAGCCCAATTTAGGCGCCCTTGGCGCCCAGGCACAGGGATCCTGCGCCCCAGGCGCCACTGCACCAAGGCAGCAACACTGAAACACAGCAAATAGGCAACATGCGCCCAGACAGCAGCAACAAAGCATGGATTGACAACAACAATGGCACCTAAGGCGCCTAGGGTCCTTCAAACTCAAGTTCTTCCAAATTTCATATGCTCAATCATTCAATAATTATTTCTAATCCTTCAATTTGACTCTCATATCTTCAAATACACATTCTATCAATTATTTGGCATACACTATGATTCTCACATACATCTCATAACTCATACAATTTTAAATTAAACACATAGAGACAATCAATCTTCACACAATTAATCATATATCGAATTCAACAATGGAATTATGAGACAAATAGTATAAACCCTAAACCCTCACATACATCCCATTCTAAGCCCTATTATAAGGTAAGACCCACCCTTACCTTGATTACACCGAAGACGAGGTCCTTCCTACGGAGTCACCAGCAAAACCACAGCAACAGCTCTTCTTTCCCCCTCCCCTTTGCGCGAATCTCCTTCTTCTCTTTCTCTTTCTCTCTTCGCGACCTCTCCTCTCTCTTCTCCTTTCTTTTCTTTTTTTTACGTTTTCTTTCTTTTTCCTTTCTTTGCACAAATGATGCGAATGCATCATACCCTATGCGCCTAGGGTCTCAGCTAACGGGCTTGGGCTTCTTCTTGGGCCAAATTTGTCATTCCGAAATTATTAATACCACCCCCTTTAATTATAAATAAATTAATATATCAATATTTAAAATAATTATACTAATAATAATAACAATATTGCAACACCTAAATGATTTAATCAAATAATTAATTAAATCATTTTGGGTGTTACAAGACACACCTCCCACTACCAATTGAGCGCGCGCTCAATTGGTAGTGGGAGGTGTGTCTAACTTGCACTTATGCCTCAGGTGCAAGGTTCGAATCCCACGGAAGGCAAAAGTTCTACAAGAGGGGTAGAGAAGACCGTGAGGTAATAGTGTCGGGGTGGCCAATGCGTTGGACCTAGGCTGTTACAAAAAAAGGAGCCTTTTTTTTTGTAATTCTCAGCTTATGGATTGAGAGTGATTCTCAGTTTATGGATTGAGAGTGATTCTCAGCTTATGGATTGAGAGTGATTCTCAGCTTGCTGTTATGGCCTTCTCGTCTCACTCCATTGTGCCTTGGAATCTCCGCAATCGTTGGCTTAATTGCATGGGTCTTCTCAAATCAATGACTGTCACTTGCACGCATATTTTTCGGGAAGGGAATCACTGCGCCGATAAGCTTGCGTCTCACGGGACCAACCTGTTTGGTTTCCAATGGTGGAATTCTATTCCCAAATTTATTAAGGATGATTTTATCCGTAATAGGGTTGGTCTTCCTTATTTTCGTTTCAGACAGTAATGTTTGTTTGCATGGGTTTTGGTTTATGTCCCCCCATGCTTTTTGTATTTTGGATTTTTGTTTTTTAATGAAATAGGGGGGAGTACTCTTTCCTCCTAGATGTTTTTATCCCTAAGGAGGGTTTTGCATCAGAAGGTTTTAACGAGGCTCCTTTCCTTTTGTTTAAAAAAAAAGCTACAAAATAGTGTTTCAAAGGTTTATTATTTTTCTCATGGTGCTCAGTTTTTTCGATTGCAGGTATAGAGACTGGTGGACATGGGTTGCAGTTACTGATAGAAGAATTCTTTTGGTTTTGGATTGGAAGGGCAAGTTTCTATGAACCCTAAACCTATTTATTTATTTATTTATTTATTTATTTATTTATTTTCTTTCCATTTATGATTTAGGGGCTGATTCATTTTAGTTGTTATTTAATAGAAAAAATCTTATACCTGCTGCTAAGTGGTTAACAACACATTGAATTTTCCAGGATTTTACTTCATGTTGCTGTTGTTTCACTGAATCTGCAATTTTCCCTTCTTTTTCCTTTCTTTTTGCTTCGTGAGGTAACTGTTGTGGCATAAAAACAGGGTTTTTTTTAAAAAAATTAAATTAAATCCGTCGCTAACGTTTGACAAATCTGTCGCTAACGTTTGACATATCCGTCGCTAATTTTTTAAAAAACAAAAAATAAATCCGTCGCTAACTTTTGAGAACGTGTCGCTAAATATTAGTGAGTCTCTTTTTCGCGACAGATTTTGTCTGTCGCTATTTCCCTCGCTAAGTCACATTAGCGACGGATTTTGGACCATTAGCGACGGAAAAATCCGTCGCTTATCCTACTTTTTTTTGTAGTGTAACTAGAGGTTTTACCCCGTGCAACGCACGGGTCAATGCACTAGTAGAAGTTAAGTCAAGAGTCTATTGGTGACGCCATCGATGGCCTAAGTCTCGAGGAAGCATGAAGGGCGTTAATGTATTTTTCCAAACTTATCAAATAGGTGTTTGTTTGATAAGAGTCCATGTCTAGGTATGTGTTCGTTAAGGATTGTGACCCCCTTTATGGCGTCTCTAAATTAGCATTCTAGATCATTAGTCTGATCCTCAGGTCATGGCTAAGTGTATTACTTTGGAAGATGAGAGTTGTAAACCTCATGGTGAAGATCATATTGTGACCAGTGATGAATGATTGAGTTGTATTGTTGTATATCAAATCGAGTTTTTAAATTGTATCATATTTTCTGGAAATACTTTGTGGAGGTTTGTTTTCAAAAAGAAAAACAAAATTAACAAAAAAAAAGCGATATTGGGTTTAGAGTTTTTCACACATGGAGAGGGTGTTACAATTTGTCAGCTTTGCCCATTTGATTTGCTATTGTCACTTTATTGTTTTAGTATGTTGCTCACGGCTTGAATTTCACTAGTGTTGTGCCGGAGAAGATGAACGTTTCTACTCTCTAGGTTAGCGAAGAAAGGGTTTAGGCTCTGAAATAATGGGCTTTGTCAAAAAGACATGTCGTTTTACAAGAAAAAACATGTTGTACCAGTTAAATAAAAATATATTTATAAATTTTAAATAATTCTAAACACTTTTCAAGTAATATATTAATTATTTTTCAAAATAAAGTAATATATTTATTAAATATTTTTTAATCTTTATTATTAGTTAAACTATTAGTTAAAATTTTAAAATTTGGGATTTGCACGAAGAAAATGGTAATGGCATATATTTTTTCATTTAATATAATTTTATATTTATACCTATTTTTGTAATCGCACTCACAAAAATAATTTTGATCCAATTATCTAAATAAGATGAATTGGTAAAAATCACTTGTTTCGTAACATATCACACAAAAATTACGTCATGTTCAATTAATTTTTAACTAACAAATCAATTCTCAGAAAATCAAATCTCGTAACTATAGAACCAAACACACACACTGTGAGACATAAGTAGCCAGCTGTCATGAAGAAGCGAAATTCGGATACACACTATATTTTCTTTGTAACTTGCATGAAAAAAAAACTCCTTTGCCATGTGATTCATAAAACTTTTCCTTATTCTTGTCCATTTTTTTCTTTTCCTACTATGCTCTGGGATGATTTTTCTATTTCAGGCTTTCCGGCATCTAATTCCATCGTTTCTAGACAGAAAGGTGCCCACCTCTCTTAACTTTTCTCAACGAGCTAAACTAGCTAGCCACTCATGAATTCTAGCACCAAAGTTTTCTTCTTTTATTTTTTTCTTTTTTTTCTCCCCCTCGATTCCTACTATACGGTCCTTTTTAAACATGATGAAGACTTTGTCAAAAAAAAAACATGATGAAGACGACCTGACATACACATGGTAACCTCAGAAAACTTGGAATGGAATCATAAAAGTTGCTTGTAGTTTCATAGTATATGTAGAGTATGTTTGTCATTAAGGGTTGGATCAAGCGGTAACTATTTTCAGATCTCTTCCTAAAATTTCAAGTTCGACACTAGTGCAGAAAAGACATTTAGCTTCGGTTAAATTGGACATTTAGCGTCGGTTATCGCCCGACGCTAAATTGCCCGATGTTAAATGTCAGACATTTTTGCATCGGTTATTTAACCGACGCTAAATGTCACATTTAGCATCGGGTGTTCAGATAACCGATGCTAAATGTCACATTAAAAACTATTTCAGATGTCAAAAAATGACATTTAGCGTCGGTTGTTTGAAACAATCGATGCTAAATGTCTCAAAGGGGACATTTAGCATCGTTTGTTTTAAACAACCGACGCTAAAAGTCCCCTTTGAGACATTTAGCATCGGTTGTTTCAAACAACCGACACTAAATGTCTCTAAATGTCATCAGAAAATGACATTTAGCATCAGTTGTTTCAAACAACTGACGCTAAAAGTCCCCTTGGAGACATTTAGCATCGGTTGTTTCAAATAACCGACGCTAAATGTCTCTAAACGTTATCAGAAAATGACATTTAGCATAAGTTGTTTCAAACAACCGATGCTAAATGTCATTTTACACATTTTAGTTTCCTTCATTTTTGATCCATACCGTTTACGAACCTGTTGTATCCCAGACAGCAACACAAAAATAATAGATTGCATCACAGACAGTATTGCAAATTAATAGAAACGACCAATTCTAATACTGGTCTAATACCTCAGTTGTTCACAATAACAGAAAACCAGACCATATAAACAGCTTGTTCACATTTCATCTAGACTATCAATTCACGTAGACTTTCAAAGGGTGTATCTAAATGATTCTAAACGAGCTAGAGTATCTAAAACAAAGGGTGTATCTAAAGAATTCTGCCCAAAGCTTCAGAATCAGAAAGTGCTAAACAGTGTATCCTTTTGCTCCGTACGAATCTTCATAAGAATTCTGCCCAAAGCTGACGAACCTCAAAAAGCTCCTCTTCTGTGTATGCCTTCGGGTCATCAAATACCTACAAGTTTAAAAATTACTCAAACAAATTATATTCAATCATTCTAATTCCAAATAAATGTGTAAAGTATAATTTTAACCAAAAATTTATACCTGCTCCCAATTATCAACAACACTAGCATTCACAATGGTCAGCATAAACTTCATCACATAATAGCCACAATGAAAACCATTCCGTTGTATTGACATCTACACAAATGATTTAACAAAGTTAACCAAATTAAACAGAATATTATATATATATATATATATATATATATATATATATATATATATATATCATATATGAATTCACTCCAAATTAAATCAACTCAATATTTTAAATTACTTACTGTAGGGTACAACCACGTGGGGGCAGATGTAGAATAACCTTTGACAGCTCTAATAACATAATATAACAGTATTTATAAAATTTCAACCCAACTTAAGTTCAAAAACTACAATCTAAACCATGATAAAAAATAAAAACTTACTTGCTAATCATTTCTTTGATTGCTTTGTTTGGTTTGTGGGATAAGGAACACATCCAGACCACAATATTTTGAGGTGCGATTAAGACAACTAGTTGCCATTGTCCGCTGCAACATTGATAAACTTAAAATTAAGCAACACACAAAGAAAAATGAATCACCAATTCGTTGAAATATGTTGCTGTTACCTATGGAAAAATGGAGCAATATATACTCCTTTATTGGTGGTCGTCAATTTCTGTTGAAGGTTTTGAAGCACAACATTCATGGACATATCCTTCACGTTAAGCTTGTATGGACACACAAATCCATATAAGTCATCAATACCTCTTTCGACACATTGACGATGCAAATATCTAGTGGCAAGTATGAAAAACTATCAAATCGATTAATATATGTAAAAATTTGAGAAATTTATATAATGAAATAGACTTTACTACTTACGTGCACCATATGGCCAAATGGCTCAATCCAAGCCACTCTTCACCAGAAACCATGTCCATGATCTCTTTGAAGGAGACAAAGCACTCATGATCTTCATGCTTCAACCTTATCCTAGCATGTCTCTTATCAGCATACCCCGTCACAAGCATCTCTTTCATCCAATCGATATTGACCTCCTCCTCCACATGAGATGGTGAGTAGCTAGCCTTAGATCCAACAGTTGTCATGGGAGAGGGAACCTGAACACCCGCATTTTGAATTCCTCCACATGAGATGCTGTGCTGAATAATTAAAACATACATATAAATTAAGCTAGTTTTTATGAATTGATTCAAATAATAAAACATATCTAGTAATATAAACATATACCTCTGCCAACGCTTTGCGAACTCGGTATTGCACCATCACTTCCACGTCCTCCATAATTTCTTTCAACAACTCCGCTTTGTCAACTTGTGAGCTACTCGAGGTAGAACGTGCCACACTACCAAAGTATCTCTTTATCCCGACACATTTTCCAGCTCCCCGAACACGGCCGGGATGCTCGGGTGTTCCAATGACAACAGTCAAAATATCATTCTTTCCTTGAGGAACGAAATATCCTTGGCTACTCATAACCGCAAGTTCATCCTGCAACAAAAGCATGTTCACATGTTACAATTTAACAAATTAAACAAAACATACTTTTCTTCAACTTAGATCCACACACAATGTCTTAGAAACACCACACAATATTTTACTTACAATCTTAGATCCAACTGATGCTGATGACTCGGATACATAAGATCCAGACTTGCTTTTGCGGCCAGCCTTCCACAGCTCATGACGCTCTGGAGATGTAGGCTCCACCTCCAAATCACCAGACTCCTCCTGGATTTTTTTGATTTGTTCTTCTTTCAAAGCCTTCTTCAACTTTTTATAACCACCTGGCCCCATTGTGTGGTTGTATTTATTATTTTTTTGAATATTCTTGGCAGCTTCTCTCTTAGCCTGTTACAAAGAACAAACACCACCATATTTACAACATATCATTAATGTTTAAGAAACTAAAATAGTTATAGTTAAAACAATACCACAAACTCCTCAGTAATGCGACTGTTATAAAATGCGGCCCATGTCTCGAAAGATATGCTGCTGTACTTGTGACATGGATTTTTTTGACCATCTTTATCCCCACTACCAAAGACATATGTTCTGGTGAGAGTTGTCTTGAACTGTCTCCAACAAAGTTTGATATGAGACATCCAAGTCTTCTTGAATTCATTACTCTCGGGAACATCAAATGTTAGCTTTACATCATCCCAAGCAATCTTTTTTGTCTCGTCATCAACATCACTCCAATTCATTGGCAATATACTTATCTTTGTTCGTGCAACCACCCCTAAATAGGTCTTGAATTTTTTAGCATACGGACGAATAAGATCGCCTTTACTATCAATATCCACTCTGTATTTTTGACCATCTGGGCACCTAGAAGTGAACTTTTTTAATGATGTTGGACGCCTGGTATTCTTTTTTGGAGGATCACTGAAATCATCCATGATAGCTGTTTAATCAAAGGAAACAAAATATATCAGTCATTTTTATATATTTGAACTAAACATAGAATCATACCTGAACTAATGAAAAAGACAACTAAAATAATCAATAAAATTTACACTTGCAAATGTTGTTTAGAGGCTAAATTAGAGAGGCAAAAACAATCCCTCATTCAATATGAACTATGAAACCATCCATACACATTTGGAGAAATACACTGGAAGAAATTGGAAAACATACTTCTCTCAGTTACAAAATTTGTCACATGCTCGAAAGGAAATAATAGAAACAAACCATCATTATCACTAAGTTCAAAATTACAATTTCATAGGTTAAAAAAAACAAATCTAAACTCCTTCGTATAAAATTCCTTCATTATGATCATTGCGAGTGGCATGTTCATCGTCAACTTCATTTTCATCAACTGAAGTTGTAACATCCTCAAAATAATTAGTAGAATTATTTGGGTGTTAACCCAATTAAATTAATTTAGCACTTGACTGGTAAATTTATTGAGTGCTAAAATTATTTATTGGTTGTCATCGGATCGTTAACTGGATAATACGGATCAGTGAAGTTTTGGAATCGAAATAAGAGATTTAGATCAATATGAAAATTGGACCACGTTACCACTTATTTATTAAATAAATAAATAAGTGTGTGTGTGTGTGTGTGTGTGTGTGTGTGTGTGTGTGTGTGTGTGTGTGTGTGTGTGTGTGTGTGTATGTGTTAAAAGGAAAGAAAGGAAAGAATTAAAAAAAAAAAAGAAAGAATTGGACGCGAGAGACAGAGAGGGAAAGGAGAGAAAAGAATGGAGAAGAGAAAGAATGGTGAGGAGGAAGAAGAGGAAAAAGGGGGGGGGGGGATTCGGCTCATCAAAACGACTTCCTTCCAACACGAAAGCGTTCAGCGTTACTTCCTCTTCGTTTTGGTACCAAAATCTTCATCATCAACTCACTCTCCTCAAATCCACCATTTTCGAATTTGAGCTCAAAAGTGAGGTTTCGATGGTTGAAGCTTAAGGATAGCTTAGGATTGTGTTTGGCGCGAACCCAAAGATGATGGATCGGTGAAGGATGTTCGATTGAAAGATTGGAAGCTAGTTGGGTGATTTGGGGTTGAAAATCAAAGATTTGGGGTTATGGATGAATAGAAGTTTTGGAGGTTAGGGATGATGAATAGTGTCCATGGAGGATTTCGAGGAATTCGGTATTTCGGTCAAAAAGAGGATTCGTGATCGAGTGGAAAGCTTTGGAAGCGGATTTGAGCGTCGTCGGAACGGAAAGTTTATGCGGGGAATGTTCGTGTGGTTACTCAGTGAATTCGGCTCGATCGTGGTTCACGCTTCAAGGGTGAGTTTTACTCACGCTTAGGATGTTTTTGTATTTCGATAATTTTTACGTTGATTGATTCCGAGAGATTTTGAGTCAAAAACCGTTATTTCGAAAAATAGCGCTTTTGGATAAAATTCGCTTAGATTGAGTTTTTGATTGGATGGATTGATTCTGTGGCTTTAACTGAATCTGTTTTGTTGGTTGTTTGAACTGTTTTCGATCGGAACGAGAATCGGAATTGAGCGGAATAGCGGATTTCGCGAAAATCGCAAAATCTGCACTAAACAGGTCCCAATCGCGTCGCGACCCGCAGGGCATCGCGTCGCGACCAAGTGTGATTTTGCAACGCAAATGTTTCTGATTTTTTTCGCGTCGCGACGGTATCCTTTCGCGTCGCGACGGTTTGCAGATTTTCAACAGTTTTTCACTGATTTTGTTTTCGCGATAACTTTTGATCCGGGAACCCGATTGAGGTGTTCTAAGATGCGTTTTAAAGCTTATTCAGAGGCCTAACTGGATATTCTAGTTTTAAGGCAAAATGAACTGTTTTTGATATTGTAAATTGCTTTGGAAAAGTGACGAACTAGAGTGCGAGAGCAAACTTAGATAGAGTTTCGAAACAAGGTTTAATAATCGAATTGGTACTGCTTCGTGTTCTTGCCTTCGGTTTTAGAATAAATATATATATGGCATACATGTTTAATAATCGAATTGGTACTGCTTCGTGTTCTTGCCTTCGGTTTTAGACAACATATATATATGGTATACATGGTTAAATAATCGAATTGGTACTGCTTCGTGTTCTTGCCTTCGATTATTCGACTAAAGTGTAAAGTACGATGATAGGATTACAAATTGAATTGGTATTGCTTCGTGTTCTTGCCTTCGATTTTAGACAAAATATATATGTATGTGATAACCGGTTTAATAATCGAATTGGTACTGCTTCGTGTTCTTGCCTTCGGTTTTAGACTAAATATATATATGGCATACATGTTTAATAATCGAATTGGTACTGCTTTGTGTTCTTGCCTTCGGTTTTAGACAACATATATATAAGGTACACATGTTTAATTGTCGAATTGGTACTGTTTCGTGTTCTTGCCTTCGGCATTAAACAAAATATATATGTATGGCGCACAGGTGTAATAATCAGATTGGTACTGCTTCGTGTTCTTGCCTCCGGTTTATTATGTCTGGGGTAGAGCCCATGTTAGGATAATAGGAAGGGGCAACTATATCCCCTCACCCTAGGCCCTTATACCCTAAACCCGAATGATTCATAATTGAACCGAGAGTGTTAGTAGGGGTCTCGGTAGAACTCACTGAGATTGTATCTCACTGTTTATATTTTGTGGTTTTTACAGAGAAGCAGGGAAAAAGCAATGGTGAAGAAGCACCGGTAGGTGGTGTGCTTATGAAGACGGTGAAGACTTAGTTTTCATTGTTAATGTCTTTCCCTCGAGATCTTTGTATTTACGATTGTATAACTTGTACCAGTAAAAGTTGTAAAATCGTTTCCGCTATTTCTTGGTATTTGGATATTGGACTCTAGGTTATGAGCTGTTTTTATTTATGTTCAATATCTAAAACAGGAAAAATATCTCTGATTATTTCATTGATGGTACACTTGGGTATTTTTACTCGATAAAAATACCGGGGTGTTACAGAAGTAGGCACTTGTGTTAACAAACAAGGTGTTTCGAAAATTGCCAGACTCGAATCTTCATTTTCATCACTGCCTATTTTTCCTTGTAGCACAACTGACCACTTTTTGTTAGAAGGATCTTTGACATAGAAAACTTGTTTTGCTTGGTCAGCCATGATGAAGGGTTCATCATTATAACTTACCTTGTCAAGGTCCACTAGTGTAAATCCCATTTCGTTAGTACGTACACCACTATTGTTGTTAACCCACTTACATTTAAAAAGAGGCACTTTAAATTTACAGTAATCAAGCACCCAAATCTCTTCAATGACACCAAAGTAAGCAATGGATGCAAGTACAGGATTTCGACATACCCAGATCCTCCATATCCTCAAAGACTTCGAAAGGCTCATGAAGACAAGCAATTTAACAAATTCCTAGAAGTCCTTAAACAGTTGCACATTAATGTCCCTTTGGTGGAGGCTCTCCAACAAATGCCTAACTATGCAAAGTTTATGAAGGATGTGCTTACTAAGAGGAGGAGACTAGGGGAGTTTGAAACAGTGGCAATGACTGGGGAATGCAGCATGTTGATGCAGAACAAGCTCCCACCCAAATCAAAGGATCCTGGCAGTTTTACTATACCATGCTCAATTGGAAATTTTTACTCTGGTCGTGCTCTATGTGATTTGGGAGACAGCATAAATCTTATGCCTAAGTCCATATACACACAGCTAGGAGTGGGAACTGCCAGACCTACCTCACTTACACTGCAGCTAGCTGATAGAACTCTTGCATATCTAGAAGGAATCTTGGAAGATGTTCTAATAAAGGTAGACAAATTTGTATTTCCTGTTGATTTTGTAATCTTGGACTTTGATGCAGATAAAGAAGTACCCATCATACTGGGAAGACCATTCCTGGCCACTGGAAGAACTTTGATAGATGTGCAGAGAGGAGAATTGATCATGAGGGTCAATGACCAAGAAGTCAAGTTCAACATCCTCAATGCTATGAAATTTCCAGGTCCCAATATTGAAGAGTGCTTCTTTGTGTCTGCTATTGACAAGGTAGTTCAGGATCACTTCCAGAAAAGCACAGATCATCTGAGGCAATTACTGGACAGCAGTGAAGATACAGGGTCTGATGCAGAAGCTGCAGAAGAAGAGGAGCAGACAGTCAAAGAAATTTGGGCTAAGAAATATGAATCTTTGGAGCAGGAGAATTCAGACATGAGAAAGGATCTCCCCTCCATTGAACAACCACCAACTCTGGAACTTAAAGAGTTGCCTTCACACCTCAAATATGCTTATCTAGGTAACAATAGTACTTTGCCTGTTATAATTGCTTCTGACCTTTCTGAAAAGCAGGAACAGGATCTGATTCAGACGCTACAGCGGCATAAAAAGGCAATTGGTTGGCAAATGTCAGATATAAAGGGTATCAGCCCAACCATTTGTATGCACAGAATAGTGTTAGAAGAAGGCTGTAAAAATTGCATTGAAGGGCAGAGGAGGTTGAATCCAATTATGAAAGAGGTGGTGAAGAAGGAAATCATCAAGTGGTTGGATGCAGGTATTGTATACCCCATTTCTGACAGTGCATGGGTTAGTCCTGTGCAATGTGTGCCCAAGAAAGGAGGGGTAACAGTAATAACTAATGAGATGAATGAGCTGCTTCCAACCAGAAAAATAACAGGCTGGAGAATATGCATGGATTACAGGAGGTTGAATAAGGCAACAAGAAAGGACCATTTTCCATTGCCTTTCATTGACCAGATGCTGGACAGGCTAGCAGGTAAAGAATTTTATTGCTTTCTTGATGGTTATTCAGGTTATAACCAGATTGCAATATTGCCTGAAGATTAGCAAAAGACTACATTCACTTGTCCATATGGCACCTTTGCTTTTAGAAGGATGCCATTTGGCCTGTGTAATGCACCTGCCACTTTTCAAAGGTGTATGATGGAAATTTTCTCTGATTACATTGAAAGATCCATGGAAGTCTTCATGGATGATTTCTCTGTGTTTGGAGAAACATTCCATCTATGCCTATCCAACTTGGAAGAAATCTTGATTAGATGTGAAGAGACTAACCTTGTGCTAAACTGGGAGAAATGCCATTTTATGGTGCAAGAAGATATAGTTTTGGGACATAAGATATCCAAAAAAGGATTGGAAGTGGACATGGCTAAAATAGAGGTCATTGAGAAGCTATCTCCTCCAACCAACATCAAAGGTATTAGAAGCTTTTTGGGGCATGCTGGATTCTATAGGAGATTTATAAAAGATTTTTCAAAAATCTCCAAACCTTTGTGTCAACTGTTACAGCATGATAACCCCTTCATATTTGATGAGCCATGCATGTTAGCCTTTGATAAATTGAAGAGAGCTTTAATAACAGCACCAGTTATTATAGCTCCTGACTGGAGTAAGCCTTTTGAGCTTATGTGTGATGCTAGTGACTTTGCCATTGGAGCTGTGCTTGGGCAAAGGTATGATAAAATTTTCCACTCTATATATTATGCTAGCAAAACACTTGTAGAAGCTCAATTGAATTACACAGTCACTGAAAAAGAACTATTAGCTGTAGTCTTTGCATTTGATAAATTTAGATCATATTTGGTTGGCACCAAGGTAATTGTCTTCACAGACCATTCAGCCATTTAATATTTGATAACAAAGAAAGATGCAAAGCCTAGGCTAATTAGGTGGGTTCTCCTACTCCAAGAATTTGATTTAGAAATAAGGGATAAAAAGGGAGTGGAGAACCAAGTTGCTGATCATCTTTCTAGATTGGAAAGAGACATTGCAGGTACAGCAGGTGGGGAGATCAAGGACTACTTTCCAGATGAGCAGCTATTGACAATAAATGCTGAATCATCAACCGCTGTAGCGCCCAGTGTAAAAACACTTAACGCTGTAGCGGCTGAGCCTGCAACACCTTGGTATGCTGACATAGTTAATTTTTTGGTTAGCAAGGTGGTACCTGCTGAGATGACTTATCAGCAAAGGAAAAGGTTCTTCCACACAATGAAGCAATATTATTGGGATGAACCTTTTCTATACAAGAAGTGTCAATACCAGTTAATGAGGAGATGCCTAGCAGAGGAAGAACAAATTCAAGTGCTACAGCACTACCATTCTGCACCATGTGGTGGGCATTTTGGTGGTGTTAGAACTGCTGCAAAGGTATTGCAATCTGGCTACTTTTGGCCTTCACTTTTCAAAGATGCTCAAGACTTTGTAAAAAAATGTGATAGGTGCCAAAGAACAGGGAATATTTCAAACAAACATGAAATGCCTTTAACAAACATTCTAGAGGTTGAACTCTTTGATGTTTGGGGAATGGATTTCATGGGACCTTTTCCCCCTTCTCATGGAAACCTATACATTTTAGTGGCTGTAGACTATGTTTCAAAATGGGTGGAAGCTGTTGCTTTACCCAACAATGATGCAAGGTCTGTCAGCAAATTTTTATTGAAAAACATTTTCACTCGTTTTGGAACTCCTAGAGCCATCATAAGTGATGAGGGATCTCATTTTTGTAATAAATTGATTGAGACCCTATTGGCTAAATATGGAGTCAAGCATAAAATAGCAACTGCTTATCATCCACAAACTAGTGGTCAAACTAAATTGTCAAACAGAGAAATAAAAAGGATGTTGGAAAAATGGTAGGGCCTTCAAGGAAAGAATGGTCAATACATCTAGATGATGCTTTATGGGCCTACAGAACAACTTATAAAACACCTTTAGGGATGTCCCCCTATAGGTTGGTTTATGGGAAGTCCTGTCACCTACCAATTGAACTTCAGCACAAGGCCCATTGGGCTCTGAAAAAACTCAAATTTGATTACAAGAAAGCAGGAGATGCTAGATTGCTGCAACTAAATGAATTGGAAGAACTTAGGCATTTTGCCTATGAGAATGCAGCAATTTACAAAGAAAAAACAAAAATATGGCGTGATCAAAAACTGATAAAACGAGATCTCACTGAAGGAGGACAGGTACTGCTTTACAACTCCAGGTTAAGATTGTTTCTTGGAAAGTTAAAATCTAGGTGGTCAGGCCCTTTTCAATTGATAAAAATATACAGCCATGGGGCTGTGGACCTCTATGATACAGCAACCAATACCACCTTCAAAGTGAATGGCCAAAGGGTTAAACAATATTTTGGTGAAAATGTGGTGAGAGATAAAACCACAATTGAACTTAAGGATCTATAATTTGCAAGAGAAAGTCTGGCTGCAGACATTAAAGCAAGCGCTCTTGGGAGGCACCCCAAGGATTCTAACAAAATTTTTATGTTTATTTTCTATGCAGGAAAGTTGGATAAACACTGTAGCGGGTATTTGTATCAAAAGCGCTGTAGCGGCTGTGTTAAATCAGGGCTGGGTATGGTCAAACAAAAAAATAAAAAGATCTTGCTCAGGGTGAGCTGGCACTGTGCCCTCATCCCTAGCCTGACCTGCACGTGCACCTACTCACCTGCACTGGTCAAATCAACAGTTTCTTTTTCTCTCTCCCACTTCACTCACAAACCGTAACTTTAATATCCACAACTTCCCACGCTACCATTATCTCTCTTTCTCTTTCCTTGCTCTCTGAAACTCCTCTCAACCGCTACCACTCACCACTCATAACCTTCATTCTTTCTTCTTCCTTCGTCCCAACACACCAACATTTCCCAGAACCCAGAAACAAATATGCAAGCTCTTAACCAACCATGACTAAAAAGCAAGCTGCCCTAAAACGATCTGGTAAGGGAGCCACTAGGAAACCAGATTCCTCTAACCCTGTCAAAAACACCATGGCTAAGGCAACTCAAGATCCTCAGAGGTTTTGGAAGATGGATTTCATAGCTAAAAGGGGATTCAAGACAGAAAATGCTCCTGAAGCTTTCTCAACCGCTGTCACAGCGCTAGGATGGGAGAACTTCATTAAGCATAGAAAGGACTACATGACGTCTTTGGTAAGGGAGTTCTACTCTGGCATTGAAGAGCCTAAGGAGGGAAAACCTCAAACCCATTCAATGGTAAGAGGAGAAACTGTAAATTTCAACTCTAGAACAATCAATGATATTTTCCATCTGGGCTATCATGGAAAAGCGCTGGAAGTGAAGGTTCTGAACTGGGGAGATGAAGAGATGGAGGCTGTTAGAAGAAGGATTTGTGTGGAAGGAGCAACTTGGGATAAATTTGGGGCTGAATACAAAATTAAAAAAGCCTATTTGTGTGAAGAAGCAAATCTGTGGTGTAGTTTCATCAAACACTCCCTGCTGCCTACATCTCACACAACATTTGTGGAAAAAGAAAGACTCATCGTCATTGATGCAATAATGGCTGGAGAAAAGATATAAGTGGGAAGATTGATAGCAAGGGAGATAGAGAAGTGCAGAGTTAAAAAGGGAGGTAATTTTATATTTTCCTTGTTTAATTACTGAGTTGTGTTTGGAAGCTGATGTAGAGGTTGAAATGAAAGAAGAAAGAAGATCCCCTCTTGGGGCATTTCCTTGCATTTTCAAAGTTAAGCAGAAACCTACCGCTGCAGCGTCTTCTGACTCTCAAGCGCTACAGCGCTTAGAGCTGAAGCAGCAGGTCCTCTGCAAATTTATGAAAGAAAAATTTGACTGGGAAAAAGCAATGTATGCCCAGATATCCAAAGGAAAAACATCCATTCCCCCTCCTCAGTTCCCTGATTGGCTACTGGAGGAAGAGCCAGTTGAAAAACAAGAGAAAAAGGGAGTTAGGGGAGAAAAGAAAAAGGCTGTGACTAGCCCAGCAAAGAAAACAAAGCCTAGCCCAGCCAAGAAAATACAAAAAGCTGTAGTAGAGGAGGAAAGTTTGGATTCTAATGACATTGAAAACATAAGTGAGGAAGATGAAGAAGAAACAATTGCAGTTATGAAAGAGATGAAAAAGCAGGATGATGAAGAATCATCAGGAGAGGAGAGTGATACTGAAGAAGAATCTGAGACTGAAGAAGATGAGCAAGCAGAAGAAATACAGTGTGACCCAATCCCAAGCCCAAAGAAACCAAAAACCCCCCTGCCAAAACAGCCAATCCACCATCAACCCCCACCTCCATCCCTGAACCAACCAAATTAACACCCAAGAAAACACCTGCCAAGCAAGCCACACCAAAGAAGCCTGAGCCAAAACATCCAATCACCAAAGAAAAACCCACTGAGCAGCTCAAGAAAATTTATCAGTCATACACAAAGGCTAGAAGAAACCCAGGTGTCAAACTGGCTGAGCACCCAGAAGAAGGTGTTCAGCCAGTAGGTGCTGCAGCAACTATGTCTGTAGTACATAGTGACGCAATACCTGAGGTAATTCTGACAGATGAGGAAACTGACAAGGAGGCTACTGAGGAGCTAGTGAATTTGCAGGATGAAACAGAGCCAGTGCTGGAAGAAAAAGAGCAAGAGCAGGAGCAAGAGCAAACAGAAGAGGAAGAAGAAGTGCAGGAATCAGACGCTGCAGCGGCAGTAGTACAGGAAGCAAGTGCTACAGCACCACCAACCGCTGTAGCGGCTGAAAAGACTACTCCACCTCAGCCAAAGAAGAAAAAGGCAACAAAAGGAGCCCCAGCCCCTTCAAGAGCCAGTAAGAGGCTCAAGAAGGCCTAATAAGGCAAGATTTGTTGGCTTCTTATGCCGGTTATGTACTTTGAACTTTGTTTTTTTTCTTTTGTTGTTCTAAGGCCTCTCCCTTTTCATGTCAAGCAAGCAGTGAGGACACTGCCAAATTTAATCTCTGGGGGAGGACCTTATGGTTAATAATGTTTTAAATTAAGTACAATTATGTTTTTAAATATTTAGTATAATTAAGTATAATTATGCCATGTTTTGCATGTGTTGCATGTTTTTGAATATTTTGTATGCTTGAATAGGAAGTATGATTAGCTGCATGTTTTAAATTTCTTAGTAAGCAAAAGCTGACTCATATAGCCAAATATAAATAAGAATTTTTGAGTAAGGCAGCATTGTGTAAACAATGAAATGATTTTATTGCTGCTTTTACAAAAAATCCAAGCTTAGTGAAGAACCTAGTTAGCCAGGAGTAATCTAAGGATAAGGTTAAGTTTTGGATAACCAAGGGTTAGTCAAGTTTTCATTAAAAATTGAGAGTTGTTTTAAAAAGCTAAGTTTGGGGGTGCATCGGTTATGTTAAGGCTAGGAACAAAAGATGATAAATTGGTCTTTGCAAAATGAAAAATAAAAATGAATGTGGTCTTGAAAAAAGTTGCAAAATATCTTAAATAAATTGCTGAGCTGTTCCAAAAGCATAAAAAGAAAATGGGAGCTCAGTAATGAAGATAGCATCTACTTTTAATCATTAAAATCTAGCGCTACAGCGTCTACGGACTTTGAAGCGCTACAGCGTTTGATCACCAGACCAAAAGTTTATGCACTGACCAATATTCTGAAAAATTCCTAATTAAAGACCTTTGCTGTGCTTTGAAGCCCCTCAGATCTTGTGTGAAATTGTTATTCCACTCTTCTTTTTGAAAACATTCTTTGCCTAACCCAAAAGAAATCCATTCTTCCCAAAAACTTGGAGAAATTCTGAAATTAACTAGGAACTAAGTTAAGCTTTGATATCACACACTCACAACTGAGCAGTAATGATTCTATTTGAATTGTGGACCACTATGGTGTGTGAAAATGATAAGAATTAGCTTATGCATAAATTCTGTTTAATTTAAAAGCTGCAGCTAGTTATATGAGCATTTTGTCTTGTTCAAGTGTCATTACTTGGGGACAAGCAATGGTTTAAGTTTGGGGGTGTGATAACCCTATTTTATATAGGTTATTTATGCTCCTAATACTTAAATTAAGCTTACTTCTCAAGTAATTCTAGTGCTTAAATATGTGAATATATGAATATTAGAATAAATATAGGTTATAAGTCAATTCCTTAAACCTTGGGCATAGTCAATGCCTTTGTGAATATGTTTGATGTTTTGCTTTAGCGCTACAGCGGTATGCTATCAATGAGACGCTACAGCGTTATATGACGGCTGACCATTGAGATATTTGTGTGGCCACTTGAGGACATGATGAGTCACCACCCTTATCTCTTCCTCTCAGCTGGATATTTTGACTTTCAAGTGGATGCTAAATTACACTTGGCGCCTCCTAAATGGAACCCATGTGATAGTTGTTGTATTCCATCATTAGCACTTTTTGTAAAGTACTTTAAAGATATATCTAAGTCTTATGATCATCATGTAATATTATTATTCTATTAAGACTTAGTTAATAATTAGTTTAATTAAGATTGCTTCTCTAGGAGGTAACATACGTAGACAAGTAGTTGTAACAAAGAGAGAACTACACAATACATAGTAGCTACTCTCCATTGATACACTACCTTTAAGCTTTTATTTTCATAGCATAGTTTTTCTAGTCTTCATCCAAGGTTTTGCTCACGCCTCAACTTCATCTCTTGTATGCGACGTGGGATCATTGGAGTGTATCTTTTGCAACCACTCTTCTCTTGTCTTCATACGGTAATACATACTCTCTAGTTGTATTATGTTGATGGAACTTGTGATGAGCTAACTTTGTTGTAGTTGGATTGTTCTTGGTATGTAATGAACCTTGAGTAACTTTTGTATAATATTATGATGTTTGTGTTTTATTCCTTGTGTCATAATACTTTCACTTGGTTTGGAAATGATCAACTAAAACAAGGTAACTTTGTGGGTACAGACATGGTTCACAAAGAGAACTCAAGGAATGATATGAATGAAAACCCTTTAAAGACATTTAAAGGAAGTACTACTTAACTCTAGACATAGGGGAGTAATAGTTCATAAGGCAAATGTTGTAAGAGCTTAATATACAGGGGTAAAACTTATTTAGAGCCTAGACATAGGAGTCTTGTAACATAGCCCTGACGAAAGTGACTGAAAGGCACGCCACCAAGGCGCTACAGCGTCTACTGATTCTGAAGCGCTACAGCGCTTAACGCTACAGCGTCTAATATTATCTGAACATTACTCTTGGGAATTTACATAACTATTGAGCTATCCAACTCACCTTTAATCACTTCAAACTTAATACTGTTTTATCACAACTTATGATGTTTACAACTCTTTACCTTTACTTGTTACTTAATTCTTTTCACTAAGATTCTAATCACTTAAACTTCTTAGATTAATTCCAATCCCTGTGGGAACGAACTTTACTTATCAATATATTACTTGTTGCGATTGTGTATACTTGCACATCTATTTCTCGCACAACAAAATCCAAATATCAAAGCTGATTTATCTTCTAGAAACTATAGTATTAGTTAGTTTGTCTTTGTCATTACTTGAGGACAAGCAATGATTTAAGTTTGGGGGTGTGATAACTCTATTTTATATAGAGTTATGCATATGTTAAAACTTAGTAAATTGCTCTCTTTCAAGCAAAGATAAAAAGTTTATATAGTATTTTATGTAATATGTGATAACTTGAGTGTTTGACATGGTTATAGTTGATAATAGGCCATTTTGGATATATTGTGGTATGTTTGATAAGTTTGTTCAGTGCAGTCTAGATGCTCCTGCATTAAATGCTCTTACATTGATCCTGCACTTATAACTGCACTGGTTTAGCACAATGCTACTGCACTGCAACTGCATTGCCTGAAGGTTTGAGCCAACCACTTGCACATCCACTTGCCATCCACTTGCACTTGATGACCTCATGCTTGGTCTCCTAAAGCAAGAACACCTCATATTTCATTGCCTACAATTCCCACATAGCTTTGAAGAGTCATCAACATAGGGACACATGTTCTTATCTCATTTGACCTCCCTATACACTTGATTGAAGACTTCACATGGGAATCAACTGCTGTAAAGTAACCATGAATACAGCCACCAAAGTTACTTCAACATGAAGGAAGGAAGCACCTCTCTTGAAGACTATAAAAGGACCTCACTCCTTCACTTGAAAATAGATCACAATCCATAAGTTAGATTAAAATTTCACTCCACATAGATAAGTTCTAATTTGTAAGAAGGAAGGGAAGGAAGTGACAAATCCTCCTTACCTCGATTTCATAGTTTTACCAAAGTGCTAAAGAGCTAATGCAATTACATTGCTAGGAGAATTCATGCTAAGAGCTACAACTTGTGTAAACTCTATCTTGTTGTATCTCTTTTGTGATTTCGATTATATAAACATGTTCTATTCTGTTTATATTTGCCTTGCAATGTCTATGTTGAGCTAAACCTCTCTTAGTTGGAATGTTCTAACCATTTAATGAGCTTTTAAGTAAGTTTAATACAAGTATATGATGTGTGCACTTTAGTTCTTGCTTGATAATACTTTCAACACTTATTTTGAGATTGATCACTTATAATAAGTAGATTTGTAAAAGCAGACATGGTTTACAATTAAGAACTCAAGAACTAATATGGGTGGGTGTTTTACATAAAGGAAACTTTGTGAAAACCATACTAAGTCCTGGACATAGGATAGTATAGTCCATTGGGTGATACTGTGGGTACTTTAAAATACAAGAGTGAACTTATTTAGCAAGCCTAGACATAGGAAGCTTGTAATGAAACTCTGAAGAAAGTGACTGAAAGGCACACAACTAATGCAACAGCATTCAGTGCAACTACATCATAACTGCATTAAACACTTATAAGTAAATTACTTGGGGAAGACATTCCAACTATCTTTTCTCTATTGCATTACAACTACTTACACCTTACCTTATTCTAACTTACTTGTGATACTCACCATCATCAACTGTCTTGTTAAATTGGTTACTTTCCTCTAAATTACATAATATTGACTTTTGAAAGAGTTCATCAACCCCTGTGGGTTCGACCTGTTCTAACACTATATTACTTGTTATGGACTATGTATACTTGCACATGTTTTCCACACTCCAACAGTCTTCCTTCCATGTTTGAGTTGATGGTAACACGTGTCTTTTGCACAAATAAGATAACCTTTATGCCCTTTGACACTATACCCAGACAAGTTTCCGTATGCAGGAAAGTCATTGATCGTGCAAAATAACATGGATCGCAGCTTGATAGTTTCATTAGAATACCCGTCAAACACATCCACGCCTTCATCCCACATTTTTCTCAAGTCTTCAATCAATGGACTAAGGTAAACATCTATGTAATTACCAGGTTGTCTCGGGCCAGAAGTCATCATGGATAGCATCACATATTTGCGCTTCATGCACAACCATGGAGATAGGTTGTAAATTAAAAGTAGAACAGGCCACGAGCTATGATTCGTACTTAAGTTACCATATGGATTCATCCCATCTGAAGCAAGTGCAAGCCTAAGATTTCTTGACTTAGTGCCGAAATCCGAATACAATATAACAATTTTCTTCCATTGCAAAGAATCGGCTGATGTCGAAGCTGTCCGTCACATTTCCTTCCATCTGCATGCCATCTAATTCTCTTCGCGTCATTTGCATTAGCAAACAAGCGTTTGAACCTAGGTATTATTGGAAGATACCATAAAACCTTAGCAGGGGAACCATTTGTGTTGTTGTCGTCACAATTAGATTCATCCGACTTCACTTTGTAGCGCGACCAACCACACGTAGGACAGTTATGCAACTTCTCAAAGTCTTTCCGATACAATATGCAGTCATTGGGACATGCATGTATTTTCTGATACTCCACACCCATCAGACACAATATATTCTTTGCATCATACGTTGGTTTTGGCAATGTGTTACCTATGGGAAGCATGTCTTCCAACAGCTCAAGCAATTCGGTGAATCCCTTATCAGTCCACCCATTTATCGCCTTCAGATTGATCAATTTTAACGACGCAGACAACCGGGTGTATTTTGTGCAACCCAAATACAAAGGTTGATCTTTGTCTTTGCACAAATTATCATATTCATGTGCTCGCTTAAAAGATTCAGGACCAATGTCACGTATCATGTCCTCCATTCGATCATCCATATCTTCATCGACATTCTCACTTTTGGACACACTTGGGTTGCCGGTTGATTCACCATGCCATATCCATGTGGTATAACTGGGTAAGATCCCATAAACAAAGAGATGATCCCGTATTACACTTGGTGGTTGTGGGGCTTGATTCACACAATTACAACAAGGACATGAATAAGTTACATCAGTTTCAGGAACATCAGTTTTGGGAGCATCAGTTTTGCGAAGATTTTCTTGAGCAAAGTTTATAAACTCTTCGACTCCTTTCGCATACTCATCACTCAGACGGTTACTTTGTATCCAACTACGATCCATGGCTACGCTCCAAATAATCAACCAAGTATTAATTGTTAAAACAAAATCAAACTATCACATCAAACCAAGATAGTAAAAATAAATTCATAAATCAAAACAAGTAAAAATATAGCTCATTGAGAAATGGTCCAGTAAAAAGGTTTCCAATTAAGTATCTAAGCAAAACAATAAAGAGAAATAAATTTATAGGACTCATCATCCATTGATGATTAATCAAAATCACAAATTATAGTATTATGAAATTAAGTATCTAAGAATCAATGTATTATGAACAAGCTATTACCCAGCAAGAAAACCCTTGCCCCAGAGAAACCCACACACACAGCTTCTGCAGATAGACAGAGAAACACACCCAAAAACACATAGAAATGCAAGCAAATCAAGCTGTTCCAGAAATGGTAAAAGATAACAAGAAGAACAAAAGCAAATTAGAATAACAGCCTAGCTGATTTAGCATAAGGCACCACTGACTACTTGGAATAAAAAACAATAAGGAAATTCACAACATAGCATAATCGCAAGAACAAAAGATTGGTGATGTTCACTGACCTGATGCGTAATGAGTAGAATGCTCACTCACAACATAGCAAATCGCAAGAACAACATATCTTCAAAGCGTCTTTGTATCCTCGTTTACTCGTTTGAACTGACAACGCTAGAAATTTAGGGTTTGCGTGATGAGGAACAGAGTAGGAGAAAAACGAAGATTTGGAAACCCACCGCGAAAGAAGTTTGTGCAGTTTCTGAAAGCGAGCATACAATGGTTAAAGGAAAAGAGTAAGGGAGATAATGCGAATACGTACGAAAACTGCGAAATGCCGCAAAAATCGAAATGAAAACTAACATAAAAAGGTGAAATCAAGAGAGAAAGAGTAAGGGGGAAACAAACCTCAAAATGAAATCTGAAGGCGAAATCGTGCGAAAACTAAGAGAGATTTAGCTAGGGTTCCATGTGTGAGTGAAATAAGGGTGTGAGAGAGTTCAGAGAGCGAGAGAGTTCAGATAGTGAGAGAGTTAAGAGAGTGAGAGTGATGACGAGCCAAGAATCGTGAAGATGAGCCAAGAATCGTGAAGACGAGCCAAGAATCACGACGGCGATAGAGGTCCAGAGAGTGAGGTAGCGAGAGCATTGAGAGAGTGACAAAGTTCAGATAGTGAGAGTGAGAATGCGAAGAGTGTATGCGATATGGATGAAATGAAAAAACATGACCTTTAGCGTCGGGTGTTTAAACACCCGATGCTAAATGTATTTGCGTTAGACATTTAGCATCGGTTATTCCATACAACCGATGCTAAATGTCTGAGGCCAATACTTTTAGCATCGGTTGTTTAAACAACTGATGCTAAATGTAGGCTCGAAAACTTCAAACTTCCCTTTATTTACAAAATTGCCACCGGTTCAACATTTAGCATCGGCTGTTCAAACAACCGATCCTAAATGATGCTCTTTAATGTCTTTTTTCCATTAGTGCGAGTTGGGTGTGGCGAAAATTCTATTAGAATGGGAGAACCACATAGACCGACAAAGTCTTGCTCGACGTAGTAGTCACCGCAAATCCTGGTAGATAATGCACATCAATAACACGTTAAAAAAATACACTATTTTTGGTTTTTCCATGACTAAAATTTATTTTGAATGCTTCATATGTTGAATTCATTTTGTTTATAAAGTGACTTGAATAAATGTATATAAAGTGATTTATATTTTGTTGTGTTTACACAAAAGCAAGTTAAACAATAAATTTAAAGTAAAATTTTTGTTAATTTGGAGACAATCTCTAATGGCTTGTTTGGTTAAGGATAAATGGGAAGAGAGAGGTAGAATAGAGAGAAGTTGGGAAGATATAGTGTACACCAAACACGAGAAATTCATGTTTTTGTTAATCCAGAGAGTCCTCGTGTTTGTTGATGAAGAGAAGAAGTAGAAAAGGGAGAAAGAGTAGAGATAACAAAGAGAAACACTCATTGATTAACACTAATTTACCCTTATTGTTTTGATATTTTACTGTGAAGTAAGAATTTTGTTGTCTTTTGATTAATAACACAATATGTCTCTTCTCAATTTTTCTTCAACTAAACAAAAGTGATAAAGAACTCTCTCCTCGTTCTTTTTCTCTCACACCAAAAAACATATTTCATTTTTTTATAAGGTATTAATTTATTTTATTTCTCACTCATTTATCTCTCCCCTCACTCTTTCTATCTCTTTCTCTCTTTCCTATTTTTGTCTTAAACCAAACATAGCAATCTCACCTCTAGTAAGAACATGGTTGTCAAACTCGAGAGTCTACATAGACTCGTGAGGGGACCGTAGACTCGACTCGTAGACTCGACTCGTAGACTCGTAAGACTTTATGAACAAAAAAAATTACACTAAAAAAATCGGTAAAATAATTACTGTAATGTCAAACAGTATCAAACTATCAATAACAATGAAGACATTTCATCAATACATAAATATGGACTTACTATGTCATTATATGCCACAAGATGATTTCAAATACTTAAGCATGTACAAAGATAATGATAATAATTAATAATACACTTGACTCAGTAGCTTTAGAACATTAATACTAATTCAAAGAGCAATAACATAGTAGCTTTAGAGCAATAACACTAATCCAGCAATAATAGTACTTGATTCAAAGAGCAATAAGACTATCCTTTTACTAATTCTAATTCAGCAATAATACAATAATAAGTGATTATTTTAGTATGTGATTGTTTTATGAATTATTTTGATTTTATAAGATTAAATGATTTTAATTTATTGTGTGTTTTTGTTATTAAAATTTGTTGAAAACACATTTAGATGTATTTTTTATATGCTACTGACAATATATGATTGTATTATATATTTATTTTATTTTTATAAATATTAATATTTTAGATGTTATTAATTTACAAATTATTTTGGGTTATGGAGGTGTTAAAATGATATCTATATTTAAAATGGGCTTTAAAAATGAAAAAAAAACTGATTTTGGGCTTGTTTACTCGCATACACCCCCTGCTTTGCTGATTACACCCCTGATTGTGGTAGATTCGATAGAATCGCTTCAGACTCGCGAGTCTATCCGAGTCTATCCGAGTCTACCCGAGTCTATCCGAGTTTACCAAAATTGCGATTCTACATGAAATTTGACTCGTTTTGGGAGAGTAAACTCGTAAACTCGTAGACTCGTACGAGTTGACTCGCGAGTTTGACAACCATGAGTAAGAATCTATTAGACGGTGCAAAATCTATCCTAACTTAAAAACAGTCAAACGTGTCAAAATCAAATTTATAGCTTCAGAGTTAATTCAACCGTCACAAAAGTCAATCCCAACATGAACATAGTAACCTGGAAGAACCTTTGCTCTCATTGCTCTTTTTGATCAGGTGCTTAAACATGATTATAGCTATAAGTGAAAGTTGAGCAAATATTTGTCTCAATAGGATCGTATTGGATGCCAGAAAAAGTTGGAAAAAGGTAAAGGGACAGGAATTATGGAATCTATAGGAAAATTTTTATATAAGCCCAAATAATTTGAAGATTCTATTCCTCCTCTTTTATGTCGATGTACTCTGGTATCTATGAAATCCATTGATGATTAGCAATCATATTTTGGAATGGAAATTATCGAAAACAATAAATGGCACATTGCTTGTCAGGTAAGGAATAATTCATAAAATAAAATATTATTTGTTCTGAGTGGCATATTCATTGCTCAAGATTAGAAGCGATCCCTTAAATTATAAGAAACACAACAATTAATTAAACTGTCCTCAATATTTAGTTATGGACCAAAACTAAGGCACAAAATGCTTAAAAATAAGCAGCAATACGACTTAATTAATTAAGCTGGTTGTGTCAATTTGTTATCCTCCAGCATAGTACCTACAAAAATGCCTTAATTGATTGTCCTACTTATGTTAATCAATTATCCATCTGAAAAGTAGCTTAGTTAATTAACCTGGTTATGTTATTAGATTATTCTCCTGCATAGTGTCTTAGTCGATTAACCAAACAATGCTAATCGATTATCCTCTTGTACATAACCTACAGAAAGTGACTTAACTTGCTAATACACCTCCCAAAATCCCACTAATCACTTAGGCACTCATCCTAATGGATTAACTTACTTGGGCTTCCCTACCCATACCACCTTAAAAAAATTAAATTATGTTGACAAAAAAATCAGTTTATATTTACAATTTAACCACATTTTCTTAATCCAAAAGATCTACTCAATCTATTTAAATAAATGTTATTAGTAACCCTGCTGAATCCACTTGTAGTTTGGTTACTATACAAATCATAAAGTTGATGACTAGCTACACCAGATTCACTTTTTGTTTGGTCATCGCAAGTATTTTTCATAGCAAAGTTTAAATCTAAAATATCAGTAAAGACCGGGACAAATACACTTTCTATTTAGACATTACGTGAAAAAATAACAAAATAAATCACGACTTAAAACAATACCAGCAAACAAACATTTTCAACTCAAGAACAATGTATCATTTGAAATCTCCATCGTACTAGGAGATGCATTGAGCGAAGGTCACTTCTTAATAAAAAGAAAATAAACATTTTAATGTTAACACAATGTTTTTAAGTCCAATATATCAGTAATGACTGCGTGAGACACATTTTTGATTAAGAAATGCAAATCCAAAAAAATAACATATAACCATGACTTAACAAATAAAAAAAACAAATATCTCCTACTTAAGAACTATGTAGCCTTTGAATTCTCCGTCTTCTAGGAGATACGTAGTACCGGGGGTCAGGCCCGTCAACTGCGTAAATGAAGATTTTTAATAATTTTTTAATTTTTTTTTAATTCATAATAAAAAAATATTTTCAAAGATTTACAGTTTTATATAATTAATTAGAAATAGTATTTTTCGAAAGAATATCGTGGGGTGTTAATACCCTTCCCACATATAATTTATTTTTCCATGAATGCATTTCTTACGTTAATAATGTATGTTTTTTCTCTAAATTTTTATTGTCTCGTTATATACATATTTTGTTAAGTATTAAATCAAACAAATGTATTAGTTAGTAGTTAGCACTTGAATATAACTAACTAGAATTTTTTAGTTAGTTAGTCAGTTTGCAACAAAGTAACTCCATAACATTCATTTTAGTTTCATCCCCTCTCAGTTTTAAAATTCAGTTATTTTTTGTTTTATGATTCCCCTCGCCCGCCTCTAATTCTGAGAGCTACCATGCCTCGTAGCTAGGATCCCGGTGACATGGTATGCTACCGCGCTCGGTAGCAAGGATCCCAACCGCGCCCGGTACTTGGAACCCTGTTGCGTGCTTGTGTGTGTGTGTTTGTGTGTGTGTGTGTGTGTGTGTGTTCGTGTGTGAGTGTGTGTCTTAGTGAATTAGCGACCATGAGGCCCCAACAGTGGTATCAGATCAAGAATTGATTCAGTGAGAAATTCTTGGGTTCTGGAATTAGGGAAACACGAGAGAACTATGAGGTGTGAGAATATAGGATCGGGAAATAATGTACCAGCACACCAACCCAAATTAGATGGGAAAATAGGGAAAGATGGAATGTCCAAATGAGGGCATTGTTCATCTATCGAGATGTACTTGAAATAGACAAGGAGTGCTACGAAGAACTAGGCAAGGAGGCCACTGAAGAGGAGAAAATCAAATTCAACAAAAACAAGAAGAAAGATGGTAAGGTTTTATACTTGATTCTTCAAAGTGTGAATGAGCAAACTTTGAAAAGATCTCCAAGGCTCTCACCGCCAAGAAAGCCAGGGGGATTCTCGAGAAATGTTACACAGGGTGTGAAAAGGTCAAGAAACTAAAATTACAGTTCTGAGGAAACAATTTGATGAAATCAAGATGGAAGAAAAGGAGAAGGTAGTTGATTATTTTTAGTGGGTTAAGAATCTTGAGAAGGGCCGGTGAGTTTTTTTTTAGATAAACAATTTTTGTATTAAACGGAGCACAGGGCACAGGGCGTGCCCAGCCTTTTACAAAGGAAATGGGGAGGGCCTCCTCAAAACCTCCCTGAGCCAAAACCCCCTTGGGAAAAAGACTCAGAGGAAAAAGAGTACCTCGCACGAAGGAAAACGTACAACAGTGGAACAAATATCCTAACCCACTGCTTCTCTCCCTACTATGAACTTCTCTATGACAATTATTACAGGATTGAATTACAACATAGAAAAATAGCCCATCGGGCAATTATACCAATCAGCCCACGTTGCCTTACAATTCCTCCCTCGCCTTGCCTTGAACCAACTCCATGCTGTATCCTTGATTCCGTCTAATATGCTCGGGCTGGAGACCACCTCCCCATTGAAGATTACGTTGTTTCAAGCCATCCATAGTTTCCAAATAACCGCCATCCATATAAGATGTTTTACTCCTCTTTGTCTCTTTCCCTTCACTAAATTTCCAAATTCCACAAAATGAGTGGCAATGTTATCCGTATCACCTATCGATCTTCCAATCCAAGCAAAAACATTCCTCCATATCGCTTTAGCAATTCCACAATCCAAAAATAAATGGTCCACCGTTTCTTCATCCCGAAAACATAAAACACAACTCAATTCATTTTGTGACTGAAGAATTCCTCTTCTATGCAACGCCCTCCGTGTAGCAATACGCTTCAGGATGACTCTCCACGCAAAAATTTGAACTTTGGACGGGACGTCATTTTTCCAAATCTTCTTGCAAGGATCAGAATTTTCGGGCTGCACATTACCTGCTGTACCTGCAGAAAAAAACAGCAGCGAAGCATAGCATTTTTTCACCGTAAACCCAGTCATCGTGTCCGGTAGCCATATCCATTTATCGTCACGCTGTGACAGCGATACAGCAAGTAACAGCTGCTGTATGGCAGCAGCCGAAACTGCCAGTGCAGCGTTTTGCTGCTGCAGAACAGCGCACCAATCCCATGACCAACGCCATCCTTCTTCCGTCCATTCCCCAAACTCCTCAACCATAGCCTCCTTTGACCTGTAAAAAGCATACATATCCGGAAATAACTCTGCCAAACTTTCCCTTCCAATCCAAACATCTTGCCAAAACCTCACCAAATTGCCGTTACCTATTTTAATTTTTACCAATTTTCCAAACCAATCTTCTTGCAAACCAATGTCCTCACCAAGTAAACACAAATCCCTCCACCATAGAGATTTCTTCTCCCACCCTCTTCTACTCTCGGAAATATCGGGCCATCTCCCTTTTAATCCATACCTTTCCACCAATACCGCCTTTCAGGGCCGGTGAGTTTTAAGCAGGCCAACAAAGATTCCACATGGGTTGCAGCTATGAAAGAGGAACTAAATTCCATTGATAAAAATAAAACATGGGATTTAGTTGATTTACCATGTGGAAAGAAATCAATCATTGTGAAATGGGTGGACAAAATCAAGATGAGTCCAACAGGTGAAGTGGGTGTAGAAGGCAGGTATAGATTTTGAAGAGGTTTTTGCACCATTAGCTAGAATTGAGACTACAAGGCTAGTCATTGCCTTTGCCAATGCCTACAAGTGGTCTATGCATCAAAAGGATGTGAAATCAGCATTCTTAGATGGACCACTTGTTGAGGAAGTGTATGTGTTACAGCATCCAGGTTTTGTAGTAAAGAGACAAGAGCATAAAGTCTACAAATTGAGGATGGCACTCTATGGGCTCAAACAGGCACCAAGGGCCTGGAACATAATGATTGGCACGTTCCTACTTGATATTGGCTTTGTAAAATGTATCTCTGAACATGGTGTTTATGTAAGTAGAAAACAAGGCAAAGGGATGTTAGTGCTTTGCTTGTATGTTGATGATTTACTCATAACATGTAGTGATGAGATTGAGAGTGTTGCCCTCAAGAAGAGAATGATGCAAGAGTTTGAGATGACAATTCTTGGTGCACTGTCCTTTTTCCTTGGAATTGAATTTCACAATTTCAAGGAAGGTTTGTTCATGGGACAACAGAAGTGTGCTACTAATATTCTAAATAAAATTGAGACGTTTTATTGTAATTCTTCCTTGACACCTGTTGAAGTAGGTTTGAAGCTAAGAAAAGATGAAGTGGAAGACACAGTGGATGCAACTCAATATAGAGGGATAAAAGGCTCGCTAAGGCACCTATGCAATACTAAACCTGATCTATTATTCTGTGTGGGCTTTATAAGCAGGTATATGGAGAATCCCGAATCCACACACTTGATGGCAGCCAAGAGAATCCTTCGGTGTGTTAAAGGAACACTTGGCTTTGGAATTCTCTTTCCAAATAAAGCATCCAATGAAGTATCTAAGATGATTGGCTACAATGATTCAGATTGGTGTGGAGATAAGGAGGATACGAAGAGCACTGCAGGGTATGTTTTCATGTGGGGCAAGGAACCTCATGGAGTTCAAAGAAGGAATCAGTTGTTGCACTCTCATTCAATGAGTGCATGCCAATGCCATAAGCTTGGCAAAGCATCCAGTAGCCCATGGCAGGAGAAAACACATAGAAACTATGTTCCACCTCCTAAGGGACCAAGTAGCTAAAGGAAAGCTGAAATTGAAGCATTGTATATCACTACAACATTTTTGGTCTTTAACAACATTTAAAAATTGTTGCCAGAACTATAAAAAATGTTGCCCGAAAGTATAGGCAACATTTTCCAGGTGTAGACTAAGCCAGTGTTACCTATTGTCTATGGCAACATTTATAACTGCTGTCTTTTATATAGACAACCATTTTTAACTGTTGTACATGGTATATAAGGAACAAATTTAACATGTAACTTTGTAGCTGAAAGTACCAAAAATATTTTGCAACTCTACTCTTAATTTTATTTTCATTTCATAAAATTATTAAAAATACTATTACATTAAACAAACATCTTTACCTTAACATTATAAATAATCCATAAACATACAAATAAAACTAAAATTTGATTATATATTCCACACAGTTAGCTTTAAATTTTAATGATATAATTGGTAAATTAAAATAAATGGATTAAGTGCAAAATATATAATGTATAAATTTTTTTAACAATCAAAGTAGTTCAAACACCAATTCGAATCCAGAATCATAAACAAACTGGCATCGTAGTTTAATCAATTCCAATCCTAAAGGAAGAACTTCTAAAAAAAACAAATCCAAGATGAATATATAGGGAATCAAAGTTCTTCATCTTGAAACTCATCGAGATAATCTTCCAACACATCATCTTCAGCTTCTCCAATGATATCGTTCTGCATATAAGAATGAAAAACAGTTATAATGTAATAATTTTTTGAATGATGTAGATATAATAAAACAATTATTATATATATATATATATATATATATATATATATATATATATATATATTAGTTACCTTTCTACAATGTGGAACGTGTGTAGATGTAGAAGAATGTGGTTGTCGAACAATCTTTGGCGAACTATTTATGTCTCCAGGAGATATTCCAATCAAATCTTCCAATGATTCCACACTAATTCCAGCACGACATTGTTGGAGTAAGACATTAAAAGCATATTGCAACTTACCCACTCTATCTCCCAAATTCTCCATTTTTTCATTTAATGAAGCGACCTCTTCATTATGTGCTTGTTTTAGAGCATTGATCTTTTCTTTTTGTTTTAAAGAGGTTTTTGTGACATTTCTTCCCATACAACGCATCATTCCGGGATGTTCTTTCCCAAGCACAACTTGAAGAGCTTCTCCACTATATTCTTCATTCTCAACCAATTGTTGAACTTGAGACTAATAAAAAAAAATGCAATTAGACAAATCCACTTATATAAATAATAGCTAAAAAATTGAACCAAATACTTCTATTATCAACAAACAAAAAAATTACCCAATTTAGGGATAATTTTTTCACTTACAATTGTATTTTTAGTTTCTGGATCCAACTGTTTTCCTTTATTCCCTTTCCGAGTTTCAATAAAAATTTCTGCTTGGGTGGGCTCTCTCTTTTCCTTTGCACGCTACAAAAACAAAACACAAGGAAAATCAGTTTTCTCAAAATTAGGTAGATTTCAGCGGTGCAAGTGCAAGAACATCGCGGAATGATGCGTGTGTGTGTGTGTGATGCAATCCAATTTATGAGAGAACAAACAGACACTCCAAAATCAGAGCAATTGTTATGATTTATGAAGAGAATTTGTTAACCTTAATAGAATTTGTTAACACAACAATATTCAGTAAAGAAAAGAAGATAACCAAATAAACATCAAGAGATGCTATGTAACAGCACTAGCAGAAAAGGAGAGAGAGCTATGATCAATTGCAAAGAGAATAAAATTAGCAACAGATCAATATAAGAATATTAGGGACTAACCTCAAATCAGCAAACAATGGAGTGAGCGAGCAATCAAACGTAAGCTATAGGCAGCGACAAAAGATCTACGAATTGGTTTGTGAACTTCGTTTGTTTCAGAAAAGAAAGAACCCTGTAACAACAAATAAAACCAAATAATTAAACCCAAAAAATTGCAGAACAATTGAAGTTGCAGTATTACCCATATTCCCACATCCCAAATCCCTAGTAGCATAAATAGAAAGATCAAACCTGAGATTCAGAGAGTGGAGAATCAACCTCGTTCCTCCTTGAAATCAAGAAATCAAATTAGTGAAGAATGATGGAGAATAGAGAATCGGAGAACAGCTTCTTGCCGAGTGGCTATCGCGCCTAACCTTTGAAATGGAGCTGCTCTGCTCCTAAGGCGAAAAAGGAGTGGCTATCGCGCCTAACCTTTGAAATGGAGCTGCTTTGCTCCTAAGGCGAAAAAGGGTTGAGTTTCAAGGATATGAGTCAGATAAGAGAGTTGCTTTTGCCTAAGCTATGGAGAAAATGTCCCCTCTCTCCGTGTTGTTTTTCGCCGTCGCAGTCAAAGGAGAGGGGATATTAGGATGGTGAGCAAAAGAAAACTGGGTTTTAGTGGGAGAGTAGGAAGCGATGGAAGGCGAAGCTGGTGCTAAGAGGAGAAGAGAGGATCGGTGAAGAGGGAGAGAAATGGAAGCTAGGGTTGGGGATGAGGGGGACGCGGCGCTGAGAGGGGAAACAAATTAGTTTTTGAGAGGCGGAAGAAGAAGAAGAAGGAACCACGAGAAGGAATGGAGAGAAAAACGATCCTGTAACTTTATCTCAGATTTAATTTTTCTGTAAAAAGTAAATAATATCTTTTCTTTTGTTTTAGGAGGGATGAAAAAAGAGAGGGAATGAGTAAAAATTTTACCGCCTAAATGAAATAAAGATAGTACCGCCTAAAATGAAATGAAAAAATGTTGAAAGGAAATTCAACCAAGTCTAATTTTTAAATATAATTTTAAAGGCAACACCAAAAGAAATGTTCCCGTTTAAAATAATTAGTGTAACAATTAGAAACTTTTGCTAGTGAAAGTTTAGGGAACAGTTATTAAATATTGCAAACGAAACAGGATAGCAACAATCTAAAAATGTAGTCATATAGAATTTAATGAACCTTTATTCAGTGTTGCCAAAAGAGTGTGCTATAAAACATTGATTTAGAGGCAACAGTTCCCAAATATTGTCTGATATGATTTAAACAACATTTTTTGCATGTTGTCAAGGGATGTGTTACTAGAGACAAAAAATGTTGTAGTGGTAGCACCAAGGATCAAGTTGATGACATCATTACCAAAGTCTTAAAGCCTTTAAGAAAGTTCGAGGAGAGCTAGGAGTTGTGTCATCCAAAGTTTTAACTTAAGAAGGAGTGTTAAGTAATTAAGTCAAACAAATGTATTAGTCAGTAGTTAGAACTTGAATATAACTAACTAGAGTTAGTTGATTATTTAGTTTGTAACAAAGTAACTCCCAAAATGGACATTGTATAAAAGGATCATGATCAAATGAAATGAAAAAAAAATGCACTTTAGATTCATCCCCTCTCAGGTTTAAAATTCTGTTATTTTCTGTTTTCTGGTTCCCCTCGCACGCTTGAGTCTTAGGTGCCTAGTGCTTGTAATTGTGAGAGCTACCGCACCTGGTAGCTAGGATCCCTATGACTCAGTGTACTACCTCTCGCGGTAGCAAGGATCCAGACTGCGCTCGGTTCTTGGAACCATGCTCTGTGTGTGTCTCGGTGACTTAGCGCCTATGTGTGAGGTTCCAACATATTTCACTAGTACTAATTCGTTGATCACAAGAAGTTAAAGGCTTATATATATACTAGGTAGTTATTCATAAAATGACAAAAATTAGCTACCTCAATATTATTCGAATGAGATGGTATGTTGCACATTGATTTTGTGCTTTGGATAGAGTACTTTTTGGGAATAATAAATTTTTGCGGAGAACTGAAATCTTTTATCTTAAAATTTTAAATTAAAATATTTTAATTACTCCAAAAAGTTATATTAATCACAAAAAAAACTCCATCCAAACATAGAGATGTGTTTAGATGAAGTATTTTCTGTGGTAATGTAATTTGTGGAGAGAATTGAAATATTTTACCTTAAAACTTTAAGCTAAAATACTTTAACTCCCAACAAAAATAAATTACCCCAAAAAATATTCTATCCAAATATACATTTGCACTACGTTTGGATGAAATATTTTTTTAGGGTACTATAACTTTTGGGGTGAATTGAAATATTTTAATTTAAAGTTTTAAACTAAAATATTTCAATTCTACTAAAAAAAACTATATTGCCCCCCATAAAAATACTTCATTAAAACCCACCCTTAAAAACATTTTAAACAAAAGAATGATTACGTGTGCACACGTCACTCAAAGGAGGACCATTTCCAGAACTTCCCCAAGGATAAAACCATTTATGGGCTTTCTCTTCTTTTACATGTGCTTCCAATAGAAGCCCCTCTATGTGACCATTCGTTACAAAGCACAAAAGCATGTGTGCAACAACAAGCATCTTCAAAATATATAAACATATAAACACATTTATAATTAATTTTTCTGGTGTGCATAAACATTTAAAGTAAATAAAATTTTTGAAAAACAAAAACTGAAAGGGAGAGTGTGGGCCATCCTCTGACTTCCACTCATATATTCCAAATAAATAAACAAATCAAAAGTGATATTTCCAATCAAATAACATATCCCCACACTCACTCAATCTTCTATTCTATATTTCAATGATTCTTTCGAATTACATTTCTTTAATCAACTTGAACTAAAGCTAGTGTTCCAGCTCTATTCACAATAAAACAAGAAGCTATAGAAATTAAAAAAAGCTCCTTTATCTTCTTTCTTAACAATACTAATTTCTATCTAATTCAAAATTAGAACTTCTCTATATTCAGCAAATTTAAACCGCCCATCACTAATAGAAAAAGTTTAAAAAGCAACAAAAATTTAGAAACAAAAAAAGAACACAATGCATTGTCTAAGTACTAGCGACGCTAAATTTGGAGACCAGATTCATTTTTCCGGTCACTAGCTAATTTCTGTCGCTATTTAAATGTTTTCTAATAATGGATCATAATCCCACAATTATAAACCTAAACCCTACATCATTTTGCATGTACTTGATATAGCTCTCCTCAATGGTCATATCCCTTTCTTCCTCTTTAAACAAAATTTTCCACTCTTTCACATAGCCCTCTTTCTCACGTTTTATTTATCATTTCCTTTCAAAGAAGAGCTAACTTTACATATATTTAAGTGGCCTTGTGTGTCTGCTTTCTTGTTTTCTCACTTTTCTTTCATCTCATCATTACCAACTTGGCCAGGTTTTTTGAATAGGACATGTCCTAGTTGCCAAGTATATTGGTTTCGTGCCACTTTTTTCCACTCTTTCTTTCTTTAATTATCTATATGTTCCTCCAAATGTTGGAGTCCAATATTCAACCGTTGGTTCGTGAGTCATTGGAAATGTACTAGAAACTGGTACCAAACATAGCCCTCGACTTCTTAGATCTTGTTTTGGTCCTTCAGCTTCCTTAGATTTACCAGAACTCTGCAAAATAAAATATTATGAATATAATCATAACCTATTAAATTTATTAAGACTAAAAAATCAAACTGGTTCCTAAGAAAATTTAGTCCTTTAGTCTCTCTTAGGTTAAAAAAATGACATGTTGATTCCTTCGTCTATCACCATTACAAAACATTGGTTATTTTGGCCATGTGTAACATTATTTGCTAATGTTTATCGTTAATTGTTGCCAACATGTCAGTTACTCTATTTAATGTTTGAGTGTGATAATTTTGGCGTTAAGTAAAAACTTTGTTACAGACATCCAATAAGGGATAGAGTAGTCTCTGCGTTTTTGAGTCATATCAGTCCCTATAATAACCCCTAACCTAAAACCATATTAGTTTCTACAATTCCAGAAACTCATAAACAAACCCAAAAAATGAAGAACAAGCAAAGGTAGTAAATTGCGGTCGAGTTGCAACTTTTGTAAAACTTTTGATAATATATAGTAAATCGTGGTCAAGTGCGACAAATAATACGACATCAATCACAAGTTCATATACATCAAAAATCTCGATGTTGTGTTGAGAGTGCTTCTAGATCAAGGTTCTAAATAGCGGTCGCGGTCACGGTCGCGGTCGCGTTAAGGCTTTCGCGTTTTCGGCCGTTGCGGCTGTTGCGTTACAAGTCGCGGTCGTCGCGGTGTGAATTAATCACAATAATGCGTAAATTTTATTAAAATTATTTGTCGCGACCGTTTTGTCGCGATAACGGTCGCTACCGAGACAGTTTTGTCGCGGCCGTTTTCGGTGTAACGGACCGTTTTTTAGAACCTTGTTCTAGATACCTTTACTAAAACTTTTTGGTTACATAAATTTTAGAGTGAGGAAGGTAGAGAAAACCATTGGGCTATTTCAATACTGATGAAGATTAGTGGAGATTTCAACTCGTAACCCTCCCATATACAAATCATATCATGCCCCACTAGATTAACCACTTATAAGTTACCTTTACTAAATCTTTTATCATTAGTAAATTAAAATAGTATCAAAAATCTAAAGAGAGAAAATATCTTATTCATCTCTAATTTTATCACTAAATTTAGTGACGATATATTTTTTCCGCCTCTAATTCTATATTTTCTATATTCTTATTAAATAAAACAGATACAAAAAATACAACGTATATAGTACCTGTTGGTGCTGCTGTACTGGAGCTCCTCCACTTTTCATGTATGGGGTGCTTAAAACCTATTTAATTAAAAAAAAAAAAAAACAAATACGATGAAAATTTGGTAAATGTCATTAGCTTTTTGAATAAATAAATAAATAGTGGGGATGGGACTCACTGTCACTTGTTCATGGAGGAATTTGATATATTCAATGGCTTCAGAGAGCACTGAGGCTGTATCAGTCTGACTCAACATAAAAATAAATATCAAAATATAATCAATAAATTAAAACCATTATTTTCCTCTATATATATCATAAATTCACAGGGGAATTGATCATTCTATATTTCAGAAACTCACCTTTCCGAAAGGTGAAACCAATTGTTGTAGAGCAGTGATTCTGTCTCCCATCTTCTCCTTTCTCACCTAAGAAGAAGAGATACAATACAATACAATACAGGTTCATAACTCAAAAATTGAAAAATAAATAAAATACATAATTAAAAAAAGAGTAGAGAGATAGAGCATTAAAGATAAAAAGCTTAAAACTTTCCCTTATTTGTTAAAAGGTTAGTTGCACTTATTGTACCTTAAAAGCTGGCATAGATGATGGGGTTTCATTCCTTGGTCTTTTTGGTGCAGGCTCACTCCCACTTTTTTTCACCACACCACTTGTGTCCCTACCTTCAGATATATTCTGCAAAACCATCAGTGCAGAAAATAAATACAAAATTATTAAAACCTCATATTAATGCTTCATTTTAAACCCTATAATATAATAATAAATTGATTTAACAAAAAATTAGGTAATATTTTATATGCATATAATTCAACCAATATTTTAAAAGCCGAACCCAAGAGACCTCCGAATCATATATGGTTCAATTACTTTAAATTGTTTAAATTCACATTAAAGAGAAATCAAAACACCCAAATGACATGGTCGATTCCCATTTCAAGAAGTTAAATTGCTAGTCTATTTCAAATCTGAAAATATAAGCAACAAAAAAAATTAAGAGATGGGAAAATATAATTGATTTCTGAATTTATCGTTACTAACCCTTAAAAGAAAGAATTGGAGATGAATTTTTTTATTTTGCGTCTCAAAATTTCCGTCACTATTTCTGATTTTCTAATAGTGATTAGTGCTAAGATGATGTTTCATACCTTTGTTTGTGCATCAAAATTTTGTGTAGCAAATGGAGGTTGCAATGAAGGAAAGAAGCTAGATGGAGAATCCTTAATAGTAGTAGCCTCGGAAGCATTCCAAAAGGGAGCATTGTTAGTAAAATGCAACTGATTATTATTATGAGGTTGTTGTTTTGGAGGTGAAGCTCTCAAAAACTGAGGTACTTTGGTAGACCAAGAAGGCATTAACTCATTAGAGCTCAAACCATAGCTTGTTGAGTATGGAAAATTCATTGGACGATTCTCAAATGAATTACCATGTTGTAGTTGTTGAACTTGATTGTTTTCTTGTCCTAAAATTCCTTGTAACATTGAAGGGTTCCCATATAAATTTGTAGAAGAATCTATCTGAAAAGTACTACAAGGTAAACTTTGGCTTGTAAGGTTACTTTCCCCTGAACTATATTGAGGACTAAATTGAGTTTGATCCAAAGAAAATCCTCTATTCGCTTGCTGAAGATTGTTGCTTGATGTGCTTAAATTGACTTGGTGCATTGACCTGAAACTACCTTCTGATGCCTTCTCACCTCTTCTATTTCATCACCAACAAACAAACAAACAAACAAAGTTAAAACACTTTTCAACCTCATTAGCAATGAAAATTATTCATAGCTTTAAGTATACGACCAAAACTACATGCGATCTGGACCACGGCATCATGATTTTCAAACACACAACAATCACGATGCGACCGTTAATTAGGTCGCAATTGACTACAAATTTTCACAACATGATATTTTGACAACCAATTCTATACTTACACCGTATACTATACGTCTAGCACAGTTTATGTATTGACAAAAAAATTGGTTGTAAAATCTGGATAAATATTTGAACAGTGAATAGTTTTAGGAAATGTTGCAAAATCTGGTTGTAAAAAAAACATTTTTCTTTTCACAATATATATCAAGTTTTTCACCAAAATCTCAAGGCGACTGTTACTGCGGCCGCGATTTAAAACCTTGAAGTATTATATTTAGCAAAGATAGAATGAGAAAAAAGAGAGAAAGAAAAAGAGAGATTTAATTTATTTCTTTTTTTTTTTCTACTTTTGGTGTGTAAGTTATTGATGTTTATTTGTCTTGACATAGAAGACACTTACAGCAAAGATGCTTGATTCCAATCAATAGTAGGAGATGAAAGGCCCAAACCCATCATATGCAAGTTGGGGTTATTGCTTGAAGTGGATGCAGAATCATGAGTTTGAAGCTTTTGGGTATCATGGAAAACCATTGAAGAACAACCTGAGGCTCCAGACATAGTACCATGATGTTGTTGTTGTTGTTGCTGCCAACCATCATAGGATGAAGTTTGTGGTTCCTCAACACTTTCAAACCTTAAATTTCTTGCTGGTGTTGTCTCCCACCAATTTCCACTTCCTTGAAACTGGTCTTCTGCCATGTTGATCTATCAACCTCGAATAAACGCTACTAAAGGCCTAAAATAAACGCTGCAAAGTCCTCTTTTGTGGTTATTATGAAATAACTAAGTTCTTTTTCCTTCTCTATACAATACTCAAAAAGATGCAAAATGTGTTTGAAGAGAGAGTTTGGTAGAAATGAATGAATGGAAAAAAGGTTCGAAAGTAGTGAGTATTTATATTGGGTGGTGAAGAGAGAAAATTAAGTATGTTTGTGAGAGAATGGATGACTAACAAGAGGAATATGGTTGACGCCTTTGACAATTCAGGAGAGGTGCTGATAATTAGACAGTGGAATTAAAGGTCATTTTGATGTGGAATTTGGTTCATTCCTTATTATATTGATTTGTTGTTGAATTTGTTGTTTTCTGAAGCGTAAAATGCTTCCAACTTGTATAAAGAAAAATTAACAACTAAAAAAGTAAATGATATTTGGATTTGTTTATTTTGGCTCATCTACTTGCGTATCTAGTTGTGAAACTGTTTGCAAGAATTGATGGCTCTGCAACATCTGTATAGTGTGATCCCTTTTTATTTAGTTTTCTGTTAATTATCTTTCATATTAGTTAGTTTTTGGGGTAGAATAGTATTGTTTCTAATAGTGAGTTCAAACACTTAGGTTAGTTGTTAATTCGGTGTTTTTGGGATACTTGGTACTCTTACGCATTCTACTTTTTTTTATCTCATCACTTAGTTATGCAGTGAGATCACCAACCAACCAAAAGGAAGAAAAAAGACAACCTTCAATTTGATGTTTCGTCGTCTAGTGAACCAAACAACTTGCCTAGCGACACACCAGAGAAAAGAAGAAAAGTTTCTGCACAATTTCGCCTCGCAATCAAACTGCTTCACCTCGAGATAAACGCTATTGGGAGATGGGTTATGTATTCCGGAAAATGATGTTTAAGGTCACGATTTTGATGACAGGAATACGACATTGCTATCATGGATTCCATTAATTCTCCGAGTTTAATGCTTTGTTTAGTGGTGATACACTTAAGGAATAATGGAAAATGTGGGCCACCTTTTTATACTTCATATGTAGAACAAGAAAATCAAGGCTCAATAAAAGAAGAATTGTGGGAGAATAAGAAAGATGAGGAAGAAAAAAGAATTGAACGGTAGGATCTTCTTGTTTGGAGGGAAACTCAACATTTCCAATCTTGGGAAGGTGTGGAGATTCAACAAGAAATAGCCCAGCAAATCACTTTTCCTACTCATCTTTCGTGAAACAAGGAAGATAGAATTGAGAGCTTGATCGATATTTTGACTCCTTCTATGCCTTGCTCATCATCCTCCACCTTGAGAAGGTATGAGAGCGATTACAATTGTACCTCAAGTTCACGAATTTCCTACCCTAGAAAATGAAAGAAGAAGGAAGATGTGTTCTTCATTTCATATATTCCACCTTGATAGTGGATTTGAAGCGTCAAACTAGTGACGGTAAAAGAAGCGCTTAGGCACCTTCAGAAGTATTTAATGTTTCTTAAAAACAAAAAAAAATAATTGATTTCATTTTGTTATTTGCAATTTGTTTTGATTAGACTATAATGTGTTGTGTGAGTAATTGCAACCCTCCTGGATGTTGTTTGGTTCTCAGATTATGTCCCTATGGGTTTTGGGAACATGAATTTGAACACAATGTTTTAGCATTTCAATCTTAGCAACTTACAATTTAGTGAGTTAAGTTATCACATGCTTGTTGAATACTAATAGGTCCATGAATTTCACTTTATACAGATTGAGTAAATTGTGGAGAAAAATATTAATCTCTGGCATTCATCTCATTACTTTTACTCTCTCTTGCGTTGATATTTTTTCGTTGTCATATGTTCACACACTGAGGCAATTGTTTTTGGCACGCTTGAGCCTTGTTGACCCCTGAGAAGTTTATCTTTTATTAACCCTGTTGAGCCTATAACCCATTCTTTGTGTATGAACTAAATTACAAGCCATGACCTAGAATTAAATAGAAAATATCATCTTAGTTGGAGTTAGATAGAATTTATTCTTTATGTGCTGACAATGTTACAAGTTTGGGGCTCATGGAATAGCAGCATTAAGTTTGGGGTTTGGTATGCACAAGAGAAAGAGCTATTGTAATAAAATAGAAAAAAAATAAAAAAAAATAGGAAAGCAAAAAAAGTGTATTAAATTGTCCAATAATTTTGTGTTTTCTCCCGTGCATTTTCTAGTGCTTTCTTACATTTGAGGAATTATGTGATGAAAATTCAATTACGTTGAAAAATATGAGGATAGTGATGCCTAACTCCAAGTTCTACAGCCCTGTTTCCAAAATGTTTCTTACCCTTACCTAAGCCACGTTATAACCCTCAACACCGCTTATAGCGTGTGTTTATGTCACTCTACATTTACTCCTTTAGAACTTGTTCAATCGTATGGTAGAATGATGCATGTATTGTTCTTTGAGTGTATTGTCCTATAAACACTTGAGAGAAGAAATTTGTAGTGAGATTGTGATGGGAGAGTTGATTTGATGAATGTGTGCCATTTTGCTATGATCTCCCAGCTTGGTTGGTTTGTTCAATAGACTTGTGAGAAAAGAATAACAGTTTCTACACAATTTCATCTCGCGACTAAACTGCACTGCCTCGCGATCAAGGATATTAGTGGCCCATCGCCTCACAATGGGGTCACATCACCTCGCGATGGAAAGCAGATATGATACCATTTAAGCCCAAAGTCATAAAAAATTATGGCATCTCATCTTGGATGCAAAGAAAGGTCTTGGGAGTACGTAGCCGAAGAGAGTATTTTTGGAGCTTTTCCACCCTTGGGAACAACAAGTTGAAGGATTCAATGTACTCATGTTTGTCTAAAATGTCTCTATTATCTTTGTATTTCAATTCTTTGAACATGGGTGGCTAATTTTCTTATCGTTAGGAAGAGATGAATCTCTCCAAAGCTATCATGTGATTCCATTGTTATGATCAATACAATCTAGTTATCTCATTAATTTCACCTCTACCGCCATTCTTATTGCTTTACAATTATTATGTTTATTGTGATGAATTACGTTTTACTTTCACCATTGGGAGATGGGTTATGTATTCTGGAATATGACGTTTAAGGTCATGATTGTGATGATCATAGGAATATGACATTGCTATCATAGATTTATGTTATTTATTTGTGTTTAATGTTTGTTTAGTGGTGATACACAATGGATTGCCCTAAATATTTAGTAACTAAATTAAATCTTTTAATTGTGCAATTGAATTGGAATTGATTAAAGGTATAGTGCATGAATAGCGTATGGGAGAGGATTCGATTCCTAGCCACTTTTATTTTCCTGATTTTTATTCGAATATAATCTATTTTTGGTTACTATCAATCACTCAATATTTTAATAATTTTACAATTATGAATTACTTAACTTGCTTAGTGGATAATAACTCACAATTCATGTGGATACGATAAGTGGTTCTTACCGTTTTAATATTACTTGCAACGATTCGGTACAGTTGCCGAAAAGTTAACAATAGCTTATGGAGTAAGCTTATGACATGTCTTTTAGCAGTTTTAATTTATTCCTATAAGCTATTTTGGATTGCTTATGATAACGACTTATGACTTAATTAAAACTTATTTGATTGTATCTTGTCTTTTGTTATAGAAATAGTGTATACTTGATAGACGCTTATACTATAAGTGCTTCATTAAATTGTTTATCCAAACAGAAGCTACATATAAGAGATCAAACGTGTAACACCCCATTTCTACCCGGTAAAATAATGCAAAATCAGAGTTATAAAAATTTTCATCAAACAATGGAGTGCCACATTTGCTTCGTGGAAACAATAAACGGTTTAATTCGCCTTTTGAAAACAGATACATAGCGCTTTCGGATGAACCGATAAAACGACATCTCAAACAAGTCAAACTTCTTTTAACTACGCAGCGGAAATTCGAATGGTTCAACTAAACAATCGTGGCAACTATGCAAAGTTCATAACTCAAAATCCAACAGTAAACAACTTAAATAACATAAATAAACGTTCATCCCCCCGAGCGCTACGTATCAGAGCGACAACACCGACTCGATCAAATGAAGGTACAACGACATTCATTCGAGGTTACCTGCACGTTACCAACATAGGGGTAACATTCAAACAGAAGGGGTCAGATATCGAACCATATAATGAATCATATGAAAGACAATATATATCAGATCAGGATATCAGATCATCGTTTCACAACAGTCAATATCATCATATCACTACGGTCAATATCATCATATCACAACGGTCAATATCATCATATCACAACGGCCAATACCATCATATCACAACGGTCAATATCATCATATCACAACGGTCAATACCATCATATCACAACGGTCAATATCATCATATCACAACGGTCAAGTCGTTACGTCACAACAGTCAAAGTCATTTCAACCACATAAGTATGCACATAATGCGAAATGTGACTCGACTCAGGGCCACCGCCCTATAATGCATGTGGTACCATAAATCAAACCCGTAAATAGGGGTATCAACATCGCAACATCGTCGTCGTGGTTTGAGCATAGCTCCATCGTAAAAATATGCTATGCATGCGACGCTATGTAAATGCACAAACAAATAAAAACGGTTACATAGCAACGCAACAACATCAGAAAGCAACATTGGCCGTAGGCCTACAACACATCACCTGCCAATGAATAGAGGCAAATTCGACTTCGTACAACCTTCGTCGTCAACAATTTACAACTTCGCAATTTTCAACATTTTGGCAACATCGCAATATTTTAGCAACTTTCAACATTTGGCAACATCGCAATAAATTAGCAACTTTCAACAATAGCAAACAACGGCAACAACAACACTGCGACCACAGCAGCAATAGCGACAACGGCAGCAGCAACAATGGCAACAACGGCAACAACAACAGCAACACTGCAACAATGGCAACAACGGCAGCAGCAACAATGGCAACAACGGCAACAGCAACAGCAACAGCAACACTGCAACCACAGCAACAATGGCAACAACGGCAGCAGCAACAATGGCAACAGCAACACCGCAACAACAACACAGCGACAGCAGCACAGCAATAGTAACACAGCAACAGCAGCACAGCAACAGCAGTAGCAGCACAGCAACAGCAGCAGCAACACAGCACGGCAGCACAACAACACAGCACAGCAACAGCAGCAGCAACACAGCACAGCAACAGCAGTAGCAACACAACAACAACACAGCACAGCAACAACAGCAGCAACACAGCACGGCAACACAGCACAGCAACAGCAGCAACAACACTAGGGTGTGGCGCGTAGGGACAGGGCGCCAACACCAGCGACGCAGAAACAGGGTGTGGCGCCTAGGGACAGGGCGCCAACCCCAGCAACAATGAAATAGAGCATGGCGCCTAGGGGCAGGGCGCCATCATCAGCCACACAGAAATAGGGTGTGGCGCCTGGGGACAGGACGCCGACACCACAGCACAAAAATAGGGTGTGGCGCCTAGGGGCAGGGCGCCAACACCAACAACACAGAATTAGGACATGGCGCCTAAGGATAGGGCGCCATCATCCGCAGGCAACAAAACATAAGTCGCAGGGCACCAGTTCAACAAGCAACACACTGACACGCACAGGGCGCCTAGGGCGCCAGATTCAGCAACACAACAGGGACTAGGCGCCTAGGGCGCCAACTTCAGTAACATCACAGGTACTGGGCGCCAGCTTCAGCAACATCAACAGGCATGGGCGCCTAGGGCGCCACTTTCAGCAACATCAAAACAGCATTGGGCGCCTAGGGCGCCACTTTCAGCAACATCAAAAACAGCATTGGGCGCCTAGGGCGCCACTTCCAGCAACATCAAAAACAGCATTGGGCGCCTAGGGTGCCACTATAGCAACATCAAAAACAGCATTGGGCGCCTAGGGCGCCACTTCCAGCAACATCAAAAACAGCATTGGGCGCCTAGGGCGCCACTTTTAGCATATCCATTCGAATTCTCATGATCATGGCAAAATACAGGAATAATTCTAGGGCATAGGAATATCAATCACACAATCATAATTATTCAACAAGGCATTCACAACATATATGATCACACCTATGACAGTCATCATACCCTAACCCCCACATAAAGTAATTCATATATCCCATTATAAAGCTTGAATCCCACCCTTACCTTAGCCTTAGAAGATCACGAACCCTAGCCTCCTCTCTCCTCTTGGCGTCGCTTCTCTCTCTCCTTCTCTCTTGGTCGTCGCTCTCTCCCTCTTCTCTTCTCTCTAATTCTATTTTTTTGTTCTTTCTTAATGAGCCAAACCCTAAAATACTCTTATTTATACTTATTTAATTTTATGGGCTTTTCTATAGCTTATACGAATTACATCATGGGCCTCACTTAACACTTCTCATTTTACTACTCCCAACCCTAATAATAGGCCCACATCTACTAGCATTATTATTATTATTTTATGATTTTTCTACCAATTAAATTCCCAAACAATTTAATTAAATAATTAATTAAATTTTGGGGCGTTACAACTCTCCCCCACTTAGAAAATTTTCGTCCTCGAAAATTCACCTGATTCGAACAACTCTGGATACGACTCCCGCATCTTGCTTTCCAGCTCCCACGTCATGCTCTCTCCAGCAACTCCCAACCAGACTACTTTCACCAAAGCGACCTCCTTACCTCTTAGAGCCTTAACCTCATGATCCTCGATACGCACAGGTATCGTCTCCATAATGAGATTATCCCGTACTTGCACATCATCCGTTTGAAATTTCCAATCCTTCCTTCGCTTATTATGATGGCTCTTATGTCTACTTTGAGAAGTTTTCCCTTGCTCCCGAATTAATTTCCACGATTGTCTAGCAGACAACAAACCAGCTCCCTCCTTTTCAGGGGTAGAAAAACTTACAGACTTGCTATGACATTTAATATGGGCATGGTTATACTCTAACCAATTCATACCTAAGATCACATCCACTCCGCTTAACGGCAACCAAATTAAATAAACAACAAAGTCTCTGTCGAAAATCGACAAGGGACACTTAGAACACACAAGAGAAGTAGTCACCGACCCACTAGCTGGAGTGTCGATAGCCATTTCTCCATTCATAGAAGACAACGCCAGACCCAATCTTTCAACACAATCAGCAGCAATAAAACAAAGAGTAGCACCGGTATCAACAATATAAGTTAGAGGAACACCATTAATGAAGCATGTACCTCTAATAAGTCCTCCCTCCTTAGAAGTCTCTGACCCTACCAAAGTGAACACTCTTCCACCAGCTCGTTCCTTCTTCGGTTTCTGACACTGACTACTAATGTGCCCTCCTTCGCCACAGTTAAAACAAACCACCTCCTTGTGCTCACACCCGGACGCCTCATGCCCGATCTTACCGCAACGTAAACACCTCGTCGTCTCAGCTTTGCATGCATTACTCTTATGACCAGCTTTGCCACATTTGAAGCACACAATACCAGCAGGAGCATCTCCCCCACTAGTTCTCCTACCATCAGCGGCTTTCGGTTCACCTCTATCAGCAGGAGCATCATACGGCTTACCACGACTCTGAGACTTTCTCCTCTTCTCGTTAACAATTTTATAATGAGCATTGCTATCCTCCTCGTAGATCCTGCAGCCGTCAATCAAATCAGCAAAGACACGGATCTTTTGATACCCAATGGCCTTCTTGATCTCTGGTCGCAACCCGTTCTCAAACTTGATGCACTTCGAAAATTCAGCAGTTGCTTAACTGTAGTGCGGACAAAACTTAGCCAACTCCACAAACTTAGCAGCATACTCAGTAACCGACAGTTTTCCTTGCTTCAGCACAAGGAACTCAATCTCCTTCTTACCCCGAACATCCTCCGGATAGTACTTCCTCGTAAACTCCCTACGGAACACAACCCAAGTGACCTCTTCACCTGTAGCTACCAACCTTTGACTAGTCTCTAACCACCAGTCATCAGCTTCTTCTGCCAACATATGAGTACCATAACGAACCTTCTGCGCTGGAGTGCAGTCCATCACACGGAAGATCCTCTCCATCTCCTACAGCCAAGCCAACACTCCATCAGGATTATACTTGCCTTTGAAAGTAGGCAGATTCTCTCTTTGAAAGGTTGCCAAACTACGAGACCCAACATTCTCACCAGCATTCTGTTGACCCTCCACGGCCTGAGCCATAGCAGCCAACGCAGCAGCGATAGCAGCATCGTTCCTTCCAGCCATCTCCACTAATCACTTCAACATAGACAACAGTTAGAACCAATTGACAATACTTGATCGTCAATGACACAATAACTTGACAACTTGGCCGGACAGACCGAAAATGCTCTGATACCACAAATGTAACACCCCATTTCTACCCGGTAAAATAATGCAAAATCAGAGTTATAAAAATTTTCATCAAACAATGGAGTGCCACATTTGCTTCGTGGAAACAATAAACGGTTTAATTCGCTTTTTGAAAACAGATACATAGCGCTTTCAGATGAACCGATAAAACGACATCTCAAACAAGTCAAACTTCTTTTAACTACGCAGCAGAAATTCGAATGGTTCAACTAAACAATCGTGGCAACTATGCAAAGTTCATAACTCAAAATCCAACAGTAAACAACTTAAATAACATAAATAAACGTTCATCCCCCCGAGTGCTACGTATCAGAGCGACAACACCGACTCGATCAAATGAAGGTACAACGGCATTCATTCGAGGTTACCTGCACGTTACCAACATAAGGGTAACATTCAAACAGAAGGGGTGAGATATCGAACCATATAATGAATCATATGAAAGACAATATATATCAGGTCAGGACATCAGATCATCGTTTCACAACAGTCAATATCATCATATCACAACGGTCAATATCATCATATCACAACGGTCAATACCATCATATCACAACGGTCAATATCATCATATCACAACAGTCAATACCATCATATCACAACGGTCAATATCATCATATCACAACGGTCAAGTCGTTACGTCAAAACAGTCAAAGTCATTTCAACCACATAAGTATGCACATAATGCGAAATGTGACTCGACTCAGGGCCACCGCCCTATAATGCATGTGGTACTATAAATCAAACCCGTAAATAGGGGTATCAACATCGCAACATCGTCGTCGTGGTTTGAGCATAGCTCCATCATAAAAATATGCTATGCATGCGACATCGGAAAGCAACATTGACCGTAGGCCTACAACACATCACCTGCCAAGGAATAGAGGCAAATTCGTCTTCGTACAACCTTCGTCGTCAACAATTTACAACTTTGCAATTTTCAACATTTTGGCAACATCGCAATATTTTAGCAACTTTCAACATTTGGCAACATCGCAATATTTTAGCAACTTTCAACAATAGCAAACAACGGCAACAGCAACAGCAACACTGCGACCACAACAGCAATAGCGACAACGGCAGCAGCAACAATGGCAACAACGGCAACAACAACAGCAACACTGCAACCACAACAACAATGGCAACAACGGCAGCAGCAACAATGGCAACAACGGCAACAGCAAAAGCAACACTGCAACCACAGCAACAATGGCAACAACGGTAGCAGCAACAATGGCAACAATGGAAACAGCGGCACAGCAATAGCAACAGCAACACCGCAACAGCAGCACAGCAATAGCAACACTGCAACAGCGGCAAAGCAACAGCAGCAGCAACACAGCACAGCAACAACAGCTACAACACAGCACAGCACAGCAACAACAGTAGCAACACAGGGTGTGGCGCCTAGGGACAGGGCGCCAACACCAGCAACAATGAAATAGAGCATGGCATCTAGGGACAGGGCGCCATCATCAGCCACACAGAAATAGGGTGTGGCGCCTGGGGACAGGGCGCCAACACCACAGCACAAAAATAGGGTGTGGCGCCTACGGGCAGGGCGCCAACACCAACAACACAGAATTAGGACATGGCGCCTAGGGATAGGGCGCCATCATCCGCAGGCAATAAAACATAAGTCACAGGGCGCCTAGGGCGCCAGTTCAGCAAGCACCACACTGACAGGCACAGGGCGCCTAGGGCGCCAGATTCAGCAACACAACAGGGACTGGGCGCCTAGGGCGCCAACTTCAGCAACATCACATGTACTGGGCGCCTAGGGCGCCAGCTTCAGCAACATCAACAGGCATGGGCGCCTAGGGCGCCAGCTTCAGCAACAGGGAACATCACTGGGCGCCTAGGGCGCCTTTCTCAGCAACACAAAAACAATACTGGGCGCCTAGGGCGCCACTTTCAGCAACATCAAAACAGCATTGAGCGCCTAGGGCGCCACTTCCAGCAACATCAAAAACAGCATTGGGCGCCTAGGGCGCCACTTCCAGCAACATCAAAAACAGCATTGGGCGCCTAAGGCGACACTTCCAGCAACATCAAAAACAGCATTGGGCGCCTAGGGCGCCACCTCCAACAACATCAAAAACAGCATTGGGCACCTAGGGCGCCACTTCCAGCAACATCAAAAACAGCATTGGGCGCCTAGGGCGCCACTTTCAGCATATCCATTCGAATTCTCATGATCATGGCAAAATACAGGAATAATTCTAGGGCATAGGAATATCAATCACACAATCATAATTATTCAACAAGGCATTCACAACATATATGATCACACACCTATGACAGTCATCAAACGCTAACCCCCACATAAAGTAATTCATATATCCCATTATAAAGCTTGAATCCCACCCTTACCTTAGCCTTAGAAGATCACGAACCCTAGCCTCCTCTCTCCTCTTGGCGTCGCTTCTCTCTCTCCTTCTCTCTTGGCCGTCGCTCTCTCCCTCTTCTCTTCTCTCTAATTCTTTTTTTTTTGTTCTTTCTTAATGAGCCAAACCCTAAAATACTCTTATTTTTACTTATTTAATTTTATGGGCTTTTCTATAGCTTATGCGAATTACATCATGGGCCACATCTACTAGCATTATTATTATTATTTTATTATTTTTCTACCAATTAAATTCCCAAACAATTTAATTAAATAGTTAATTAAATTTTGGGGCGTTTCAAAACGCTTGTATAAAATAGTATGAATTTGTCTCGACATATTTAGTGATATCAAATTCGCCAAAAATTTATAAACATTTTTGTAATTTCTAATTCCAATTTGATCCTTGTTAATGCAACACTACTAATGATCAAAAACTCTTCAAAAGTCGACTCAATAAATAGCTTGTTGAACTTTGTTCATGAACAAAATAAGCTGAACGTGAACTAAAAATTGAGCTTGTTAAATAAATGAGTTAATATTGAGCGAGGTATAATTCAACTTATGACATGTCCATAAGCAGTTTTCAGTTAACTTCTATAAGCTCTTTGCGCTTGCTTAAGAAAACGACTTATGACTTATATGAAAAAAATTGGATTTGACTTAGTCTTTTGCTACAAAAGTAGTTTATACATGAGAAACACTTATAGTATAATAAGTGCTTCATTAATCTTTTTATCTAAACAGAACCTATATATAAGAGATCACGTGCTTGTATAAAATAGTATAAACAGTTGCGCGGCATGGGACGCTCAAACCGGTGGTGTCCAAGACCATAAGAAGAAATCTCGGCAAAAAAAAGCAGTTGGTCCAAGAAACCGTAGGCTATAATACAAAGTATTTGGTCAAAAGGTTTATTGAGGCTACCTTCCTTCTTTTTGCTAAATAATAGTATTTAGTTATTTGGAATTCAAAAATTTTTTGTAAACTTTTTTGTAAATTCGAATTTGATACTTGTTAATGCGATATTATTAATATTCTTTAGATAGAACATTGACTCTAAAAAATAGTTCAAATTAAACTTAACTCAATAAATAGCTCGTTGAACTTTGTTTATGAAGAAAATGAGCTGAATTTGAATAGAAAATTGAGCTCGTTAAATAGTTGAGAGATTCTTTAGCTAGGTATAGTTCTACTTGTTTGGTTCATGAACGTGCTCTCTCTCTCTCTCTCTCTCTCTCTCTCTCTCTCTCTCTCTATATATATATATATATATATATATATATTACGGAAATTATATATTTCTTTTTTTTTTCAATATCCTCTTTTGCATCTTGTGTTTCTAGAGAAAAAAAATTTATCGCACCAGTGCGAAGAAGAGCTTAAAATGACCATTTGGAGGTTGTTGTTTGAATAACTGACTCCAAATGTCGATGCGATGGCCATCTAGCAACTAAGTTGAAAAATGTCGATTTCCTAGCTACATTTGGAGTAGGTTGCTTGAACAACCGACTTTAAATATTTTTGAAATAACATTTGGAGTCAGTTGTTCAAACAACTAACTCCAAATGTATTTCGCTACCCATTTATAGCAGGTTGTTCAAGCAACCGACTCTAAATGTCATTTCACTTAACACAAATGTGTTGTTCCATTACGCTACATCTTCACTACAAAAAAATTGATTATTAGCGACGAAAATTTCCCTCGCAAAAATGACCAGAATCCGTCGCTAATGACCGTTAGCGAGGGAATTAGCGAGGGACATGTTGCGTCGCTAAATTACTCCTCGCTAATGGGATGAGCGAGGGAATCTGAGTCCGTCGCTAATTAGCGACAGACCATTCCGTCGCTAATTCCCTCGCTAATGGCAGCCACGTGGGAAAATTCTGACAGCCACGCGTCCACGTTCCCTCGCTAATTCCCTCGCTAATGCCTAGCCACGCGTCCACTTTCCCTCGCTAGTTCCCTCTCTAATGCCTAGCCACGCGTCCACTTTCCCTCGCTAATTCCCTCACCCTTTTCCATCAACAACACACAGTCATCTAACCTAGGGTTCATGAAAACAACAATTAATTTATTTTGGAAACTAACCGTTATGAGATTGAGGTCCGGTGCGGTATAGGGTTCGGTGACGGTGCGCACTTCGGTGCGGTTGTGAGACTTCAAACACCAACAATTTCAATCCTAAACCATTTCAACTTCAATTTCATTAACTAACTTCAATTTCAACTATTAATTTCAACAACAACTTCAATATCAACTTCAATTTCAACTATTAATTTCAATTTCAAGCAAAAAACATAAATCAATTCACTATTAATTTCAATTTCAATAAAACAAGTTCTTCAATTTCAACAAACAATTTCAATTTCAACTTCAAATTTTTATCCTACACAATTTCTATAAATCCTAAACTTAATCCTAAAACCTAAAACACAATTTCAATTTCTACCCAATTTCAATTTCTAATCCTAAACACAATTTCACTAAAACAATATCAAAAATTAATTTTACAATATCACAAAACTAAACTCACTAAAATTACCAAACAACAATATCACAAAATTAATTTTACAAATCCTAACAAAACAATATCAAACAAAATCAGTTGGTAAAAAAAAATCAAAATCAGTAAAAAAAAACCTCCAAAGGTAGAGCTACGGTGGTGAGGAGGGCGAGCTCCGGTGGTGGCGAAAACGGAGAGCTCCGGGGAGAGAGAGGTTCGCGTAGTAGAGAGAGAGGAGAGAGAGCGACGTCGCGTAGGAGAGAGAGAGAGGAGTGACGGGTGAGCGGTGGTGTGGTGGTCGTGGTGTGGTGGTGCTGGAAATGGTGTGGTGGGGTTGGGGTTCGTGAGAGAAGAGTGAGGGAGTGAGAGAGAAGAGGAAACAGAGAAGAGGAAACAGAGAGAGGAAAATGGGATCTGATTCTATTTAATTGGGGTTAGCGACGGAATTTGCGAAGGACTATTCCCTCGCAAATCCCTTCACGCTAACCAAGGTGGAACGGTCAAAAACATTAGCGAGGGACCAGTATTTCCGTCGCTAATCGCTTCGGTTTCCATGCTGTTCTGATTTCAATTTCCCTCCAAACAATTAGCGACAGACTGTTCCGTCGCTAATGCACTAATTTCCGTCGCTAATTTTCAAAAAAACGAAGACCCTTATTCCCTCACAAATTCCGTCGCTAATGTCAGCTTTAGCGAGGGAATCGTATTCTGTCGCAAATGTCCGTCGCAAATAACGTTTTTTTTTGTAGTGCTTGTGCGCTTTATGTACTGCACTGTTTCCGTGCTTGTCTCTCTCATCTCTCCTTCATTACCTTACCCTGTTCCCTTTGTCGTTGTTGTCGTCTTCGCCTTGCTCTCCCTTTCTTTGGTTCGTTCTTCTCGTATTGCTCTCTCTCTCTCTCACCCTACTCCGCTCCCTCGTCGTGCTCACTCTTTCATAGACCTCTGTCATGTTCTCCAACTTCCGGTATGTTTCTCACTCCCTCGTTCTTTATATTTGGGAATAGCATAAAGGAAAATTGGAGGGGTGTTGGGGATATGAGTGGTAGGGAGAGGGAGGGTGGTTTCGGTTGGTAAGGAGGGAAGTTAGGGTGTGGTTAATATTTGTTGATTAGGGTTTTCACTATCATTTGATGTTCATTTTTTCATTTTTTTGCTATTATTTTTTTATACTAATTCATGTTACGTTTGAACTGGACAATATGTTTTTAGGACTATTAGAAGAATATATTAGGTTTCTCAAATATTTTGTTACAATTTCTTTGATATTGAAACTATTTTAGAGCTGTTAGAAGGATATTAAATTTGTTTTGGGGTTGCCTATATCAAATATGTTCATCTTTTTATGTTTTCCTTCTTAGTTTATAAAATTTGTGGTCGAGTTTCTGAAGAACTTGACCTTTGCACAATAACTGCGACATAAAAGATTTATTTGATATTAGTCTGATATCTTCAAAAATATTTTGAAGTTGTGGAATCTATGGTGGTTGAGCACAAGAGAGGTTGAAAATGAGAACGGTCGTCTAACGAATTGAACTTTATTCCCAGAAGTGAAAAAGTTACATATCAAGGGTTAAAAACAAATGTCATTAGTCTTAGTGATTATAACCTTTCTTATTTCTAAAAATGGTGTGACTCATACATTATAGAAAATCTAACTTCTTTTCCTACTTATGTTTGGAATTCATAGAAAAAATGTTTTAAAGAAAAAGAAAAGGAATAACGAGAGTTGATTGTATGACTAGATCCTAGAGAACTATACACTAATATGTTCTTATTTTCCTTCCTAACTTTTTACTATCTTCTTGTAATTTCATATATTACCTTAATATTATAGAAAATATGAAATGACATGGATCATACCTATTAAAGTTGTGTGTCTCGAATTCATTATGTATAAATGGTATTTTTTATTAAACTAGTATATGTGATTTTTAGTGTTTTGTTTATTGAAGAGAATTGTGTCCCCAATTTTTCACAATTTCTTTTTGTATATAGATGGTAATCTTTGTTATACGCGTACTTAGTAGCTTATATTTGGATATTTTGATTGGTGAAACTTTAAAACATTATTTTTGTTTAAATAAATATGAGTGCAGCCAAAAGTTTGCTATAGTAAATCAAACCTAAAGTTTAGTAGTCGACATAGTTTTACTATTTAGCATACGTTTAACAAGATTATCCAAAAGTAGCAATGACATCTCATATTGATATTTTTGAATGACTAAAATGTTTTTCAATATAATGAGTTTTTATCTCTCATTATTTGTTCTTAATGCATGTTAATTATAAGACATTCTAAGTTTTTAGAGTGCAACTTAGATAATATACGTGCATTTTATATTAAATTGTGTACATTATTTAGTTATTAGCAGAAATCATATGGTTTCATGTGTACTTGTTATCAACTTGCAACCAGAGTTTTGCAAAATGTAACTGGAGAGCTAGTGTATTGTTAATTACGTAGAGAACAACTTTTTTTACACATTGATATCATATGATAATCTCTTAAGTCTCATAGAAATTTATTAAATTTTAAGGATATCCGTCCAAATGGATATCATATTGACACAAGAAATAAAGGAGATGTTGAATATCTTTATATAACGAGATACTTTGAATAATATACGTGTAGTGGAAAATACGTCCGCTTTTTCCTCTAGTTTGTACTACACTTATATTAGTGCAATTGAAGAACATATCGTAATCCAGAAGTTTGCAAATTACATTAAATTTGTTATTTGGCATGACCGGTAGGGTCATCCCAGGTCTATAATGATGCAAAAAATAAATGAAAATTCATGTGGCCATCAATTGAAGAACCAGAAGATTTTTCAATCTAATAAGTTATCATGTATCTCTTGTTCTCAAGGGAAGTTTATAATTAGACCATCACCGCAAAAAAAAAAATTGGAAGTGAATATCTCAAATTTTTAGAACGAATACATACAGTGATGTTTGTGGGACAATACACCCACCGTGTGGACCATTTAGATGTTTTATGATTTTAATTGATGCATCAACTATATGGACAAATATTTGTCTCAAATCACAACTAAAGTTTGTGACATTGTTTTCTACTCTAACTTCACTAAGAGCTCATTTTTATAAATTATCTAGAAAACATTGGACAAGTAATGTATGTCTATTAGAATTGATATTGGACATCAGGTAGCATATTTTCATTTATAAAATGGTCTTGAAGAACCATTCTTTAGACGTCTAAAGTTAATTATATGACCATTACTTATTAGATAAGACCTTCCAATTTCTACTTGGGAACATGCAATTATGCATGATACAACATTGATTCGCAACAAACCAACAAATTATCACAACCCTTCCCCTTTACATTTGGTTTTTGGTCACCTTAGCAAGCCTTCTCGGAATGATAAGGGGAACTCTTTGGAGAGACCGGGTGAGCCTGACGCTGGCCCAACCATACAAGACAATAGTCTGGTTTTGGTGATGGACGACATCAATTCCAATCAGCTCAAGGGTTTTGGCAACATTGTTATTACACCTGAAGAGATGGCTGGGGGACATGGTCTTGGTGAAGCTCATACCTGGTCCACCAAGTCTCCCACGACTAGGCTTGACTCTGATGCTTCCTACTCAGTGGAGACACCTGCTATAAAGAAAAATTGGGCGGATATCTCAGATGATGAGGTTGTCTCGAACTCTCAAGCATTTATGTTATATCCAAGCTCCAAAGTCTTGATTGTCGACTCAGAGGACATGAATCCAGTAGTTAAAGCTGATATGCAACTTTTAAGTAGGTTGTGGGATAAGTCGCCAGACGATGTGGGTGATCCGGTGGTTCCTGACTTAGCTGAGAGGTACTCGGAACAGGTTGTGTCCAAGAAACAAAAGAAGAAACAGAAAAAGAGTTTGTCAGTTGGATACAATCTTCGGTCCAAAGCTAGCTCAATTTCTGTCACTTTCTGAGTTTGTTTTTTCAGCCGTTTTGGCCTGTTTGTTGATCTATTTTCATTTGGATGGTTGGTCTAGGGGGCCTTACCCTAGTTTTCATTTTGCTGCTTTGTTTGTTTTTTTCCCTGGCCTTGGGTTTTGGTTTGGTCCCCCCTCGGTCTTTTTTTGTACTCCTTGTTTTCATTTTGCTCCTTTGGATGTGCAGTGTATGTCCAATTTCTCCACTCACAATGCACTATGATGGGTCCGCAAAGAAATTTGGGAATATATATTGGATATAAATCTCCATGTATAATAAAGTGTCTTGAGCCAACAATTGGAGACTTGTTTATAGTCCAGTTTGATGATTTTCATTTGATGAATTAAATTTTCAAACATTAGGGGTAGAGAATAAGTAGTTGGAAAAAGAGATCAGTTAGAATGAATTACATTGTCTCATCTCGATCCTCGAACTAAACATTATGAATTAGAAGTTCAAAACATAATTCATTTGCAAAGCTTAGCAAATCATCTACCAAATATATTCACTGATCCAAAAGGTGTGACCAAATCATATATATTAGCTGCTAATGATCCATTAAATGGATGTTCCCGTTGGACAATCTATTATTACAAATGAGTCTCAACCACGCCTGAAGCGTGGTAGACCAATCGGTTCCAAAGATAAAAATCTCCGAACAAGAAAATGAGCTAAAAAGAAAGATGGTCCAAGCGAGGATATAGAAACTCTAAAAGAGTCTTCAGACATAATTGACATTTTAGTTCCAGAAGAATTGATCAGGTACATGAAAATTTCTGAAATTAAAGAGATCTCAATGAATTATGTCAAGAATGAAATACAATGAAAACGAACTCAACGTTGACGATATTTTTACATATAATATAGCGCTAAATGTGAAAAATAATAGTGTGTTTCATGGACCAAAATTTATTAAAGATTGTAGACTAAGTAAGAATTGGCTAAAATGGATAGATGAAATTGAAGCAATATTAAACTCGTTTTACAAACAAAAAGTTTTTGGACCTGTAGTTCGGACACCTCAAGGTGTGAAACCAGTTGGATACAAATGGGGTTTCGTACAAAAATAGAATGAGAATGGTGAAATTTTGAGATACAAAGCTCTACTCGTTGCTCAAGGGTTTCCACAAAGACCTAAAATTGATTTTGATGAGACATATTCACCTTTAGTGGATGCAAATACTTTTCGATACTTAATTAGCCTTGTAGCACATGAAGAGCTCAATTTGTACATGATGAATGTTGTTACCACTTATTTTTATGACTTATTTGATAGTCATAATTATATGAAGATCTCCAAAGGATTTTATATTTCGAGACACACTTTTAGGATTCTGGTGACGATTACTCAAATTGAATCAACCCCTCAATGAAATAATATAATTGTAACATATGTGGTTGTTTACCGTGGATTTTGGTAAACACCGCTAGTGTCCAGTTTGGTTTACTTGCGGGATCAACTAGTAAATCTCAAGACAGTTTGAATAGAAGTTGTTTAGAAAACACAGGTTTCTTACGGGTTAAGTTAAAGAAAAGAAACAAATTCAATGTTTCTTGCGAAACTAATGAATTATTCCAGAAAAGAAGGGAATTGCGTAAAACAAAGAAGGCAAAAAGTGCAGGAATTGGAAATAAACAAAGCAAAATTGCATTAAAAAGAGAAAAGTGGTACACAATCATACATTGCTTCTCTGGGCTCGTTTTTCGCCTTAACTTGGAAGTAGAGCGTGAGAATTAGTGTAATGAGTTTGTGACCCGTTTTCCTTATGGAAAACTACTATATATACAAGGAGGAAAACTTAAACTGCCTAAAACTGGTAAGAAATTCAAAAACTATAACTGTTATATACAATTCGACCATGTAACTGCCTACGTCTTCGACAACATCATTGCTCTGGTCTTCGACCAAACTTCTTGGCTTTAACCTGCGACCAATCTTCTTAACTTCTTTCACATTGAAACTTTGACTTTAAACTCCCAGTTTCATTAAGTCTTGGGCATAGTCGAAAATATTCTTCAAAACGCCTTCTGAATGTCAAATATCAACATTTCTTCTTTAAAATGACAAATCAACATCGTTGACTGCATTTAATTGAGTCTGTCGATAATGCAGGCTAACAAATTGCCCCCCAAAAATGTCGCTTTCGACTGAGGCATAAACGAAGATAGAAAATGACGTTTTTTGAGAACATTCCCAAACAGTTGTGTCAAATCACTTAACGTCATCATCATCACGTTTCAATTTGTCTTTTAAATCTTGCGTTATTTTAACTTCTTGTAGCATTGTCTTATATCTTTTTAAGTACTTGCCATTTATACGCATAATTCAACCATCTGCGCTTATTTCTTCTATTTCATAAGCGCCTATTCCTTCCCAATTTGGTGACCACTTGCCCAAAACTCTATCTTTTTTGTCCATAGGCAAAATGACTCTCCAAACTAAGTCTTCTAAAAAGAAAGATTTCGACTTAACCTTTTTATTGTAGGCTTTAGCCACTCTTTCTTTTTGCCTTGTAAGCGCGTCTAAGGCAGTTAATCTTTCTTCGTCTAGATCAACCAATTCATCTAACATCATTTCCCAATAATCATCAGATGGAATTTCAAATTGTCTTTGAATCCTGGTTGGTTGTAGACAAATTTCGACTGGCAAAACTGCCTCATGCCCAAAAACGAGCCTAAAAGGAGTAGTACTAATTGACTCCCTAGGAGAATTTCGACAAGCCCATAACACTTGGTCAAGAGTTTTATGCCAATTCTTAGGCTTTTGCCCAATATGCTTCTTTATCAAATTAATGATAATTTTATTGGCTGCTTCGACTTGCCCATTAGGTTGCGCATAGTATGGTGTCGAACCTAACAACTTGTAACCATTTTCAGCAGCAAATTCTACCATTTTTTGACCAAAAAACACTGAACCTTGGTCTGTGGTAATGGTTTCTGGAATTCCAAACCTATATAAAATATGGTTTTGAAAAAAATTGATCACTGCTTCTTGATTAACATTAGCCAAATGAATAGCTTCTACCCACTTGGTAAAATAATCTATCCCAACTAATATAAAACGATGGCCTCTCGATGACGTTGGTTTAATCTCACCAATTATGTCTAAGGCCCATCCTCTAAATGGCCATGGTTTTATTATTGAGTGTAACTCACTCGCAGGTACATGCTGCACTCCTGCATGTTTGACATTCTTGACAACCTTTGGCGAATTCTATGCAATCTTTCAGCATAGTTGGCCAATACACACCCTGTCGAAATAAGAGCCATTTCATCTTGTGACCTGCTTGATGGGACCCACAAGTTCCACTATGAGTATCAGATATTGCCAAGTATGCCTCACTTTCACTAAGGTATTTGAGTAAAACTCCTTCAGGGGTCTTTTTGAACAACTCATTTCCAATAATCACATAGCTTAAGGCTCTATACTTGGTTTTCCTATTATTTATTCCTGTTGGATTTTCCAAGTATTCGACAATCTGCTTTCGCCAGTCATCGTTCAACATATTGTCAATAGCAAAAACTTCACTAAAATTTTCACTATCACTATTTTTAGAAACTGGAGGTAATAATGCTTCTTCTACCCCCCAAGTTTTTGTGTTGACAATTTCTCTAAAGAGTCTGTCGAAATCAGTTTCTCTTTAATTTCTATTAACTCTTCGAGTTTTTCTTTGGATACCTTATAACCTGAAGCAATTTGTGCCAACTCATTTGCCTCTTGATTATCAATTCGAGGTACATGCTTTATATTCACACAGTCGAAGTGTTTTAACAAAGCATTGGCAGCAACAAAAGATGTAATTAAATTTTATTTAAAACATTTATATTCTTTTGTTAATTGCTTCACAACTAGTTCAGAATCGCCTTGGATTTCGACATTCTTTGCCCCCAAGTCTAAAAAGATATCAAGTCCTGTTATTAAGGATTCATACTCAGCCTCATTATTGGAGCAAAGTTCTTTAATTTTAAACTTATATTTCGTTGGTATTTTCATTGGAGAAACAATTAGAATTCCAATTCCAGAACCATTTTTATGACTAAAACCGTCGAAATATAACTTCCAAGGACGAATATCCACTAAATTTAATGTTGCTTCGACTAATGAGTGATCAACAATAAAATCAGCAACAATTTGTCCTTTAATGGCCTTTAAAGGCTGATAAGTTAATGAATATTCTGATAAAGCCAAAGCCCATTTACCAATTCGACTATGTAGTATTGGTTTTGCCAGCATATGTTTAATGATATCGTAATGCGACTAAACATACACATCAATAGGCTTTATATATTGCTTTAACTTCGTACAAGAAAAATACAAACATAAGCACAATTTTTCTATTGGATGATACCTAGTTTCAGCATCATTTAAAACTCTACTAAGGTAATAGATGGCTCTTTCGACACCATTTTCATCCTCTTGTGCTAACATACTACCTATTGACATATCTGATGCTGCTACATACAATTTAATTGCCTTATTTCTAATAGGAGGCAACAAAATAGGAGGCTTCATCAAATATGTCTTGATCTCATCGAAAGCTTTTTGATGTTCTGGTTCCCATCTGAAAACATCTTCCTTCTTCAGTCGAAATAATGGCGAGAAAATTTTGTTATAACCAGAATAACCATCAAGCATACTTAAATATTTGTAGCCTGCTGCTGAATCGACTAGCATTTTTGCCACAGGCATAGAGTATTGGTCTTTTGGTGTAGCATTATTTAAATCCCTAAAATCTATGCAAACTCTAAGAGTGCCATTTTTCTTAATAACAAGGACTATATTAGCTAACCAGTCAACATACCCGGCAGTTCTGAAGAACTTGCTCTTTAGTAGCCTTTCAATTTCTGTTTTAATCTTCAACAAGATTGCTGGCGCAAATCTTCTTGGTGTCTGCTTCACTGGCTTCTTTTCTGGTCGACCAGGTAGCTTCAATTCTACTACTTTTCGACTCAACCCTGGCATTTCATTATTTTCCCAAGCAAAGCAATCTCTGAATTCTTTCAACAGTTTGACAGTTTGCACTCCTTGCCGATCTTCGCACTGATATATGTTGGTCTCTTCACAAAGCCATCTCCCAAGTCAATTTCTTCCAAGGGATCTTGTGCCTGTATTCTTTTGGTCGAACCCATTTGGTCCTTTTCAAAACCTAAAGGCTCATCATCATATACACAATCAAGCCTTTGGTCTTCGACCAAATCTTTTTCATTGATTACACTGGTTACACTAGTTTCTGCAACCATTTGTTGATTTAATTCAGCTTCCAAAGCCGCTTTTTCTTTGTTTTCGGCCACATAAGCCGTAATTCTATCCCACGTACTGGGCTTAATCATCAAACCATTAAAGGTCCATCCCAACCAGTAGGCTTGACAAAGCCTCTTGGATGGCTATCTTCATCTATAATCTCCTTCTCCCAAACAAAACCGTAATTTGGGTGGAGTGTGACAGAAGAGAAAACATTATCTTGGTTTATATAACCAAGGTCAGAAGAAGAACATGACGCAATATTCGCCAATTTCTTGTTTAAGGTCTTTCTGGTTATAGTGTCAACTTCTGCTTTGAAGTAACTCTGGTCACCTTCAATGTTTTCGACCAATCCATCCTCTCTCCATATGATCAATCTTTGATGGACAGTTGATGGAATTTCCCCCACACCATGGATCCACTCCCTTCCTAGTAGCAAATTATAATTTGCTTTCGATGGAACCTGTAACATCCCTAATTTTTAAAATTATGAATTATGTGGATTTTAAATAACCCCTAGCCGAGGAAAATAATAATCCGTGATTCGTAACCATATTAGTATTCTAACCCTCGAATTATGCCCCAAAACGAGGTGTTAAAAGAAAATTTGGAGCTAGGGGGCATTATGGTCATTTCGCACCTTTGACCCACCCCCAGCTTTTAAAAGACTGGACACACTCACACCCTCCCACTTAAGCTCATTTCTGAAAACAGAAAGAAGAAGAGTACTAAAAATCAGAGAAAAGAAGAAGGAGAGGGCGAAGTGGAGAGGAGGAAGAAGACTTGAGCTGAATTCATCTACTTCTTGCATGTAAGTCCTCCTTCAACATTCCTACTCCATTTTCCAATTCCTTTCTAATGAGCCAAGTTTCAAAGCCTGATTCTCCCTATATTCCTCCTTGCCATTTTCGCATATTAAAGCTCCAAGTGAGGAAGGAGATGGAGTTTTGAGCAATAGCTGTCTTGCATGTTCAGTGGAAGCTTCTAAGAAAGAGATTTCAGACTTGCATGGTTGATTGAAAGGAGGATTTGAGTAGTGGTGCAGCTGGGTTCGAGATTGGACAGAAAAGAGTGACTGTCTTGGAAGCGGTTCGAGTACTAGCGGGGAGCGTTCGTGTGATTCGGATCAACACCTACGTACTCCGGCTCCATTCTCGGAATTTCTACGCACCGGTGAGTTCTACTCACGATAGGGCATTTTGATATTCTGAACTTGTTTTCGATATGGAATCCCTTGGTTACATTTTCTATTTTCAAAGGTCCTAGAACCGAAAAGCGATTTTCGAGTCAAAACGGCGTTTTACGGTTTATTGAGAATTTTAATGAATCATTGAAATGAAACACTTTATATATATTCTGGAATAGTTGGAAATTTTCTGGATTTCAGGTGATTGAAATTAGGAATCGAATTGGATGAGAACGGAGAGCGAAAATGGGAAAAGTGTGAAATTCTGGTAACAGATACAGGTCGCACGGACCGTGCACCCTTGGGCACGGATCGTGCGCTTGCTTCGGATTGGAAGTATTGGAAACAGAACGGGACGCACGGGTCGTGCGCCCCTGGGCACGGATCGTGCGTTTCCTTCTGGTAGATGGGTCCTGAGTAGTGCACCACGCACGGGTCGTGCGCCCCTGGGCACGGGTCGTGCGTGTGGTTCTGTTACCGGTTTCCGTTTTCTCGTTTTGTCGCTCCGTTTGATCCCGAACCTTTTCTAATCTCTTTCTCAATCATTTAAAAAGGAATTGCCTTATTAAAAACCGTATTTTGAGCTTGTTCAACTTATGTTTTTGAAAAGAGATTCGAAAGCACATTTAATTGAAAAACCGAAACCCTAGGATACGAGTGGGTACACCAATCTATGAACTGATTGAATATATATGTCAAATGAAAATGATTATAATGCCGGAGGTCTAACTTATGAATTCCTCAAAACGGGTTATAGATCGATATGGATATTGATATCTAATTGTTATGTAATTGATCCATTTGGTGATCGAAAAGATATAAACTATCTAACTCTCGAGAACTTGATGCATATTGTCATATGTATTACGTTGGGTGACGACCTGACAAGTAGCATACTAGGAAGGGAAGTCATGAGCCCTCACCCTAGGCCCTGAATGTGTTTTGGCGTGGTCAACTCACGGGTTACCGGGATTAGCAGGCGTTGTGCGGCCGGTTTGTGCTAAGAAATTCACGAATTGCCGGGATTAGCAGTCGTTGTGCGGTCGGCATTCGATTAATAAATAAAATTCACGAATTGCCGGGATTAGCAGTCATTGTGCGGTCGGCATTCGATTAATAAATAAAATTCACGAATTGCCGGGATTAGCAGTCGTTGTGCGGTCGTCATTCGATTAATGAATAAGACATTGTTATGTCAGCTTTTGTTGTAACAGTTTAATAATCTAAACCGAGTGTCGGTGAGGGGGCACGATAGGACTCACTGAGATAATGTTATCTCACCCTATCCATATTTGTTGTTTTTCAGAGAAGCAGGGAAAAAGGAAGACTATTGTGCACGAGTAGTTGATATACTCTTGGAGGTGCTGAAGACTTAGTCATTTGACCCCCTTTGTTCTTTTGTTGTCCTAATTGGTTGTATAAACTTGTAATGTTTATGAGTTATATGAACCGTTTATGTTTCTGTTTGGTATTTTGGACTTGGATATTGTAATCCACTCGGTATGGAACCGGCAAACTTCTATGTTATGAAGTAATGTTATTTCCGATTATGTTTTATTTCGAAAAAAGTTTGTATGTCCAAAAACTTAAACAGGAACAGTGTCCTCTGAATTTCCGCATCTGTGCATCTTAGGTGTCTCTACATGTTAGAAATACCGGGGTGTTACATTTGGTATCAGAGCGGTTCGACCTAGTCGGACTTAGATGCTAAGAGTCTTTTACGTCTTCTAAGTCTGATTTTTCTTAGTATGCTATTAGACATTGAGCCTGATCAACTTAATACTTTGTGCATACTTCGCAGAATCATGGCTGGAAGAGGTAGGAGAAACCCACCTGCTGATCCTCATCAAGAATGGATGCAGAATGTCATCGAGACTCAGCAGAAGATGATGAATGACATGATGCTTATGCAACAGCAACAGATGGCTCAAATGTCTCAAATGCAGCAGATGCATCAGATGCCTCAACCACAACCAGCTGAGCCAGTCAATGTGCCAACACCTGAGGATCCCAACAGGATGTATTTCGGGTTTCTGAAGATGAAACCCCCAACCTTCAAAGGAGGATCCGAGGCAATCAAAGCCCATTTCTGGGTGGATGCCACGGAACGGATCTTTGATACCTTGCAATGTAATGAAGGAGAAAACGTAATTTGTGCTGCTAATGCTCTGGACAAGGATGCTCACACCTGGTGGGTTAACGCTCGTAGAATGCTTCAAAATCAAGGAACTCCTCTAGAGTGGAGTAATTTCAAGGAATTATTTTTGAGTCATTATTTTCCCGACTCCCAAAGACTTGACAAGCAGATGGAATTTCTGAGTTTGAAACAGGGAGAGATGACAGTTGGGGAATATGCTGCAAAATTTGAGAGGTTGTCACAATTCTATGAATTGGGGACCACCGCTCCTGATGATAAGTGGAAAATGGTGATGTTCAGACAAGGTCTTAGAGGCGATGTGAATCAAGGTCTCAGTTCTTATTCCATGACCACTTATCCTGCTTTGGTTCAACAAGCTTACTCAGCTGAGAGCGATCTTAAAAGAATGTATGCTGAGAGGAAGGATTTCTGGAAGGACAAGCGCAGAGGAAATGATTCCACTTCTTCAAACCCTAGATATAGAGGGAATAGGGATAAAGGGAAACAAATCCAATCAAGTGACTCTGCCAGGACTAACAGGTGCGACGTCTGCAAGAAATTTCATAGAGGCAAATGTCAGGTGGGACCGAACCAATGTTACCTCTGTAACACCCCTTTTCTACCCGTTAATTTAATTGGAAAAATATCAGAGTTTTCAAAATTTCTTTTCATTGCAAAGGATGTTACACATACTTCAATAAAACCACACTTCTCAATAAATCAGCTCAAAAGCATAATAACCATGTATTACGTAGCGCGTCACTGAAAAGGAGAATCTCAAAACCACAGTTATCATCGCAATAAAACTTAACGTCAATAAAATCAACTACGCAGCGGAATAACAAAATAAAACAGAACTGTCAACAAAACATAACAACCAAAATCATTCATAACATTAAGTTCGTCCCCCCCTGAGTGCTACGTATCAGAGCGTGACGACTCGACTCGAATTAGTGAAGGTACCTAGTCCTTCACTCGCAATCACCTGCACGTTACCGCATGGGGGTAACATTCAAACAGAAGGGTGAGTCCAATTCAATCCATATAATAAATCATATGATAAATAATAAGTCAAGTCACAGCTCTTAATAATCACATCACAATCATCAATCACATTGTAACGCCCCAAAATAATTTAATTATTTATTTAATTAAGTTATTTAAGGCTTACAATATTTATTTAATTTAAATAAATAATTCAAGGTTTAATTTATTTATTTTATTTTAATTATTAGGAGGTGTTGTCTCGAATTAGATGGTGCACGGAGCCCATGACCCACAAGTGAGCCTGTTGCACCCCGAAAAATCCCGGCTTGGGTTTCTCAATGTACAACGTGGAAAAATTTTGGAGCCGCCACCAATATTTTAATTTTAAGACCAAAACATTGAAAAAAAGGTCCTTTGGACAAGGCGGATGGTCTTTTGAAAACTAGAGATATAGGTTCGGGGGTCGATTACGTGCGAGGAAGGTGTTAGCACCGCGCACGTCCTTTCTACCGAAAGGGAACCTCTAATTAAATGTGTGATTTTAACGTTTGATTTGAAAAATACCTAGATTTGCCTATTTATTTCTTATTTGGAGATGAATGGGAAATCTTTAATGAAAATTTTATTTTAGGTGAGAAAGGGGAAAAAAGGGGTTTTTAGAAAAAGTGCTTGACGGGACATGGCCCGCTCCTACGTATCTCCCGGTGCGATGGAGAATTCAAAGCTACGTAGTTCTTGGTTGTCTTTTTGAAAAGTTTTTGTTTTTTTTTATCCTTTTTTAGTGAGTTTTTGAAATAGGACGAGCATTAGCAAATGATTGAACTAGCAGAGGCTATGATGAATCACTACTGAATACTCAAAAAGAGAGTTGTACCGTTAGTCAAACGAACAAAGGTTCTGATGGACTATTGATAACAACTCGTTTTTTATTATCCTTTTGGAAAGTGATTTTCGAAAGAGATTGATTTGTACGATGATCAAACTAACAAAGGTTATGATGGATCATCGTTTATTATTTTTAGGAGAAAAGGACATTGTCACTAATAGCTAAACGAACAGAGGCTCTGATGAGCTACTAGCAACAATGGGTTTGAAAAATGATTTTTGTTTGTTTTATGAAAATGATTGGTTTAGGGGGATGAAAAGAATTTTTATTTGTTGCGCTTGACGAGGACGTGGCTCGCTCCTACGTATCCCAAACGGGAATCAAAGCGACGTAGTTCTAAAGAAAAAAAATGTTTTTTTGAAAGGGTTTGAAAGGGGAGGTTGAATCATCTGAGACCATCTTCACCACTTAGAAAATGATGCACTAGGCATAAGTGGGAATCATGTGGTTCATCATCAACAAGGACACTACAGCTAAATTAAATCCCATAGGGCAATTTTGGCATGGATCAGAATGATTGAATTTTAACAAATATAAAAACAGAAATACCTCTGATGAAGGCAGATATTACAACTCTGAAGAACACAATTCCAACTAACTCTTGCAGGAGATCAGCTCAGACGGACCAACGGCGCGAATAGAGCAAAAATGAAGTGTAGAACTGGAAAATGAGATTTGCAAGAGTTGTCTTCCCAGATCTCGTGAAATGTCTCTGGAGCAATTCTTCTCAGATCTCGTGAAATGTGTGTGTGAAGATCTGTGTGTGTTCCCCTCTGACCTCGTGAGATCCGTCCTCTTGAAAATGTGACTTGAGGCTGCCTATTTATAGGCTTAGGAAAGCGTAGAATTTTTTAAAAAACATTTATTGCAAGGATGAATCGATTGTTTGAGCCTTTGGAAATATGTAGGAATCGATTCTTTATGTTTGGAAATGATAAGAATCGATTATATGGCCTATGGAAAAAGGTAGGAATCGATTTTCAGGACATTTGGAGATCCTGAAAATCGATTTCATAGTCTTTTAAAATTTAAGGAAATCGATTCTTAGCTTTTGCATGAGCATGTGTAGAAATCGATTTCATGCTTTAAACATAGGCAAGGGAAATCGATTTTCAGGACATCCTAAAAGGTAGGAATCGATTCTTCACTTAGTTAAAACAATTAGGAATCGATTCATGGCCTATGGAAGAGCCTGAAAATCGATTTCAAGGCCTATGCAATATACCATAAATCGATTCTTGGCCTTTGGAACAAAATAGAAATCAATTCTTGCTTTCCACAAAATGCTTTTAGGTCTTTGCCATGCATAAAATATTTTCCAAAGTTTGCCATGCATGCATAACATATTTTTCAAAAACCCTAATTTGATGCATGAAGCCTATTGCAAAAATTGTTTTTAGAGACCCTTTTGTGAGAAATGACCAAAATGCCCTTTTTGACTCTAACTTCCCGAAACGTGCATTCTAACCCTAAAAATGATGCATAATTTATTTTTGTGTGGAAAATTAGGGTTTGGACCTAAGCCGGACAAAATTGGGGTATGACAGCTGCCCCTCTTTATCTGAATTTTAACGAGGAATATGAATTGGCCGAAACATATTCCAAGGCAAAATGAAGATAAAGAATTCAGAAATTATACCGATTTTGTCCACTTGGGGAAACCCGAATTTTCCTCTTTTTCTTTTTCTATTTTTGAAAAGATGGGTTTTGAGAACAAACGGGGAACGGTTAACACTTAGCGCATTAACTGAGAGAGAAAATGACGGACCACTCGGGATCTGAAGGAGCACTAAGGCTCTGAAGGACCATTCAGGGTCTGAAGGAGCACTAAGGCTCTGAAAGACCACTCAGGGTCTGGAAGGCTTCCTAGGCCTTAATTGAAGGACCATCGTGGTCTGAAGGAGCGCTACTAGCTATGGTACTAGTAAAACGGTCTGAGGGGGCCTTTCGAGCGGCCATGATGGGTCAAGATCAGCTCCGGAACTGATATGTTGACCATGAAGGACGTCCGTTGTGCCTTAGGCTGACACAACTAGTCTGAAGGACCACTTGGGGTCTGAAGGACTTACCCGCAGCTCGAATACGAGGTGAAGTCTGTTTTTGAAGGGACACTTGGGTCCTGAAGGGATTCACGAATCCTGTTGGTTGATTGATTGAAAAGTTCAACTAAAGCAGACAAAATAGTAAAATGGGCACTTGGCGTGCAAACAGAAAAGTAAAATGGGCACTTGGCGTGCAAACAGAAAGGTAAATGGGCACTTGGCGTGCAAACAGAAAGGTAAAGTGGGCACTTGGCGTGCAAAAGCAGGAAAGTAAATGGTAAAGAATGCGGTAAAGAAAGCAGTAAGGAAGGAGCACTGAGGGCTCAGGATGAGCGCGGAGGGCTCAGGAGGGAGCACAGAGGGCTCAGGATGAGCACAGAGGGCTCAGGATGAGCACAGAGGGCTCAGGGGGGAGCACAGAGGGCTCAGGATGAGCGCAGAGGGCTCATGAGGGAGCACAGAGGGCTTAGGGGGGAGCACAGAGGGCTCAGGAGGAGCACAGAGGGCTCAGGATGAGCGCAGAGGGCTCAGGGGGAGCACAGAGGGCCCAGGAGGAGCACAGAGGGCTCAGGAGGAGCACAAAGGGCTTAGGGGGAGCACAGAGGGCTCAGGATGAGCACAGAGGGCTCAGGAGGAGCACAGAGAGCTCAGGGTGAGCACAGAGGGCTCAGGATGAGCACAGAGGGCTCAGGGGGAGCACAGAGGGCTCAGGATGAGCGCAGAGGGCTCAGGATGAGCACAGAGGGCTCAGGACGAGCACAGAGGGCTCACAAATGCTGTTGATTGGTTGATTTGAAATGACCGATGCTGGTGTGTTGGATTGAGGTGTCTGCATACGTTAGTTGATGCAAGAAATGGTGCATGGAGTATGAGTGCATGTTATGCAAGGGCATGTTATGCGGATGCATGCAATGCTCATGATTTTGGTGTGATGATGAATGTGGTGAAACATTCTTGAGATTTTCCTTTTGATTTGTTTTTTCTTGATCAGCTTTCTTTTTTTGATCAACTGCTTTTTCATTTGCTCTTTTTGCTATGTGAGGATGCAACTGCAATACTTTGATGCATGATATGAAATGGTTGATTGGGAAACATAGGCATATGGGATGAATGCATGAAATGCGAATGAAATGTTTGGATGCTAATGTTATGATGCATAGCGTAATGATATGAAATGGTTGATTGGGAAACATAGGCATTTTGGATGACATGCGATGAATGCATGAAATGTGAATGTGAATATGATGTGAATGAAATGTTTGGATGCAAATGTTATGACACGGGATGACGTGTTTTTGCTTTTATGATGCAATGCTTTGATGCTTGATGGAATGAGATGGAAGATTTTTGCTTTTATCCGTTGCTTCTTTTATGTTGCCTTTCATGAAATGATGATGTTGGCACGATGCAAACTATGATAAACAAAATGGAACGCCTAAATGCATGAGGCGAAAAATAGAATGATTAAACATTTTTGTGATGATGAGATGTAAGACTTTGAATGCAAGGAATTGAGATGATTATTGACCACTTTGTTGAGAAAAAATGGAATTTGATTCAAACTCCGGTGTTCTCAAGATTTTATTTACAAACAAGCTCACTTGTTTTCTCTTCCTTCCAATGACGACTGAATCTTAAGTATCGCATGACTAACTTGTGTTCTCTCTCTTTGAAGCATTATCTAGTAAGCATGCATAGGGGTGCAAATGTGAATGAGTGAGTCCGTTAACTTGGAATTGGTTTAGGGCCTGGACTTTTATGGCAAGTGAAGGAATGACCGACATGGCTATTGCCGAAGATTTTGAGGGACCAAGAGATACAAGATTGCCCCAATTCATGTCTTTGATGAGTGAACAGTTTGCCCCTATCTAGTGGTGACAACAACTAGGGGTGTAGAAGATGATGAATTGGGAACGCTTCGGCTCTTGGGATGAAAGCTGGAATGAAAGGGGTTTTGCTTCAACCCACAGAATTTGATGTTGCCCCAGTCATAACAAGGACAAAGCTTCCCCAGTCAGAACGACAAGGTCTTGTTTAGGATAGTGAGTTGAGAAATTGCCCCGGTGAGGTTTCTATGGGAATGAATGAGGTGAAGGAATGGGAATGCACTTGCCCCACTTTGGAATGACATTGACAACTGGAGTGACATGGGATGGGCATTGAACAGACTTTCCCAAGACTAGGGTGTGTGGGTGGTGAAGAGAATGCCCCAACTTTTGGGTCTAAGCGGTATTCTCAATGCAAATCTTTGGTTCTCTACTGATGTCTTGACTTTTGGTGCGAAAGAATCCTTACCTGGTGATCACTAAACCTTGTTTTAATGCATCTTGAATGTGTTTTGGAGTGCAAGTCCCTCTTTTTTATTTTGTCAGCTTTCTTTTTTTTGACTGTTTGTTTTTGTTTCCTCAGTTCTCTTTTTTCTGAGGGTTCATTCTTTCTTGATCAGCTTTCTTTTTTCTGATCGTTTGTTTTTCTTTTGAGCAAACACATTGTACATAGATAAGCTTGTTCGTCCTAAGAGTAGAATTTGAGTGAACAAAAGCAACCGGTCATTGATCGGAATGGACTTTTCGGGATTGTGGTGTTTTGTGGAGGAAGGAGGGTTAGGCTTAATGAAGTGTTTGAGGCTAATGGGAGGATGAGTTTTGTTCGGCGTTGATTGACGGTTGATGGTCTATGAGGAAGATGGTTATTGGGCTTGTTTGGGCTCTGTTAACGCAAATTCGTGTCTCATGGTAGAATGACTAAGGGGTTTGATGTTGAGGCCAAAGGAAGTGTTTGAAGGTTTATGGAACCAGGTGTTGGAATGATGAAGTGTTTGAAGGTTTATTTAGACAAGGATCTCATGTATTTTGTGGTAACATGTACCAGCTCACCACTTACATTTCTTTTGTATTTTGTTTTGGGATTTTCATTTTTGAAGCCCCCTTTTTTGATTTTTTTTTTTTTTTTTTGACTCGGGTGAGCTGATAAAAGTGATGCACTGTTTTTTTTTTTTTTTTATCTATTTATTTGGGGTGATCCTTGTCTAGGGTGATTTTTGGCTTTTGGTTTTTCTTGGCTCAAGGTGGGTAGGAAAAGGACTTTCTGGGATTTTGGGATTTTTGAGGAGATGGCCAAACTTCATTTCAAATCCCGATTGCTTATTTCTATAAGACTTAACTTTAGAACAATGTGTTTGCTCTTTTTTCCTTTTTTGTGCCCTAATTTTTGCCTGGACCGCTCTTTGCGAGTTTTCAGTCCACCGGGCGCTCCTTTTTGCCTAGGCCGCCCTTTGCGGGTTTTCAACCTAGCGAGCTTGTTTTCTTGTTTATTATTATTATTTTTGAGAGACTTGCACTGAAGGAGTATGATATTAATCAAGGGGAATTAATGATCACAGACTTGCCCCAGCATGGAGGACTTGAACCAAAAGTCAAATACGCACTGATGGGGAGAATATGTACTTTATTGGTGGACGGGGCGGGACTTAGACTCGGACGGGAAACTGTGGTAAGGGAGGAAAACCAACGGACTCAAACAAGAGAATGTACTCATAGCATGCATGCTCATTAGAAGAATGCTTCACAGAGAGTTAACATCAGTTAAAAACTTTTTTTTTTCTTTGACACACTATTTCAGTCTTTTGTCATAGAATGGATGGGATGAAGTGCTTTTGAAAGAAATGCAAATGAGCTATTGATTTGAAAAACTGAGTGCTTTGGAACACCTTGATAAACTTTTTCAAAAAGGATGATTGTTTTGCAAGAACGTCTCGCTTCTCATCACAACTCTTATTTTAGGTAATGAATGAATGCAAGTATGATGCAAATGATTTATTGGAAAAAGGTTTTAGAAAAATGTGCTTGACGGGGTATGGCCCGTTCCTACGTATCCCCATTGTAATGAGGAATCAAAGCTTACGTAGTTCTACTGTGTCTTTTTTGAAATAATGCTTATGCATGAATGCCATGTTTTGGGTGAACTTGACGAGGATTTTTTTTGCATGATTATAAATGAAATGTTTATGCTATGCAGATGATAATTGTTTTTTTCTTTGTTTTATCTTTATGTAATGAAAGGGAATGCAATATGAATGGTTTTTTTTCAAAATTGGAATTTTATGCAATGCAAATGATGCAATGATGCAGTGATGCAATGATGCGATGATGCAAGGATGTTTCTTTTTTTGTGTTTTTGCAGAAAGAGGATATTTACAGGTGGTGATTTGAAAATTTTCACCCTATATGCCACCTCATATAGGTATTTATTGAAAAGGGAAAGCATATTTTTTTTTTGATTTTCAAAAATTCTGAAGGAAAAATTGATTGAACTGAATGCAACAATGCAACACACAATTTGGAAAGCCCTTGTGACCTAAAAGGGAAGAAACCTATGATCTAAGGCATTTTAGGGGTAATCTTCTCATGTGGCTCTATTCACACCCTCACAAAGGTCATCAGAGCCACTGTCTCTTTCACGAAATTCCTTGTAAATGCAGCAAACTGCTAGGTACAAGGTATCATGGAAGAGCACAACTCTGATTGAAACTTTCGCGAGTAGCCAAACGGACAGAGGTCCTGATGGGCTCCCACTACTCGAATCCACTCATCCTATGGTATTAACAGACCTGGGTTATGGTCTCTTCCTCTAATCATATAATCTCGGGGTACAAGTGGTGTGTGCGAAGGGCATTTCCTTAAAAACTACCCCACCTGTAAATGAAAATCCAGACAATCCAGACAATAGAAAGCAATAACATGTCGTCTACCCTAGGGTTTAATACCAATTAAATACAACTAATCTAGGGTGCCAACAACAATGCACTACTTACCTCAAGAAAGGGAGCGAAGAAGAGGGAACAGGATAGAATGGGGAAGAGATGCATGAACTTACCTTTGGAGAAAAGGAGCAAAGAAGAAGGGAACATGGGGGTTGGAAGAATGCATGAGCATAAGCAATAAAAGAAAAGGAGTAGAAGAGGAGATAGGGAACAACAACGAAGACAAATGCATATGCCTACAATCAATGAAAAGAAAGAAAGGCAAACAAGGTTTTAATCAAATCAACAATACATTAAACCACACATTTTAATTAGTTAGGCTTGACCCTCGTCTTTTAAAAAGGTCCCCAGTGGAGTCGCCAGCTGTTGCACCCCGAAAAATCCCGGCTTGGGTTTCTCAATGTACAACGTGGAAAAATTTTGGAGCCGCCACCAATATTTTAATTTTAAGACCAAAACATTGAAAAAAAGGTCCTTTGGACAAGGCGGATGGTCTTTTGAAAACTAGAGATATAGGTTCGGGGGTCGATTACGTGCGAGGAAGGTGTTAGCACCGCGCACGTCCTTTCTACCGAAAGGGAACCTCTAATTAAATGTGTGGTTTTAACGTTTGATTTGAAAAATACCTAGATTTGCCTATTTATTTCTTATTTGGAGATGAATGGGAAATCTTTAATGAAAATTTTATTTTAGGTGAGAAAGGGGAAAAAAGGGGTTTTTAGAAAAAGTGCTTGACGGGACATGGCCCGCTCCTACGTATCTCCCGGTGCGATGGAGAATTCAAAGCTACGTAGTTCTTGGTTGTCTTTTTGAAAAGTTTTTGTTTTTTTTTATCCTTTTTTAGTGAGTTTTTGAAATAGGACGAGCATTAGCAAATGATTGAACTAGCAGAGGCTATGATGAATCACTACTGAATACTCAAAAAGAGAGTTGTACCGTTAGTCAAACGAACAAAGGTTCTGATGGACTATTGATAACAACTCGTTTTTTATTATCCTTTTGGAAAGTGATTTTCGAAAGAGATTGATTTGTACGATGATCAAACTAACAAAGGTTATGATGGATCATCGTTTATTATTTTTAGGAGAAAAGGACATTGTCACTAATAGCTAAACGAACAGAGGCTCTGATGAGCTACTAGCAACAATGGGTTTGAAAAATGATTTTTGTTTGTTTTATGAAAATGATTGGTTTAGGGGGATGAAAAGAATTTTTATTTGTTGCGCTTGACGAGGACGTGGCTCGCTCCTACGTATCCCAAACGGGAATCAAAGCGACGTAGTTCTAAAGAAAAAAAATGTTTTTTTGAAAGGGTTTGAAAGGGGAGGTTGAATCATCTGAGACCATCTTCACCACTTAGAAAATGATGCACTAGGCATAAGTGGGAATCATGTGGTTCATCATCAACAAGGACACTACAGCTAAATTAAATCACATAGGGCAATTTTGGCATGGATCAGAATGATTGAATTTTAACAAATATAAAAACAGAAATACCTCTGATGAAGGCAGATATTACAACTCTGAAGAACACAATTCCAACTAACTCTTGCAGGAGATCAGCTCAGACAGACCAACGGTGCGAATAGAGCAAAAATGAAGCGTAGAACTGGAAAATGAGATTTGCAAGAGTTGTCTTCCCAGATCTCGTGAAATGTCTCTGGAGCAATTCTTCTCAGATCTCGTGAAATGTGTGTGTGAAGATCTGTGTGTGTTCCCCTCTGACCTCGTGAGATCCGTCCTCTTGAAAATGTGACTTGAGGCTGCCTATTTATAGGCTTAGGAAAGCGTAGAATTTTTTAAAAAACATTTATTGCAAGGATGAATTGATTGTTTGAGCCTTTGGAAATATGTAGGAATCGATTCTTTATGTTTGGAAACGATAAGAATCGATTATATGGCCTATGGAAAAAGGTAGGAATCGATTTTCAGGACATTTGGAGATCCTGAAAATCGATTTCATAGTCTTTTAAAATTTAAGGAAATCGATTCTTAGCTTTTGCATGAGCATGTGTAGAAATCGATTTCATGCTTTAAACATAGGCAAGGGAAATCGATTTTCAGGACATCCTAAAAGGTAGGAATCGATTCTTCACTTAGTTAAAACAATTAGGAATCGATTCATGGCCTATGGAAGAGCCTGAAAATCGATTTCAAGGCCTATGCAATATACCATAAATCGATTCTTGGCCTTTGGAACAAAATAGAAATCAATTCTTGCTTTCCACAAAATGCTTTTAGGTCTTTGCCATGCATAAAATATTTTCCAAAGTTTGCCATGCATGCATAACATATTTTTCAAAAACCCTAATTTGATGCATGAGGCCTATTGCAAAAATTGTTTTTAGAGACCCTTTTGTGAGAAATGACCAAAATGCCCTTTTTGACTCTAACTTCCCAAAACGTGCATTCTAACCCTAAAAATGATGCATAATTTATTTTTGTGTGGAAAATTAGGGTTTGGACCTAAGCCGGACAAAATTGGGGTATGACAGAGCCCATGACCCATTGGATAGTCATGGGAATTCGACTCACTAGGGGTCTTATGACTTAGTTGCATTTTTGACTCTATTGCAAAAGAAAGAAAAAGAAACGTAAAAAGAGAGAGTGAGAAGAGGAGAAGTGCGAAGTGAAGAGGAGAAGAAGAGAAAGGGGCGAATCACTCAAGGAGGAAGAAGAGCTTGTTGGTGCCTTGCATTTTCCTTGGAGCTTTGCTAGCAATTTCGACTTCTAAGAGGTTAGGGGGTCCTCTTTTTGTTGTTAATACCATATGCGAATTAGTGATGCCTAGGGTTAGGGTTCTAGGATAAATTCTATGAATGAATTGTTGTGATGAGGATTGAATTATAGTATTGTGATGCTTGATTATGAAATGGCCTAGGTTGAAATCGCATGACTATTGTTTTGAATTGTTGCTAATGTGAATTGTATGTCATATGTTTGAATATATGACTTGTTGGTGCTTACTTGGTGAAAATTGAGAATCATGGTGATACTTGAATCATATATATATATAATTGAGTGTTTGGTGAGTCTAAATTGGTGTTTGAATTTGAAAAATTCTGGTTTTGGAAGCTCCTAGGCGCCTTGGGCGCCATATGCCTTGTTGCTGTGTTTCTGCGCCTCAGTCATGGGCGCCAGGCGCCCAGTCAGGGTGCCTGCGCCAGTTTTTCCAGCCACTGTGTTGCTGTCTTGGTGCTAGGCGCCTTGTGTCATGGGCGCCAAGGGCCCCAATGTTCTGGTGGTTGTTTTGTAAAAATTGGTTTCTGGTTTTCATACTCAAGTAAAATAGCTCGTGCAAAATGATTTTGGTCACCAAAATAGTTGGGTTGCGTGTTTTCACTAGGCGCCTAGTCCATGGGCGCCAAAGAGGCGTGTCACTTTTTGCCAAACTTTTTGTTGGGTTCTCATATTCTGAGTATTTGGCTCGTACAAAATCAATTTCGAAGCAAAATGAGTTTTCTTGCATGTTGGCCTTAGGTGCCTTGTGCCTGGGCGCTGTGTTCCCCTGCGCCAGTTTTGCCAGGCGCCCAGCGCCAGTTTTACTAGGCGCTGCGCCAGTTTTGCCAGGCGCCCAGCGCCAGTTTTGCTAGGCGCTGCGCCAGTTTTGCCAGGCGCCCAGCGCCAGTTTTGCTAGGCGCTGTGCCAGTTTTGCCAGGCGCCCAGTGCCAGTTTTGCTAGGCGCTGCGCCAGTTTTGCCAGGCGCCCTGCGCCAGTTTTACTAGGCGCTCTGCGCCAGTTTGTCCGGGCGCCAGGCGCCCTGCGCCAGTTTTGCTGGGCGCCAGTTTTTCAGAATGTCTAAGTATTTTTCCGATTTTGTTTTAATCATAACTTTTGACTCGGTTATCCAAATTTAACGGTTCAAAATGCGTTTCGAAGCTAATTTCGATGTCTATCCAAATGTTCCAGCTTTATGCAAAAATGATTTATTTTACTGGTATTTTCTGGGCTGAAGTGTTCAAGTGCCCAAATGGCAATTTTTATCTACTTTTCCTATGTCGTGTCAATATCCTAAATTTTCCTAATTGAAATTGGTGTTGGTGTGAGTGGTGGGCTGAATTGGTGAGTGTGCTATGGTGAGAATTGGTGAGCAGAGGCTTCGGCCTAATTTTAATTTGGTGAGCTGATTAATACACTATGGTGAGAATATGAATTAAAATGGTGAATTTGATTGAATTGTGGCGTGTTGTGATGCATTCCCATAGCATCTCATGAAACATGTGCATTATTGGTGACCAGAGGCTTCGGCCTAGTTTTATTTGGTGAGCAGAGGCTACGGCCTATTTGTATTTGGTGACGGATCCGACATGCATGTGCCCGTGGAGTTTGGGTTGCATTTCATTGCATAACCATACCTCTTGCATTGTGGATTTGTGATTGTAATTGTGATATGGTTATTGACTTTGTTGTGAATCTGTTTGCCTGGTTCCTTTTTCTATGCGGTGCTTAATTCCCATATGTTATTAATTATGAAAAGAGACTCACCCTACTGCTTTTATGTTGCTTCTTATGTCGGCAACGTGCAGGTAATAACGAGTGAAGGTTACCTTTATACCTTCGTTTGGTAGAAAGTGTCATGCTCTGATACGTAGCACCGGGGGGCGTCTTATGCTTAAGTGTTATTGTTTTTATACTGTTAGACCATTTTTGGTGATGTATTGGTTTTATTTCGAACTTAATTTTTATTCCGCTGCTGGTAGTGACTGTATTTAGTTGATGTGAACTAAACGGTTTTTCTTGTTATGGTGCTATGTATCTTGTGGTTCTAATTGAACTATGAAAGTTGAAGTTTTTGATTTTAATGGAATAAGTGTAGCACTCGCTTAAGTTGGTTTCAAAAACAAAAAAAAAAGAAACTCTGATTTTATTAAATAGTAAGGTTATTAGAAAAGGGGTGTTACATTAGTGGTATCAGAGCATTTCGGTCTGTCCGGCCAAGTCGTCCTGTCATAGTGTCATATGACAAACAGAATTGTTACATTAGTTCTAAATTTCTGTTTGTGCTGCAGTGATAGTTTGAAATGGCTGGGAGGAACGACGCTGCTCTTGCTGCTGCTTTGCAGGCTATGGCTCAAGCTGTTGGGAACCAGCAAAATGGTGCTGAAAATGCTGGGACTCGCAGTTTAGCCACGTTCCAGAGGGAGAATCCACCTGTTTTTAAGGGAAAGTACAATCCAGATGGTGCTCAAGCATGGCTGAAAGAGATCGAAAGGATATTTCGGGTCATGGATTGTAATGATGCGCAGAAGGTCAGGTATGGTACCCATACGCTGGCAGAAGAGGCTGATGATTGGTGGATGGAGGTTAGGCAGAGATTAGAAACTGCTAATGAGGAGATAACTTGGGCTGTTTTCCGTAGAGAGTTCTTACGGAAGTATTTCCCTGAAGATGTGAGAGGTAAGAAAGAAATAGAGTTCCTTGAGCTGAAGCAAGGAAGCATGTCAGTGACAGAGTATGCTGCCAAGTTCACTGAATTGGCTAAGTTTTACCCTCACTATGCTGATGCTGATTCTGAATTTTCAAAGTGTATAAAGTTTGAGAATGGACTGAGGGCTGATATAAAGAAAGCTATAGGGTACCAGAAAATTCGGGTATTTGCTGATTTGATCGACAGTTGCAGGATATATGAAGATGATAGTAATGCTCACTCCAAGGTCATGAGAGATCAGAGGGGTAAATTTCAGAACCGGGGTAAGCCATATGAGGTTCAGGCTGGTAAGGGTAAGCAGAGGTATGCTGACAATAAGAAACCAAGTGGGGGAGATGCCCCTGCGAAGGTTGTGTGCTACAGGTGTGGCAAGCCGGGCCATAAGAGTTTTGACTGCTCGGATAATAAATGTTTCAAGTGCGGTAAAGAAGGTCATGTGGCTGCGAAATGTGAGAAGAGGGATGTGGTGTGCTACAACTGTGGGGAAGCAGGTCATATTAGTACCAAGTGTACTAAGCCGAAGAAAGAGAAGTCCCATGGAAAAGTGTTTGCTCTCGCAGGATCAGAGGATACCAATGAGATTAGAGGTACATGTTTTATTAATGGTATTCCTTTGATTGCTATTATTGATACTGGTGCTACGCACTCATTTATTGCTGCTTTATGTGCTGAGAAATTGGACCTTGTTTTATCTTCTATGATGAGGGAGATGGTTATTGACACTCCAGCTAAGGGTTCAGTAACTACCTCTCTTGTGTGTGCTAAGTGCCCTCTGTCAATCTTCGGCAGAGATTTTCTTGTTGACCTTATTTGTTTGCCGTTGGGAGGGTTGGATGTCATTCTTGGTATGGACTGGTTAGTATTTAACCATGTGCATATTAATTGTTTCCGAAGATCTGTGAGTTTCCTTCCTCCCGAAGAAGAAGGATCTGTTTTGTTGCCTGCTGGTCATTTGCATAAGGTAATGAAAGAGGGAGTTCATCTGTTTGCTTTGATGGCGTCATTGTCTGCTGAGAATCAGGCGATCATTGAAGGGGTTCAGGTAGTGTGTGAATTTCCCGAAGTGTTCCCGGATGAAATTCCAAGTGTTCTGCCAGAGAGGGAGGTTGAGTTTGCTATTGATCTTATACCTGGTACTAGGCCTGTGTCTATGGCCCCGTACCGGATGTCAGCCTCAGAGTTGTCGGAATTGAAAAAGCAATTAGAAGATCTACTTGAGAAGAAATTTGTAAGGCCAAGTGTGTCACCATGGGGTGCTCCGGTATTGTTAGTGAAAAAGAAGGACGGGAGTATGAGACTTTGTGTCGATTATAGGCAATTGAACAAAGTGACAATAAAGAACAGGTATCCGCTTCCCAGAATTGATGATTTGATGGACCAGTTGGTAGGTGCTAAGGTGTTTAGTAAAATCGATTTGAGGTCGGGTTATCACCAGATCAAGGTAAAGGATGAAGACATACAGAAAACCGCTTTCAGAACGAGATATGGGCACTATGAATATTCAGTGATGCCGTTTGGTGTTACCAACGCGTCGGGTGTGTTTATGGAGTACATGAATCGTACTTTCCATAGTTACTTGGATCAGTTTGTAGTTGTGTTTATTGATGACATTCTGGTGTATTCTAAGACAGAAGAGGAACACGCAGAACATTTGAGGTTAGTACTAGAAGTGTTGAAAGCAAAGAAATTGTATGCAAAATTGTCTAAGTGTGAGTTCTGGCTTAATGAAGTAGGTTTCCTTGGTCATATTATCTCGGGTAATGGTATAGCTGTGGATCCAGCCAAGATTGATGCTGTGTTGCAATGGGAGAGCCCGAAGTCAGTTACTGAGATTAGGAGTTTCTTGGGATTAACTGGTTACTACAGGAGGTTTATTGAAGGTTTCTCGAAGTTGGAACTTCCGTTGACTCAATTGACGTGTAAGGGAAAAGCATTTGTGTGGGATGCTCGCTGTGAGGAGAGCTTCAATGAGTTGAAAAAGAGGTTGACTACATCGCCCGTTTTGACTTTGCCTGTTCCGGATCAACCATTTGTAGTATATTGTGATGCTTCCAAGATGGGTTTGGGAGGTGTGTTAATGCAAGAGGGTAAGGTAGTAGCTTATGCGTCCAGGCAGTTGAGGACCCATGAGAAGAACTACCCTACTCATGATTTAGAGCTTGCTGCAATTGTGTTTGTGCTGAAAATTTGGAGGCACTATCTGTATGGTACTAGATTTGAAGTATTTAGTGACCATAAGAGTCTGAAATACTTGTTTGATCAGAAGGAGCTAAATATGAGACAGAGACGTTGGTTAGAATTGCTGAAGGATTATGATTTCGGCTTGAACTATCACCCCGGCAAAGCTAATGTCGTGGCTGATGCTTTAAGTCGGAAGAGCTTGCATATGTCGGCTATGATGGTGAAAGAATTAGAGTTGATTGAGCAGTTTCGGGACATGAGTCTGGTTTGTGAAGTGACACCGCAGAGTGTCAGATTGGGAATGTTGAAGATCGGCAATGAATTTTTGATTAGTATTCGAGAAGCCCAAAAGTCAGATGTGAAGTTGGTGGACTTGTTAGTTGCGAATGATCAAGCTGTGAATGGGGATTTCAAGTTAGATTTCCAAGGTGTATTGAGATTCAGAGATAGGATTTGTATTCCTGATGATGCTGAGATGAAGAGAATGATTCTTGAGGAGAGCCATAGGAGCAAGTTGAGTATTCATCCAGGGGCTACGAAAATGTACCAAGATTTGAAGAAAATGTTCTGGTGGCCTGGTATGAAGAAGGATGTGGCACAGTTTGTGTATTCTTGTCTGACTTGTCAGAAGTCTAAGATTGAGCATCAGAAGCACGCGGGGTTGATGCAACCATTGGAGATTCCGGAATGGAAATGGGATAGCATTTCCATGGATTTTGTGACTGGTTTGCCAAATACAGTGAGAGGGTTTGATGCTATATGGGTGGTTGTGGACAGGTTGTCAAAGTCTGCTCATTTCTTACCAATTAATATGACTTATCCAGTTCCAAAATTGGCAGAGATCTACATCAAGACAATTGTAAAGTTGCATGGCGTTCCGCTTAGTATTGTATCTGATAGAGATCCAAGATTCACTTCTGAATTTTGGAAAAGTTTGCAGGAAGCTTTGGGTTCTAAGTTGAGGTTAAGCTCCGCTTATCATCCGCAGACAGATGGTCAGACGGAGAGGACTATTCAGTCGTTAGAGGACTTGTTGAGGGCATGTGTTCTCGAGCAGGGAGGTTCATGGGATTCTCATCTTCCGTTGATAGAATTCACCTACAATAACAGTTTTCATTCTAGTGTTGGAATGGCACCGTTTGAGGCGTTGTATGGTCGGAGATGTAGGACTCCGTTGTGTTGGTATGAATCTGGGGAGAGTGCAGTGTTGGGGCCTGAAATTGTGCGAGAAACAACTGAGAAGGTAAAATTAATCCGTGAGAAGATGAAAGCGTCGCAGAGTCGGCAAAAGAGCTATCATGATAAGAGAAGGAAGGATTTAGAGTTTCAGGCCGGTGATCATGTGTTCCTGAGAGTCACTCCGGTGACTGGTGTTGGGCGTGCCTTGAAATCTAAGAAGTTAACTCCCCGTTTCATTGGTCCGTATCAGATTACGGAGAGGGTGGGAAGTGTTGCCTATAGGGTGGCTTTGCCGCCTAATCTTTCGAACTTGCATGACGTGTTTCACGTGTCACAACTTCGAAAGTATGTTCCGGACCCGTCTCATGTGATTCAGATGGATGAAGTAGAGGTGCGGGATAATCTCACTGTGGAGACTATGCCCGTGCGGATTGAAGATAGAGAAGTGAAGACTCTGAGAGGGAAAAAAATTCCTTTGGTGAAAGTGGTGTGGCTAGGAGCTGCTGGTGAGAGTATGACATGGGAGCTGGAGAGTAAGATGCGGGAAGCATACCCGGAGTTGTTTGATTCAGGTAATTTCGAGGACGAAATATTCTAAGTGGGGGAGAGTTGTAACGCCCCAAAATAATTTAATTATTTATTTAATTAAGTTATTTAAGGCTTACAATATTTATTTAATTTAAATAAATAATTCAAGGTTTAATTTATTTATTTTATTTTAATTATTAGGAGGTGTTGTCTCGAATTAGATGGTGCACGGAGCCCATGACCCACAAGTGAACCCATGACCCATTGGATAGTCATGGGAATTCGACTCACTAGGGGTCTTATGACTTAGTTGCATTTTTGACTCTATTGCAAAAGAAAGAAAAAGAAACGTAAAAAGAGAGAGTGAGAAGAGGAGAAGTGCGAAGTGAAGAGGAGAAGAAGAGAAAGGGGCGAATCACTCAAGGAGGAGGAAGAGCTTGTTGGTGCCTTGCATTTTCCTTGGAGCTTTGCTAGCAATTTCGACTTCTAAGAGGTTAGGGGGTCCTCTTTTTGTTGTTAATACCATATGCGAATTAGTGATGCCTAGGGTTAAGGTTCTAGGATAAATTCTATGAATGAATTGTTGTGATGAGGATTGAATTATAGTATTGTGATGCTTGATTATGAAATGGCCTAGGTTGAAATCGCATGACTATTGTTTTGAACTGTTGCTAATGTGAATTGTATGTCATATGTTTGAATATATGACTTGTTGGTGCTTACTTGGTGAAAATTGAGAATCATGGTGATACTTGAATCATATATATATAATTGAGTGTTTGGTGAGTCTAAATTGGTGTTTGAATTTGAAAAATTCTGGTTTTGGAAGCTCCTAGGCGCCTTGGGCGCCATATGCCTTGTTGCTGTGTTTCTGCGCCTCAGTCATGGGCGCCAGGCGCCCAGTCAGGGTGCCTGCGCCAGTTTTTCCAGCCACTGTGTTGCTGTCTTGGTGCTAGGCGCCTTGTGTCATGGGCACCAAGGGCCCCAATGTTCTGGTGGTTGTTTTGTAAAAATTGGTTTCTGGTTTTCATACTCAAGTAAAATAGCTCGTGCAAAATGATTTTGGTCACCAAAATAGTTGGGTTGCGTGTTTTCACTAGGCGCCTAGTCCATGGGCGCCAAAGAGGCGTGTCACTTTTTGCCAAACTTTTTGTTGGGTTCTCATATTGAGTATTTGGCTCGTACAAAATCAATTTCGAAGCAAAATGAGTTTTCTTGCATGTTGGCCTTAGGTGCCTTGTGCCTGGGCGCTGTGTTCCCCTGCGCCAGTTTTGCCAGGCGCCCAGCGCCAGTTTTGCTAGGCGCTGCGCCAGTTTTGCCAGGCGCCCAGCGCCAGTTTTGCTAGGCGCTGCGCCAGTTTTGCCAGGCGCCCAGCGCCAGTTTTGCTAGGCGCCCTGCGCCAGTTTTGCTAGGCGCTCTGCGCCAGTTTGTCCGGGCGCCAGGCGCCCTGCGCCAGTTTTGCTGGGCGCCAGTTTTTCAGAATGTCTAAGTATTTTTCCGATTTTGTTTTAATCATAACTTTTGACTCGGTTATCCAAATTTAACGGTTCAAAATGCGTTTCGAAGCTAATTTCGATGTCTATCCAAATGTTCCAGCTTTATGCAAAAATGATTTATTTTACTGGTATTTTCTGGGCTGAAGTGTTCAAGTGCCCAAATGGCAATTTTTATCTACTTTCCCTATGTCGTGTCAATATCCTAAATTTGCCTAATTGAAATTGGTGTTGGTGTGAGTGGTGGGCTGAATTGGTGAGTGTGCTATGGTGAGAATTGGTGAGCAGAGGCTTCGGCCTAATTTTAATTTGGTGAGCTGATTAATGCACTATGGTGAGAATATGAATTAAAATGGTGAATTTGATTGAATTGCGGCGTGTTGTGATACATTCCCATAGCATCTCATGAAACATGTGCATTATTGGTGAGCAGAGGCTTCGGCCTAGTTTTATTTGGTGAGCAGAGGCTACGGCCTATTTGTATTTGGTGACGGATCCGACATGCATGTGCCCGTGGAGTTTGGGTTGCATTTCATTGCATAACCATACCTCTTGCATTGTGGATTTGTGATTGTAATTGTGATATGGTTATTGACTTTGTTGTGAATCTGTTTGCCTGGTTCCTTTTTCTATGCAGTGCTTAATTCCCATATGTTATTAATTATGAAAAGAGACTCACCCTACTGCTTTTATGTTGCTTCTTATGTCGGCAACGTGCAGGTAATAACGAGTGAAGGTTACCTTTATACCTTCATTTGGTATAAAGGTGGGCGGGTTCTCCCTCTGGAAGGTAGTCAGACTCCGAAAACCAGCGTTATCTCCAGCATTCTGCTGACCCTGCACAGCCTGAGCCATAGCCTGTAATGCAGCAGCAAGAGCAGCGTCGTTTCTCCCAGCCATTTCAAACTATCACTGCAGCACAAACCAAAAATTCAGAACTAATCTATTGTCATAAGACACTATGACAGGAGGACATTGGCCGGACAGACCGAACTGCTCTGATACCACTAATGTAACACCCCTTTTCTACCCGTTAATTTAATTGGAAAAATATCAGAGTTTTCAAAATTTCTTTTCATTGCAAAGGATGTTACACATACTTCAATAAAACCACACTTCTCAATAAATCAGCTCAAAAGCATAATAACCATGTATTACGTAGCGCGTCACTGAAAAGGAGAATCTCAAAACCACAGTTATCATCGCAATAAAACTTAACGTCAATAAAATCAACTACGCAGCGGAATAACAAAATAAAACAGAATTGTCAACAAAACATAACAACCAAAATCATTCATAACATTAAGTTCGCCCCCCCCCCCCCTGAGTGCTACGTATCAGAGCGTGACGACTCGACTCGAATTAGTGAAGGTACCTAGTCCTTCACTCGCAATCACCTGCACGTTACCGCATGGGGGTAACATTCAAACAGAAGGGTGAGTCCAATTCAATCCATATAATAAATCATATGATAAATAATAAGTCAAGTCACAGCTCTAAATAATCACATCACAATCATCAATCACATCACTACATAAACTCATCATTATGTCATGTAGGCATATGAAATGCAACCCGCTCACGGGCATATGCATGAGGTACCTTTTCACAAACGTCGCTTAGCCATTATGGCCTCATCGTCACTTAGCCTTTTGGGCCTCAAAAACGTCACTGGGTTTATGCATATGGGGCATGAGACACTATGACATGCACCACTCAATAACACACAAATCACGGTCAACTATGTGACCCGTCACTTACCAATTTGCCAAATAAGAGGCACAGCACCTGTCAATTCACAATTTACACAACAACATCACTTAGCCATTTAGGCCTTAACATCACTTAGCCTTTTGGGGCCTCAATACGTCACTGGGTTTTCATCGTCACTTACTCATAAAACATCATCAACTCAAACAATAGCCACTGAGGGCAAAAACGCCATTTACTAGCCTCCAAGGGCATCATCGTCATTTACACGTCATTATAAATAATAATAGCCACTAAGGGCAAAACAGTCATTTAACTAGCCACTGAGGGCATCATCGTCATTTACACATCATTATAAATAATATTAGCCACCAAGGGCAAAACAGTCATTTACACGTCATTATAAATAATATTAGCCACTAAGGGCAAAACAGTCATTTAACTAGCCACTAGGGGCATCATCGTCAAAATCATCATTTTTGACACTAAATCGTTAAAACCACTGGTCATACGCGAAAGAGGATTTTTAAAGACACCAAACGAGTTTTCAAATGTCACAGCAACGACCACAGGGGACCGCCACTTGGGCGCCCAGAAACCTTCTGAAAATATAAGTTTTTATTTTTAAAAATGGGACACACAGATAGACAACTGAAAAAGCTTCCCAACACTTTTTGAAACGTTTAAAACGGATGTCCGAGTCAAAAGATATAGCGAAAACAGTTTTCGAAAACATTTTGGGAACATCCTGAAAACTGGCGCCCAGGCACCTGGCGCCCAGCGCCCAGCAAAACGCAACACACCCATACGCACCACACGGGCGCTCAGCGCCCAGCGCCTTGGCGCAACATGCAACACACACACACGGGCGCTCAGCGCCCAGCGCCTTGGCGCCACACACAACACACGCACACGGGCGCTCAGCGCCCAGCGCTGGCACCCAGCGCCCAGCGCAACGCACACACTCACACACACGGGCGCTCAGCGCCCAGCGCTGGCACCCAGCGCCCAGCGCCTGGCGCAACGCGCGCAACACTGACACAGCACACATGCGCTCGTGGGCGCCCAGCGCCCAGACACTTCCAGCAACACGATTTTTGCACAATTTCACATACACATTGTTTTCTTCAAAATTTCCACATAATCAATCACAACCCATATTACAACCACTCATAATCACATGTAAAATCATCAAAGCCACCTATCAAACATCGAAATTCAACACATCCCAAGCACAACATAGAATCACGCATATACCAACAACAAGACATGAATTCGCCAAACATCATCATGATCATAGTTAACTCTAGGCCATCACTACTTAGGATCTATCATAGGAATCATTATAAAAATCGATAGAACTCCCCTTACCTTGAATTCGAAGAGTAGGAGCCCTCGAGACGATCACGAACGGAACCACGGCAACAATCCACGTCCCTCCCTTCCTTGGACCTTGCGATCTTCTCTTCTCCCCCCTTTCTCACTACGGCGCCCTTCTCTTCCTTTGCTCTCTTCTCAAATTTCGCCAATGCTCACAATGAAACCCTAACCCCTAGGCGCCTTGTCTCTTCGCATATGACAAGAATCATGGGCTTGGGCTTCTCACTTAAGCCCAAGTCCATCTAGTTTGGCACCTCCACCTCCTAATACCACCTATACAATTTTTAATATAATTTCCAACAATTAAATTACATTCCAATTAATTAAATCAAATTCCTAAATACTTAATTAAATAATTTAATTAAATATTTCGGGTGTTACAACTCTCCCCCACTTAGAATATTTCGTCCTCGAAATTTACCTGATCAAATAACTCTGGGTAGGACTCTCGCATCTTGCTCTCCAGCTCCCAAGTCATACTCTCGCCGGAAGCTCCCAGCCAGACCACTTTTACTAATGCAATCTCTTTGCCTCTAAGCACTTTCACTTCACGATCCTCAATCCGTACGGGCATCGTCTCCACAGTGAGATTATCCCGCACCTCTACATCATCCATATGGATCACATGAGATGGATCTGAAACATACTTCCGAAGTTGCAACACATGAAACACGTCGTGCAAATTCGAAAGATTCGGCGGTAAGGCCACTATATAAGCCACATTCCCGATTCTCTCAGAAATCTGATAAGGACCAACAAAGCGAGGAGTGAGCTTCTTCGATTTCAACGTTCGACCAACACCGGTAATAGGAGAAACCCTCAAGAACACATGCTCGCCCTCCTGAAACTCTAAATCTTTCCTCCGCTTGTCATGATAACTCTTCTGACGACTCTGCGAAGCCTTCATCTTTTCACGGATCATCTTGATCTTCTCTGTAGTCTCCCGGACAATTTCCGGTCTCAACACTACACTCTCTCCCGACTCATACCAACACAATGGCGTTCTACACTTTCGACCATACAATGCTTCAAATGGTGCCATCCCGATACTGGAATGGTAACTGTTGTTATAGGTAAACTCAATCAACGCAAGGTAGGAATCCCATGAACCCCGTTGTTCCAATACACAAGCCCTCAACAAATCTTCTAACGACTGAATTGTTCTCTCTGACTGACCATCTATCTCAGGATGATATGCTGAACTCATTTTCAGCTTTGAACCCAATTCCTTCTGCAAACTCGTCCAAAACTCTGAAGTGAACCTCGGATCCCTATCTGACACAATACTCTTCGGAACACCGTGCAACTTCACAATTTCTTTGACATAGACCTCTGCCAACCTCGACACCGGATAAGTGATATTAATAGGAATAAAGTGAGCAGACTTCGTTAACCTATCAACGATCACCCAAATAGCATCACGACCCCTAACTGTATTCGGCAATCCCGTCACAAAGTCCATCGCAATGCTATCCCACTTCCACTCTGGGACTTCCAACGGTTGAATTAACCCTGCAGGCTTCTGATGCTCAACCTTAGATTTCTGACAGGTTAAACAGGCATACACAAACTGTGCCACATCTCTCTTCATACCATACCACCAAAACATCTTTTTCAGATCTTGATACATTTTCGTCGCTCCAGGATGTATACTCAACTTGCTACGGTGACCCTCCTCTAAAATTGCCTTTCTCATCTCCTCATCATCCGGAACACAGATCCTACCTCGGAACCTCAACACACCACTGGAATCCAATTTGAAATCTTCATCTTCAGATTGACCAACCCCATTAATTAAATCTACTAACTTGACATCTGACTTCTGAGCCTCTCTGATGCTGCCCAGGAAATCATTATCGATCTTTAACTTTCCCAGCTTGACACTGCGAGGTGTCATTTTACAAACCAAACTCAAATCTCTGAATTCCTCAATCAACTCTAATTCTTTCACCATCATTGCCGACATATGCAAAGACTTTCTGCTTAAAGCATCAGCCACGACATTAGCTTTGCCGGGATGATAATTCAAACCAAAGTCATAATCCTTCAAGAGCTCCAACCACCGACGCTGTCTCATATTCAACTCTTTCTGATCGAACAGGTACTTTAGACTCTTATGATCACTGAACACTTCGAACCTCGAACCATAAAGGTAGTGCCTCCAAATCTTAAGCACAAATACCACAGCAGCCAATTCCAAATCATGCGTAGGGTAATTTTTCTCATGAACCCGCAACTGCCTCGACGCATACGCAACGACTTTCCCATCTTGCATCAGCACACCCCCAAGACCCATCTTCGAAGCGTCACAATATACAACAAACGGTTCCTCCGGATTAGGAAACGTCAAAACAGGCGACGTCGTCAATCTCTTTTTCAGTTCCATAAAACTTTCCTCACAGCGAGCATCCCAAACAAAAACTTTACCCTTACAGGGCAACTGAGTCAACGGAAGGGCCAACTTGGAAAAACCCTCGATGAACCTCCTGTAGTACCCAGCCAAACCCAAAAAGCTTCTAATCTCTGTTGCGGACTTCGGAGCCTCCCACTCTAAAACTGCTTCTACTTTTGCCGGATCAACTGCAATACCATTACCAGAAATCACGTGCCCAAGGAAGCTCACTTCTTTCAGCCAGAACTCTCACTTTGATAACTTAGCATACAACTTTTTCTCTTTCAGAACTTCTAACACTGTCTTCAGGTGCTCAGCATGCTCTTCCTCTGACTTAGAATAAACCAGAATGTCATCTATGAAGATCACCACAAACCGATCTAGGTAATTATGGAAAATAAGATTCATATATTCCATAAATACACCAGGAGCATTGGTCACACCGAACAGCATCACTGAATATTCATAATGCCCATACCTTGTCCTGAATGCTGTCTTCTGAACATCCTCATCCTTCACTTTAATCTGATGATATCCGGACCTTAAATCAATTTTTGCTGAAAACACGGGCACCCACTAACTGATCCATCAGATCGTCGATCCTCGGAAGCGGATACTTATTCTTGATAGTTACCTTATTCAACTGACGATAGTCTACGCATAACCTCATGCTCCCATCTTTCTTCTTCACTAACAATACCGGAGCTCCCCACGGTGACACACTCGGTCTCACAAACTTCTTCTCAAGCAATTCTTCAAGTTGCGTCTTCAACTCAGACAATTCAGACGCCGACATCCTGTACGGTGCCATAGACACAGGCCTCGTACCAGGTACAAGATCAATCGAAAACTCAACTTCTCTCTCCGGCGGCACACCCGGAATTTCATCAGGAAAAACCTCAGGGAACTCGCGTACCACTTGCAGTTCTTCAATAACAGCCTGACTCTCAGCAGACAACGATGCCATCAATGCAAAAAGCTGAACTCCTTCTTTCTTCAACTTCTTCAACTGACAAGCAGATACCAAAATAGAATCTTCTTCCCCGAAACTGACCGACTTGCTACGACAGTTGATATGAACGTGATTATTCTCTAACCAGTCCATGCCTAAGATTACATCCAGACCTCTCAACGGCAAGCAAACAAAATTCACAATAAAGTCCCTGCCGAAGATCGACACGGGACACTAGGAACACACCTGGGACGTAATCACCGACCCCTTCGCAGGAGTATCGACAACCATATCCCCACACATAGCAGATAAAACAAGACCCAATCTTTTACAACAATCAACAGATATAAAGCAATGGGTAGCACCAGTATCAATAAGAGATTTCAGAGAAGTACCATTAATAAAACACGTACCTCTAATCAGACCATCCTTCTCATCAGGCTCCTCTCCTGCCAATGCGAACACCTTCCCAGTAGACCTTTCCTTCTTCGGCTTTGTACACTTCGTACTGATATGCCCAGACTCACCACAGTTAAAGCACACCACATCCTTAACCTTACACTCGGCCGCCATATGACCCTTTTTACCACAGCGATAGCAAACCCTCTCATCAGTCCTGCATGTAGTACTCTTGTGGCCAGGCTTGCCACACTTATAACAGACAATGCTAGCAGGGGCATCTCCCCCACTAGAACTCTTACCTCCAGCAGCCTTCTGATAACTCTTACCCGCAGGAACCTCATACGGCTTGCTTCGGCTCTGAAACTTACCCTTTTTCTCAGAAGTAGCTTTGTAATGAGCAGTACTGTCCTCCTCAAAGATTCTACAACTGTCAACCAGATCAGCGAACACCCGAATCTTCTGATAACCAATGGCCTTTTTCATATCAGGCCTCAACCCATTCTCGAACTTGATGCATTTAGAAAATTCAGCTGTAGCCTCACTGTAGTGTGGATAAAATTTTGCCAGTTCCACGAACTTCGCCGCATATGCAGTCACAGACATACCACCCTGTTTCAGTTCCAAGAACTCTATCTCTTTCTTTCCTCGGACGTCTTCAGGAAAATATTTTCTCAGAAATTCCCTGCTGAATACCTCCCAAGTAATCTCTTCCTGAATAGTCTCTAACCTCTGCCTAGTAGCCAACCACCAGTCGTCGGCCTCCTCGGCTAACATGTGGGTACCAAAACGGACCTTCTGCTCAACAGTGCAGTCCATCATTCTGAAAATTCTCTCGATCTCTTTCAACCAAGCCATAGCACCATCTGGATCATATTTGCCCTTAAAGGTGGGCGGGTTCTCCCTCTGGAAGGTAGGCAGACTCCGAAAACCAGCGTTATCTCCAGCATTCTGCTGACCCTGCACAGCCTGAGCCATAGCCTGTAATGCAGCAGCAAGAGCAGCGTCGTTTCTCCCAGCCATTTCAAACTATCACTGCAGCACAAACCAAAAATTCAGAACTAATCTATTGTCATAAGACACTATGACAGGAGGACATTGGCCGGACAGACCGAACTGCTCTGATACCACTAATGTAACACCCCTTTTCTACCCGTTAATTTAATTGGAAAAATATCAGAGTTTTCAAAATTTCTTTTCATTGCAAAGGATGTTACACATACTTCAATAAAACCACACTTCTCAATAAATCAGCTCAAAAGCATAATAACCATGTATTACGTAGCGCGTCACTGAAAAGGAGAATCTCAAAACCACAGTTATCATCGCAATAAAACTTAACGTCAATAAAATCAACTACGCAGCGGAATAACAAAATAAAACAGAATTGTCAACAAAACATAACAACCAAAATCATTCATAACATTAAGTTCGTCCCCCCCTCCCCTGAGTGCTACGTATCAGAGCGTGACGACTCGACTCGAATTAGCGAAGGTACCTAGTCCTTCACTCGCAATCACCTGCACGTTACCGCATGGGGGTAACATTCAAACAGAAGGGTGAGTCCAATTCAATCCATATAATAAATCATATGATAAATAATCACATCACAATCATCAATCACATCACTACATAAACTCATCATTATGTCATGTAGGCATATGAAATGCAACCCACTCACGGGCATATGCATGAGGTACCTTTTCACAAACGTCGCTTAGCCATTATGGCCTCATCGTCACTTAGCCTTTTGGGCCTCAAAAACGTCACTGGGTTTATGCATATGGGGCATGAGACACTATGACATGCACCACTCAATAACACACAAATCACGGTCAACTATGTGACCCGTCACTTACCAATTTGCCAAATAAGAGGCACGGCACCTGTCAATTCACAATTTACACAACAACATCACTTAGCCATTTAGGCCTTAACATCACTTAGCCTTTTGGGGCCTCAATACGTCACTGGGTTTTCATCGTCACTTACTCATAAAACATCATCAACTCAAACAATAGCCACTGAGGGCAAAAACGTCATTTACTAGCCTCCAAGGGCATCATCGTCATTTACACGTCATTATAAATAATAATAGCCACTAAGGGCAAAATAGTCATTTAACTAGCCACTGAGGGCATCATCGTCATTTACACATCATTATAAATAATATTAGCCACCAAGGGCAAAACAGTCATTTACACGTCATTATAAATAATATTAGCCACTAAGGGCAAAACAGTCATTTAACTAGCCACTAGGGGCATCATCGTCAAAATCATCATTTTTGACACTAAATCGTTAAAACCACTGGTCATACGCGAAAGAGGATTTTTAAAGACACCAAACGAGTTTTCAAATGTCACAGCAACGACCACAGGGGACCGCCACTTGGGCGCCCAGCAACCTTCTGAAAATATAAGTTTTTATTTTTAGAAATGGGACACACAGATAGACAACTGAAAAAGCTTCCCAACACTTTTTGAAACGTTTAAAACGGATGTCCAAGTCAAAAGATATAGCGAAAACAGTTTTCGAAAACATTTTGGGAACATCCTGAAAACTGGCGCCATGGGCGCCCAGCACCCAGGCACCTGGCGCCCAGCGCCCAGCAAAACGCAACACACCCATACGCACCACACGGGCGCTCAGCGCCCAGCGCTGGCACCCAGCGCCTTGGCGCAACATGCAACACACACACGGGCGCTCAGCGCCCAGCGCCTTGGCGCCACACACAACACACGCACACGGGCGCTCAGCGCCCAGCGCCCAGCGCAACGCACACACTCACACACACGGGCGCTCAGCGCCCAGCGCTGGCACCCAGCGCCTGGCGCAACGCGCGCAACACTGACACAGCACACATGCGCTCATGGGCGCCCAGCGCCCAAACACTTTCAGCAACACGATTTTTGCACAATTTCACATACACATTGTTTTCTTCAAAATTTCCACATAATCAATCACAACCCATATTACAACCACTCATAATCACATGTAAAATCATCAAAGCCACCTATCAAACATCGAAATTCAACACATCCCAAGCACAACATAGAATCACGCATATACCAACAAGACATGAATTCGCCAAATATCATCATGATCATAGTTGACTCTAGGCCATCACTACTTAGGATCTATCATAGGAATCATTATAAAAATCGATAGAACTCCCCTTACCTTGAATTCGAAGAGTAGGAGCCCTCGAGACGATCACGAACGGAACCACGGCAACAATCCACCTCCCTCCCTTCCTTGGACCTTGCGATCTTCTCTTCTCCCCCCTTTCTCACTACGGCGCCCTTCTCTTCCTTTGCTCTCTTCTCAAATTTCGCCAATGCTCACAATGAAACCCTAACCCCTAGGCGCCTTGTCTCTTCGCATATGACAAGAATCATGGGCATGGGCTTCTCACTTAAGCCCAAGTCCATCTAGTTTGGCACCTCCACCTCCTAATACCACCTATACAATTTTTAATATAATTTCCAATAATTAAATTACATTCCAATTAAATAAATCAAATTCCTAAATACTTAATTAAATAATTTAATTAAATATTTAGGGTGTTACAACCTCTGCAAAGAAGTGGGCCATTATGCTAATAATTGTCCGTCAAGGAAAGCTTTCTTGGATTCTCCTGATGCTCCGAGACAGGCTCGAGTCAACACGTTGGATGCCAAGACCATCAAGCCAACTGATAATCTTATAAGGGGTACAGGTTCTCTCTTTAATCAAACTGTTAATATTCTGTATGATTCTGGTGCTACTCACTGTTTTATCTCCGAAGCATGTGCTGAACGTTTAGGATTAGAAGTATCTCCTATATCTGAACCAATCACAATTCGTACTGCGGCAAGGGGTCGTGTTCGAACCCAATCATTGTGCCTTAACTGTCTGCTTACTATAGGAGGCAGGGATTTCGTTGTTGATTTTATCTGTTTGCCTACGAGGGGAATGGAAATCGTTTTGGGAATGAATTGGATGACTTCAAATCACATTACTATTGACTGTTTCAATCGGGCAATTAATTTTCCTTCTGAAGTAGCGGGACATTCACTACCTGCAGATGATGGTGTTACTTCATTCGCTTCAGCCAGCCAGTCTCTATTCCAAGGTGCGAAAGCTTTTGTTGTTATTTTGTCTGCATCAACTGAACCTGATTTGGATTTATCGTCTATTCAAGTTGTTAATGAATTCTTAGATGTTTTTCCCGAGGAAGTCTCCTCTTTGCCTCCAGAACGAGAGGTAGAATTCTCTATAGATTTGGCGCCTAGTACAGGGCCAATATCCATAGCACCTTATAGGATGTCTCCTCTCGAACTGAAGGAATTGAAGTCCCAACTTGGGGAATTAATTTCCAAGAAGTTTATTCGACCGAGTGCTTCTCCATGGGGTGCTCCGGTATTGCTAGTCAAGAAGAAGGACGGAAGCATGAGATTATGCATAGACTACCGTCAGCTGAATAAAATCACTATCAAGAACAAGTATCCATTGCCAAGGATAGATGATCTACTTGACCAACTTCGAGGTGCTAAAGTTTTCTCTAAAATTGATCTAAGGTCAGGGTACCATCAAATCAGGGTAAGAGCCTTAGACATTCCGAAGACTGCGTTTCGTACGAGGTACGGACACTACGAGTTTGTGGTGATGCCTTTCGGATTGACTAATGCTCCGGTCGTATTCATGGATTATATGAATAGAGTATTTCATTCTTACCTAGATCAGTTTGTGGTCGTCTTTATTGATGATATCTTGGTTTACTCAAAGTCAGCTGAGGAGCATGCTCAGCATCTCCGTATTGTTCTAAGAGTACTCCGAGAAAAGAAACTCTATGCTAAACCGTCAAAGTGTGACTTTTGGATGTCGGAAGTAAAGTTCTTGGGTCATGTGATTTCCCAAGAAGGGGTTGCAGTTGATCCTAGCAAGGTGGAAGCAGTGTTGAATTGGGAACGGCCGACGTCTGTGACAGAGATCAGAAGCTTTCTGGGTTTAGCTGGTTACTATAGAAGATTCATTGAAGGTTTTTCACAATTGGTACTTCCGCTTACTCGGCTAACTCGCAAGGGCCAACCGTTTACTTGGGATACCGATTGTGAAGAGTGCTTCCTTGGATTGAAAGAAAAGCTAACTTCTGCCCCAATCCTAATTCTTTCGGATCCGTCATTGGGATTTCAGATTTACAGTGATGCATCTGGGAAGGGTTTAGGATGCGTTCTCATGCAGAATCAACACGTTGTGGCCTATGCATCGAGACAATTGAAGACGCATGAACGGAATTACCCAACTCATGACTTAGAGTTGGCGGCTATTGTGTTTGCACTGAAAATTTGGAGGCATTACCTTTACGGTTCTCGTTTCGAGGTTTTTAGTGATCACAAGAGCTTGAAATATCTATTTGACCAAAAGGAGTTGAATAACAGACAGAGAAGGTGGACTGAATTTTTGAAGGACTATGACTTCGAATTGAAATATCACCCTGGGAAAGCCAATGTGGTAGCAGATGCTCTGAGCAGGAAGTCCATCCACACGGCAAGGTTAATGGTTCACGAGATGGCTTTGTTGGAGTCATTCTGAGACTTGAAGCTCAAGGTAGCAAGAAAGAGGGACCGCATAGTATTGCGGCATATACGGGTAGCCAGTGTGCTAAGGGAACAAATCTGTGTAGCTCAAGGAGCTGATATGAAGTTACAGTCTCAGAGGGGGTCGCCAGATTTCACTGAGGATAGCGATGGCATGATTTGCTTTAATGGGAGGATTTGTGTTCCCGATGATGATGATATCAAAAGGCAAGTATTGGAAGAAGCTCATAGGAGTCAGTACTCTGTACATCCGGGATCCACCAAGATGTATCGAGACTTGAAGTTAATGTATTGGTGGCCTGGAATGAAGACCGAGGTTGCAGAATTTGTTTCTCGGTGCTTAACTTGTCAGAAGGTTAAGGCGGAACACCGAAGACCGGGCGGTCAGTTACAACCGCTAGATGTACCAGTTTGGAAGTGGGAAGATATCTCAATGGACTTCGTCATGGGTTTGCCAAGGTCACAGGCAGGCAATGATTCTATTTGGGTAGTAGTGGACCGATTGACTAAATCCGCTCACTTTATTCCCGTTCGCTCGACTTATAAGGTTTCCAAGTTAGCAGATGAATATGTGAGGAACATTATCAGACTGCATGGAGTCCCAACGAGCATTGTGTCAGACCGAGATCCCAAGTTTACTTCCAGGTTCTGGAGAGCATTGAATGAAGCTTTGGGAACAAGGGTGCTGGTTAGCACTGCTTATCATCCTCAGAATGATGGTCAGTTGGAGAGGACTATTCAGACTCTGGAGGACATGCTTCGGGCTTGTGTGCTTGATAGCGGGAGAAAATGGGAAGACCATCTTCCGTTAGTCGAATTCTCCTACAACAACAGTTACCACTCCAGCATTGGAATGGCACCATTTGAAGCACTTTATGGTAGGAAGTGTAGAACTCCGTTGTGTTGGTGGGAGATTGGTGAAGATAAGTTTTTGGGACCCGATATGATTCGGGAAACTACTGAGAAGATCAAGTTAATTCGAGAAAAGATGAAGGTTGCTCAGAGTCGGCAAAAGAGCTACGCTGACAACCGAAGGAGACCGTTGGAGTTTGAGGTCGGTGATCATGTGTTCTTGAAAGTTTCTCCAACCATAGGTACTGGGAGAGCTTTGCGAGCGAGGAAGCTCAGTCCTCGATATGTTGGACCTTTCCAAATCATCGAGCGGATTGGGCCCGTTGCCTATCGCCTCGCATTGTCTCCGGCCCTATCGAACCTCCATGATGTGTTCCACGTGTCTCAGTTGAGGAGGTATGTTCCCGACTTGCATCAGCCGTTGAGTGTTGATACTATTGACCTGCGACCAGATTTGTCATTTCAACCTTATCCAAGGTATATCTTGGAGCGTGGTGTGAAGACGCTACGGTCAAGAACTATTCCTATTGTTAAAGTGGTCTGGGATGGATTCTCAATCGAGGAGGCTACCTGGGAACTGGAAGAAGACATGAGTGCTTGATATCCCTATCTCTTTCAGTAAGGTACGTCTCGTCAATTTTGAGGACAAATTTTTTAAAAGTTGTGGTGATTGTAACATCCCTAATTTTTAAAATTATGAATTATGTGGATTTTAAATAATCCCTAGCCGAGGAAAATAATAATCCGCGATTCGTAACTATATTAGTATTCTAACCCTCGAATTATGCCCCAAAACGAGGTGTTAAAAGAAAATTTGGAGCTAGGGGGCATTATGGTCATTTCGCACCTTTGACCCACCCCCAGCTTTTAAAAGACTGGACACACTCACACCCTCCCACTTAAGCTCATTTCTGAAAACAGAAAGAAGAAGAGTACTAAAAATCAGAGAAAAGAAGAAGGAGAGGGCGAAGTGGAGAGGAGGAAGAAGACTTGAGCTGAATTCATCTACTTCTTGCATGTAAGTCCTCCTTCAACATTCCTACTCCATTTTCCAATTCCTTTCTAATGAGCCAAGTTTCAAAGCCTGATTCTCCCTATATTCCTCCTTGCCATTTTCGCATATCAAAGCTCCAAGTGAGGAAGGAGATGGAGTTTTGAGCAATAGCTGTCTTGCATGTTCAGTGGAAGCTTCTAAGAAAGAGATTTCAGACTTGCATGGTTGATTGAAAGGAGGATTTGAGTAGTGGTGCAGCTGGGTTCGAGATTGGACAGAAAAGAGTGACTGTCTTGGAAGCGGTTCGAGTACTAGCGGGGAGCGTTCGTGTGATTCGGATCAACACCTACGTACTCCGGCTCCATTCTCGGAATTTCTACGCACCGGTGAGTTCTACTCACGATAGGGTATTTTGATATTCTGAACTTGTTTTCGATATGGAATCCCTTGGTTACATTTTCTGTTTTCAAAGGTCCTAGAACCGAAAAGCGATTTTCGAGTCAAAACGGCATTTTACGGTTTATTGAGAATTTTATTGAATCATTGAAATGAAACACTTTATATATATTCTGGAATAGTTGGAAATTTTCTGGATTTCAGGTGATTGAAATTAGGAATCAAATTGGATGAGAACGGAGAGCGAAAATGGGAAAAGTGTGAAATTCTGGTAACAGATACAGGTCGCACGGACCGTGCGCCCCTGGGCACGGATCGTGCGCCTGCTTCGGATTGGAAGTATTGGAAACAGAACGGAACGCACGGGTCGTGCGCCCCTGGGCCCGAATCGTGCGTTTCCTTCTGGTAGATGGGTCCTGAGTAGTGCACCACGCACGGGTCGTGCGCCCCTGGGCACGGGTCGTGCGTGTGGTTCTGTTACAGGTTTCCGTTTTCTCGTTTTGTCGCTCCGTTTGATCCCGAACCTTTTCTAATCTCTTTCTCAATCATTTAAAAAGGAATTGCCTTATTAAAAACCGTATTTTGAGCTTGTTCAACTCATGTTTTTGAAAAGAGTTTCGAAAGCACATTTAATTGAAAAACCGAAACCCTAGGATACGACTGGGTACACCAATCTATGAACTGATTGAATATGTAACGCCCTAAAATATTTAATTAATTTATTTAATTAAGTATTTGAGGATTTAAATTAATTTAATTGACATAATTTATTTATCTCAATTTTTATTTATTTTGGTGGTATTAGGAGGGAGTGGAGGCGCCACTTGCATGACTTGGGCTTAAGTGAAAAGCCCAAGCCCATGATTCCCAATGTATGCGAAGTGGATAGGCTAGTGGAGGCTAGGGTTTTGGTGAAAATTTCGAAGTTGCAAGAGAGAGCAAGAGAGAAAGAGAAATAGCGTGAGAAAGAGAGAGAGAGAGCAAGGCGGCCAAGAGGAGAAGGAGAAGAAAATTCGAAGATCAAGGAGGGAGGAGATCTCCGTTGTTGCTGTGGATCTGTAGGTGACTGCATCCTAGGCATCGAATTCTTCTTGAAAAGGTTAGGGGAGCTCTATCCTTCCATCTAATAAATCTATGATAGGCCCTAGATCTAAGGTTTCTACTAGATCCATGATGTTCTTGATGTTCTTTGCGTTCTTGATGTTCTTGATGTTAACTTTCATATATATGTATATCATGAGTCTATGTGAATTGATTTATTGCTTGGTTTTGATCTATGAATTGCATTATTTGGTGGTGTTATGCGTATGTGATGAGAATTAGAATATTGATCTATGCGTTGGCTTGTTGAAGAATGTGGTCGCATAAGGGGTTGTGGGTGTGGGCGCCTAGGGCGCCATGATGGGGTTAGTGATGTTGATTGGTTTAATTGAGTTTTGATAAAATTGAGTTTTAGTGTTTTTGAATGAGAAAAGTGCATTTTTAGTTGCTGGAAAAAAAATGAGTTTTTACACTTTAAAATTTGTTAGGAAACCAATTTTTAGTGTTGAAGAAATTGTTGAACAAATTCTGGGTGTGCTGCTGTTTTTCTGGGCGCTAAGCGCCTGTGCTGGGCGCTGGGCGCCTGATGGCGTGTGTGCGGCGCGTTGTTGCGCCTGGGCGCTAGGCGCCCGTGTTGTGTTGTGCTGTGCGTGTGTGCGCGCCTGGGCGCTGGACGCCTGTGGCGTGCGTGTTGCCTGCGTTGTTGCGCCTGGGCGCTAGGCGCCCGTGTCTTGTTGTGTTGCGCTGTGTTGCGCGCTGTTGCTCCTGGGCGCTAGGCGCCCGTGTTGTGTTGCGTCGTTGTTGCCTGGGCGCTGGGCGCCTGTGCACTTGTTGCCTGGTTGCCTGGGCGCCTAAAGCGCCTGTTCCCAGGATGTTGCCTGATTTTTCCCAAAATTATTTTTATCATAACTTTTGACTCAGACGTCCGTTTTGAACGATTCAAAAAGTGTCGTGAAGCTCTTTACGTTGTCCATCTATGGGTCTAATTTTTAAAATGAAAAATTGTTATTTTCTGATTGTTTGTGGGAGCCCAAGTGGCCGTCCCCGGTGATCGTCCTAGTGACATTGAAAAATGATATGAAGCTCTTTAAAAATCCCTTTTGGTGTATAAACAACAGTTTTAGCGAAGTAATGTCAAAAATGATGATTTTGACGATGATGCCTTCGGGGCTAGTTAAATGACTGTTTCGCCCTTAGTGGCTATTATCATTAATTATGACGTGTAAAAGACTGTTTTGCCCCTAGTGGCCAAAGTTGTAGATAATGATGTGTAAATGACGAGGATGCCCTTGGTGGTTAGTCAAATGACGTTTTTGCCCTCAGTGGCTATTGTTGGAGTTGATTGATGTTTATGTGTAAGCGACGATGAAAAACCAGTGACGTTTGGGGCCCGAAGGGCTAAGTGATGTTAAGGTCTAAATGGCCAAGTGACGTTGTGTGATGATGATGAATTTGACAGGTGCTGTGCTCCGTGCGAGCAAACCGGTAAGTGACGGGTCACATTGTTGACTATGATCTGAGTAATTGTGTGATTGTGTGTTGTGAGTGGTGCATGTCATAGTGTCTCATGCCCATATGCATAAAACCAGTGACGTTTTGAGGCCTGAGTGGCTAAGTGATGATGAGGCCTGAGTGGCTAAGCGACGTTTTGTAAAAAGGTACCTTCATGCATATACCTGCGAGTGGGTTGCATTTCATAAATCTATATGACATGAGATGAGTTATTGTAAGAGATGTGAATGGACTGTGATGTGATATTTGGTGTTTTTGGATGCTGATTGTTCTAGTGCGTTGCCCAGGATTAGTACTTATCATATTTTCTATTATATGGATTGAAATGATGCTCACCCTTTCCTGTTTGAATGTTACCCCTGTGTTGGTAACGTGCAGGTGATTCCCAGTGAAGGTCTTAGCTTCACTTTTTGAGTCGAGTCGTCATGCTCTGATACGTAGCACTCAGGGGGGAAAACGAACTCGGCATTTATTAATGATTTTTGGTTGTTATGTCCATGTGGACTATTTGGTTATGTTTTACTATTTTTCCGCTGCGTAGATGGTTTTGTTATGTTGAGTTTTATAAGCGACGTTAAAATGAGGCTTGAGATTTTGATATTGCGAAGTGCTACGTGGACGTATGATTTTTGAGTTAAACTGTTTTTAAAGTTTGATAAGCGACGTTTTATTGGAGTATGTGTAACATTCCCTATGAATGAAATTTTTCAAACTCTGATTTTCATAAACAAAGTGACGGGTAGAAAGGGGTGTTACATTAGTGGTATCAGAGCAGTTCGGTCTGTCCGGCCAATGTTGTCCTGTCATAGTGTCTTATGACAATAGATTAGTTCTGAATCTTTGGTTTGTGCTGCAGTGATAGTTCATAATGGCTGGTAGGAACGACGCTGCTCTTGCTGCTGCATTGCAAGCTATGGCTCAGGCAGTGCAGGGTCAGCAAAACGTTGGAGATAATGCTGGTTTTAGGAGTCTGACTACCTTCCAGAGGGAGAATCCGCCCACCTTTAAGGGCAAATATGATCCAGATGGTGCTATGGCTTGGCTAAAGGAGATCGAGAGGATTTTCAGGGTGATGGACTGTACTGTTGAGCAGAAGGTCCGCTTTGGTACCCACATGTTAGCCGAGGAGGCCGACGACTGGTGGTTGGCTACTAGGCAGAGGTTAGAGGCTGTGCAGGAAGAAATTACTTGGGAGGTTTTCAGCAGGGAATTTCTGAGGAAGTATTTTCCTGAAGACGTCCGAGGGAAGAAAGAGATAGAGTTTTTAGAGCTGAAGCAGGGTGGTATGTCTGTGACTGCCTATGCGGCAAAATTTGTGGAACTAGCAAAATTTTATCCACACTACAGTGAGGCTACAGCTGAATTTTCAAAATGCATCAAATTTGGGAATGGGTTAAGGCCTGATATTAAACAGGCCATTGGTTATCAGAAGATTCGTGTGTTCGCAGATCTGGTTGACAGTTGCAGGATCTTCGAGGAGGACAGTACTGCTCGCTACAAAGCTACTTCTGAGAAAAAGGGCAAGTTTCAGAGTCGAAGCAAGCCGTATGAGGTTCCTGCAGGTAAGGGCTATCAGAGGGCTGCTGGAGGTAAGGGTTCTAGTGGGGGAGATGCCCCTGCTAGCATTGTCTGTTATAAGTGTGGCAAACCTGGCCACAAGAGTACCACATACAGGTCTGATGAAAGGAATTGCTACCGTTGCGGTAAAAAGGGTCATATGGCAGCTGAGTGTAAGGTCAAAGATGTGGTGTGTTTCAACTGTGGTGAGTCTGGGCATATCAGTACAAAGTGTACAAAGCCGAAAAAGGAAAGGTCTACTGGGAAGGTATTTGCATTGGCAGGAGAGGAGCCTGATGATGATGATGGTCTGATTAGAGGTACGTGTTTTATTAATGGTACTTCTCTGAAATCTCTTATTGATACTGGTGCTACCCATTGTTTTATATCTGTTGATTGCTGTAAACGATTGGGTCTTGTGTTATCTGCTATGTGTGGGGATATGGTTGTCGATACTCCTGCGAAGGGGTCGGTGATTACGTCCCAGGTGTGTTCTCAGTGTCCCGTGTCGATCTTCGGCAGGGACTTTGTTGTGAATTTTGTTTGTTTGCCATTGAGAGGTCTGGATGTGATCTTAGGCATGGACTGGTTAGAGGATAATCACGTTCATATCAACTGTCGTAGCAAGTCAGTTAGTTTCGGTGAAGAAAGTTCTGTTTTGGTATCTGCTGATCAGTTGAAGAAATTGAAGAAAGAAGGAGTTCAATTATTTGCGTTGATGGCTTCGTTGTCTGCTGAGAGTCAGGCTGTTATCAAAGAACTGAAGGTAGTACGTGAATTTCCTGAGGTCTTTCCTGATGAAATTCCGGGTGTGCCACCGGAAAGAGAAGTTGAATTTTCGATTGATCTTGTACCTGGTACGAGGCCTGTGTCTATGGCTCCGTACAGAATGTCGGCGTCGGAACTGTCTGAGTTGAAAACGCAACTTGAAGAATTGCTTGAGAAGAAGTTTGTATGACCGAGTGTATCACCGTGGGGAGCTCCGGTATTGTTAGTGAAAAAGAAAGATGGGAGCATGAGGTTATGTGTGGACTATCGTCAGTTGAATAAGGTAACTATCAAGAATAAGTATCCGCTTCCGAGGATCGACGATCTGATGGATCAGTAAGTGGGTGCTCGTGTTTTCAGCAAAATTGATTTGAGGTCCGGATATCATCAGATTAAGGTAAAGGATGAGGATGTTCAGAAAACGGCGTTCAGGACAAGGTATGGGCATTATGAGTATTCAGTGATGCCGTTCGGTGTGACCAATGCTCCTGGTGTATTTATGGAATATATGAACCGTATTTTCCATAATTACCTAGATCGGTTTGTGGTGATCTTCATAGATGATATTCTAGTTTATTCTAAGTCAGAGGAAGAGCATGCTGAGCACCTGAAGTCAGTGTTGGAAGTTTTAAAAGAGAAAAAGCTGTACGCTAAGCTATCGAAGTGTGAGTTCTGGCTGAAAGAGGTGAGTTTCCTTGGGCACGTGATTTCTGGTAATGGTATTGCGGTTGATCCGGCAAAAGTAGAAGCAGTATTGGAGTGGGAGTCTCTGAAGTCCGTAACGGAGATTAGAAGCTTTTTGGGTTTGGCTGGGTACTACAGGAGGTTCATCGAGGGTTTTTCCAAGTTGGCCCTTCCGTTGACTCAGTTGACCTGCAAGGGTAAAGTTTTTGTTTGGGATGCTCGGTGTGAGGAAAGTTTTATGGAACTGAAAAAGAGATTGACGACGTCGCCTGTTTTGACGTTACCTAATCCAGAGGAACCGTTCGTTGTGTATTGTGACGCTTCGAAGATGGGTCTCGGTGGTGTGTTGATGCAGGATGGGAAAGTCGTTGCGTATGCGTCGAGGCAGTTGCGGATTCATGAGAAAAATTACCCTACGCATGATTTGGAGTTGGCTGCTGTGGTATTTGTGCTCAAGATTTGGAGGCACTACCTGTATGGTTCGAGGTTCGAAGTGTTCAGTGATCATAAGAGTCTAAAGTATCTGTTCGATCAGAAAGAGTTGAATATGAGACAGCGTCGGTGGTTGGAACTCTTGAAGGATTATGACTTTGGTTTGAATTATCATCCCGGCAAAGCTAATGTCGTGGCTGATGCTTTAAGCAGAAAGTCATTGCATATGTCGGCAATGATGGTGAAAGAATTAGAGTTAATTGAAGAATTCAGGGATTTGAGTTTGGTTTGTAAAATGACACCTCGCAGTGTCAAGCTGGGAATGTTAAAGATCGATAATGATTTCCTAAGCAGCATCAGGGAGGCTCAGAAGTCAGATGTCAAGTTAGTGGATTTAATTAATGGGGTCGGTCAATCTGAAGGTGAAGATTTCAAATTAGATTCCAGTGGTGTGTTGAGGTTCCGGGGTAGGATCTGTGTTCCAGACGATGAAGAGATGAGAAAGGCAATTTTAGAGGAGGGCCACCGTAGCAAGTTGAGTATCCATCCTGGAGCGACGAAAATGTATCAAGATCTGAAAAAGATGTTTTGGTGGTATGGTATGAAGAGAGATGTGGCGCAGTTTGTGTATGCCTGTTTGACCTGTCAAAAGTCGAAGGTTGAGCACCAGAAGCCGGCAGGGTTAATGCAACCGTTGGAAGTTCCAGAGTGGAAATGGGATAGCATAGCGATGGATTTTGTGACGGGGTTACCGAATACAGTTAGGGGTCATGACGCTATTTGGGTGATCATTGATAGGTTATCGAAGTCTGCTCATTTTATTCCTATTAATATCACTTATCCGGTGTCGAGGTTGGCAGAGGTCTATGTCAAAGAAATTGTGAGGCTGCACGGTGTTCCGAAGAGTATTGTGTCAGATAGGGATCCGAGGTTCACTTCTGAGTTTTGGAAGAGTCTACAGAAAGAATTGGGTTCAAAGTTAAAAATGAGTTCGGCGTATCATCCCCAGACAGACGGTCAGTCAGAGAGGACCATTCAGTCGTTAGAGGATTTGTTGAGGGCTTGTGTATTGGAACAGCGGGGTTCGTGGGATTCCTACCTTGCGTTGATTGAGTTTACTTATAACAACAGTTACCATGCCAGTATTGGGATGGCACCATTTGAAGCATTGTATGGTCGAAGGTGTAGAACGCCATTGTGTTGGTATGAGTCGGGAGAGAGTGTAGTATTGGGACCGGAGATTGTCCGGGAGACTACAGAGAAGATCAAGATGATCCGTGAAAAGATGAAGGCTTCGCAGAGTCGTCAGAAGAGTTATCATGACAAGCGGAGGAAGGATTTAGAGTTTCAGGAGGGTGAGCATGTGTTCTTGAGGGTTTCTCCTATTACCGGTGTTGGTCGAGCGTTGAAATCGAAGAAGCTCACTCCTCGATTTGTTGGTCCTTATCAGATTTCTGAAAGAATCGGAAATGTGGCTTATAGAGTGGCCCTACCGCCAAATCTTTCGAACTTGCATGACGTGTTTCACGTGTCACAACTTCGGAAGTATGTTTCGGATCCATCTCATGTGATCCATATGGATGATGTGGAGGTGCGGGATAATCTCACTGTGGAGACGATGCCCGTACGGATTGAGGATCGTGAAGTGAAAGCACTTAGAGGCAAAGAGATTGCATTAGTGAAAGTGGTCTGGCTAGGAGCTGCCGGCGAGAGTATGACTTGGGAACTAGAGAGCAAGATGCGAGAATCCTACCCAGAATTGTTTGATCAGGTAAATTTCGAGGACGAAATATTTTAAGTGGGGGAGAGTTGTAACGCCCTAAAATATTTAATTAATTTATTTAATTAAGTATTTGAGGATTTAAATTAATTTAATTGACATAATTTATTTATCTCAATTTTTATTTATTTTGGTGGTATTAGGAGGGAGTGGAGGCGCCACTTGCATGACTTGGGCTTAAGTGAAAAGCCCAAGCCCATGATTCCCAATGTATGCGAAGTGGATAGGCTAGTGGAGGCTAGGGTTTTGGTGAAAATTTCGAAGTTGCAAGAGAGAGCAAGAGAGAAAGAGAAATAGCGTGAGAAAGAGAGAGAGAGCAAGGCGGCCAAGAGGAGAAGGAGAAGAAAATTCGAAGATCAAGGAGGGAGGAGATCTCCGTTGTTGCTGTGGATCTGTAGGTGACTGCATCCTAGGCATCGAATTCTTCTTGAAAAGGTTAGGGGAGCTCTATCCTTCCATCTAATAAATCTATGATAGGCCCTAGATCTAAGGTTTCTACTAGATCCATGATGTTCTTGATGTTCTTTGCGTTCTTGATGTTCTTGATGTTAACTTTCATATATATGTATATCATGAGTCTATGTGAATTGATTTATTGCTTGGTTTTGATCTATGAATTGCATTATTTGGTGGTGTTATGCGTATGTGATGAGAATTAGAATATTGATCTATGCGTTGGCTTGTTGAAGAATGTGGTCGCATAAGGGGTTGTGGGTGTGGGCGCCTAGGGCGCCATGATGGGGTTAGTGATGTTGATTGGTTTAATTGAGTTTTGATAAAATTGAGTTTTAGTGTTTTTGAATGAGAAAAGTGCGTTTTTAGTTGCTGGAAAAAAAATGAGTTTTTACACTTTAAAATTTGTTAGGAAACCAATTTTTAGTGTTGAAGAAATTGTTGAACAAATTCTGGGTGTGCTGCTGTTTTTCTGGGCGCTAAGCCCCTGTGCTGGGCGCTGGGCGCCTGATGGCGTGTGTGCAGCGCGTTGTTGCGCCTGGGCGCTAGGCGCCCGTGTTGTGTTGTGCTGTGCGTGTGTGCGCGCCTGGGCGCTGGGCGCCTGTGGCGTGCGTGTTGCCTGCGTTGTTGCGCCTGGGCGCTAGGCGCCCGTGTCTTGTTGTGTTGCGCTGTGTTGCGCGCTGTTGCTCCTGGGCGCTAGGCGCCCGTGTTGTGTTGCGTCGTTGTTGCCTGGGCGCTGGGCGCCTGTGCACTTGTTGCCTGGTTGCCTGGGCGCCTAAGGCGCCTGTTCCCAGGATGTTGCCTGATTTTTCCCAAAATTATTTTTATCATAACTTTTGACTCAGACGTCCGTTTTGAACGATTCAAAAAGTGTCGTGAAGCTCTTTACGTTGTCCATCTATGGGTCTAATTTTTAAAATGAAAAATTGTTATTTTCTGATTGTTTGTGGGAGCCCAAGTGGCCGTCCCCGGTGATCGTCCTAGTGACATTGAAAAATGATATGAAGCTCTTTAAAAATCCCTTTTGGTGTATAAACAACAGTTTTAGCGAAGTAATGTCAAAAATGATGATTTTGACGATGATGCCTTCGGGGCTAGTTAAATGACTGTTTCGCCCTTAGTGGCTATTATCATTAATTATGACGTGTAAAAGACTGTTTTGCCCCTAGTGGCCAAAGTTGTAGATAATGATGTGTAAATGACGAGGATGCCCTTGGTGGTTAGTCAAATGACGTTTTTGCCCTCAGTGGCTATTGTTGGAGTTGATTGATGTTTATGTGTAAGCGACGATGAAAAACCAGTGACGTTTGGGGCCCGAAGGGCTAAGTGATGTTAAGGTCTAAATGGCCAAGTGACGTTGTGTGATGATGATGAATTTGACAGGTGCTGTGCTCCGTGCGAGCAAACCGGTAAGTGACGGGTCACATTGTTGACTATGATCTGAGTAATTGTGTGATTGTGTGTTGTGAGTGGTGCATGTCATAGTGTCTCATGTCCATATGCATAAAACCAGTGACGTTTTGAGGCCTGAGTGGCTAAGTGATGATGAGGCCTGAGTGGCTAAGCGATGTTTTGTAAAAAGGTACCTTCATGCATATACCCGCGAGTGGGTTGCATTTCATAAATCTATATGACATGAGATGAGTTATTGTAAGAGATGTGAATGGACTGTGATGTGATATTTGGTGTTTTTGGATGCTGATTGTTCTAGTGCGTTGCCCAGGATTAGTACTTATCATATTTTCTATTATATGGATTGAAATGATGCTCACCCTTTCCTGTTTGAATGTTACCCCTGTGTTGGTAACGTGCAGGTGATTCCCAGTGAAGGTCTTAGCTTCACTTTTTGAGTCGAGTCGTCATGCTCTGATACGTAGCACTCAGGGGGGAAAACGAACTCGGCATTTATTAATGATTTTTGGTTGTTATGTCCATGTGGACTATTTGGTTATGTTTTACTATTTTTCCGCTGCGTAGATGGTTTTGTTATGTTGAGTTTTATAAGCGACGTTAAAATGAGGCTTGAGATTTTGATATTGCGAAGTGCTACGTGGACGTATGATTTTTGAGTTAAACTGTTTTTAAAGTTTGATAAGCGACGTTTTATTGGAGTATGTGTAACATTCCCTATGAATGAAATTTTTCAAACTCTGATTTTCATAAACAAAGTGACGGGTAGAAAGGGGTGTTACAGAATATATATGTTTATATATGTCAAATGAAAATGATTATAATGCCGGAGGTCTAACTTATGAATTCCTCAAAACGGGTTATAGATCGATATGGATATTGATATCTAATTGTTATGTAATTGATCCATTTGGTGATCGAAAAGATATAAACTACCTAACTCTCGAGAACTTGATGCATATTATCATATGTATTACGTTGGGTGACGACCTGACAAGTAGCATACTAGGAAGGGAAGTCATGAGCCCTCACCCTAGGCCCTGAATGTGTTTTGGCGTGGTCAACTCACGGGTTACCGGGATTAGCAGGCGTTGTGCGGACGGTTTGTGCTAAGAAATTCACGAATTGCCGGGATTAGCAGTCGTTGTGCGGTCGGCATTCGATTAATAAATAAAATTCACGAATTGCCGGGATTAGCAGTCGTTGTGCGGTCGGCATTCGATTAATAAATAAAATTCACGAATTGCCGGGATTAGCAGTCGTTGTGCGGTCGGCATTCGATTAATGAATAAGACATTGTTATGTCAGCTTTTGTTGTAACGGTTTAATAATCTAAACCGAGTGTCGGTGAGGGGGCACGGTAGGACTCACTGAGATAATGTTATCTCACCCTATCCATATTTGTTGTTTTTCAGAGAAGCAGGGAAAAAGGAAGACTATTGTGCACGAGTAGTTGATATACTCTTGGAGGTGCTGAAGACGTAGTCATTTGACCCCCTTTGTTCTTTTGTTGTCCTAATTGGTTGTATAAACTTGTAATGTTTATGAGTTATATGAACCGTTTATGTTTCTGTTTGGTATTTTGGACTTGGATATTGTAATCCACTCAGTATGGAACCGGCAAACTTTAATGTTATGAAGTAATGTTATTTCCGATTATGTTTTATTTCGGAAAAAGTTTGTATGTCCAAAAACTTAAACAGGAACAGTGTCCTCTGAATTTCCGCATCTGTGCATCTTCGGTGTCTCTACATGTTAGAAATACCGGGGTGTTACAGAACCACTAGGAACAGGGTTAATCTCTTGATGCTTCCCAAAGCAAGCTCGACCTCTATGGCCCCAAGTGAATGGCCAGTTTTGCCGTCATAATTTGTTAAAACCACGTTGTGTGGCCTCAAATCAGTATCACATTTGCCAATTTTCCTTAGCAAATGTTGAGGCATTAGGTTCACAGCAGCACCTCCATCGACCAAGATTTTATTCACGCCTATGTTATTCACTTTGGCTTGAATGAACAAAGGTTTGAGATACTCATCATCCCACAGTCCGGTCTTTCGAACACTACATGTTGTTCTTCGACGCAGCCATTTTTGAGCACATAGTAGCAAATTGGCTTGTATGTAGTTTCTTCATCGAAGTCTTCTTCGACGTCATTGACCTCAGAAACCACATCATACTCTACAGGCAGGATAGAGACCACATTACATAAGACGTCGAAATCTGGCTCAGAATCATCGAAATCTGAATCCATGTCTTCGTCCAAGTTTAGGCCTTTTTTGAGTGCAGAAAGTGGAGGAAAAATTCTTTCAGTAGCTGGCTTTCTAGCCATTTCAAGAGATTCTGAAGGTAACCCTTTACCTTTTCCCTTGTCAGCACTTAATGTTGCCCCTGTTGCAGCAGTAACTTTCTTCTGGCGTTGATTTCTTCGCCATTGTGTTCCTGTCATAGGGTTTTTACCCTTGTAATTATTACGTAGGCATATTTATTTGCTTCTGATGCCTTATTTTGGGTAATTGTACTAGCACTAGCACCACCCTTAACCATCTTTGCTGGCTTCTGTTGGTTGCCAGCGTTCTTTCCAGCATAGTACATGGGATAATACCCAGTACTTCTCCCACCAGAATGAACCCATTTCTCGACAGGAGATTGAGAAGGTAGAACATAAGTTCTAACCTTTTCTTTGTGGGGGTTCTTAATCGAAGAAACCTTGTAAGGTATCCCTCTGTCATTGAAACTGAATTTGGGTCTCTTGTCGACCCATTTCCCCTTGCGTTTGAGTTGAGGTTTGAAACTTTCCAGATCCTTTGCAGCTTCCTTATCGAAAACAGCACTGCATCGTGGACATAGCATCACCTCAGAGTTGCTGATCTTGCAACGATTGAGGAAATCGATCAATTCCTCTTCAGCCTTAGGGTAAACCACCTTCATTTTGTCATCATACTGGTCTTCAGTGACCATTTCGACGTCAACCTTGGAGCTTACAGTGGCTCTTTTCACACTACCCTTTCCTGCAGTATCACTAGAAACTTCGACCATACCAATGTCAACTTCGACATACATTGCTTCGTTTGTTGGTAGAGGATCTACATCAATCTTCATTGGAGGCTTTGACTTGTCTCCAAATTTGAGCCTTCCTTCGTTCAATGCTTTTTGAACCAAATCCCTGAAAAGGACACAACGAGTAGTGTTATGGCCCAAGAAGTTATGAAATTTACAAAAAGCTCTTTTCTGTCTTTGTTCCAATGGTGGTGTTTTTAGGCCTTTAGGCACTAAAATTTGACCATCAGCAACTAACAGATCAAATATTTCGTCACATTATCAAAAGTATATGTTTTTGCAACGAATTTATCATTTTTAGGTTCGACAGGATTTTTTCCATCTGAAGGCTTTAATAGTTTACAAGTATAAGGAGGTCCAGGTTGTAATTCAGTAATATTAACCTCTTCTTCGACACTTTCATAAGATATGTCGAATTCTTGGTCATTGTCATTAGCATTGACATAGGCAACCTTTTCTTTTTTATTATTACTAAACCTATTAGTTCTAGCCTTTTCAGCTTTAAGCCTTTCGACCTGTCGAACTCTATTAGCCAGTTGTGCCATATCTCTTAGGTGCAAAGTATCTAACTTCTTCCTAATAGAGTAGTCTAGGCCATCAGCAGCCATTTTGACTAACTCGTGCTCGGGTACTTGAGTAAAGCACATTGCCTTGAGAAGTCTAAACCTATTGAGATAATCATCAATAGACTCTGCCCCTTTACGTTGAACACTAGCCAATTCTTTAAGACTAATCTTAAATTGGCCCATGCAAAATTGCTCATGAAAGGCCTTTTCTAACTGAGCCCAATTAAAGATAGAATGTGGGGCTAAAGTGGGGAACCAAGTGAAAGCATTCTTAGTTAAAGAATTTGGGAAATATTTCATTCTTAAATTCTCATTATGTGCTAAGTCACCAGCCACAGTTAAATACCTAGCAATATGTTCAATAGTCGGTTCACTGGTTTCCCCAGCAAATTTTGTGAACTTGGGAATTTTCCATCCCCTAGGCAACTCTGTTTGCAATGTGTAGTCAGATAATGGTGATACAAAATTAGGCATGTGTAAACCTAAGTTAAGGCCATTCTGGGCTAAGATAGTTTCGACCATATTAGCCAAGTTATTTTGTGCTCCAAAATTATTTTGTTGCACTTGCCTAACCACTTCGTCAGCATTCTGATTTCTATTGACTAACACAACATCAGGTTTTACCTCTACTCTTGGAGGCTCTTCGACAACCAGTTGTTGCTGTCCCTGATTCATGGGAATTACATTGTTTGGCCTTTCCAAAGGGATTTTGACAGGCCTAACATTTTGTACTTGGGGAATTTGCTGTGGTGGAGTGCCAAAGAAATCAGCAATTCTTCCCATTTCTGTTGTTAACATTTGGTAACTATTATTGGTATTTTGTATCAGAGGATTGAATACAGTACCAATTTGTTGTGTTAACATGTTAACCATATCGTGATTACTATAATCCATTTGTTGCCTTAATGCCAACACAGATGATGTGGTTAGGGCTGGTTGAACATTTCGACCATAAATGTTCTCAGAAGAACAATGAGTAGGAGAAAAACCTACTATTGCATTGTCTGCAAATGTAGATGAGTTGGTTTGAAGGCTTGCCATTGAGGCTGTTGGCATGCCATAAGGGTAACTCCTACCATTTATAGGATTAAATGGCCTATTTCCACTCACAGGATTAGCCATGAAAGGACTTGATGGTCCTAATTCTAACGGCACATAAGCCATTGCATTGGGTTGTGTTACTGCTGCTGTGGTCATCATAGACACAGGAGTAATTACAGGAGCAGTTACAGCAGTTATGCACATGGCTGTCGAAGAAGACAACTGAGCAGTTACTGCAGTTACACCCATTGTTGTCGAAGGAGACAACGGAGCAATTACTCCTATAGCGGTTGCAGCATTTGCATCACTAACTGACGCATTCCTTGGTGAATTTTGCGCATTAGATGAAGAAGCATTGTTATTAGAGCGAGCCATCTCTGAGAGATTTCTACCATTCCTTAAACGCATGCACAAATCACTTAATGCTTTTAAATTCAAGAACAACAAACCCAGAAATGTTGTAAAACAACTTTTAAAATTAGCACAAACAGTCCCACTGGGCGTGCCAATTTGTTTACCTTGGATTTTGGTAAACACCGCTAGTTTCCAGTTTGATTTACTTGTGGGATCAACTAGTAAATCTCAAGACAGTTTGGATAAAAGTTGTTTAGAAAACACGGGTTTCTTACTGGTTAAGTTAAAGAAAAGAAAGAAATTCAATGTTTCTTGCGAAACTAATGAATTATTCCAGAAAAGAAGAGAATTGCGTAAAACAAAGAAGGCAAAAAATGCAGGAATTGGAAATAAACAAAGTAAAATTGCATTAAAAAGAGAAAAGTGGTACACAATCATACATTGCTTCTCTGGGCTCGTTTTTCGCCTTAACTTGGAAGTAGAGCGTGAGAATTTGTGTAATGAGTTTGTGACCCGTTTTCCTTTTGGAAAACTACTATATATACAAGGAGGAAAACATAAACTGCCTAAAACTGCTAAGAAATTCAAAAACTATAACTGCTATATACAATTCGACCATGTAACTACCTACGTCTTCGACAGCATCATTGCTCTGGTCTTCAACCAAACTCCTTGGCTTTAACCTGCGACCAATCTTCTTAACTTCTTTCTCATCGAAACTTTGACTTTAAACTCTCAGTTTCATTAAGTCTTGGGCATAGTCAAAAATATTCTTCAAAACGCCTTCTCATTGTCAAATATCAACATTTCTTCTTTAAAATGACAAATCAAAATCGTTAACTGCATTTAATTGAGCCTGTCGAAAATGCAGGCTAACAGTGGTATAATCGTCTCAATTCATATTCTAAAGGAGGGATATAAAATGACATTACTTGTCCATATAGTTTTATGAAAAGACCAAGAAATGAATTTGTTATAGTTTACTATTACTGGAACTCCTGAAGAGCTTTTCAAAATTATAGTTTACTCCAAGAAAGAGTTCTGTATGAATGACCTCAAATTATATATGATGGATTTTTGAGGTTGAACATGTGAATGATCTCTACACTGAAAATCCCAGATGGATTCAAGATATAAAAGAACTATCCTTAAATACTTTTGAAAACCAAAGTCTTGAGTCGCTCTGCTGATCAAAGAATTTGCTTATTAAATTTTTGTTTAACAAGTTATAGAGAACTAGTTTTTATTGAATACTTGACTTGCGTGACAAGAAAATAATAAATATCTTGGTCCAAAATGCATATTACTAAATGATACATTGCTTGATATGATAATATTATGTGATAATTAATAGTAATATAGTTCATTACAAACCAAAATGCTTTAGAACAAAGTGGGATGCTTATTTTATTTTTGACTATCATAATGAATAAATCATTTTATATATGTCCCGCAATTTAACGAGGCAGATACAAAGTATTTTTCTGATCTAGATTAATTTAGATCGCAAGTTAGCTATTATCTACATGTGGTGACATTAAAATATCTTTTTGATCAACAAAATAATCTATGGTTCTTGCTTCTTAATTTCAAGCTCAAATGCCTACAACGCAAGGAAGATGTCCTGAAGATAAACTAACGACAAAGCTCCAATAGAAGAGCATATATCACAAGTGACATAGCAGAGTAGATTGCTCCATATTCACTCTGGGAGAATTTCCAAATGTTGGAATTCATATTCTTAAGTGATGCTTCAAATAAGGGGAGAAAAATTGTAATCTTTTTCCCTTTGCCATGGTTTTGTCCCACTGGTTTTCCTGGAAATGTTTTTAACGAGGCAAGTCCCATAAAAAAGATATTGTACTCTTTTTCCTTCACTAGGTTTTTTTCCCACCGGGTTTTTTCTTAGAAGGGTTTTAATGAGGCATATCTTCGATGGACATCAAAGGGGGAGTGTTATGAGTAATATTAGGTGATGTCCACTATCTTTCCTTCTTCTTCTCGTTACTCCCTTTAGTAGTGGCTTTTTATGATTGTCCATTCACATGCTAATCTATACCTTATGAATAGGACTCAATCTTATGTGTAGAGACACACTTTTGAAGAGACTAAAACAAAGCTCTCGTATTCTCCATTTTTGCGCTTGTTTTGTATATTTTCTCTCATTCTCTTGTCCTTCTTCTTCTTGCTATAATTTTGGTTATTTTCATAACACATACTAATTATTGTTACTCTTTTGTTTCGTACATTTGAAGGTATTTTTTGTACCAAACAAAAATTTGGTCCCCCACCGTGAACCCCTCTCCCCCCCCCCCCCCCCCCACCGTGAACCCCTCCCCTCACCACTGTAACACCCTAAATATTTAATTAATTTATTTAATTAAGTATTAAAGAATTTAATTTAATTAATTGGATATAATTTAATTATTAGAAATTATATTAAAATGGTGTAGGTGGTATTAGGAGATGAAGGCGCCAATTAGCTAGACTTGGGCTTAAGTGAAAAGCCCAAGCCCATGATCCAAGTGATATGCGAATGTGGCTAAGTCATTTGGGGACTAGGGTTTTGTTAGGCATTTGCGAAATTGAGAAGAGAGAAAGGAGAAAGGAAGAGCGCCGTAGGGAGGAGAAGAAGAGAGGAAGGTCGCAAAGTCCAAGGAGCCAAGGGGCGTGATTTTGTTGCTGAGGTTCTGGTGGTGACGGTCTCTAGGGCTTCTACTCTTCGAATTCGAGGTAAGGGGAGTTCTATCAATTTTTATAATAATTCGTATGATAGGTTTTAAGTAGGAATAGCTTAGATCTAATCCATGAGTATGAATTATGCGTGATTTCATGTTGTGACTGCGATTAGCATGTTGTTTGATGAATTCGTTGCTCAAAGATCCGTTGTTAGTGTTTGGGCGCCTAGGGCGCCATGTGTGTGCTTGTGATGTTGCTGAATTTTGACGTTTGGTGGATGATTTTTGATGATTCAATATGTGTCCATGATTGTTGTAATTGGTGTTGTGATTGATCATGTAAAAATTTGAAAAAAAAATATATGCTAAAATTGTGCTGAATTTCGTGTTGTTGGAAGTGTGCAGGCGCTGGGCGCCCATGGGCGCTGTGCGCCGTGTTGCAGTGTTGCGTGTGTGTTGTGCTGGGCGCCAGGCGCTGGGCGCCAAGGGCGCCAGTGCGTGCGGTGTGTGTGTGTGCGTTGCGTTCTGCTGGGCGCTAGGCGCCAAGGGCGCCAGTGTTGTGTGTGCATTGCGTTGTGCTGGGCGTTGGGCGCCAGGCGCCAGGCGCTGGGCGCCAGTGTTGCGTGCGTGTTGTGTTGCTGGGTGTTGGGCGCCAGGTGCCAGGCGCTGGGCGCCAAGGGCGCCATTTTTCAGGATGTTCCCAAATTTTTATGAAAACTGTTTTCGCTATATCTTTTGACTCGGACATCCGTTTTAAACGTTTCAAAAAGTGTTGGGAAGCTTTTTCAGTTGCCTATCTGTGTGTCCCATTTTTAAAAATAAAAACTTATTATTTCTGAAGGTTGCTGGGCGTCCCAAGTGGCTGTTCCCGGTGGTCGTTGCTGTGACATTGAAAAATCGTTTTGGTGTCTTTAAAAATCCCCTTTTGTGTACAACCAGTGGTTTTAACGTTTTAGTGTCAAAAGTGATGATTTTGACGATGATGCCCTGAGTGGCTAGTTAAATGACCTTTTTGCCCTTAGTGGCCAATGTTGTTGATAATGATGTGTAAATGACGATGATGCCCTTGGTGGCTAGTAAATGACGTTTTTACCCTCAGTGGCTATTGTTTGAGTTGATGATGTTTATGAATAAGTGACGATGAAAATAAGTGACGTTGAGGCCAAAAGGCTAAGTGACGTTGTTGTGTGTAATTGTGAATTGACAGGTGCTGTGCCTCTTATTTGGCAAATTGGTAAGTGACGGGTCACATAGTTGACCGTGATTGTGTGTTTTGTGCGTGGTGCATGTCATAGTGTCTCATGCCTCCCATATGCATAAACCCAGTGACGTTTGAGGCCCAAAAGGCTAAGTGACGATGAGGCCATAAAGGCTAAGCGACGTTTGTGAAAAGGTACCTCATGCATATGCCCGCGAGTGGGTTGCATTTCATATGCCTACATGACATAGTGATGAGTTATTGTAGTGATGTAATTGATGATTGTGATGTGATTACTCTAGAGCTGTGACTTGACTTATTGCTTATCATGTGATTTATTATATGGATTGAATTGGACTCACCCTTCTGTTTGAATGTTACCCCTATGCGGTAACGTGCAGGTGATCACGAGTGAAGGACTAGGTACCTTCACTACTTCGAGTCGAGTCGTCACGCTCTGATACGTAGCACTCAGGGGGGGGGGGGGGGGGCGAACTTGATGTTTATGAATGATTTCGGTTGTTATGTCTTTGTTGAAGATTCTGTTTTATTTTGTTATTCCGCTGCGTAGTTGGTTTTATTGACGTTAAGTTTTATTTGTGATGATAACTGTGGTTTTTGAGGCTCTCCTTTTAGTGACGTGCTACGTGATGCATGATTGTTGTGTTTGAGCTGTTTTATTGAGAAGCGTCATTTTATTGAAGTATGTGTAACATTCGTCGTGCGAAACAAATTTTTGAAACTCTGATTTTCCAATTAAATTAACGGGTAGAAAAGGGGTGTTACAACCACCATCCTCCCCCCTCTCTGATCCTCCTCACCATCACTGGATCTGTGTTCCTCTCCCTTTTATTAGTTTTTGATCTCCCCGTCGCTGCTTCTGTTCGCGTCCTCTGCTTCTGTGCGCCGTTGCTTCCTTCTGCTTCTGTTCGCGTCTTCGTTGCTTCTGTTCGCGTCTTCGTTGCTTCTGTTCGCGTCTTCTGTAACACCCCTTTTCTACCCCTTAGTTTACACGTCATTATCAGAGTAAAATAAAATTGTTTTCAAAAATGTTAATTGAGTTGATAGAAAAGAAGTGCCACATCGTCATAAAAATTGAACTTCACAAAAATTCAACACGCCACAGCGGAATAAAAATAATAACTCGCTAAGCCTCTCGAACACGTCGCATATACTCCACATAGTCATTAAACAGTTAAATTAATTAAACTATCAAACTCCAGCCACGCCCCCTAGGTGCTACAGTATCAGAGAGCGACTCGACAACATCCCACAGCTAATAAGGAAGGCAGCAGGTCCTTCACTCGCGGTTACCTGCAGCGTTGCCACAATAGAGCAACATTCCAAGCAGAAGGGTGAGCTCAATTCAATCCATATAATAAATCACATGATAAGCAGTAAGTCAAGTCACGGCACTAGAGTAAACACATCACAAATCATCAATCACGTCAGTACAACAACTTATCACAATGCCATGCGACTATATGCGATGCAACCCCCACCAGGGCATATGCATGATGGTACCATACTCGTCACTGCCACTATGGGCGAACATCGTCACTAAGAGGCCGAAGCCTATTCGTCATAAAATGCACATGCCATGAGACACTATGGACACATGTGCAACCACAAATCATCATAATCACAACATCATCAAAATATGGACCACTAAGGGCAACAACGTCATTCAATTAGCCACTAAGGGCATCCTCGTCGTAATCACATCATCATCAAAATATTGACCACTAAGGGCAACAACGTCATTTAATTAGCCACTAAGGGCATCCTCGTCATAATCATCACAATCACATCATCATCAAAAATATTGGTCACTAAGGGCAAAAGCGTAAATTAACTAGCCACTAAGGGCATCATCGTCATAATCATCTATGTTGATACTAAAACGTTAAAACTGCTGGTTGTGCGCAAAAGGATTTTCAAAAATAAACTCAACACGGCTTCACAACGTCATGGGATGACTACCGGGGACAGCCTCTTGGGCGCCCAGAAAACACCAGAAAATGATAAGTTTTTATTTTAAAAATATGACACACAGGTAGACAACCGAAAAAGCTTTCCAACGCTTTTTGAAACGTTTAAAACGGGTGCCCGAGTCAAAAGTTATAGCGAAAACAGTTTTTATTAAAAAATCGGGAACATCCTGAAAATGGCGCCCAGGCACAGGGATCCGGCGCCCAGCAACACAGAATTTGGCAACACAGGCAACAGGCGCGCACACGGGCGCCATGCGCCCAGGAGAGGGGATCCGGCGCCCAGAAACTGGCGCAGCTTAGACACAGTTTGATTCCAGAATTTGTCTCAACTTTGGAGACCCATAACTTGAGCTACACAACTCCAAATTGAACGAAACCAGTTCCAAAACGACCGGCTTTAAGTCTATTTTCAAAAGCAACCAGCCACGTAATTTTTGGACTAACAAAACAATACCAGTTTTAGAAAAACCGAACAGTGTCCAGAAATGCACACATATGGCGCCCAAGGCGCCTAGGAGTTACAAAATCTTATTTCTCATCAATTAAATTACTAATTCAACACCAAAATTCAATTACCAATATGAACATCAAATTACCACGGTCATCTCCAATTACCATCAATCAAAATACTATCACAACATTAATCAAACACTTGGCATACAAATCACAAATCTTCAACAACAAGACATCACATGGCAAGGGCTTATTCCAATCATCATAACACGACATCAATTTCAGATTTATGGCACTATAATTCCTACTCCCACATAACCCCCTTCATATAAACCCATTAGATAAAGGAACCCCACCCTTACAACCTATCATGAATATCTATTATATAGAAAGATAGAACTCCCCTTACCTTAATTTACCGAAGACAAAACCCTCTTGACTGGAACCACCAAGAACCACCGCAACAAGCTAGATCCCTCCCTTTCCCCTATGGAACTTGCGCAATCCTTCTTGTCTTCTCTCATGGGTGCGGCGCTCATAGCTTAAGCCCTCACGGCTCTCTTCCTTGTTTTTCACCAAATGAGCTAAAAACCCAAAAACTTGGTTTATATATGCGCTTATGTTTGTTGGGTCATGGGTCATGGGCTTTCTCTCCACTTAAGCCCTAATTTAATTAGTTGGTGCCACCAATTTCCTAATACCACACCTCCACTTAATTAATTAATATAATTTCTCAATAATCTAATTATATCAACTAAATAAATTAAATACCTAAATACTTAATTAAATAAATTAATTAAATATTTAGGGTGTTACAACTCTCCCCCACTTAGAATAATTTCGTCCTCGAAATTTCTCTGCCCATGCTAACACTCCTCCATTAACCGACTACGGCACCTAGGCAACTAGTGCTATCTATCATGCTGATCATTATCGCTTTGATCACCGGCGGTAAGTGATTGGGCGGCCGTCCCTCCTACTTGTTCAGCCAGGTAACTCAAGTAATAACAATCAGGCTCACTCTCTAGTGATCCCGCAAGGATCCCGCTGCGCTACTCTGATAAACTAACTTACATTCCAACTCACTCATCTACCCTTCCGGACAGCAAAACATATCAAAGCACACTAATAATCACAACAAGTTCACAGAGTGCGTAACGATTGCAAAACAAGCCACACAATCAACATATCACAACAACACATATTCATCAACACAGTCAGACTCCAGGACCAAATATCCCTTTTAAAACAATGGCCATAGGCCCACAACATTAATCAAACAATTCGGGCCATCCAGCGGTACCCTCAACAAGACAATGTGGGCCATTCGGCGATACCCACAACAATAACAACATAATAACTTGGGCCATTCGGCGGTACCCAAGGCAACAACAAAACAACAACATAACTTGGGCCATTCGGCGGTACCCAAGACAACAACCAACAATGACAACATAACTTGGGCCATTCGGCGGTACCCAAGACAACATCAATAACCACACCAACATCAACATCATTCATATCAATACAATCGTCAACAACATCATCAAGAACATCAACATCAACATTATTAACAACAACAGCACAGGACCACAGCATGATCACAACAATGGGCGCTAAGGCGCCAACAACCAATGACAGCGAAATAGGCATGGCACCCACGGTTAGGGCGCCTCCAACAACACTAACAAAATGGCACATGGCGCCTATGGGCAGGGCGCCTTCACCACTAGACTACAGCAACAACAAATCAGCAATGGCCAATGGCCTAAGACAACAAATCAACAATAGCACACAACATGTCTCACCTTAACGAATCAACATTCAACAACTTAACACCATAAGCAATTATCACCGAAACAATCAAGGAGTCAAGGCAGCCTCCACAACTAGTTTTTAAGACATGTAGCAAAATTGTCTAACAGGGCATCATAGCATACATATGGTAATTATCAGAACCCTAGATCACACCACACGATTTCAATAGTACAAACATTCACGTACAAAACATTTCGTTTAGATTTTTCAACACGAGAATTAAAACATGTCCTAGAAATTGATTTTTCCACCACCAGACTAAACGTCAGCTTAAACAGTTCGAATAAAATATTCTTAAGAACACATGCCAATAAAAGCTAACTCAAGGAAGCTCACAATAGTGCCCTTTTATAGAAAAAATAATTTTCAATGCTACTATCAGTATACAACCACAGAATTGTTTATGAGTTGTTCAAAAGCGATTTTCAAAATCTCTTAACATTTTTAGACCACAAACCACCAAATAGGATCACTCATAAAAATAGGGACGGTCAGCAATCAAAACAGGCACAACCCAGAAATAGTAGTAGCGTACAAAAGTAGGAACAGTGACAGTTATTTTTGGAAACAGCAACAACAACTTTCAACAGACCGCAACAATAATTTTCTGAAAACGACGACAACAATTTTTCTGAAAACAGTAACAATTTTTTTTTTCTCTGAAAACAACAACAATGGCAATTCAAAACAGCAATAACATTACCATTTAAAACAGCCACAACAATAACACTTTAAAACAGCAATAACTCAAAATAATCCACGAAGCAAGGTCACTAAGTACATAAGAATACAGTTAACATTTAAAACCTTATTACCACTGGTCAGCTCAAAACGGACAGTTACACTAACATTTAACACTAACATTTTATTCAACATAGTGCACATTTTAAATTTCAAGGTTCCCAAACTATTTAGCACAACTTATAAAGAGTGCAACAGCAAACAAAATCAAGGGAAACCCAGTGTTGGAAATTACAAGTCATACTTATTATTTTACCAAAGAAACTTTCCACATAGTTATGAAAACAGAAATAAGGTTATTACATTCGTACCGGTTATAATCCGAATTAACTTGATAAAAATAAATTTTTGACCCTTCCCGGTGTACTACATGTTATGCCATATTAGGATGGTCCACCCAAATGCACCAAAATAGCAATTAAGAAAGATTGGGACAGAATACGTGGGATAATAATAATCATAACTATAACTCGTTTTAAAATCTTTTCACGTGGCTTGAAAAAGAGGGCAACACAATAGTTAGGGTGTTCAAACCAAAAATTTTATCACTTGCAGCAGTCAAGGTAGCGAAACATCGTAACGTAATTGGCAAGACCAATTCACAAGGCACTTAGCATGTAGCATCATTGTGCAATCAAAAGCACACCGTAGTAAAAACAAGACCAGTGTCCATTTATTAAAATAATTTTAATACCATCACGAGTATCCAACTATAAAATTTCTTTAATAGATGTCAAAAGCAATTTTCAGAAATCTCTTTACTTTCCAGATTACAAAACCACACAGTGTAAATCAAGAGGCAATAACCAAAAAGATTTTGTTTAAAAAAATTCAAGCGCTCAATGTCGACTTCACGAAGCATGGGAATTAGAAAATATTTCATGAGGACTCTAAACTCACAATCACTGCATGTTATCAACGTAGTAACAACTTAAATAATCAGCAAAACCATTTTACAAAACAATCAACCTTAACATCAAGACATACCACAATGAGTTTCACGTAAGGCTTAGTGTTGATTAATTAAAATAGTTTAAGCAAATCAAACACACGTGAGTATCAACAACAATCACATCGTTGGAAGCACACAAGCACATCAATTACGCATTCAAAACTTGGGTCGCCAAATCACGGTGTAAATCATTGGGAACCACACTAATGAAGTCAAGATTCACACAACCAGAAAGTTAACAATGAAAACCAAAAACAGAAGAAACAGGGTCCACACACAGAATCACGTCAAACACACAATACCAGCACATGACGCTAGTAGGGACATCTCCCCCCACTAGTACTCTTACCATTAGCAATTTTTGTTTTACCTTCACCTGCAGAAACGTTAGTACAACACAAACAACTGTTAGATTCAAAAGACAACAGTTGGTCGTACACCGACACAACGACTCGGCCGGACGGACCAACTGCTCTGATACCACTATTGTAACACCCCTTTTCTACCCCTTAGTTTACACGTCATTATCAGAGTAAAATAAAATTGTTTTCAAAAATGTTAATTGAGTTGATAGAAAAGAAGTGCCACATCGTCATAAAAATTGAACTTCACAAAAATTCAACACGCCACAGCGGAATAAAAATAATAACTCGCTAAGCCTCTCGAACACGTCGCATATACTCCACATAGTCATTAAACAGTTAAATTAATTAAACTATCAAACTCCAGCCACGCCCCCTAGGTGCTACAGTATCAGAGAGCGACTCGACAACATCCCACAGCTAATAAGGAAGGCAGCAGGTCCTTCACTCGCGGTTACCTGCAGCGTTGCCACAATAGAGCAACATTCCAAGCAGAAGGGTGAGCTCAATTCAATCCATATAATAAATCACATGATAAGCAGTAAGTCAAGTCACGGCACTAGAGTAAACACATCACAAATCATCAATCACGTCAGTACAACAACTTATCACAATGCCATGCGACTATATGCGATGCAACCCCCACCAGGGCATATGCATGATGGTACCATACTCGTCACTGCCACTATGGGCGAACATCGTCACTAAGAGGCCGAAGCCTATTCGTCATAAAATGCACATGCCATGAGACACTATGGACACATGTGCAACCACAAATCATCATAATCACAACATCATCAAAATATGGACCACTAAGGGCAACAACGTCATTCAATTAGCCACTAAGGGCATCCTCGTCGTAATCACATCATCATCAAAATATTGACCACTAAGGGCAACAACGTCATTTAATTAGCCACTAAGGGCATCCTCGTCATAATCATCACAATCACATCATCATCAAAAATATTGGTCACTAAGGGCAAAAGCGTAAATTAACTAGCCACTAAGGGCATCATCGTCATAATCATCTATGTTGATACTAAAACGTTAAAACTGCTGGTTGTGCGCAAAAGGATTTTCAAAAATAAACTCAACACGGTTTCACAACGTCATGGGATGACTACCGGGGACAGCCTCTTGGGCGCCCAGAAAACACCAGAAAATGATAAGTTTTTATTTTAAAAATATGACACACAGGTAGACAACCGAAAAAGCTTTCCAACGCTTTTTGAAACGTTTAAAACGGGTGCCCGAGTCAAAAGTTATAGTGAAAACAGTTTTTATTAAAAAATCGGGAACATCCTGAAAATGGCGCCCAGGCACAGGGATCCGGCGCCCAGCAACACAGAATTTGGCAACACAGGCAACAGGCGCGCACACGGGCGCCATGCGCCCAGGAGAGGGGATCCGGCGCCCAGAAACTGGCGCAGCTTAGACACAGTTTGATTCCAGAATTTGTCTCAACTTTGGAGACCCATAACTTGAGCTACACAACTCCAAATTGAACGAAACCAGTTCCAAAACGACCGGCTTTAAGTCTATTTTCAAAACCAACCAGCCACGTAATTTTTGGACTAACAAAACAATACCAGTTTTAGAAAAACCGAACAGTGTCCAGAAATGCACACATATGGCGCCCAAGGCGCCTAGGAGTTACAAAATCTTATTTCTCATCAATTAAATTACTAATTCAACACCAAAATTCAATTACCAATATGAACATCAAATTACCACGGTCATCTCCAATTACCATCAATCAAAATACTATCACAACATTAATCAAACACTTGGCATACAAATCACAAATCTTCAACAACAAGACATCACATGGCAAGGGCTTATTCCAATCATCATAACACGACATCAATTTCAGATTTATGGCACTATAATTCCTACTCCCACATAACCCCCTTCATATAAACCCATTAGATAAAGGAACCCCACCCTTACAACCTATCATGAATATCTATTATATAGAAAGATAGAACTCCCCTTACCTTAATTTACCGAAGACAAAACCCTCTTGACTGGAACCACCAAGAACCACCGCAACAAGCTAGATCCCTCCCTTTCCCCTATGGAACTTGCGCAATCCTTCTTGTCTTCTCTCATGGGTGCGGCGCTCATAGCTTAAGCCCTCACGGCTCTCTTCCTTGTTTTTCACCAAATGAGCTAAAAACCCAAAAACTTGGTTTATATATGCGCTTATGTTTGTTGGGTCATGGGTCATGGGCTTTCTCTCCACTTAAGCCCTAATTTAATTAGTTGGTGCCACCAATTTCCTAATACCACACCTCCACTTAATTAATTAATATAATTTCTCAATAATCTAATTATATCAACTAAATAAATTAAATACCTAAATACTTAATTAAATAAATTAATTAAATATTTAGGGTGTTACATCTTCGCTGCTTCTGGTTCGACGTCTTCGCTGCTTCTGGTTCGCCGTCTTCGCTGATTCTGGTTTGCGATTTGGATCTGGTTTGCGATTTGGTCTTCTGGTTTGCGATTTGGATCTGGTTTGCGATTTGATCTTCTGGGTCTTCTAGCGTTTCCAGATTTGGGTTTGGGAGAGGGGAGGGGATCACGGTGGGTGGTGGTCGGTGGTAGTTGGGTGGTGGTTGGGTGAGGGGGGAGGGGTTCACGGTGGGGGGGAGGGGGGAGGGGTTCACGGTGGGGGACCAAATTTTTGTTTTAATTGTTTTAAAATAATTTTGTTTTAATTGAATTAATTGTTTTAATTGTTTTGATGTTTTAATTGAATTAAATAATAACGTGAGGGACCAAAATGAAACGAAATGAAAGATAAACGACTAAAACGGATTAAAAAAAGATAAAGGACCAAAGTGAAACAAAAATGAAAGATAAAGGACCAAAACGGACCAAAAAAAAGATAAAGGACCAAAGTGAAATCTGGAGCAAAGATAAAAGACCAAAAGTGCTATTTAGCCGATTTAATATTATTCTACATCTAAAAAGTTTGACAACAATCGCATAAAGCAAATGAAAGAATCATATTAATTTCCATTTGGAAAACAAAATTTTTACATTTAAAATATTCTGCAATTAAGAGTTTGTAAGAAGTTTTTTAGGAAAAAGCAATTATTTCCTAGAAAACAATCAAGTTCAAACCTGCTTTTGTTCCTATTACAACTTTTTTATATACTCATGCTACACAGTTTCTATTATTAAAAAAAAGTAGAGAAAGAAAAAACTTGAAAAATATAGTATAAAAAGCAGTGTTATAAAAACCCGGCTCGGACCGGTCGGTTGAACCGGTCCGACTGGGAACCGGAGGGGTAACCGAGTCGAGTTGATTGTTGGATCGAATATGCACTGAACCGGTGATTATGTCATCAACTCGGTAGACATGACTCGGACCGGGCAAATGCATCATTTTCGAATTTTTTGCGAAAGTCCAAAGCTGGGATTCGAACCCAGCACTTGGTCTTCACCTCCGTGCGAACAAACCACTAGGCCAATGATACTGTTGGGATTTAAATGCAAATATGTTTGTTTTATAACATCTCTCATTTCAATTAAACAAACAACATCACACTTATGCATTTGAATAAGAAACGTGAATTTACTTTTATTAAAAAGAAAGGAACTAGTCAGCACAAGTACGAAATTTATACTATATGGGTCTAGAAACTTCGCGAAATAGAGACCGAGTCCGAGTCATCCGGTCCCGGTTTTGGTCAAGCGGTTCAATTGTCGACCCTTCGGTCCAACCCTTGAACCAGTGACCCGATACCTTCACCGAGTCGGCCACTAGTCCGAGTTTTAAAACATTGATAAAAAGTAATATTATCGAAAAAAATCTTTAAAAGAGAAATTTGAAAAAAGACAGTGATGAAAGAGACATCTATACCGATCAAAAGCTGACTGAAATAGTAAAATACAGCAAATATGAGCAAAAGCAAAATGTAACGACTAGATTCTCTTTAATTCTGGGATTGCATTTTAATTTTGATTAAACTAACTTCTCTTTAGTTATGGTTTTTACTTAAACTAACTTCTCTGTATTCTTGGGTCTGAAAGTGCGTTATAGAGATTCTTCACTCTGTTAAATTATTTATATTTGTTAGTAGCCATCCTAATAGATGTTTTTCTTGTAAAAGATGCGTTAGACGGCGAGACTCACTTTCCCCTTTCTTTTTTGTCTAGCATAAGATGTTCTTAGTAGGAGCATTTCTCATCCAATTTGCTTGGGTAGCCTTCAAATCATATCAGGTCAAAATTGATGCATTTCTAAGACGTTGACTTGATGCATTTCCCAAGTTAAGACGTTCCCTCTAACAATGCATCAAGTCAACGTCTTAACTTCGGAAAATGTAAGTTTTTTACTACACATGTGTCTTTTACTAGAAATCTCAGTCTGAGCCAATTAGTGGGTTTTTCTTATGGAAAACTTAAAACTGCTTACTTGCAACCCATAGCTAATTGTGTCATAAATAAGTTGTGTGCAAGAAAAGAATCATTGCTTTCAAATATGAAAAGAGTCTAGTTAGTGAAGTCTTTCATTCATGACATGTTAATCTACAACTTTTATGTATGCATGTAGCCTATTGCTCTCCTCAAGTCATTGAATCGCTGTATTAGAATTTTATTTGATCTTTGGGCGGATTGATCAACACAAGGTGGTATTTGTTCCTTGGAGCAAGGTCTATTCTCTATTGTCTCTTGGTAGACTCGACATTGGATCCTTGTGATCTTTAAATGAATCCACCATGTTTCTCAACATGGTATCAGAGCCATGACATCAACCTTGAAGAGATGATCCTAATTAATACTAGAGAAAATCCCAATCTCCAATCACATGTTCTTTCTTTTTTGTGTCCTTCGATTTCATTTTGTTGAGAAATTCTTCTATTTTTTGATTTTTTGTTCAATTACCATTTGTGTCTCTATTTTTCAAAGGTTTATCCTCGTTCTAGATTTAGTTACGTTTTTTTAGTTTTCTTTAATATGAAGATTTTTCACCTTATTCCAGTATTATTTTGTTAAGAAATCTCAAACTCACGTAACACTTTGTCACAGTGTAACGTGTGTTATTGACTTTGCCACTATGTTAGATACCTTGTTTCTTTTTTATGTTGATTTGATTCTTCTCCATAAAATTATGACAAAAAAAAATACTTTATGGAATTATCTTGTCAAAGATTTCCATTTCCAATTCTTTTTATTTTGTTCTTCTTCTTGATCGTTGTCTATGATTTATTTCATGGTTGGGGGTCTTAAAGGAATTAGTTTCAAGATTTGATTTTTGTTCTCCTACAGAATTATTTTTCATATTCTTTTAGAGTGTAAGACCCGTTGAGGAATTCAATTTTCGTGCTTCTCTGTCACCATTCTTTCTTTTCTACAAAACTGCAATTTGTATTTTACATGTTTTACAAATTTTCACATGGTATCAGAATAGCAGTTAGTCACTATTGACATTCTTGTTTGCTTCTACTCTGTGGTAGTTAAGCAATTTTCATTCTCAACATGCTTTTACCCTACCCTTCGGTAGTTATGCATTTTTAATTCTCTATATGCTTCTAACCTATGGTACACTAGTGCAAAAACAAGAAAAGAATTGGTGATTTTAAGTCGGACTCCCAAATATCCGACTTAAATAGTGGACGCGGTTGCAATTTTGTAATAAACACGCGAAAAAAATTCTGGCGTTCACCCTTTTAAGTCGGGCAACGCTTACGTCCGACTTTAAATGTGTAATCTATTTTTTGCAAACAGCGCACAAACTCTCGCGCGGGCATTATTAATCCTAGTTTTTTTTACACTATTTTTTTTTACCAAAAATCAAAACACTTACACTATTTTTTTTTACCAAAAATCAAAACACGCTCTTCTCTTCCCATCACAGTGAACCCTAAACTACATTGCTCTACCATCACTCTCTCCACGCTCTTCCCATCCATCACTCTCTCCACCAAAACAACCGTTCCATTACTCTACCCATCACTCTCTCTGCCGAAGCTCCCTCCCAACTCGCTCTCTTCCTCCATCGCTCTCTCCTCTCTGCCATGGTGTCTCTTCCTCTCACCGCCGTCAACGTCTCTCTTCCTCTCACTGCCGTCAACGTCGTCAACGTCTCTCTTCCTCTCACCGTCAACGTCTCTCTTCCTCTCACCGTCAACTTCATTGGTTGGCTTTCTTCTGATTTTGCAACCACAACACGCCGACGTCATGCTCCGCCGACGTATCAATCAGGAACCACAACACGCCCTCTGCTCCGTCACCGGCCGTTGCTTCTGCTCTTTCATCGGTCGCTGCAAGGTTAAGGTTGAGTTTCGTTTTCTTCTTCATTTCATTTTCGTTTTCCATCTTCTTCATTCTGTTTTCCCTCTTCTTCATTTCGTTTTTCTTTCCTCTTTGATTTCGTTTTCGTTTTCCTTCTTGATTTCGTTTTTATTTTCTATTAAGAGATCGTAGATGTCACAAATCTGAAGCTTTAGATTTGTGTATTTACATACCTTAGATGCCTCAAATCAAAACCCCAGAGTTTCGTTTTTGTATTCAGCATTTTCTGTTGATGTACAAGCATGATAGAGACCATAATTTTGTTGCATCTTGTCAAACTAATATCCTCCCATTCTCAATCATATCTCTTACTAAATTATTAAAATGTTGTTGTTGAACTAGTGCAGATTGAAGGCAATAATGTGAAAGCAGATGATGCAATCATGCTCGACCATGAAAGTTATTTGGAGACTATTGGTTCTTCTTTAAATATGCAGTGCTTGTCGAATGGAAGCCCCCTGGTCAACTGGTCCCAGAACTTGCCCAGCTCTCAAATTTGCAGCATTTGTAAGCTATGAGTTAGATATTATATTGTTGAGCGGATTTCATATACAACCTTTTTAGTTGGTTGATACTCTTGTATTTTCTTTATTACTGCTTTCTTTAAAGGATGTTATAAGCAGCATCTCTATATTGAGCTAGCTGGTATCAAACTCTTTCATACAATTCATATGAATTAGTTTGTCGCCTCTTAATTTATTTGTTGTATGTGTACAATTTAAAGGATGTTATAAGCAGCATCTCTATATATTAAGTGTAGAATTTTAATTACCCATGTATGTATGTGTTCCTCTTGGCTAGCTGCGGAAACAATGCTGAAAATATTTGTATCTGAAACTGTGAAATATTTGTATTTGAAACTGTGCTGAAAATATTTGCTAAGAAATGAACTCTTAAACTTGCCTTTGTAAAGCTACAAAGAAATTGCATCATTGACTCAATTGCTGAAACCATATTATCTGCTGTTTGTATTTTATGGAAAGAAGCAAAGTAACTTTGTCGACAGCAGGATCATTTAAATGATCTTAGTTCATGGTATATTTAAGCAATAAAGGAAAATGAATGAATTGAAAATCTTTTCACATTTTCTTCATTTTACCTTTGTGTTGCATAGAGAGCAGGAAGATCCTCTACTAATTTCAGTGATTGTTTTCTTTCTAACTTATATCTGTGATTTGCATGATGGTTTTATATGAACCCTCACCACTATTTGGCTACTAGTGTTGTTGTTGAAAAAAGGAATACATGACTAGGTAAAGTATTTTTGCTGGATGTGTAAATGACAAAGGCTTGCCTCTAAATTTCAGGTGCTGGAAACTTTCTTAATGTGGTATTGGATCCAATATTAATATTTCATTGGCTTGAATTTGATTTGTTTAGTTCACAACTATGACTGGACAGAAGAAATCATGAGTTGAAATGCAAAGTGGTTTAATTTTTAGTTTGAACTATTGCATCTTGTAGGTGGTCTTCTTATTGGCAGGACTTTGGCTGTGTTTATAACTATAACACTAACAACATCTGAGACGGCTAAGCTGGGCCCTATACCTATGGCAGGTCATGAAATTTGCATGCAAGTTTGGTTGTGTATATCTTTACTCACTGATGCTTTGGCACTTGCTGGTCAGGTTAGATAAACTATTGCATTGGACTATGAAGTGTCATTTAATTCATATGTATACCAAAGTTAAACCAGATCGAATGATCAAAACATATCTCATAGGCAGTTTAGCTCGTCCAGTTTCCCAATCACAAGAAATCAGAAGAATAAAATTTCATAAGTATAAACTGTTGGAAAATTATTTAGTTATTGCAATTTGTTTGGCTGAAACTTACCTTATGAGCGTGCTTACAGCAATATGGTTCGTGTTCAGCAACTATCAGAATTAGAAGTGGTCAGCATTCAGAATTCTTACCTTCAATTGTGACCATTCACTTAATCTAACTATTATGACTTTAACATGGGGAGATCCTCTCTTCTCCCAGGTGATTGATTACTGTACACTTCCTATTGGAGACCAAGTTGCTGAAGAGCGGCGGGCTCTTGTTCGCAATATGTGGATTCAGCGTATTCAAGGAGTCAAGAGCAATGTTGAGGTAAACATATTTTCCCAATGGAAATGCATATGTATACTTAACCAAGATTTGGATATGAATTATATTTCAGAGGATTGTAATGAGCGTATTTTGATTTTTGAGACTTTTAATTGGATCCAAATATTATTTTGCTGTTTCTTTAAAAGGGAATTGTTTATGCTAGGGTCATAACCTGCTTGGGCACGAAACACCATAATGTTGTTGCCTATCAAGATTATGGTATAGACTCTAGAGAGAGATTCTGAATTGAATCTGCAATTGTGTAATCTGAAATCTGAGTTTATAAAGATTAGAGTCTCCTATATATAGAAGCTCACAAGCAGATTTCAGAGTTTATATATAGGAGACTCCTAACGGGATAACTTAACTAACCGATTCTGAGTTTGTTACTATAGTGGATAATTCTTGGTAAATCTAGACTAAGCAAGTAAAGAATAGGCACTGCCTGACTAGGAAAACTATACACACAAACAGTGCCAAACTAAATACAGTATAAAAGGCAGTAAACAGCTATCAAGGCAGTAAGTAATGGTGAGTGGAACTTGAATTTCACATTTGACCTCTTCATTCCCAGAACTATTGGGTGGGTGGCCCAATTGATCTAGGATATTCTTAGATACCATATTAGAATTTAGGCCTAACGCACCCTTAGTATTTAAAATGTGACGTTGTGATGTTGGCCCATATTCAGTTTCAAATCTCTAACAACTGAAGTATACTATGAGCTCTTGCAGCCCAAAGTTTATTTGTATAATTAACATTTTTCAAAATTGGGCTTTTAATTTCCTTCCTCTGACTTTCTGATGCCTTTTGCAGGTTTGGCAAGCACTTTTGGCTGTTAGAGCACTTGTGCTGCCTCCTGGGGAAGACATTGAAACATGGCTCAAATTTGCTTCTCAGTGTCGAAAAAGTGGGTGCATTAGCCAAGCAAGGTCTACTTTAGTTAAACTTTTTCAGGTTTGTACTTTGTACCTGGTTTATGAAGGTTGCTATCTTTGTTTATTGTCAGATATCTAATCAAGTTATTTTTTATTCCATCAGTATGACCCCGAAATATCTCCCGAAAGTGTACGATATCATGGCTCACCTCAAGTAATGCTGGCGTACTTGAAGTACCTGTGGTCACTTGGAGAGGATTCGAAGCGTCGAGAATCATTTGTTAGGCTGCAGGTATCACATGTATTTCTCTTGTATAATCAGTGTAGCGACCAAAAAATCCGGAGGAGGGATTCTTCGAAGGTTCAAAAATGAAGCCGCCACCAAAGTTTAGTTTAAGGGCAAACATTGGAAAATCCCTATTGAGTGGATAAAGGGGTCTTGCGGACCAGATTTAGGCTCGGGAGTCGTTTATGCGTAGGGAAGGTATTAGCACCCTACGACATCCTTCCTAAGGAATGTTACCTTTTAACTAAATGTGTAAACGTTTATTAATTCAAAAATGATGTTTTACCCTTATAATAATAATAAAAAGACTCGCTAAACAGTTAGTTATTTTTGTACTTTTTGAGAAATAGGAGAGAAATGAATTAAAAGAAGAGAGAAAAAAAGGTTTTTTATTAATGCAATTGACAGAGGTCGGCGCCCTCTGGTCCTACGTATCTCCTGGTAGAGAATCAAATCGCACGTAGTTCTTGGGGTAGAAAACGTTTGTGTGTTGGTGTTTTAATTTATTTTGAAATTGGAAAAGGTATTCGTGACGACCAAACAAGTAAAACTCGGAGTGGTCGTCGCTCATAGCTCGTTTGAAAACTAAAGTTGTTATTAACGGTCAAACGAGCTAAGCTCAGAGTGACCATTAGTAACGAACCATGTCTATGTTTAGGAAAACATTTATTCGTTATTTGGGAAAAAATAGGTTTGTGAAAGAAAATATTTATCTGTAGAAAAGAAATTTAAAAAAGGGAAAGAGAAGGAAAAGGGTGTGCGTATTAAAAAGGGGGTGTGCAAAGGAGCAGGATCTTGTATTTTTAAAAAGGAGGTGCGAATAGCGAGCCCAGCTTGTTTTTGTAGGCTGGGCCGCAAAAAAAGGGAATGGGCCGTAATGAGGGGGTGTATGAAGTAAACATGGGGGTTGTATTAGTAATCAGAAATTAAAAAAAAAAATAAAAGGAAAATCTGATGAATATAAGGCAAATCAAATTAGGGCAACCCTAATTTCATTTTTTCCAACTCCCAGCGCCGCAACCCTTTCTCTCTTGCTTCTTTGTACGGCCGTTTTACTCGCTCTCCCTCTTCCCCCAGCTTCGCCCTTTCTTCATCATCCACCGCCACCCTCTCACTTTCCTTCTCCCCGTCGCCGGCGTTAGATACGAGAAAGAGAGAGAGGGCTCGGAACAGAGGGAAGAGGGAAACGGATGGCTTTCGCGAGGTTGAGGGAGAAAGTGCGCCGGTGCGAGAAGACGGCGGCGAGAAGGGCGGTCAGTGGTACGCGATGGCGACGGGCAAGGGGGATGCGACGGTGTGCGCGATGAGGGGGGTTTGACAGTGGTGAGAGGGACATATGGTGGACGGGACCGACCGGAGGAAAGCCACCACAGGTGGTACCGCGGTGGTGCCGGTGGATGCGAACGGAGGGGAAGCGATTACGGGGCGCTTGGTTGGTGGCGGTGGTGTGAGGGAAGTATGGTGGAGAGTGTAGCATTCACGGTGAGAGGACGGCCGAGGGTAAACGAAGGGAGAGAGAGTGAGGGAGGTGGTTGTGGGGTGATTTGCGATGGTTGTGGGTGGTGCTTACGGCGGTTCACGGCGGCAATGGGGCGGAGCAGTGGTGGTTCGCGGTGGTTTTTTTTGGTGGTTGCTTCTCCTCTTTCCCCTCCTCTGTATGGCTGCCCGTGTTCTCTTCCTTCTCCTCTTTTTTTGATTTTCGTTTTATCGTTGTTACTGTCTTTATTACTGTTTTTTGATACTGTCTTCCCCTCCTTTGCTTGCTGCTTCATGTGTGTTTATAATGCTCTTATTGTGGTGTAGGTGTGGTATGTGGAGCACAAAATCAAAACTCCCAGGAGACCAAGACAGAGACAGCAGCAAAAGAGGAGCAGAGTTGCTGCCAAGTTATGGTATTTTTTGCCTAAAATGAAGATCCAACAAAGAGACAAGAAGAAAGGGGGTTTGAGCTCAAAGCTCAAACTGTGGCAGCAACAGCAGCAAGGCGCAGGCTGGCCACATATTTTTTGTTTGACTTTCCTTTATATTTTTTTTTTGTGTAACAAACAGAAATGTAATTTTGTATTATTTTGAAAGATAAAAAAAACAGATTTAAAGAAGCTTAACTATTTGACTATCTTTTCTTTTTATTGACAACTACTATTCAACCGATAATAATAATAATAAACGAAACAAAAAACAACAAAGCTAAATTGCTAACGACTTTTAAATAACACGCACAATTAGCTAACCCTCGTATGACAAACGATATATTTTTGCAAATAGAGAAATATTAATTAGAATCAGATATTCACAAAAATACATTTTTATTTGATTTTCAATTAGTCAGACAAAATTAGGGTATAACAATCAGCACTTACCTGAGCTATAATATTCTTTACCAATCTGCTATCTGTTTTGTTGGCCTAGAGTCTGGCTATGGAACTTTCAAATGCACCCAACATTCAGCCAGTGACACAGTCAGGCTTCAAAAGTGGTTTGAATCCAAGTGTTCCGCCCCTTGCTCGTGTTTATCTGAATTCTTGGGTCCTGGACTTTCACCAGGACTGGATGATGAGTCCATAGAAGGTTTTAAGTTGTCATAATGGGGACTCTTTAAATAAAATATTATTGATCAAACTATTGATTAGGTTTCAATATTTGTAGATATTCTTGATGCATTCAAAAAAGCTACTGAATCAACAGCTTTTCTTTGAAATAGTTATTTTGCATTTAATTTTTAGAAACTCTGTACATTTTCCTTGAAATATTTATTTTGCATTTAATTTTTAGACCAGTAGTTTCTTTTTTGCATCAACAGCTTCAGTTGACTTATAGACCAGAATAAGTTCTTGCAAATGAAGACGCCAAACAGTCTGATGAACAGGAACAGGAGCCTTCGGTTCCTATAGATATCACTGTTGTCCCCGATTCTGAGCCTGCACCTCCTCCTCCTCCACCATCTCACAACAATTTTGAAACTGGAGACTTACTGGTAAGTTATTGTATCCAAGCATATATCTCAATTTGCCTTTTTAGAATTTTCCTAATTCCTGCTGTTGCTGCAGGAATTGAATGATTTGGCACCGAATGCATCATCCATAGAGGATATGAATGTTCTTGCCTTCGCCATAATCCCCACCGAAACTGGTGAGCTTTGTTAAACTCTGCTGCTTAGAAAGGTTTAATGGTTTGTTTTTCTCATCTATGAAGTGTGACTGTTTTATGCATGTAGGCACTGCATCAGCTTTTAACTCTAGTGCTGGTCAAACAAAAGATTTCGATCCAACTGGCTGGGAGCTTGCCCTTGTCAGCACTCCAAGGACTGATATTTCTTCAGCTAATGAGAGACAATTGGTAGCAATGCAACAACAAGCAAATCCATTTGGTCCTTTCCAACCATTTCATCCTCAGCGGCAGCAGCAGCAGCAGCAAAATGTGTTGATGAACCCAGGGTTTGGAAGCACAGGCCTGTTGTAAGAATGCCTGCCCCTTTTTGGATATCTAATGTATTTAATCAATCAAAGTTGCTTATTGTGCATTTAGAAGTGTGTATTTGTTACATGAGTTTACTCATTTGTTACTAGATACATGTCATCTGGAATGGAAGGCGTGCCTTGTAAAATCGAGATAACCCAATGTGAATGGGCTAGTACCACTATATATATAGAAATATATATATGGTCTTTGTTTCAATATAAATCTACCAATTCAATGATACTGATTGATGTTGTGTGTTACAATAGTTTGGCATTTGCAATATTTGTGATGTTAATTTAGTTTTGTCTTAATTATGCATAAAATGTGCCCACCAAAAAAAATTATGCATAAAATGTTTTGTATCTGCAGGGTGAAACAAAATGACCAACAATTTTTGAAAAAAATAAGTACACTTTTAAAGTCGGATATTTATATCATCCGACGTTACACATGCCCTTTTAAAGTCGGAGTTCAGAAACACCCGACTTTAAAAGTATTCCACAGAGGTGAGCGCCGCAGGAAACATGCCATAATTAAAGTCGGATGCAATAATAATCCGACTTAAAAACGTACTTTTTAAGTCGGACCTTAATCCGACTTTAAAAAAACTTAGTTTCAAAGTCGCTTTGATAGAAGTCGGGTGAAGATCCGACTTTAAAAGTCCTAAATGTCCGACTTTGAATCCCATTTTTCCACTAGTGGTAGTTATCCTTTTCACTCTCTATATGCTTCTACCATATATGGTAGTTTAGCTTTTTTCATTCTCCATATTTTTAGCCTATGGTTAATCATTTTTCATTATCTTTGTTCTTCAACCCTATGGTAGTGAAGCTTTGTTAACCATATTGGTATTTGATGGCCAATGATTGGCATCTGATGACAAAAGATTAAGGTTCTTAATTCTATTGGAGTGATTGTCATGGAAATACAAGAAGATTTTCAAAAGAGCCCAAAAGTAGGTTGGAGACTTCTATGAGTGCACTTTGGCCACTATCACTTTCTTCGTCAACTTTATTCTTTCTATGAATATAGCTTGTAAATATTTTAAACACACACATCAATCAAATGCAAGTCTACTTTCAAGCAATATATGTTATTCTATCGCTTTTTACTTATTTTTTCTTACTCTGGTAGAATCAAACACCAAGTCGCCTAACTCAACACTCTTTGGAGTATTTGATGAACTCATAACTTAGAGACAGAGTTCGTCACTCAAATGTAATTGTTTGAAGAAAATGAATCATTGTTGAAGTGTTTGATCAGAATTTGGGGTGATTCCATGATACATGCTTATGTATGTTGAGATTTTGATGGGAACTTTGAGTAATGCATACACAGGTATGATCGCTTATGAATAATGAGTCATTTAAAAATTGAAACATAGGGGATTTTTATAAAAGTGAGCGCTTTACTAGAATCAAATTTTGGAAAGAAGTGTTAGAGTGTGATTTTTGGAATCAAGAACAATGGAAACCCTTTTTTGTGAACTAATAGGATGCTTTATAAAAACCAAAAATATGAAAATCAAATACCTTGGAAACTTCGACTTTTCGAACTAGTTGAGATTCATTCGTGAAAAAAAATGAAAATTGGTTTTTGAGAAAAAACTCAAAGTGGGTATTTTCACGCCTTCAATTCGCTGAAGAGCGAGGATGCCCAAAGACTACACTAAGTAGTATGGGATGCTTGGTGGAGCACTTCAGCTTTGAGTGTCCTACATTCAAAAAATATATTTGAGGCCAAGACTAGCTAGCGGATTTTCAAGAAATGTAAGTTAGGTCTTGAAAAAATTAATGGCGGGGCTTTGAATCAATGGGATTAAAACCAAAGACAATAACTCTCAAGACACCGGGTGAGAATGAGCTAATCGTGAGGACTAACTTGTCGTGATGCATTCTGATTCAAGCATTGATCCCAACATGCGAGTCTGAGTGATCCTATGGTCGAGCTATCGTACATGAGCCTAGATCTAGATGCGAAAACGAGTAGAACCTCATCTTCCAGAGAGGACAAAAGATTTGGTGAAGGATATATTTCGAGAGGGATTTTAATCAAAAGGTGACATATCTGGCGAGGTCATGATCATTCTGTTAGCCCATTGTGTTGGGTATTGATCAGTGGTCGTACGCAGGTCAAAATAATTAAAAGGGATAAATATAGTGTCAAGGTAAGAGACCTTCGCCGTCTCACGAGGACCTCGAAATACTGAAACTTCCAAAATCAGGAACGAAATCAACAATATAAATGGCGGGTTTTTGAAGAAACGATTTACATTTAAGGGGGTTTAACAATTTAGAGAGACAATCAATCCATTGGTTTCAGGTGCGAATCTTGGATTTATCATCAGTTATACGATAAATATTCGTGCAAGGCTTGATAATTCTTAATTGATCATAAACTTACTGAACAAGCGTTAGTCAGTTCATACGAACTCCCATTGGCTAAAACAAGCGTCAAGACAGAGTGTTCAATCAATCGTGATGGCGAACAAGCGCCACATAACACAATTAAGGTCATAACTGATTTCTATAAATCCTATGAACAAGCGTCATAGACTCCATCAATTTCTAGCCACACTAAATTAAACGCGATAAGATAGTTCAAATAATAAAAGTTGCAAACAGAATCATGATTAAGTGATTAAGCAAAACTGAATCATTGAACGAATCACATAAGCAAAACACAAAGTTTAAGTAATTAAGCAAGACACAAACTGAATTTGCAGCAAGAATTACAGAGATGAAATTGATAGAAAAAGAAATAAAACCATAAAAACGAAATAAACATTAAGCACTCAACCTCAAACTCCTTACTAGCAACACCTTTCACCAATAGATTGAACTATGGCTTTAAGCTTCCATGGGGATTACCGGATTACGGAACCAAATTCTCAAAATCGTATAAAAATGCGTAACTTAGCAAAAACGGCTCTGACTAGTGTATATTAGTCTCAAAAAACGAAAAACCTAGTTCCCTAACAGGTTCAATGATAAAAGCCCGTTAACAAAATAGCAATCCGACCAAAAACCCGTTTTACCTTAAACCGATTCTGTAATTCGAAGTTTTTACCTTCAAACCTTCATAATTGGATTTCGCGCTCAACAGAAGAATTGTAGCTCTATTCCTTAGCTTTCCAACGCATGCTTTCACGCCTCATTCGAATAAGCACAGTGAAAGTTATGGTCTTTAGAGTATACAAGAGTCAATATGCAATAAAAACAAAAGTTAAGCAAGAAATTACTATACTGCTGAAATAAGATCCAAAGTGTAGAAATGTGCTAATACTTAAATATTAGGTTCAAAGAACAACTAAAAACACAAAGTAAAAAGCTATAAAGAGTGCATTAAAATACACTTGTCAAATTTCCCCACACTTAAGCTTTGCACTCCGTGCAAAACATAAAAAACAAGACACCAAAAACACACATGAATTTCCAATGATCCCAATGAATGCAAAGTCACAAGACAAATAATTTTCCTAGGCTCCAAGGAGAATGACAATCAAAGATATAGCTCAATTCCAATCAAGGCAATGTGGGATAATCCAATCAAAGATATAGCTTAATTCCAATCGGGCCAAGGTCAATGTGGGATAATCCTAAGGGGGAACTAGGCTAAAAAAATAAAAGAGGATAAAGAAGCCATGCAAATCAATTGTAAAGTGAGCATGAGAGGATCAAACTTCAACAAGGTATGATTAACTTCTCCATTTTGATACTTCTCCACATAACTTTCACTCTTCTTGATACAAAAATAAAAAGATACACTTCTTTTTTCTTTTCTTTTGACTTTTTTTCTTTTCTTTCAATTTTTTCTTCTTTTTTTCTTTTTCAGGAATTTTTTTTCTATACAATCCTACTTGTCAAACTTTCCAACCAGAACCCAAAAACTAACCCATGTGAGAACTACAATTGCACAATTTGGACGCCCCCACACTTATTGATTTGACAATTTTCAATTCAAAGCTCATTTACCCTCTAAGATTGGGTAATATCATTGTTTTTCACTTTGGGGCTTGTAATGAGGTATAAAACAAAGAATGGAATAAAAAATCTCAAAGGGGTTAAACAAAGGGATTATTTTAGGGTAGGCTTATTTGGCTAGCAGCTTAAAAAGAACAAAGTTGCCTAGATCACTTCAAACATGCATGTGAACAAGTGCTTCAACAAGAATCAAGTCAAGTTCTAGAGTAACTAACAAACATGAGTGAGTCACACACAAGAAAGGAGAGAATGGTAAAAATGTAGTCCATCCATATTATAAGGCCCAATTCTCACACGGGACACTAACTATTACAAATGATGCAAAATTTAGTGCTCATCATATCCAACTAAATATACCAAGAGCAACAAGAAATCAATCAAGTCATGTCACAACACCTATGGTCCTAGAATAGTGAAATCACTCACAACTTATGCAAACCAATAACTCATGGAAAAACATGCAATATATTTTTTTTTATAGTTAAAAATTAAAAACATAAAAACTAAAAGACACCCCCCACACTTCAGTCACACATTGTCCTCAATGTAAGAAACAAGTATAACTTAAGAATAAGGAAAGAAAACACCCTCTTGAAGGTGGAGAAATTGAAACTTGTCTGTGGATGCTATTTGCCAAAGAAGGATCTTTGATGGTTACTCTGCACATGCTTGATCACCTTCTTCTTCGACACATTCAAAATTAAGGGACTGAGTTGTTGCGGTGTTTGCCATACTTTCTCACCTGGAATGTCCACCAAGGTCCATCTGATACCTTTCCTATGTTCCCTTAGAATTGGAAGCAGATTTTTCTCCCTTTTACGGAGTCCTATTCCTTGATTTTTTTCGGACTTTCTGACCAATTTTTCGGAGCAACTAGAGAAGGTTACCTGAAAAGCAATTTTTTTGCCTAAAAGTCTTAAAATTCAGCAGAGACAGCGCCTAAGACCTGTAATAAAACCTAAAAAATCAAAAAAAAAACACAAACTAATTGTTAATACTGTTAGTGGGGTCCTGAAGTTGGCAATCCCTAGTTAGAGATCCCCGACAACAGCACCAATTTGATCAGCAGTCGTACGCGGGTCAAAATAATTAAAAGGGGTAAATATAGTATCAAGGTAAGAGACCTTGGTCGTCTCACGGGGACCTCAAAATACTGAAATTACCAAAATCAAGATTTTGAAAAAAAGATTTCTGTTTAAGGGGGTTTAACAATTTAGAGAGACAATCAATCCATTGGTTTCAGGTGCGAATCTTGGATTTATCATCGGCTGTACAATAAAGATTCGTGCAAGGCTTGATAATTCTTAATTGACCATAAACTAACTGAACAAGCGTTAGTCAGTTCATACGAATTCTCTCTAGCTCAAACAAGCGTCAAGACAGAGTGTTCGGTCAATCGGGATGGTGAACAAGCGCCACATAACACAATTAACGTCATACCTGAATTCAATCAATCCTATGAACAAGCGTCATAGACTCAATCAATTTCTATCCAATCTATATTAAACAAGAGATAAAATAGTTTGAATAATGAAAGTTGCAAAACAGAATCACGATTAAGTGATTAAGCAAAATTGAATCATGGAACGAATCAATAAGCAAAACACAGTTTTAGTTATTAAGCAAAACACAAACCGAATTTGCAGAAATAAATGCGGAGATGAAATTGATAGAGAAATAACTAAAACCATAAAAATGAAATAAAAATTAACCACTGAACCTCAAAATCCTTAGTAGCAACACCCTTCACCAATAGATTGATCTAGGGCTTTAAGCTTCCATGGAGGTTAGGGAACCAAACTCTCAAAATTGTATAATAATGCGTAACTCAGCAAAAATTGCTCTGACTAGTGTATATTACTCTCAGAGAAAACGAAAAACCTAATTCCCTAAACGATTTCTATGATAAAAGCCCGTTAACAAAATAGCATTCGACCCAAAAACCCGTTTTATATTAAACTGATTCGGTAATTCGCAGTTTTGACCTTCAAATCAACATAGTTGGGTTTCGAGCTCAACAAAAGAATTGTATATTTGTTTCTTAGCTTTCCAACGCATGCTCGCACGCCTCAATTAGATAATCACAGACAAAGTTATAGCCTGCAGAGTAGACAATAGTTAATATGCAATAAAAACAAAAGTTAATCAAGAAATTACAATACTGCTCAAATAAGACCTAAATTCTAGAAATGCGCTAAGACTTAAATATTAGGTACAAAGAACAACTAAAAACACCAAGTTCAAAGTTATAAAGAGTGCATTAAAATGCACTGATCATGTATGCGCGATATCCCATAATCATGTGCATTGACATATAGACTAACAAATGGGAAATATTGTTGGTGAATCCTTAATGTTCTTGTTGTTTCAAGTTTTCTTATCCCAGAATCATGTGCATTGACATATAGACTAATAAATGCGTATCTGTAGTAGTGATGTGACAGTGCTTTTATAGGGATTGGTGCCTACACGTTGCATGTTCTAATGGGTGCTTGGGCATATGCGCCTATGCCATTGGATGGAGAGGAAGCATCTGTGTCATCCATTAAGTGTGGATCTTGGGCTTTGTCGAATTGGGCCTATTAGTTTGGCCGATCCGGAAAAGTCTCCCCCCAAGTCGAGGTTACTAGACAGAGTTGCCTCGGCTTGATAATTGTAGATCGGCTCAAACCGATTTCGTTTATCCAGGGTAATGAATTGAGTGACTTCGTCAATGGATCCATTTGCTGGGTTATCTTGGCTTGATAGTTGTGGATCAACTTTGGCGTTCGCTAGAATCGTGATGTAGAGGATTCTTCCCTATAGCTGAGCTGGGCTTAGATTGGTAGGAAGCAATTGTAGTCCTGCCAAAAGATCCTGTACTTGATGCCGACCTGAAGTGGTTGGGTGTTGTGGATAAAAGGTGTGCAAGTGTACACAGTCTTTAACAAGTAAAAGGTGATGCTGTAGTATTGAACAAACATATTAAAATACAACATGGGGCACTAAAAGTGTCAAATGATCACAAATCAGTTACTAACCCTCTTTTACTCTAAACAACACATATTAACTACTTTAACAACAATATTACTTAGAAGTCACATTGATTTAAGTCTTAGAAGCATAAATAACTCTATATAAAATAGAGTTATCACACCCCCAAACTTAAACCATTGCTTGTCCTCAAACAATGACACTTGACAAAGACAAACAAACAATACACAAAGAGAATACAAGAACAAAATTAATTGCTTCCCTAAATCAAACAGTTTTTTCAAAAGTGATCTCATTGGGCCGAATTTTCAGATTCACACCTTACACACACACATGATGCTACAGCATTGGATGATGTGGCATCACACACATACACATCATTGTTTACAACATTCAGAATTATTACTGCTCATTTGTGGGAGTGTGTGATTGCTGAACTTAGATAAATTCTTAGCTAGTTTTAAAAGTCCTTCTAGCCTTGGAAAGAGTAGTTTACTTTTGACCAAGCCAAAGATTTTTCAAAAAGTAGAATAGGCTAACAACTTCATCATAAGCATTGGGGGGCTTCAAAGCATGACAAAAGGTTTGGTTCAAGTACTTCAAAACAACTTTGGTCAGTGCATTTTTTATTTCCTAGAATCTTTTTCTCATTTTCTTTCTAAGTTAATCATCTTTTGACTGAAACCATAATGGTGTCTCCACAAAATGGCCTCCCTAATCAATGATCAACCTTGCTGTATTGCTCTTATTTTTCTCTTTCCCCCCTTGTTTTTGTTTTTGCAAGCAACTACAGCATTATTCTCTATATTTCTTTTTCCTATTGTTTAGTGCACCAACCTTTCTCATTCTTAATACTTTGGCCTTAATATAGCTGATTCCTATTGTTTAGTACACCAACCTTTCTCATTCTTAATACTTTGGCCTTAATATAGCTGATGCACCCCCAAACTTAGTTTTATATGCTATTCTAAATTTTTAGTAGAAATTTGGCATTGATCTTGGTTTACTAACACTTGCCTTAGCATCAAATTATTTCTAGCTAGCTAAGTTCTTTTCAAAGCTAAGAGTTTAAGTATTGAAGCAACAATAAAACTAAACATTGTTCAAACAAGGCTACTCTACTCATACACTTAATCATCATTAAATTTAGCCCAAAAAGAAACATTATCTATTACTGCAAGGATAGAAAGTGTAACTAATCATGCCTCTGATTTAAACAAAACAATAATCAGAAGGTCCTCCCCCCAACTTAAAATCTAGCAGTGTCCGGCCCCACTGCTCATGCAAACGCTAATGGGAGAGACTGTTAATATTTCAGCAAGTGTACTGAAACGTTGCAAGTAATAGTAAAAACGGTAAGACCGGTCGTATCCACAGGGATTGCGTGTTGTTAACAATGGCTAAGTTATTAACTCTTAGATGTGAAAACTGGATTTGATTTGAGAATTTAGTAATGCGAAAATAACGACGGTTGTTGAAATAATAAGGAAAGCGATTAGGGGTCGAATCCTCTCCCCTCACCTAAGATAAAGGAGAAAAAGCAAATAGAGGAAGCCATAGAAACCTTCAATCCTTGTTCCCAAGTGATTGGAAGACTCCAAAATTGCTCCTCCAAGCTATTCCAAACCCTAGCTGCGCTCCAATGACCAAGTCCCTCGAAATTTCGCTGAAAAATCCTTAAAAACCCTAATTTTTACGCACCATCGCGATGCGACCCGCACCCGTCGCGACGCGAAATTGTCCAGAAACAAATCCTGTGAAATACTTCTGCTGCGTCGCGATGCGACGCCTCCTGGTCGCGATGCGAAAAGTGACAGAAATTTCTCCTTCAGCTTCCTATTGCACCACTAGGCAAATGTCTGGTTTGCTAGTTGATGCTATGACAACTTGAAGGTCTTCCATTGCAATTGGCACCAGGAGTGAGAGAATTAGCTTACAAAATGAATCCTAATACATTGATCTAAACTACGCTAATTTCCCGGCAATCAACAGAATTACAATCAAATCCCTGTAGTTTTGGTTCTAAAATTAAGCAACTTATATCATATGACAGAGAGTCAACAGAGACCTTTTGGATACTAATACTGAAATTGAAAACATTTATCACAACAGAATTTTTTAAATCCTACACAGCTGCTGGATGTTAATACTGATGCTACAACATCCAACAGATTTTTTTTTGAAATAAAAGACAACGTAAACAACATAAAAAAAACACAACAACTAACAACATCACAACAATAGAACACTAACACACACAAGAGGGAAGAGTTACTGATTGGTGAACACAACATAATTCTTTTCTGGCCCAGTTCAGCTGTTGCAGCAGTGGATGGTGCAACTTTGGATGCTGCAACATTGGTTGTTTCTCCATCAGACTGTTGGTGTTCTAGTGCCCACTCAGTGCTTTTTGTTGTAATTTCTAACCTTGCTCCTTCTCTTTCCCTTCTCCTTCCTCTGTCCCTCCTTGCATGTCCTGCAATTTTCTTTTTAAAGGTATAGAAAATGCACGAGATTTTTCAAAAGATGTTGCAAATGATGTTGTAGCATCAGATGCTACCTCCTCACAGTTACTGCTTACTTCACCAATGCAATTGAACACACCTGCACATCAAAAAGAGAAATAAAAACAACAAATATTATATTAAAACTCTGGGCTGCCTCCTAGTAGCACTTGGTTTAAGAGTCCTAAGCCAGACTAAGTCTTGTGGCAGATATCTTCAGCCACGCATGCTGCTGCACATGGTGCTACAGCATCAGAATTCTGCATAATTGACAGCATCTGCACAAGACCACTCATTCACACCTGCAAAAGTAAAAACAAAAACACTCAAAACACAATTAGTCCTAAAAATCTGGGTTGCCTCCCAGTAGCGCTTAATTTATAGTCTTTAGCTAGACTAAGGCTCATGTTAGAGTTTTGGTAATTCTGTGGTGACCTTGTCCCTTGCCAAATGTGCTCGATAATACTGCTTCATGTAACACCCCAAAAATGATTAGATATTTATTTAGTCATTTGTTTAATTAATTGGGGAATAAGTGTAGAAAATAATATTGGAATGAAAATATATTATTTTATGGACCTATCCTAATGTTGGAATTAATAGGAATAATAATATTAGAGAGGGGTGTGGAGAATAGTAATAGGGCTTAAGTTGGAGGAGAGCCCATGACCCATGTCCATGGGTTAGGCGCCTAGACTAGATGGGAGTTAGGGTTGGCTTGTCATTAGCACAAACCCTAAGGCAAAAATAGAAGGGAGTTGCGAATAGAGAGAAGAGAAAAGAGGGAAGAATTCAGCGCCTCCCAAGAGGAAAAAGAGAAGAAGGTTCGCGAGTTCAAGAGGAGGGAGGAGCCTTGTTGCTGAATTTTGTTGGTGACTTGCTCAAGGGGGCGTTGGTGTTCATCAAAATTTAAGGTAAGGGTGGGTTTTAACACTAATAATGGGTTATGATGGTGGTATATGGGTAGTTAGGGTTTGGTTGGATTATTTGCGATGTTGGATTGAAATTGATGATGGTGCGATGTTGCTATTGTTGTTATTTCGCATGATGTGTTGTTATTGAGTCTTCAATGGTGTTTGTCTTTATGTGATGATTGATTTTGATGATATATGATGTTTATGATGAGTCTTGATAATGGCGGGTGGGTTGTGGTTGTCGATCATATCGTGATGTGGATTCGTTAAAAATCTGGTTTCTAGTGGTTGTTATGCAAAGAGGGAATTGATGTGCTGAAATTTCGTTTTGAAGCCGTTTTGATAGGTGTCCAGTATTTCTGTGATTGTGACTTCATTATTGGCCCGAATTGCGCGGGGTTTGTTTCATTGGGAAGTAGACACGATTTCCTTCACTTTAGGCACTGGTTTCGCTAAATTTGAGTCAGTATAACTGGAGAAAACATTTTTACAAAATGGGTAAAAGAATATGAAAAACTGCATGAAACCGTATGGGTATAGGTTCAATGTTTTGTTCATAACTCTTTCCACCGAACTCGGTTTCGGATGATTTTTATCTCATTATAAACCAGACTCATGGGGCTTCAATTTAGACACGGATTTGGTTTCATTTGGTTGAGAATTCAAAGAGAAAACTGGGTTACAATTTAGCTAACAGAAGCTGTCGAACTTCTGTACCCTAAGAGGTATTTTGCAAAACTGTACTATTTGGGTACCTAAACAAATAAATAAAAATTATTTCTAGAAACTAGACTTCTCAAGCTTTCCAGAGGATATTCGTTTGCGAAATTCCGACATCGTTTGATATGCTAAATTAATTGTCGGAGTTCGTGCACAGTTGCTGAGAAATACTGCTCCTTAGCTGTTTAGTAAAATGGTCAAACGAATAGGGTGTTGTGCTGGTTATTGTCGCTGCCCTTGTGTCCTGTGTGTGGGCGCGCCTAGTGCGTAAGTTCAGGCATTGTCTAGTGGTGCTGTGCACCAATTTGTGGTGTTGCGTGTGTCTGTCGTGCTGGTGTTGTCCGGTGGTGCTGTGCGCCAATTTCTGTGCTGTGTGTGTTTTGTTTTTGCGCGCTGTTTGGCGTGATGTGTACAGGTGATATGTGGTAGCTGTGATGCTGTAAACAGGTGAGAGTTACGAGGTAGCTGTGATGCTACGACACGTGGTATTTCTGTGTGATAATAATTTTGGTGGTATGGTATTTATTAATTAAATGCTCCGAGTATGTGTATCTATGCATGAATCATGAGTCGCATTGTCATATGCATCTTCGAGGTAGCTGTGATGCTACAACACGTGATTATTTTGGTGGTATACCCGTCGTGGCCTTTTACGAGATCGGTATCGCATGCATATGCCCAGAGGGGTTGCATTGTTGCATAGTCCATATATATATATATATATATATATATATATATATATATATATATATATATATATATATATATATATATATATATATGTAACGTGTTTTGGTGTTCCGTTCTGATGGAATTTGTGTCTTGTGTGGTGCTATGATGTATTGATTTTCGAGGTAGCTGTGATGCTACAACACGTGGTATATTTATGAAATGATTTGTAATGAGATATGATGGTATAGCTATGATGTGTTGACTTTCTGTGTTCCCGTGATTTACCCGCTGTTTATATACTGCTATCATTAACTTATTATTTCTGTTAAGCTCACCCCTTCTGCTTGGAATGTTGCTCTTATGTGGCAACGCTGCAAGTGATCGTTAGCACTCGTGGAGGATTGCTAGGTGTAGTTTCCTTCTCGTTGGGTCTGTGTCAGCTCTGATGCGTAGCACCGGGGAGGGTCTTAGTTACCGTTGTCAAACTATTATTATCTATTTTTGGAGTTTTGGTTTAATGTTTAATTATTTTTGACGATGTTAAATGAGTTTATGATTCCGCTGCTTAGAGATTTATTAACTATATTTTTGAGGATTTAATTTAAATCAATTTGGAGTTTTTATGTGGTGAAAAATGTAGCGCCCTCGTGGTGACTCTGATAATTGCGTGTTTATTTATAATTCGTAAAAGGGTGTGTTACATTTCACCCTTTTTCCATTGACTTTGAATGTGGAATTAGTGGCTTCATCAAGCAATTCCACTGCCCCATTAGGATACACTCTCACAAATTTAAAAGTTCTTGACTGCTTAGATTTGAGCTTTTCAGGGAGTACTTTAAGCTTTGAGTTGGACAAAAGAACTTGTCCCCCTTTATTTAGCTCTTGTCTTTGAATCTTCTTGGCTATTGAAGTAGTTGCTGCAGTATTCACTTGTTCAGCAGATGCTGTAGCAGCTGATGCTACAGCATGGTTCACTTCAACATTGGTGTATTTTGGTGGTGGGGGTGTTAGTACAGACCTGTTGGGTGGTGTTTTGGTTGGTATGGTGGTAGCTGATTAGGGAGAAGATTGTGGAGTTGGATCTTTGTGAGGTGGGGATTGGGTTGAGGGAGTTGGTTGTTTGTTGAGGGTTTCTTTAGGGTATGGTTCAGGCTCAATCTCTTTAACACCCTCCTCTTTTTCTGATTCATTTCTTCTTCCCTCACTCTCTTTAGAGAACTCAATTGATGAAATATTTTCCTTGAGGCATGAGTCTTCCAACTCCAATGACTCATATTTCATTTCCGAAATTTCCTTGTCAGCAGCCTCACCTTGAAACACACCTTCTTCCACCATGGGAACATTGATGTGGAGTTGCTTCAGTATCTCTAAGAATTTACCAAAAAGTTTGTCTTCACGGGCCTTTGTGGAAAAGAAGGAGGAGGGTATTCTGGAACAAACTTTGGTGATGGTACTGCTGTAGCATCAGTTGCTCCAGCATTGAATGTTGTAGCATCAGTTGAATTTTTTTCTTTTCTATTTAATTTATTTTTTTCATTTTTTTTCTTTTTCTTCCTTACCTTCACCTTCTATATCATATGGCTTTGTTAAATCTTTTCCACTTCTCAAAGATATAGCATTGGGGGATGGTAATGATCGACTTGGTCTTTGGTAAAGAGCAGTCGCTAATTGTCTAACCTGATTCTCCAAGTTCCTGATGGCAGCATCATGAGTTTGGATTGAGGTCTTTGTATCACTCATAAATGCTCTTGTATCATTCATAAATGTTCTGGTATCGCTTATAAATGCTTTCATAAGAGATTCCAATGAGATTTCCATTTCAGGTGCAGATTGTCTTTGGACATGTTGAGCAGGGAATCCTGATGGTGTGGGAGGTGCTGTGGCTGCATTGTTGCTCCAATTGAAATTTGAATGGTTGCTCCACCTAGGATAATAGGTATTTGAGTAAGGATTGTTATTATTGTTGTACCCTTCATAGTTGACAGAGATAGGGTTGCTGAGACATTCTTCATACAAGTGTCCTCCTCCACAGTATACACAACTTATTGTTCCTGGAGGGGCTTGTTCTATTGCAGCAGTTGTGTGTTCTGTCAATGCTCCAGCATTAGATGCTGGGGCATTAGTGGAATTAAGATTTTTGATCATGTTGGTCAGAGATGCTACTTGAGCTGATACAACTGATACTTCATTGAGTTCATGAACTCCATCTATTTTCTTTTGAGCAGTGAGTCTTTCTGTGGGCCATTGGTAGCTGTTAGTTGCAATTCTTTCTATCAGTTCATATGCTTCATTGTATGAGGAATTTAATAGCACTCTTCCAGATGTTGTAATTCTTTCTATCAGTTCATATGCTTCAAACAATGACTCATATTCTTTTTGTTTAAAAGAAGTGATATCATTCATCATCCGACATTTTTGATAGGTGGAAAATATTTTGTCAAATTTTTTTGAGCCATCTCATTCCAAGTTGTGATAGAGTTAGGCTCTAAAGAGTTTAGCCAAGTCTTAGCTCTATCCGTCAAGGAATATGGAAATAATTTTAATCTAAAAGCATCTTCACTAACACCAAGAATGATAAAATTGCTACACACTTCCAAAAATTGTTTTAGGTGCAAATAGGGATCCTCATGAGGATAACCACTAAATTGACCCACTGTTTGAAGCATTTGGAACATCATGGGTTTAAATTCTAAATGTGTTGCAGAGATTTCAGGTCTAACTAAGCTAGTTTGCATGGTTTGAGGATCAAACATAGCATAGTCTTTCATTAGTCTATTTCTGTCATTCAGCATACCTATGGCTCCCATATTGAGCATACCAGAACCTCTGCCAGTTTCTTGTTCAGACATTGTGTGTTTAGCTCTGCCTCTGTTTCATTGTTATTGTTGAAGTCTTTGCAAGCTCCTGAATCTCCTCTCTATCTTAGGATCCAACTGAAATTCTGACGAGTTGAACCTGGGCATATGCTAGAGCAACTATTGCTGGAGCAATTATTAATGGAGCAATTATTGCTGCAGCACAAGGAACAGACACCAAAGTAAAATTATCACTAATTTACTACTTACTAATCTAAACTATAAAAATAAATGACAATCCACGCCAACGACGCCAAAAACTTGTTGTGGATAAAAGGTGTGCAAGTGTACACAGTCTTTAACAAGTAATATAGTAGAAAGTAGAGATCGTACCCACAGGGAATGGATTAATTTCTAAAGTTTAAACTGGTAGTTTAATTAGTGAGAAACAAGTAATAAAATAACAAATAAAATAAGAGTATGTGTGAGATAACAGAAAACAAATAAGCTAAATAAAGATATAGTGTATTCAAGTGAGAAAGATAGTTGGAATGCTCTTCACTAAGTAAATCACTTTTGATAGCATTATGTTATATATGATACTCCTGCAATGGATGTGGTAGCAATTGATGCGTGCTTTTCAACAACTAACGTCAGGGTTTCACTACAAGTCTTATGTCTAAGCTCTAAATAAGTTCACTCATGTATATGAAGTACCCACAGTATCACCCTATGGACTATGCTACCCTATGTCTAGGTTTTAGCATGGAAATAACAAAGTTTTATTCGTTAAACACTTATCCATATTAGTTCTTGAGTTCTAATCATAAACCATATCTGTATTTATGATTTGCATTCACTTTTAGTTGGCCAATTCTAAAGATGAATATGAAAGAGTTATCATGCAAAAACTAAAATGCAAACATCAATATATAACATAAAACTAGTAAAAAGATCATTACAAAGTTAAAGCAACCCAACTAGAGAAGTTAGCTCATGCTAGAAATTACTGAGCACATACAAACAGAGGTAACCATGTTCATATGTTTGCTAATACAAAGGGAAGAAAATAAAGAAATAATTACACGGTTGAAGTTCCCTTACAAAAATCCGCCTAGTAATCCTCCAGCATTCACCTCACAGCAATCAAACAGCAACACGAAATGGTGTAGAAGTAGAGAGAGAAGTTGTCAATTTCTCTCCCTCCTTCATACATATGAAGTGTAAGTGATTCTAATTCTCTAACTTGGTATATCTTCAAATGAGGAAAAGGAGATGTATTTGTAGGCCTCTTGTAGTGGAGTTGTCTTGGGCACCAAGGTTACTTTGAGATGAAGTTAGGGTTTACTTTTCCCAATTGTCTCAAAAGTTGATTTGATCTTTGCTTTATTAAAGAGAAGAGGTCCTATAGCGAATTGACAAGTGTCCTAAAAAGGTGCAACTTGCAAGCTATTATGTCTCATAAAGTGGAGCTTGAGATGATCCACTTGGGCCACTTGCTCTTGCTTGGGTCATCATGACATCATCACCAGATTGCTGGGGCTCTTTAGTCTGTCACGAATGCTGGAGCGTTTGACTGCCAATGATGCTGGAGCAATGACTGCTGGGGCCATCTGATGTTGTAGCATTGAACAAACACATTAAAATAAAACATGGGGCACTAAAAGTGCCAAATGATCACAAATTAGTTCCTAACCCTCTTTTACTCTAAACAACACATATTAACTACTTTAACAACAATATTACTTAGAAGTCACATTGATTTAATTCTTAGAAGCATAAATAACTCTATATATAATAGAGTTGTCACTGGGTTCAATTTCCTAAAACTCGACCGACACCTTTCTTCGACTGGCGAGGTCTTGAACGCTTTGTTGCCTTGATTTCTCAACGTGTCTGATCAAGCGGTTTCCTAAAGTTGGATTGGGCTTTGATGATGTGATAGATGATTGATTTGTTGTTTCCAGCTGCCACGTGGTGAATGACCTTTTTGTTTTTCAAGGTGTATTGTCATTAAGGTCACTTAGGGTGGCTCCTCGTTTCCAGCGCGTCATTATTGTTGTTTCACCCCCTTTGTATAAATAGCCGTATAATTTCCTCATTTGTACATTTCTAACTTGCTTCTCTTTTTCTTCCGACATCTACTAGCTCCGGGATCTTCTCCATTTTCTTTGACACGGCCTACCTCTTTTATTCAGGTACTTTTCAATCGTTCTCTTATTTCATCCTTCTTCCTCCTTAGACCTTGCACTCAAGGTTGCCTGGAAGTCGGTCATTCCTTTGTTGGCAGAATATTCGCCTCTCTGGCGAGGTCCTTCTTAGGAGGAGGGGGTTCCGTTACTTCAAATTTCTTCTGGGGTATCCGATATTCCTTGAGGCCAAACTTCTGTTTGGTCTTAGTGGAGATGTTTGAAGGATCAGTGATTATTTTTGCTGAGTGAACTCCCTCCTTGTAAGTTGAACTATGGTTGTCGGAAAGAACACTTCGAGGAAGGTATCTCCGCCTCATGTTTTGCAAGAGGACAAATATTATGCCCGAGAGTGGACAAACGCCTCTCAAGGTGATGTTTCGGTTCGTTTGGGGCGAGATGAGGAGGATACTGTTGCTGATTTGGGGGAAGACCTTGGCTCCAATTTCGAATCTCCCATTAGATCGTCGGGTGAGGAAAATTCAGATACTAATCGTCCCGATCCATCTTCCGAGGACGTGGGGTTCATTGAGATGCAAGAAAAGCCATCCGTTCCTGAGAACTACGTCTGGGAAAATGAGGAAGTCCGCAGGGTGGCTAGCAAGATCAGTCTGGTAAGTGAATTTCTGGAGACTGCAGTTATCAAGATGGGTTGCTTTAACGGAGAGGAGTGGGTAATCCGAGTGGTTTCGAATGAATTAGTTCGTCAGAAGAGGACAATTCAGATACTGATATTATCGATCCATCTTCCGAGGACGTGGGGTTCATTGAGATGCAGGAGAAGCCATCGGTTCCTGAGGACTACGTCTGGGAAAATGAGGAAGTCCGCAGGGTGGCCAGCAAGATCAGTCCGGTAAGTGAGTTTCTGGAGACTCCAGTTATCAAGATGGGTTGCTTTAACGGAGAGGAGTGGGTAATCCGAGCGGTTTTGAATGAATTAGTTCATCAGGAGAGGACAATTCAGATACTGATCGTCCCGATCCATCTTCTGAGGACGTGGGGTTCATTGAGATGCAAGAGAAGCCATCGGTTCCTGAGGACTACGTCTGGGAAAATGAGGAAGTCCGCAGGGTGGCCAGCAAGATCAGTCCGATAAGTGAATTTCTGGAGACTTCAGTTATCAAGATGGGTTGCTTTAACGGAAAGGAGTGGGTAATCCGAGCGGTTTCGAATGAAGAGCGAGCTTGTCAGGTGCCCTCAGGGAAGTACGTGTTCTTTGTTTATCATGAAACATTGGTGAAGGTTCATGGTCGCCCTCCTTTTACACCCTTTGAACAGATCGTCTTGAGGGACCTCCTCATAGCCCCAACCCAACTTCATCCTAACTGCTGGGCCTTCCTTTATGCTTTCCAGATCGTCTCCGACCATTTAGGCTGGTCTCTCTCCATCCCCTTGTTCTTTTAAATGTTCACCTTTGTTCGGATGAAAAAGATGGGATGGGTGTCGTTCCGAGCAGCAGGAAAAACTTATTTTAGTCTGTATCTAGACTCCTTTAAGTCTTTTAAAGATCATTATGCTTGTGGGATCGCTAAAAATCTTGCTGCTAAGAAGAGCTTGTCCAGAACTCGGGGAGGGGAGATTATTTGCCCGAAGTTCCCTTTATTTTGGACGAGTGTCATTATTCTCTTCGCCCTTCACGCTTACTTACTTCGCCCGAGAGTTTGGATGCCGAAGATCAAGATATTTTGATGCTGATCGTGGAGGTGGCCGCTTTTGGTAAAGATGGGCTCATTAACAACAAGTCCTTGGTGACTGCGGGTTCTCGTGCTGCTCTTCGCAAAATTTGGAGTATGACCTTGGTTGACCGTTTAGGTTTCCTTATTTTGTTTGTTCGTTTCGTTTGCTAATTCTCTTTTGGTTGTTTTTGCAGGTGCCATGGCATCGAAATCAGCTTATCTTTCTGTTTTGAAAGCAACTCAGGCTAAGAAAGCCGGTCCTTCCACTGCTCCACTGACCCCAGCCACTGGTTGGCGTCATGGCCACTGCTTCGGTGATAGCGGCAATATTTATTTCTATTGGTCCACTTTCTTTCGGGAATGGGGTCAGGAGGCTTGATTCTCGGGAGCTAAGTGTTGGCACACTCGACCAAAATGCTTTCCATAGGGACATTAAGGGGAGTATGCTCAGCAAGTCGGTTTCCCCGGGTCCTTGATTCGCGGCTCGGATTGCCTTGCTCTTTCTTCAGCCGAGTTTCTGATGGTGGGGCTGCCTTTTCGGCGGGTTCCCTTTCAATTGATCGAGCGGCTATTTCGTTGTCTTCTTAGTCCATGTATTTTGCCGATCTTATTAAGAATTCTGAGGTTGCGGGGTTTGTTGATGCCGACATCGATCTGAAGTAAGCTACTCGATCTGAGACAGCCTTCCATGTATCGCCAACGTTGCTTGTCTTCCAGCCCATGGACATGTAGAGCTTCGGCATTGAATCTTTCAGTGTATTCTCGGATAGTCTTGAGTGTCTTTTCAGACTTCGGTTTCACTCGCGAAGCGGTGAAATTAGCTTTAAAGAGTTCGGTGAACTGATACTAGCTTGTAATCGAATTTGTTCTGAGAGTCATGTACCATTCTAAGGCTGCCTTGGTGAATGTTAGGAGGGGATCTGAAGTGTTTTGCTTTGTAGTGATCTTGCCGAGACCAGTGCTTCGGTCTGTGTGAGTGATGGTGCCTCGATGCCACTGTTTTGGAGGTGGAGATCGAGGCCGACTTTTTCCCAGGTCAGGAGCACTGTTAGCTCTTCTTGCGTCCTGGTTGGCAAGGCTCCTAGCTTGGTTGCAGAGTGGAGTGATGAGGTTCTTCACGGCTTGGGCTGGAATGGGGACCAATGGATCCCCTGGTGGGGATGCCAACATGGGTATTCCGCCTTGAGAGGGGCCTTGGGTTGCGATGGGTTGGATTTCTTGATTGTGGGGGTCGTCCACTGGCAACGTTTGGACAAATCCTTTGGGTGTTTGTTCCCATGGAGGTGGGATAGTTACTTGAGAGCGGACGCGAGGGGTTGCCCAAACCGGGTTCCCGCGCTGTTGAATCAGACGCTTTGGAGGCATCGTAAAGTTCGGAGCGAGTTCGAAAACTATTCGGGATGAGCTCCCACTGTGGTCGCCAATGATCTATACTGGCTGCAAGCTCCGGCCGAGTTAGAGACCGAAGTGCTCATCAGGCTGCGTAGCTAGCTCGCTCTGAGTTACTCCCGAGGTGTCGTCGTCGTGATGGTTGATTAGCCTCCGAAGTGATTATGCTCACGTTGGTCCAACGAGGGGGTGGTACCTGCACACACTCCGATGCTTAATTCAACATTTGGGAATAGGTGATTTTGAGATAATAAATGCGTACCTGTAGGAGTGATGTGAGAGTGCTTTTATAGGGGTTGGTGCCTACACATGGCATGTTCTGATGGGCGCTTGGGCATATGGGCCTATGTCATTGGATGAAGAGGAAGCACTAGTGCAAAAATGACATTAGAATTAGACATTTAAAGTCAGGCGGCCAGATGCCTGACTACATAGGTAGACACGGTGGCAAACTTGTAAATAAGTGGCAAAACTCTCGAGTATTAAGGTCAAGCAGATACACGCCTGACGTCTAAAGTGAAGAAATAGGGAAAAAATAAGACTTTAGAAGTCAGGCGTGTAAGCGCCTGACTACATAAGTGACACGGTGGCAAACTTGTAATTAGGGGTGAATTTTTTTTCTTCTGTTCTAATACTTTAGAAGTCATGCTTCTATTCGCGCGCGACCTCTAAAGTCCAAAAATAGAAAAGAAAAAAAAAAGTCACTCTCAGCCTCTCACTCTCATTCTCAAAGATTCACTCTCACAATTTCACGAAGACTCCTCTCCTCTCCGCTCCGCTCCTCTCCTCTCCATTCTCACTCTCACGAACCCTAATGCTTCATCTCTCTGATCCTTCATCTTCTCTCCGTCACTCCCTCACTCACTCACCGTCACTCCGTCACTCCCTCACCGTCACCCTCACTCCCTCACCTTCGTCACCTTCGTCACCCTCACCTTCGTCACCTTCGTCACCCTCACCTTCGTCACCTTCGTCACCTTCTCAGAAAGCCTTCACTCACACAAAGCCTTCACTCTCAGAACACGAACCGAACCCTCTTCACTCTCAGATCTCCACGCCGTTCTCACCGTTTCCTCTCCCTTGACCGCCACCTTCCCCCTCATTTTCCGACCACCATAGACGTCCAATCAAAAAACGAGTTTGATATTTGGTATCCCCTAAGCGTCCGCATGAAAACCCCTCAAGAAATTTTAAGTTTGGAGAACTCTTCACCGGAGCTCCGCCGTGCCGGAAATGGCACCACCGGATCTCCGCCGTGCCGGAAATCTCACCGTTGTTACTCAGTGTAAGATTTCTTTCCACCATAGACTACGATTTTGTTGTTTTTTTACTCAGTGTAAGTTTCAGATGTTACTGATTTTGTTACTGATTTTGTTGCTGATTTTCCACTATAGTGTTACTGATTTTGTTGATTTTGTGACCCTGACGAGGAGGAGGAGGAGGAGGAGCAAGAGGAAGAGGTACATTATTTCCATCTCTCTCACAATCTCTTAGGTACATTATTTCTGATTTGTGGTCTTTTTGCTTTGAATTATTCTATATTTGATTTTCTTCAAATAGGAAATACTCTTCTCTATATATATGCTTCTTCAAGAGTATCCATGTTAATGGTTCTAAATTCTCGTGTCTATTTTTTTCACCAAGTCTGATAATAAGTCCTTTTGTTGGTGAATAAATGAATAGAATGATGGATACTAAAATGATAAAGAAAATTGCAATAGAAACAAATAAATTATTTTCCACAAATCAGAATATTTCTATAATGAATTCAACATTTATTTTCCACTATACTCAATGGTAAATTACCACTTATGCAAAGAAGGTTCACTTAACTGACCTTTGTGTAAAAGTCTGGTGGAGAGCACTTATCAAAGTGAGTAGGACTGAAATCTAAGCTCAACCATGTCCCATGTATACTTTTACCTGTTATTGGACATGACAACTTAACATTTAAGATGTCACCAAAACAAATGAATTTACCTTGTAGTATTAAGTTTAGTATGTTATGCTTACCTTTAATGTCTTCTTCACTGGCATCATCATTCGAGGATCAAACTGATTGTCACATTGAAGTTTCTGCATTAGAATTTGAGGCTTTTTTACATAACCACATCCTCCATTTGCCTTGAACATTCCCTGCATTAACCACTGTGATTTCCCATGCCCCCATTGAGGAAAACAAGTAGTAAAACAGCAGAAAGTTAGCATTGCTTGTAAAGATATGGTATAGCAACTTGCAACTAAAGTTATTGCATTGTCTTTTGTAATAGCCTCTAAAAATTCCAAAAAAAAGAGAAAAATTCCATGTATTTTCGAAACAGTTAGCCTTGGTCACAGTTTTCATCGATGTAACTTCTAATTTACTCTTTATTGTATTTGTGTGCTTTGTTTACTAATGTGAGAATGAATTAGATATAACTTTTCTTCCTGTGTGAGATCACACAAAAGCATTGAGGAAAATCTGGATAAACTTTTAAGGTTCTATTTTAGACTGAGATTCTATTTTAGACTTTGAGGTTCTATTTTAAGCTGAGATTGACAATTGGGAGAATGAAAAGGATAAACTTTGAGGTTCTATTTTAGACTTTTGCAACCCATGTTTCAACCTTCTTTTCCTTTTTCTTCTGCTTCTCTTCTTACTGTTTTAGCTAGGCTTATGATTGTTGTTGATTTACTTATAGAAGTTCAGTTAAAATGATATATTTTTGTTTTCTTTTTATTTATACAAACCAATGAATTATTTGGTTTCATTTATAAAAATATGGTGGTTTTTAGATGTGTTTTCCATTTATGAGTTCTTCAAATTGGCCCCGCCCCGTCAATTTTATTACCCCTGCCACATGCAATTCATTCCCATTTATGAGTTCAAGCATTCATCATTTCTAACTGCATATCCGAAGATCGAAGTTTATTACAAATGCCTATTGTATACACTGTGCTTAGAATCTGAAGGGCCGAATTAGAGGGTCAATTTTATTTGAGGTCTTTGAATCATATGTTTCTTATTGTTGAAGATGTGAAACTTATAACATAAAAGCTGCTATTGTTTACTTTGTGTATTTGAGGTTTTTAATAAGTTACTATTATCACTCATTCATCTAATTTCTCCAATCGTACCACACTATTTTATTTTTTATGATTCTTTTGATTTCATCTCTTTGATTTCAGACGCTATGCAATGGAGGTTAAAGCAAGCACCACTTTATGGAAAATCTTGAAGAGAATGCCCCACTTTGAGAACAGCCCAGGTCTCAATTTCTATTTGTCTTTCCCTATTCATAACTACATCAAATCTATTATAGTAGTATGTGAGTCACTAATTAAGCTTTTTTAAATTGCAGATGTTAAAGTTTTCTATTGGTGTTAGTGTTTGCAAAATGAATAGAGCACTAAGCATTTCTATTTGACTTTATGGAAATTGAAAGTGTAGTAGTGGACTTCAAGTGTAGCAAGACTTGATATTGAAGGTATGCTATATAGTATTTGGACATGTTATATAGTCACCATTTTCTTTCTTTTGCTATGATTTTTTGCTCTCATGGTTTTTTCATGAGATTTTTTCTCTTCCCCGTAGCCATGCCTTTGTTAGTTTGTTTGAATGGAAGAGGTCCAATGCGTGTGTAGCTGAAATGCAGACCATGTTTATTCCAAGTTGCTTTTATGATTTACTTTTGTTTTGTGGACTAAATCTTAATGGAAAATTGATTATAATTTGTTTGATGTTGCATCTCTATGAATTTTGGCTCAAGGGAGATGATATTGTTTATTCTGGAGTATCTTTTGAAGAAGTATTGATACCAATAGTAAGCTTAATTTTCATATAGATTATTAGTTTCTTGGCAATGATAGTGATGAAGCTAAGACAGTGATTGCTTTAATTCTTCAAAGGTTTTCTTGCTCCCTTTCCCCTGACTATGAACTTGCACCTGTAAACCACCTCACTTTGCAGCCACAACATGGCCTTCCCATCAATGTCAAACCATTGCAATTGTAATTAATTATTGGCTTCTTGATCACCTCACTCACAGCAGCTATTAGCTACTGCTTTTTATATATTTGCTGCAAAATATTGAGATGAATGCAATATGTTTACTGAATGCAATATGGATTGCTAAGTAAGTTTGGTTTGTAATGGATTATGTTTAGTTTGTAATTTTAAGTTTTTAATTTGGATACCTAAATACTAATGCTATTATAATTGGAATTTCTAAGGTGTTGTTTCTTTTGGTATCTTTTGAGCTTTTTTAATGCTTTTATTACTTGACTTTTAAACTTTTTCTTAATATTAATCTTCATTCAAATTAGAAGGATTAATTTCGTCGATACTAGCTCCCCCGTCAAATTAGAAGGATTAATTAGAAGGATTAAAGAAGATGACTTTAAGCTCCTTAAAATCCAGGTCTTTCTCCATCACATGCTTACTTTCTGTCTTTTAATAAGTGCTAGCTTGTGTATTGGTCTTTTCTAATGATTCTTTCTTTCTGTTTTCTTTTTGTTGTTTGCTTTGTTTCTTCTCATTTTCATCTACAGACTTATGTTCTCAAAGTGATTATTCACTGTGATGGCTGTAAGTAGAAAGTCAAGAAAATCCTTCAGAGAATTGAAGGTCACTTCCTTTTCCTTATCCTCTCTTCTCATTGTTACTATTCTCTCATTATACCTCATTATTATTACTATATAGTAGTAGTACTATCTTTTATTTTTTTAATTTTCAAAAGCATACTCAATCTTAGTGTAGTAAACTATTTGCTGACAGAGAGTTAATTAAAGTGAAATAGTTAACACAAACGATTTTTCCTGTTTAGTAGACAGATTAAATAAAGTTCTACTAATACTTTTCATTCGGAAGTTCAGGCTTTAGAAAGTTTGGTATTTTTGAACGTGTAGCGGTTTTCTTATTAATACTAATGTTCTAGTTTGACTTATGGATAATGTGAAGAAATTCAATAATATTTAGGATTACTTATACTTACAGAAAAAGGACAGTTAGAACATTTATTTTTCCTATAATATTTTTAGAGTTTATCTTTTGATTTTTTGATGTGCTTGGAATTGACATTTGGGTCCCTTGTTTGTTCTAATAGGTGTTTATCAAGTTCAAGTAGATGCAGAACAACAGAAGGTTACAGTTTCAGGTAGTGTGGATTCTGCAACTTTGATCAAGAAATTGGCTTAGAAAGCAGAATCAAACTACTCAAAGAGATTGCTTCTGAGAACAATATTATTCTGCAGCTTGAACAAGTTTCAACTGTTATAGATGAGGTAATGCAGCAAAATTTTTACAACAATATTATTGTTTGATCACACTTGTTAAAAATATAGTTAATGAGTTTGTTGTCAATGCAGGAACAAGAAACAAATAAGGAAAAGCAAAAGCAGCAAGAGACTGAGATAAGGGAAGAGGAGCTTCAGAAAGAGGGGATTCTGCCATTGCTGCAGCAAAGACATTTTATGTTGCTCCAGACAACCTCAATGGTTCCTTCAAGTGAAACAAGGTTAATTAATAAATTTGTACATTCATTATACAAGACTTATGGAACAACAATGGCTGGTCCCACCAACTATTGAAACTATTGCACAGAGTATATGCTTCAAAAGCTTGGAATGGAGCCTGCTAAAGTTCCCGAATTATCCCATTCATTATACAAGACTTATGGAACAACAATGGCTGGTCTAAGGGTACTATTTACCTTCTTGCTGATTCCTCACACCCTCAAAAACCAGCACTTTTAAGTTTTTTTAATTAAAAAATCTAATTTTGTAGTGTTTGTTTGAATATTTGGGGATTTTTTTTGATTTGGGTAGGGATAAAAATTTATTGAATTGGATGGTGGATGATTGGGGTTATTTTGCTTTGGTGATTAATAAATTAATTATGTTAATGATAAATTCAGTTGATTGATCCGGTTGATAGGACAGTGGATAGAGACTTGTCTCCTATTCAAGAATTGGGGTTGAAGTTTTCATTCATTTTGTTATTTTTCTGATTTTGACACTTAAGTAACTCCTAGCACATTTATGAAAATATTTCTCATTTTTGAATAGGTGAAAGCTGATGTAGAATCACAAGGTGATTTTGTCATGTCCTTAGCAACTGAAGTTCGAGCGTGGTCTTTCTCCGATATTGAAGACCTTGTTGCCTTTGTGAACTGGCTAGATGAGGAACTTTCCTTCCTGGTATGCCTTTAGATCTCATTGCTCATCATAAGAGAAAATTCATGCAGAATTAATTCTCATTTTCCACATTTTCTTGTAACTTTATGTTTCATGATCAATCTCATTTTTTTTTCCTTATGCAAGGTTGATGAACGAGCTGTTCTGAAGCACTTTGATTGGCCTGAAGGGAAAGAAGATGCACTGATCGGCCAGGTTAGTTAAAACTTATTGGAGACTAAAGGGTGTTTCACTGATGTAGAATTCACTTATTGGAGACTTATTGGATTCTTCCAAGCATTCATTTTATAGCAGGGAAATATATGAAAAGCTGAGAATTATCGTTTGATGTTATGGAATTGCAGATAAGTTTCTCAACTGTTGGCCACATACTTGATGTCATACTTGCACAAAAAACTGCCACAGATAGGTCAGCTGATGAAAAGATAACGAAGAAACAGAAATTGACAACACATCAAGAAGCAGAAGTTCCGACTAATGACATATGCAGAAGAGAGAATCCAGTCTACATTCTGAGCTCCATTCTTGATGTCTTACTACTGAAGAAAGACATAACAAAAAGGTGATATGATTACTTCTGAATCTGAATAACTACCATTCTTGATGTCTTATTATGATATTTAAAATAAATAACTACCTCTTTACTATTTTTGTTGTTCCCTTTTATAAGTTTCGTTATTCTTGACAGGAAGAGATGATGAATGGAATTAACATTAAGCTACTGATAGAGTGCCCAGACTTCCAACGTTGTAGTCACCCGCAACCATATATTTTCTCTGCTTTCTGCTGTTATTAGAGTCTTCCCGGAAAACATTTTCGGGCATATACTTGATATTATGCCTGTTATCGGCAAATCAGCTGTCACACAGGTTTGTTAGTGCTGGTTTTCCCTGTACTGAACTTAGTATATTTTGTGGGCAGAATATCTTTTCTCCCCAACTATGAATTCCCTGTTTCTTTGCTCCAATCATTGCTATTCAGTCGCCAATTTACTGTGGAGAACTTCTTCAGTATATTAGCCATGGTCTCACCATTTATGTGTTTATGTGCCTGTAGGTTGACACTCATTCAAAGCTTGTTTTTGAGAAGCTTTTATCTGCAATTGTTCCTTGTTGGTTGTCTAAGACAGATGATGTGGAAAAAATACTGAAGGTTGGCTTTTTCATGAAATTGCTTTTGGGTATTCATGTCTCTCCTACATGATTGAAAGCAACTCTTTGCATATCCATCTTCTGATATGTTATTTCTTCCTTCAGATTTTTGTAGATATTTTGCCGGATATGGTTGAGCACAGAAGGTTGTCAATTGTTTTGTATCTGCTAAGGTATTTTCTACATCATGATCCTAATGTTGTAACTTAGCCATTGTATTCAGTGTACAAGTATAATATTCAGTTCTATTAGGCAAAGTCTTGATGTAATTTAAATCATGAATTTTATTAAGATCCCAATTGTTTTGTTCTAGTTATTTTCCTGTTGCTAACAGCCTCTGTATAGTGTATACTGCTAGTTTTCCTTGAGAATTTTCAAGGTTAATGTTGAAATCAGAGTTGTTTTGGGAAATTATGCTTGTTTTGAGAAATATATATGTTTTACTCTATTTTGAGAATGCAAGTTGACTAGCACTTGATTGGTTACATTCATTAAGCGTTACTTTACTGATATATGACTCCATGGCCCAATGGATAAGGCGCTGGTCTACGGGACCAGAGATCTGGGTTCGATCCCCAGTGGAGTCGCTTCTTTTTAATGAAAAATTTGTATAACCAGGGTGTATAGATTAAACCAAAATTTAAAAAAAAAAAAAAACTTTTAAGGTCAGGCGCAATAATGCTTGACCTTAAATCATACATACGAAGTCAAGCAATAATAAAAGCCTGACCTTAAATCAAACATACGAAGTCAAGCAAGTTTAAGCTTGACTTTAAATCATACTTACGAAGTCAGGCAAGAATAAATGCTTGACTTCGTAAGTATGATTTAAAGTCAAGCATTTATTCTTGCTTGACTTTGTAAGTATGATTTAAAGTCAAGCAATAATAAAAGCTTGACCTTAAATCATACATACGAAGTCAGGCAAGAATAAATGCTTGACTTTAAATCATACATACGAAGTCAGGCAAGAATAAATGCTTGACTTTAAATCATACATACGAAGTCAGGCAAGAATAAATGTTTGACTTTAAAACATACTTACGAAGTCAGGCGCAATAAATGTTTGACTTTAAAACATACTTACGAAGTCAGGCTATCGCTTGACTTTAAAACTCCAGACATACAAAGTCGACTTAATAAAAGTCAAGCGTCCGCCTGACTTTAAATCCCCTTTTTTCCTGACGTGGGGTTCATTGAGATGCAAGAGAAGCCATCGGTTCCTGAGGACTACGTCTGGGAAAATGAGGAAGTCCGCAGGGTGGCCAGCAAGATCAGTCCGGTAAGTGAGTTTCTGGAGACTCCAGTTATCAAGATGGGTTGCTTTAACGGAGAGGAGTGGGTAATCCGAGCGGTTTTGAATGAATTAGTTCATCAGGAGAGGACAATTCAGATACTGATCGTCCCGATCCATCTTCTGAGGACGTGGGGTTCATTGAGATGCAAGAGAAGCCATCGGTTCCTGAGGACTACGTCTGGGAAAATGAGGAAGTCCGCAGGGTGGCCAGCAAGATCAGTCCGATAAGTGAATTTCTGGAGACTTCAGTTATCAAGATGGGTTGCTTTAACGGAAAGGAGTGGGTAATCCGAGCGGTTTCGAATGAAGAGCGAGCTTGTCAGGTGCCCTCAGGGAAGTACGTGTTCTTTGTTTATCATGAAACATTGGTGAAGGTTCATGGTCGCCCTCCTTTTACTCCCTTTGAACAGATCGTCTTGAGGGACCTCCTCATAGCCCCAACCCAACTTCATCCTAACTGCTGGGCCTTCCTTTATGCTTTCCAGATCGTCTCCGACCTTTTAGGCTGGTCTCTCTCCATCCCCTTGTTCTTTTCAATGTTCACCTTTGTTCGGATGAAAAAGATGGGATGGGTGTCGTTCCGAGCAGCAGGGAAAACTTATTTTAGTCTGTATCTAGACTCCTTTAAGTCTTTTAAAGATCATTATGCTTGTGGGATCGCTAAAAATCTTGCTGCTAAGAAGAGCTTGTCAAGAACTCGGGGAGGGGAGATTGTTTGCCCGAAGTTCCCTTTATTTTGGACGAGTGTCATTATGCTCTTCGCCCTTCACGCTTACTTACTTCGCCCGAGAGTTTGGATGCCGAAGATCAAGAAATTTTGAGGCTGATCGTGGAGGTGGCCGCTTTTGGTAAAGATGGGCTCATTAACAACAAGTCCTTGGTGACTGCGGGTTCTCGTGCTGCTCTTCGCAAAATTTGGAGTATGACCTTGGTTGACCGTTTAGGTTTCCTTATTTTGTTTGTTCGTTTCGTTTGCTAATTCTCTTTTGGTTGTTTTTGCAGGTGCCATGGCATCGAAATCAGCTTATCTTTCTGTTTTGAAAGCAACTCAGGCTAAGAAAGCCGGTCCTTCCACTGCTCCACTGACCCCAGCCACTGGTTGGCGTCATGGCCACTGCTTCGGTGATAGCGGCAATATTTATTTCTATTGGTCCACTTTCTTTCGGGAATGGGGTCAGGAGGCTTGATTCTCGGGAGCTAAGTGTTGGCACACTCGGCCAAAATGCTTTCCATAGGGACATTAAGGGGAGTATGCTCAGCAAGTCGGTTTCCCCGGGTCCTTGATTCGCGGCTCGGATTGCCTTGCTCTTTCTTCAGCCGAGTTTCTGATGGTGGGGCTGCCTTTTCGGCGGGTTCCCTTTCAATTGATCGAGCGGCTATTTCGTTGTCTTCTTAGTCCATGTATTTTGCTGATCTTATTAAGAATTCTGAGGTTGCGGGGTTTGTTGATGCCGACATCGATCTGAAGTAAGCTACTCGATCTGAGACAGCCTTCCATGTATCGCCAACGTTGCTTGTCTTCCAGCCCATGGACATGTAGAGCTTCGGCATTGAATCTTTCAGTGTATTCTCGGATAGTCTTGAGTGTCTTTTCAGACTTCGGTTTCACTCGCGAAGCGGTGAAATTAGCTTTAAAGAGTTCGGTGAACTGATACTAGCTTGTAATCGAATTTGTTCTGAGAGTCATGTACCATTCTAAGGCTGCCTTGGTGAATGTTAGGAGGGGATCTGAAGTGTTTTGCTTTGTAGTGATCTTGCCGAGACCAGTGCTTCGGTCTGTGTGAGTGATGGTGCCTCGATGCCACTGTTTTGGAGGTGGAGATCGAGGCCGACTTTTTCCCAGGTCAGGAGCACTGTTAGCTCTTCTTGCGTCCTGGTTGGCAAGGCTCCTAGCTTGGTTGCAGAGTGGAGTGATGAGGTTCTTCACGGCTTGGGCTGGAATGGGGACCAATGGATCCCCTGGTGGGGATGCCAACATGGGTATTCCGCCTTGAGAGGGGCCTTGGGTTGCGATGGGTTGGATTTCTTGATTGTGGGGGTCGTCCACTGGCAACGTTTGGACAAATCCTTTGGGTGTTTGTTCCCATGGAGGTGGGATAGTTACTTGAGAGCGGACGCGAGGGGTTGCCCAAACCGGGTTCCCGCGCTGTTGAATCAGACGCTTTGGAGGCATCGTAAAGTTCGGAGCGAGTTCGAAAACTATTCGGGATGAGCTCCCACTGTGGTCGCCAATGATCTATACTGGCTGCAAGCTCCGGCCGAGTTAGAGACCGAAGTGCTCATCAGGCTGCGTAGCTAGCTCGCTCTGAGTTACTCCCGAGGTGTCGTCGTCGTGATGGTTGATTAGCCTCCGAAGTGATTATGCTCACGTTGGTCCAACGAGGGGGTGGTACCTGCACACACTCCGATGCTTAATTCAACATTTGGGAATAGGTGATTTTGAGATAATAAATGCGTACCTGTAGGAGTGATGTGAGAGTGCTTTTATAGGGGTTGGTGCCTACACGTGGCATGTTCTGATGGGCGCTTGGGCATATGGGCCTATGTCATTGGATGAAAAGGAAGCATCTGTGCCATCCATTAAGTGTAGATCGTGGGCTTTGTCGAATTGGGTCTATTAGTTTGGCCGATCCGGAACAAAGCTGATAGAAAAAAGGCTTATTTAAATGAAGGAAGTGAAATTTACCAAGACAAATATAAAGTCAAAGATATAAAGATAAAGAAAAAGGAAGAAAAAAAAAAACAGCCCAAAGAATATAAAAAAGTTATGACTCACTAGAGGGCAGAGATATTGATTACTAATAGAGTAATTATGAGTGGGCATGGTTGACAAGTTGTGAGGGTCAAACAACGACATGTATAGTGCTAGAATTGTCACGGGTTGACAAATTACATGTCCTACTCGTAGAGTGATTACTTTTGCTGAATGTTGTCAAATTAAATTCAATTGAGTCATTAGTACTACCTCCGTACTATATTATATATTGTTTTGAGTCATTTCACACATATTAAGAAATGTAGTTAATTTTGTATAGAAAAAAAAATTGTGAGTTAGTTACCAAATTAACTTTATTAATGATGACATTGAGAAGATAAATTAGTAGAGTTATGAAAGTGATATTATTAAATAATAAAGGATATAGTAGGAATGAAATATTAATATTTTATTGAGATTTTAAAAAATCATGTATTATGAGATAAATTTTTTTGGCTTGAAAGTAATATAATATGAGATGGTGAGAGTAAAAAGATAAATTGATTTGAGTCAAATGGATTGCATCACTAGATCCACTTAGATATCTGTGCGGTAACGTGGAAGTCACCAAGATACTAAATAGAGGTTTCCTATGATTAATAGAATGATAATGGCTCCACTTAATGACTCATGCAAAAAGAAGACAAGAAAACAATCTCAGACAAATCGACTAATTAAACAATCCAGTGTCCTCCGATTGCATCCAAGCTTAGAATATATATTTTGATACATCATTTGCATTTGCACTCTCTTAGCAAATTAGTAGCAATTATTAGCAAGTGAAAATCACAGTAAACTTGATGAACAAACTTGATGAACAAACTTGATGAACAGTGTGACTAAAACAATATTAAAGATCCGTTTGATTTACAAAATAGTAAAGTATTGAACAAAACATTATTAAACAATTTTTTGTGTACACCGTTTGATGGGCATGTATCATAAGGAATATAAAATTATTAAAAGAGATGAGAGAGAAGAGATGGAGATCGAGAAGAGAGAGATGACGGGGAAGAGATGAGGAAAGGGAGAGGGTGAGAGGTGAGATGAGAGGAGAGAGAGAGAGAGATTACCGCTGAGTTTTCCAAGATCTATATATTTCTTAAATAGATCTCGATCTCTAAAGTTTAGTGAATCTGCCATATTAGTCCCTATAAGAAACCACTATAATACTTTAGAAACTAATTTGATAGATCTAACAAACTTTACGAACAAATTATTATTCACATTTACTTTAAGAATCAAGTAGGAAATAATGTGTTAGTTTAGAGACTAAATTGGGCGTGGAAGAAGTTATGACGAACGTATGGATATTTAAAACTTCAATGTAGTGATTTTAATATAAATACATAAAATGTTTGGTTGCTTGGATTTGAATATTAACAAGTTGGTTTCGGAGTTAAATGATCTTGATCATGTTATCGTGGAAGGTGGTGATCTGAATGATATAGTCAAATTGAAGCAAGTCTCTTCCTCTTATTGAAATAGTATTCATCTAAAGGACGACTTTTTCAAGCAAAAGTCTAGAGTGAAATGGGTCAAAGAAGGGGACACTAATACAAAATACTTTCATGCTTGCTTGTAGAAACATAGAAGGATTAGTCATATTGTCTCCTCAATAATGGAGAGTGCGCAAGGGGTAGGCGAACTGAAGCGGGAGGTGAAGCGTTACTTTGAAGATAGCTATCTAGAAGCGGACTTCCGTAGACCAACCCTTGATGGTATGCATTTTTGTAAAATCAGTGATGATGACAATGCTCAGCTTATCGTCCCTCATATCAGCACCAAATCAATCCACTAATGCAGCAACAAAGTTTAAGCGCCCTTCCTGAGCAACAACACATGCCAGAGTTAGAGCCACAGAGAGAGAAAGAGAGAGAGAGAGAGAGGGGGGGGGGGGGGAGGGAGCAATAGAGATATATGAAGTGGGTACTGGCCTTGGTCAAATTGTTCTTGAGTGACGGCAACGACAATGAAGACGAAGGGCGACGTTGAGCGACGGCAGAGAGAAGCGAGGTTGAGTGAGAGTAGAGAGAAGCAAGGCTGGGATTCTGAGGGAGCGAGCGTATGCAAGGGTTTTTTATTGAGAATATTTAGCCAAATACATTTAACGTCGGATCATATACCCGCCTGACTTAAAACGAAAAACTTTTTAAATGTAATTACAAGTTTGCCACCGCGTCTATGTTTTAAGTCGGACATCTGAGAGTCCGACTTTAAAGGTCTAATTCTTTTCCTAATTTTGCACTAGTGAATGTTGGGAACTGGTGAAGGGTTACATAATGGGGTTTTTTCACTGAGTTCTTTGCTTCTACAGTTTTCCCAAAAGCCCTAATGACTTCTTTTCTTGCGTTAATTCCCAAAATGGATCATCCCAAGGATGAAAGGAAAACAGGCTGATTTGCCTTATAGTGTGTATCTATAATATCTTAGCAAAGGTTCTGGCCAAGAGGCTGAAGAAGGTGTTGGAGGGCATCATTTCCTCGTGTCAGTCGGTTTTCCTTTCGGGTAGACAAATCTTGGACGGTGGGTTGGTTGCTAATGAGATCATTTACTTGGCTAAAAGGAATAAGGATGAGTGTATGTTGTTTAAGGTGGACTTTGAAAAGGCTTGCGATTTAATTTTTTGGGGTTTTGTTAGTTTATATGATGGAGAGGATTGGCTTCGAGACAGTCTGGGTAAACTGAATTCGATTTGTTGGATGTTTCTACTATGTCTGGTTTGGTTAATAGTAGTTCGACGGAGGACTTCAAGATGCATAAGGGGTTGAAAAAAGGGGAACCTCTTTCTCCCTTCATCATTTTGATCGTATCTGAGGGGATGGCAAGTATGGTCCAGAAGGCATTTAGAACAAACAACTACAAAGGCTTTCAGATGAAAAATAGTTTAAGCTTCTCTTTGCTTCGGTTTGCAGATGACACAATCCTTGTCTGGAACAGGTCTTGGGATAATCTTTGATGAATTAAAACTATCTTTAGAAGTTTTGAGCTTGTTTCGAGGTTGAAGATGAATTTTCTTAAGAGCAATATTTATGGTGTCAACTTGAATGATGATTTTCCAGAAGGCACTATATTGTTTCTGGTTTGCAGCACGACTGTCCTCCCTTTCAAGTTTCATGGCTTTCTAGCTAGTGAGAACCAATCCAAGTGTGCTTACCAAAGAAGCTGTGTGAATTGGGAGTGAAGAATTTTGAAGTTTTTAACTTGGCCCTCATGAAGATATGGCGTTGGAGATATATTAATGAGGTGAATGTAAGCTGGCGGCGACCTATTTTTACAACTTGAAATGAGAGGTTAGAGATTCTTTATGGTGGAGGGATTTGATCCTTTTGGAGGACAGTTTCTATAATGGAGATTATTATTTCGGCAAAGCGATTAAACTACTAATGGGAAATGGTGTGGAAATTCTCTTTTGACATCATCCCTGGTTGTGGAATGAGCCTCTTAGTCTCGCTTTTCCTAGCTTGTTCGTCGCGGCTTCTTTTCAAGATGGCAGTATTAATTGCCGAGCATGGGTCTTGCAAAAATGGTAGTTGGCATTGGCATTTGAGTTGGAGCACCAACTTATCAGCAGCTGCAGAATTACTACTTTGTGTCTCGTTTTTCCTTGAGTACTCTTCTTTCTGCTTGGGTCTTTTTTTCATGAGGTTTTGGCAGAAGGAGTACCCTTTATACTCTCATTAATATAATTTTGCTTATAAAAAATACATAAAAAATACATAAAAAATAACCATCTAAATCTGATTGTCAATATAATTTGATTGATTCTCCATAGTTTTGTATATAAATTTTGAATTAATTGCAAACTTTCAAAGTTACATCGAGAAAATATTTACTTACAATAAAAATAAAAAAATTCATTTTTATGTGATAAAATCAAATAATTTTCAATCTAACTAAAATTATGCAAACTTAATACATTTCTTAACAATAATAATTTTAATTATATATGTATTTATGCATCAATTAGGCTGCTAAAAACAACAAAATAACAATGATATATACTATCACAAAATTATGAGGTCATAGTGAAGTAAGCTTGGGGTGTACAAGCTGACAAACCGATTAAAAAAAGAAATGATGGATAGACATGTGTGAAGACACAAAGTAGTGAGTGATGACCTCCCCACCACATGAGTGTTAGTGAGAAAAGAGAAAGGAGGGAAGGAAGGGGGATAAAGCCACACGGGGGAGTGAATATTACAAAGAAATACAAATAAGAAGACAAACGTGAAATACAAAATGGAACAATTATGTTAGGTAAACAGAAGTTTCAAAAATATCTTTTTATTGAGTCTTTTAATAGTAATTTCAAGAATAATATTGATTTGTGAAAAAAAAAAAAAGAATAATACTGATTATTAGATAGCCAATGGTCTTGTTTGGATGAAATGGTTTGAGTCTCTTCTAGCTTTATCAAGATCACGAGTTTGAATCCAGACTTGAGAATGCATCATTGTTAAAACTATTGAAAAAGAGATTATCAATGCCACAACATACATTTAAGGGGTTCAGAATCAGATCATCTCTGATTACTGAATGATTCCAGTAAGATAGAGAAAAACACAATGAATAAACTATTATTATTTTAAATATTATTATTTTATTTAATTGTCTTTCCCCTCCTATTGAAACTATGTAGAAGTAAAATAACTATTTTTCCAAACTATATTGTTGGACACATACTTCTCTCTTTCAAACCGAGACAAATTAAGACAAGGAAAATGAGAGTGGGGAGTAGATTAAGACCCCAAGGTACTATGATGGCCCACACGTTTTTGTTAGTGATATGGTAACGTGTTTGACTTGTTGCCTTGTCCTCTATTTTAAGGATTTTCGTTGAATTTTGTAAAGTCAGCCACAAATATTTTACGGGTAGATATTGAAAGTTGAAATACACGCACTGTTTTTTTTCTAGCACGCGAGAGATAAAGTCATAATGGTCTTGTTTACTTCTCAAACTTCATCACCGAACTGTCACTGTTAACTAAATTAACCGACTATTATTAATAAACCAACATGAACTAATTTGGATGGATCAAGGATGTACTTTAATTAATGAAAACTTTATAAAGTAGATATTGACTAATTGGTAAATTTCAATGTTGTGTCTGTGTGTAAGATATTTTCACGGACATAGTTGCAATTGATTAGTTTGATGATGTGATTTTTTATAGATAAACAATATTTCATTAATGGAATACTAGGAATGCTCAAGCCCAAACAAACAGAGTATAATTACACATGGTTTAGGCTTTGGAGTGGATTAATCCACTAAGAGGAAATAGACAAATGAGAACAAATTCCTACTTTGTAAATAAATCAACTCCACGTTAAGCTCTTGATGCGGATAATAACTGAATCAATAATAGTTTCCTCATTCTTGAAAACAAGCTCATTCCATGCAAGCCAACTGCACCAATAGGTAGTTAACCAAATCAAAAACTTAATTTTCTTGGTGTTTCTTCCCTTGCACACGTTACCCAACCAGCAAATGTGTTCTACAAGAGATAATGAACTTACATTCTGCACCCCCAACCAAGAACAAATGTGAGACCATTCATCATTTACGAAGCTGCAATTTAAGAAAAGATGCTCGCTGTCTTCTTGGTGTTGCAGACAAAAAGGGCACACTGCCTCCTCTTCGGTACCAATAATATGTTGCTGGAAAAGAAGACCTCGAGTGGGTAGAGAATCACGAAACAAACGCCAACCAAAAATAGAAATTTTGGACGGAGACACATCTTGAAGTATTTCACACCTTCTCTAACAACCTGTTCAACTCACTATCTAGGCCGAATTCACCACCAGAATTAATAAACACCATATAGCATGAACTAACAGAAAATACCTTCGATTTTTCCAACAACCAAACCCATCTTGTTTCGATTGAACTGGAGACACATCTTGAAGTATTTCGTGAAAGCTGTCAACCTTTTCAACACAAATTACATCGCTAAGATTCATCCAAGGCTCCTTCCATCGGCAAGAATTATTAATCCACTCGCCTATGTCTGACACCGTCACATGTTTGTATTCACAACCTGCAAAAAGATTAGGAATCACCAAAGATAAAGGAGCATGTCCTAGCCAATGATCATTTCAAAAGTCGACCAAATCACTATTCACCAATCCTCGTCGAACACACGAACGAAACTGACCAGCTGGGTTATGATGACGATCCAAATTGATCAAATCTCGCCACCAAATTGAGCCATTTCCACCTCTGTTGAACGCAGCCGTAGAGCCATGAAGAAACACTAAAGTAAAATCTCCATACCGATGTAATAGCAGCCCCCTCCAGCTTGCTTTGTCATCAACCAAAGTTCTCCACTTCCACTTAGTTAATAAAGCGTTGTTGAATAACTCTCAATTTTTGATACCGAGACCCCCCCCCCCCCCACCGCGGCTTTTTTGGTTGATAAATCTTATCCCAAGCTACCCAATACATACCTCTATAGCCATCATTAATGCCCCACAAGAAGTCCGTTTGGATATTTACCATGGAATTGATTACCACCTTTGGTGCTTTATAGAATGAAAAATAATAGAGAGGGATGCTATTTAAAACCGAATTGATAAGAATTACCTGGCCTCCAACAGAAAGAGTGCGCCCTTTCCAAGATGATAATCTTTTCTGAAGCATATGAAGCACCGACTTCCAAGTTGCTGCCCTCCTAGGATTGGCACCCAACGGAATCTCCAAGAACTTAAAGGGAATAGATTTTGATCTAAAATGGAGAAATGTTGCAGCTATCGCAAAAAAGTCTTCCGAAATGTTAATGCCTATGAGATTGCTCTTATGGAAGTTGACCTTCAATCCCGACACCAATTCAAAGCTTCTCAGAATAGTTTTGATACTCATAAATTATCCCATGTCGCTTTCCCCATCAACATTGTATCATCGGAAAACTGCATAATGGGAAATCTCAAATTGTCATTAATATATAGCGTAACCCTAGAAAGAACCAATCTCCACCGCTTTAGTCACCAATGTCGTCAAACCTTCAACCACAGTAAGAAATAGAAAAGGTGACAAAGGGTCCATTTGTCTCAAACCTCTAAACACTTTATAATCAGAAGTTGGGCTACCATTTACTAAAATCGACATAGTACTAGTACACAAGCACACCTTTATCCACTTAATCCATTTCCGATGGAAACCGATTCTATACATCATATAAAACAAAAAATCTCATGAGATTGAATCGTAGGCCTTCTCGAAGTCATCCTTAAATAACAAGCATTATTCCTTTGATCTCTTCGCATAGTCCACAATCTCATTGACAACCACTACCCTATCCAGGATCTGTCTTCCACCTAAAAATGTTGATTGGAACATAGAGGTGATGTTAGGAAGCACCCTCTTCACCGTATTTGCCAATACCTTCGCCAATATTTTATAAACGCAGCCTATCAAGCATATAGGGCGAAACTCACCCAGACCTTGTGGACTATCATTCTTAAGGATTAGAGCAATAAACGAAGCAAAAATAGCTTTAGGGAGGAAAGCCCTCTCATGAAACTCATTAAAAAAATCAACCACATCCAGCTTCAACATATCCCAACAAAACTTGATGAACCTAAGATTAAAACCGCCTGGCCCCGAACTTTTATCTCCATTACAATTCCAAATTTCTGACCTGATTTCCTCCTCGGTAAAAGGCTCCATCAAAAAATCAGAATCCTCGCCAGACACCTATTTGAAAAAAATTCCACCAAGAGTGGGACGATTATAACATGGTTCCAAAAATCCATCCTCAAAGTGCTTTTTGACAAAAGACTTAACCGCTTCTACCTCCTCAACCAGCTCCCGTTTGTCATTTAGAATCACACCATTACATATCCTTCTTTAATCCACCTCGAGTGGGATGAAAATATTTGAAATTCATATCCCCCTCTTTAATCCACCTCGCCCTGGATTTTGGAAACAACAAAGCTTCTTTAAGATGAATCTCTTTCCAAAACGAAGCCAACACCTCTCTTCTATTCAACACAACCTCGCAATCCCAACCTTCACAAAGAATATTATCCAAAGAATTCACATACCGAACCAAAGAATCAATCGCCAAGTCTAACTTCCCAAAAACCTCTTTATTCCAAATTCTCAACTTCCCTTTAAGCAACTTTGATTTCTCCTTTGCGACATAAACCTTACTACCTGAAATATTGGAACTAACCCAACAGTCTTTAACATAAGATAAAAAATCAGCATGTTCAAACCAAGCATTAAAAACACGGAACGACTTTGGACCCTAATCTTTCACCACACGAAATAACCAAATAGGACATTCACTAGTGCAAAAAAGACATTTAGCGTCGGTTATTTTGGACATTTAGCGTCGGTTATCGCCCGATGCTAAATGTCGCGATGCTAAAAGTGTGGCATTTAGCGTCGGTTATTTACCCGACGCTAAATGTCACTTTTAGCATCGGATTTTCAAAAAACCGATGCTAAATGTCTCTTTCATCACTTTTTTGTAGTTTGGGAAATGACATTTAGCATCGGTTATTTGAAACAACCGATGCTAAAAGTTATTTGTTGACACATTTAGCATCGGTTATTCTAAATAACCGATGCTAAATGTCTCAACAAATAACTTTTAGCATCGGTTGTTTCAAACAACCGATGCTAAATGTCATTTTTAAATCAAAAAATGACATTTAGCATCGGTTCTTTGAAACAACCGACGCTAAAAGTTATTTGTTGAGACATTTAGCATCGGGTATTTTAAATAACCGATGCTAAATGTCATTTTTTTTTATCATTTTTATTCAACGGTTTAATTGATAAATTTCTCAACAAATAACTTTGAGCTTTGGTTGTTTCAAATAACCGATGCTAAAAGTCTAGTTTATTTTTATAATATTGCTAATTTTTATTCAAACCAGAATTTTTAAGAACCTGCTTTTGTAACATAGACAGAACATGCACAACCCATAACAGAAGTCATATAACAGCCAGAACACAAACCATAACAGAACTCATAATACAACCAGAATTTACACAAAATAGAATTTATAACACAGACAGAATTTACACAAAACAGAAGTCATAACACAGCCATAATTTACAAGAACTTGTTAACACAGCCAGAATTCCTGCCTAACACAGACAGAATTTACAATTACACAGACAGAATTTAAAACCATAAACTTGTTAACACAGATAGAATTTACAATTACAAATTGGAACCTTAAACCATAACAGAAGCAGCACAAATATTGGAACCATAACAAAGTATCTGTGCCCAACACAACCATGGAACTATTGTATCTAAAACAAAATATTTCTAAAAAGACATTAAACTAGTAAATCTAAAAGAGTGTATCCTTTTGTTGTGTACGAATCTTCATAAAGAATTCTGCCCAAAGCTGACAAATCTCCAAAAGTTCCTCTTCGGTGTATGCCTTTGGGTCATTAAATACCTACAAGTTTAAAATTACTCAAACAAATTATATCCAATCAACAGTAATACACACAATCAGATATCCAAAAAAAATTATACCTTCTCCCAATTATCAACAACACCGGCACTCAAAATGGTCAGCATAAACTTCATCACATAATAGCCACAATGAAAACTATTTCGTTGTATTGGCATCTACACAGTTGAATTAACAAAATTAAAGAGAATATTATATATATCATATATTAATTCACTCTAAATTAAATCAACCCATATTTTAAATTACTTACTGTAGGGTACAACCACTTGGTGGTCGATGTAGAATCCACTTTGACACCTCTAATAACATAATATAAAATTAGTTATAAAATTTCAACCCAAAGTTCAAATACTACAATCTAAACCATGATAAAAAATTAAAAATTTACTTGCTAAACATGTCTTTGATTTGTTTGTTTGGTTGGCGGCATAAAGAAAACATCCAGACCACAGTATTTTCATTTGGGAGTAAGACAACCAGTTGCGAATGATTGCTGCAACATTGATAAACTTAAAATTAAGCCACACACAAACAAAGGAAAATGAATTACCAATTCGTTGAAATATGCAATCACGTACCTATAGCAAAATGGAGCCATATATATGAACTTATTGGTGGTCAATTTCACTTGAATATTTTGAAGAACGGTATTCATGTGCATATTCTTCAAGTTAAGCTTTTGTGGACACACAAATCCATATATTTCACCCATACCTCTTTCAACACATAGACGATACAGATATCTAGTGGCACGTAATAAAAACTATCAAATTTATTAATATATGTAGAAATGCGAGAAATTGATATAATGAAATAAACTTTACTACTTACGTGCACCATATGCTCAAATGGCTTAACTCAAGCCACTCTTCACCGGAAACCATGTCCATGATCTCTTTGAAGGAGACAAAGAACTCATGATCTTCATGCTCCAACCTTATCCTAGCATGTCTCTTATCAGCATACCCCGTTATAAGGATCTCTTTCAGCCAATCGATTTGGACCTCCTCCTCCTCCACATGAAATGGTGTGCAGCTAGCCATAGATCCAACAGTGGTCATGGGAGAGGGAACCTGAACAGCCGCATTATGAACTTCTCCACATGAAATGCTGTGCTGAATAATTAAAACATACATATAAATTAAACTAGATTTTATGAATTGATTCAAATAATACAACAGATCTAGTAATATAAACTTATACCTCTGCCAACGCCTTGCGAACTCGGTCTTGCACCATCACTTCCACGCCCTCCATAAGTTCTTTCATCATCCCCGCTTAATCAAATTGTGAGCTGCTCGAGGCAGAACGTGCTACACTTCCAAAGTATCTCTTCAGCCCGACACCTTTTCCAACTCCCCGAACACGCCCGGGATGCTCAGGTGTTCCAATGGCAGCAGTCAAAATATCATTCTTTCCTTTCGGAATGAAAGATCCTTGACTACTCATAACCGTAAGTTCATCCTACAACAAAAACATGTTCAGGTGTTACAATTGAATTACTTAAACAAGGCATACTTTTATTCAACTTAGATCCACACAAAATTTTACTTACAATCTTAGATCCAACTGATGCTGACTCCTCCGATACATAAGATCCAGATTTGTTTTTGCGGCCAGCCTTCCACATTTCATGACGCTCTGGAGATGTAGGCTCCACCTCCAAAGAAGGATCACCAGACTCCTCCTGAATTTTTTTTATTTGATCTTCTTTCAAACTCTTCCTCAACTTTTTACAACCGCCTGGCCCCACTGTGTGGTTGTATTTATTTTTTTTTTGAATATTCTTGGAAGCTTCTCTCTTAGCCTGTTACAAAGATCAAACACCACCACAAATATAACAGATCATTAATGTTTAAGACACTAAAATATTTGTAGTTAAAACAATACCACAAACTCCTCAGTAATGCGACTGTTATAAAATGTGGCCCATGTCTCGGTAGATATGCTGCTATACTTGTGACATGGCATTTTTTCACCATTTGTATCCCCATTACCAAAGACATATGTTCTGGTGAGATTTGTCTTGAACTATCTCCAACTAAGATTGTATGAGACATCCAAGTCTTCTCAAATTTCTTATCGTCGGGAACATCAAATGTATGCTCTACATCAGCCCAAGCAATCCTTTTTGTCTCGTCATCAACCTCACTCCAACTCATGGGCAATATGCTTATTTTTGTTCGTGCAACCACCCCTAAATAGGTCTTGAATTTGTTAGCATAAGGACCAATAAGATCTCCTTTACTATCAATATCCACTCTATATTTTTGACCAGTTCGGCAACTAGAAGTGAACTTATGTAATGATGTCGGACGTCTAGTATTCTTTTTGGGAGGGTCGGCACTGGAATCATCCATGATAAGAAATCTGTCACATACAATAGAAACAAACAGTCATTGTCATTAAGTTCAGCAGTACAATTTCATAGGAACATACAATAGAAACATACAAAAGAAGAAATCTGTCACATACAATAGAAACAAATAGTCATTGTCACCAGTACAATAGAAACATACAAAAGAAGAAATCTGTCACATACAATAGAAACAAATAGTCATTGTCATTAAGTTCACCAGTACAATATCATAGGAACATACAATAGAAACATACAAAAGAAGAAATTTGTCACATATAATAGAAACAAAAAGTCATTGTCATTAAGTTCACCAGTTCAAAAAAAAGAACAAATCTAAACTCCTTCGTATAAAATTCCTTCGTTATGATCATTGCGAGTGACATGTTCATCGTCAACTTCATTTTCATCAACTGAAGTAGGCACTTGTGTTAACAAACAAGGTGTTTCGGAAATTGCAAGACTTGAATCTTCATTTTCATCACTGCCTATTTTTCCTTGTAGGACCACTGACCACTTTTTGTTAGAAGGATCTTTGACATAGAATACTTGTTTTGCTTGGTCGACCATGATGAAGGGTTCATCATTATAACTTGCCTTGTCAAGGTCCACTAGTGTAAATCTCATTTCGTCTGTACATACACCATTGTTGCTGTTAACCCACTTACATTTAAAATGGGGAACTTTAAATTTACAGTAATCAAGCACCCAAATCTCTTCAATGACACCAAAGTAAGCAATGGATGCGAGTACGGAATTAGTATCCTTTGAACTAGAGAAGTGCATTGAGGAAGCCATGACCATAACTCCACTATTTTGCATGGTACTTTTGTCATCTTTCGATTTTGTGTAAAAGGAAAACTTATTTATGTCGTACCCGCTCCAACACACGACGTTAAAGCTAGGGTCATGTGCTAACCATTTCAAAATCTCAGAGGCACTCGCATCTTTCTTAATCTCTAATTTAAACCAATCTATGAATGTGTTGTTATGCTCGTTCAATAACAATATTTCTTTCATTCGAGGGTATTTGGCCTTTACTATCTATTTATGGAGAGACAAGTAAGGTAATACCTCATCTGTGTTATTCAAAACATACAAATGTGCTTGAAGCACTTCAGCTCGACCCATGCTCTTAGTGGTCATACCATGTGTACCTTTACCTTGACATCTCCTTGCATAGCGAAACTTTGGTAGTCCCACAGATTTCGCTTCTGACAAGTAGTCTGAACAAAACTCAATAGCTTCTTCTGTGACATACCTTTCGACAATCGATGCTTCAGGACGATATTGGTTCTTCACATACCCTTTCAAGATCTTCATGTATCGCTCGACTGGGTACATCCACCTTAAATAAACAGGGCCGCATAATCTAATCTCCCTAACTAGATGAACAATTAAATGAACCATGATATCAAAGAATGAGGGTGGAAAAAACATCTTCAACTGACACAAGATAATAGCAACTTCATTTTCCAACTCGTCCAATTTTTGAGGGTCGATGATTTTAGCACATATACTATTGAAGAATAGGTAATATGCCACGAATCGCCACATGTAGTAGTTGTTGCATCAAAACGTAGCAGTCATGCGACTTCAAGCCAACTAATTTGAGATGTTTTATTGAAACTAGTCGCTTTACATTTGAAGAGTAACCATGTGGCACTTTGATTCCCCATAGACACTCGCAAAAGCTCGTTTTCTCTTTTTTTGACAAGGTATAACATGTTGGAGACAAATATGTGCCTTTACCTGTTTCCACTAGATGTAACTGTTCTCTTATACCCATCTCACACAAATCTAGACGAGAATTTATACCATCCTTTGTCCCTTGAATGTTGAGAAGCGTCCCGATGACACTATCACAACGTTTTTCTCGACGTGCATGACATCAATACAATGTCTTACATCAAGATTGGACCAATATGGAAGATCAAAGAACACCGACCTCTTCTTCCACTTGCTTTTCTCCTTGGACTGCTTCTGCTTTTTGCCGAATACAACTTTGATGTCCTTAACCACTTGATAGACTTCATCTCCGGTCAAGGCATTTGGAGCAATGTCATTTTCCTTGCACCCATTAAAAGCTTTTTTCAACTTATGATATCTATGATTAGGTTTGAGAAATTATCGATGCCCAAGGCAGACCGTCTTCCTTCCATGTTTGAGTTGATGGTGGCACGTGCCTTCTGCACAAATAGGACAACCTTTATGCCCCTTGACACTATACCCTGACAAGTTTCCGTATGCTGGAAAGTCATTGATTGTGCAAAATAACATGGCTCGCAGCTTGAAAGTTTCACTACAATACCCGTCAAACACATCCACGCCTTCATCCCACATTTTTCTCAAGTCTTCAATCAATGGACTAAGGTAAACATCTATGTCATTACCTGGTTGTCTCGGACCAGAAATCATCATGGATAACTTCACATATTTTCGCTTCATGCACAACCATGGAGATAGGTTGTAAATTACAAGGAGAACAGGCCACGAGCTATAATTCATACTTAAGTTACCATATGGATTCATACTTTGCATCCAACTACGATCCATGGCTACACTCCAAAATAATAGACCAAGTATTGTCAAAATAAAATCAAACTATCACATCAAACCAACGACAACAATTAACAATTAGTTATACAAGCATATCCTAACTAAGTTGAACACAACAGAACTGGAAAAATGCTCCCTCTCAACACTAGATTCCAGAGAACAACGACCAACAGTTTGGCCAATGTTTTTACACCCCAAGTCCAGAAAACAATCATTTTCCTCCAAAAGTCATATACTATTGCTATTTGCTAACACACTTCCATCACACAGTAAGTTGCAAATAATAAATTAGGAAACTTGCAAATAATGAGTAAACAATGAATCAATGAACATAAAGATAGAATACACAGCAACCAAGAGAGAGAGAGACTCACAAGTTCAGTAGGTGAATAGGTGATAGACTATGTTCAATACAAAAATGACAAATCAGAAAAATTAAAATTAGGGTTTCAGAACAAAATAGAAGCAATTAATCAAACCAGAGAAGAATACGAACTAGGTGCGACGACGGAGACGCTGTCCTTAAGAGGAGGCCGTTTTGAAAACTTAGGGTTTCAAATATCCTTGCACTGAAACGAGGGCGAGGAAGGCGAAAGTGAGCAAGGCGACGACGAGAGTTGAGAACGGTGAGAGCATCGTGTTCGTCGATTTCAGAGTGAGAGTGTTGTATTGTTGACGGCGAAGAAGAGTGAGAGCACCGTCTTTGATTTCAAGCCCCAAAATAGGAGTGATGGCGAAGAAGGCGACGACGAGAGCAACCCTGACGATGAGAGCAACGGCGACAACAAGGAAGATGGAGGTTCAGAGAGAGAGCGAGAGATCCTTAAGAGTGAGACAGTTCAGAGAGTGAGAGTGAGAATGCGAAGACTAGTGTGTATGCGATGGAAGAAGTGAAAAAAATAAAACATGACCTGTAGCGTCGGGTGTTTAAACACCCGATGCTAAATGTATTTGCTTTAGACATTTAGCATCGGGTGTTTAAACAACCGATGCTAAATGTCTAAAGCAAATACATTTAGCGTCGGGTATTTGCTAAATGTTTCAGGCGCGATTGAGACTCATTTGCAATATTCAATTGTCCAACAGAGACATCCATTTTATTGGAGCATTAGCAGCTGATATATATGATTTGATCACACCTTTGGATTAGTGAATGCATTTGGTAGATGATTTTCTAAGTTTTGCAAATGAATTATCCTTTGAACTTCTAGTTCACATTGTTTAGCTTGAGGATCATTTCTACTGATCTCTTTTTTCAACTGCTTGTTCTCTCCCCCTAATGTTGAGAAATTTAATTCATCAAATAATAATCGTCAAACTGGACTATAAACAAATCTCCAATTGTTGGCTCAAATTACTTAATTATACATGGAGATTTATATCCAATATATATTCCCAAAATTCTTTGAGAACCTATCATAGTGCATTGTGAACAGAGAATTTGGATCATACATTGCACATCCAATTTTTTTGTAAGATGGGCAATATTAGGTTCGTGACCAAAAACCAAATGTAAAGGGGAAGAGTTGTGATAACTTGTTGGCTTGATGCGAATCAATGTTATAGCATGCAGAATTGCCTGTTCCCAAGTAGAAATTGGAAGTTCTTATCTCATGAGTATCGGTCATATAATTAGCTTTAGACGTCTAAATAATGATTCGTCAAGACCATTTTATAAATGAACATATGCTACGTGTTGTCCAATATTAATTCTAATAAACATATCATACTCGTCAGATGTTTTCTAGAGAATTTAGAAAAATGAGCTCTTAGTGTCGTTAAAGTAGCAAACAAACTTCTAGTTGTGAGTTGACGATAAATACTCAAGCTTCTAGTTGTGACTTGATGACAAATACATGTGCCCATTTAGTTAATGCATCAATTAAAATCATAAAGTATCTAAATGGTCCACATAAATATCACCATGTATACGTTCCAAAAGAAATTGAGAGATTCACTTCTATTTTTTGCTGGCGATGGTCTAATTATCAACTTCCCTTGTGAACAAGAGGTACATGAGAACTTATTGGATAGAAGAATCTCCTGGCTCTTCAATTGATAACCACATGCGTTTTCAATTATTTTTCGCATCATTATGAATCCGGGATGGCCCAACCGGTCATGCCAAACAACAAATTTTTAGTGATATATAAACTTCTGGTTTACAACAACATGTGCTTCAATCGTACTGATATAAGTGTAGTACAAACCAGATGCAAAGGCATGCAGCTTTTCCACTACACTTATTTTTTTTTCAAATATATGTCTCGTTATTTAAAGATATTCAATATCTCCTTCAACTCTCGTTTCAATATGATATCCATTTAGACGTGACTTAGGGGAATATAATGCATTCTCAATGTGTAAATTTGTTCCCTCGGATAACAGAATATTAGCTCTTCCGGAGCCTTCAATTATCTGTGAAGAGCCATTTATAGTACTAACATTCATTTATCGCTTTACTAATTAAGAGAAATATTTTGCATCATTCAAAATTGTATGGGTAGTTCCGCTATTAATGCGACACATATCTCCATTATTGATGCTAGTGTCAATACTCATTCTGTTACAGATTGGCCCAATCCACAATAGTGAGGCCCATAAGCAAAAAGCAGATCCATTAACCAACGGCTAAGATCTAGGCCCTAGATCGGATGGCTCTGATTCAATAGGACAACCCACTTTTACTCTATAAATAGGCATTCAATGTAATGCTCAAGGTACACACTCTTTCCTACTCTTTACCTCTAATCAGTTCCCTGGCTGACTTGGGCGTTGGAGTGTCCCCGTAGGTACCACCTGCCCCGGATCGGAAGCAGAGCTCGGTTGATCAAGACCAACCCCTAGCAACTATCTCGTGGAATGACTCATGGCCGCGACCGCCGCCCGTCTCCGGCTTGGAGGAGATACCATCACCGCACTCCACCTCGTTGTAGAGGAGCGCGAGGATCGGAGACTCCCCCAAGTCGGACCCCTAATGATTCTTATGGCCCCACTACGCAAAAAACTGTCAGCGGCGGCGGTTAAAAAGGCCAGCGGCGGCAATTTAAACCGCCGTTAATGAAGGCTGGTGGCGGTTCCAGAAGCGCTGTGGTTTTCAGCGTCGGGAGGTGTTGTTAGCGGCGGTTCCAGCAACCGTCGCACAAACCGCCGCGGATGTAGCGGTGGTTGGAAACTGCCGCGAATTTGCCAACTGATTTTCCACGTCACGGTTACCGACGGTTTGAAACCGCCGCCAACTAAATTAAAATTAATTTTTTTTAAATATGGAGGCGGTTTGGAACCGCCGCCAACAGATCAGTTTTTTGTTGTTGTAATTGTAAGGAGTTTTTGTGTTTCAGTATATCTATATTTCTTTTACGAATATTATAAATGTACTTATTAATTATTTTGTAATACAAATATTAAAAGAAACTAAATTTATGCTAAAAACACATACAAAAGTTCTAAAGTTTATAAATCAAACTAAGTTCATAACATCAATCTAGAACTAGTTAATGAAGTCAAAATACAACCAACTTAGTTAATGAAGTCAAAATACAACCAACTTAGTTAATAAAGTCAAAATACAACCAATGAGCATCATGTTTGTGTTGTTCATAACAATAAAACAAAATCATCTATCTAGATATCCTCCGTGATGGTGCTGCTTCATGTTGTCCTATGTTACTAGATTCAGAAGAGCGTCTCAAACCATGTTGTGTTTCCAAATTATCCGGCTAAAAAAATAATAGTCATAAATAAAATTAGAACCAATAGCTAAACAATGTCGCATATAGTAAATTCTCAACAACGTGAACTACAAAACAAGCCAAACAATTTAGGTAATTCAGCATCAGAAGTAAAACTGATATTGGAATTCTTTTTTTTTAAGCAAAGAGAAATATATATTAAAAAGAAAAAGGAGTACAAAAAAAGACCGAGGGGGGACCAAACCAAAACCCAAGGCCAGGGAAAAAAACAAACAAAGCAGCAAAATGAAAACTAGGGCAAGGCCCCCTAGACCAACCATCCAAATGAAAATAGATCAACAAACAGGCCAAAACGGCTGAAAAAACAAACTCAGAAAGTGACAGAAATTGAGCTAGCTTTGGACCGAAGATTGTATCCAACTGACAAACTCCTTTTCTTTTTCTTCTTTTGTTTCTTGGACACAACCTGTTCCGAGTACCTCTCAGCTAAGTCAGGCACCACCGGATCACCCATATCGTCTGGCGACTTATCCCACAACCTACTTAAAAGTTGCATATCAGCTTTAACTGCTGGATTCATGTCCTCTGAGTCGACAGTCAAGACTTTGGAGTTTGGATATAACATAGATGCTTGAGAGTTCGAGACAACCTCATCATCTGAGATATCCGCCCAATTTTTCTTTATAGCAGGTGTCTCCACTGAGTAGGAAGCACCAGAGTCAAGCCTAGTCGTGGGAGACTTGGTGGACCAGGTATGAGCTTCACCAAGACCATGTCCCCCAGCCATCTCTTCAGGTGTAATAACAGTGTTGCCAAAACCCTTGAGCCGATTGGAATTGATGTCGTCCATCACCAAAACCAGACTATTGTCTTGTATGGTTGGGCCAGCGTCAGGCTCACCCGGTCTCTCCAAAGACTTCCCCTTATCATTCCGAGAAGGCTTGCTAAGGGGATTTATCTTCGTACTGCCCGTCTCCGCGGTTCTCTTACAATTCTGGAGAGAATGGCCAATACAACTACAAGAGGTGCAGAATAGAGGAACACGCTCGTATTCCACCCTGATGGGAAAGGCATAACCCTCCCTTTCTACTAACAGTTGATCATGCAGCTTTTCAGAGAAATCAACATCAATAAGAACTCTGGCATAATGACCAAATGTCCTCTTCCTAGTAGCTTCATCCAAAGCAATGGGAGCACCTAGGCTACCACTGATCTCAAACAAAATCTTTGACCTCCAGTATTCCCGGGAAAGACCATGAAGCCTAACTCAACACTGGGCATTGGTTTGTTTTACCGAGAATATAGGAATTCAGCAATATAAGTAATTCAACAATAAATTTGTACTCAAATCTGATATTGGAAAGAGAGCATCAAACTTTAACATAGAAAATTAAACTAACAACATCAATTCCTTTCTACATAACTAGTTATTTAGAACAAAATAAAAAGAACAGTAATCAACCTAATTCTCACTGCACTACATCATAAAGTCCAGCAATCAACCAAAATACAATGATAGTAATTCTCGACTTCATCAAGTGGTCAAAATGACACCCGATGACAGCATTTAAGAGATACAAATCTGAAGTCTCAACAAAGAAATTCCTAAAATATCGTTACCAATTTACCAGTATATTGAGAGCAACTAATTCCTAAAAAAAATGGCAGCAATTACAACAGCTATGTCAACACCCAGTTTTAGTTTAAACAATTCAGTGAATTCCCTATGCAAACAATTCAGTGGTTTGTATCCTGCACTTATAAATTTAGAAGCTGAACTTTTTCAGCTGATTAGGAATGCACAAACAAGCCAATTGTCACATCCCCTGCCTGTTCTACGTGCTAGAGAAATTGATGAATGGTCAAGAAGTCAAGCTTATAAATCTCTGTTGCAGCGTGGAATACCAATGAGATCAAAACCCCAAAATATCTAGCAAGGCCCACATGGATATTCTTCAAAATGCATAACAGTTTAAGGTTCTTCGTGGTTTGTTTCTTAATACTCTACAATTTCTGTTTCTCATCTCTGAACTAGACGTTATTATTTCTAATATATCCAACAACAGTTATTCATCTGTTAGTATCATCAAATCCTTGAGAGCAGGTCACGAAGCATGATTGGCAATGGCATTATGCGAATGGTATCATTATCTCCCACCTACTTTGAGTAATTGACCCAGTGTGTCCCATGGCAATTTTGGAAAAGTAAAGGGTATCTAATTCTAATGCCATTCTTCTGCATAACATAAAAGCAGTGAGAAACACAAACACAACTACTCTTACAAAGCAAAGTTGAGAAAGAAAGAAAGAAAAGCAGTGATTTCTGCTCAGTGGAACCAAACCTTTTTTTTGGCTCTCTCTCTCTAATATTATGCTAAATAAAATACTTTTTAATATTTATTATTATCACTCGATTATTTTCTCTCACATTCTAATTATTTATTTTTGATAGTGGTTCTTTTCTTTCTCTTTTCTCTCACTTGAATTCTGGGTTCTATCATTGTATCATGGGCAGTTTTCAGGATTATAATTGTTCAGTTGATTTTGTTGCTTCACCATTCCTAGTTAGAGAGTCAAGTTTCAAAGGCAAAAATGGTTCAATTGAGACATTAAGATTGGATTTGATGGACCACACAACTACTAGATATCAGGATGCTAATATCATAGTCTTCAATACAGGCTAAAGGTTCTGGATACTTAAACTAAATTCAGTAAACTTGCATAACAGCATGAATTTCAATACGGTGATCACCTGATTTTGCTTAAGAAGTTGCATAACATAAGCAAGTTGTTCCTTCAATAGAAGTAATTCAGCAACTTGTTCCTTTAGAGCATCAACTTCAGCAGCTTGAGCCTTTAGACTATCAACTTCAGCAACTTGTGCTTTTAAAGCATCAATTTCATTTTGCATCCGTGACATCTTTTCATTAGCATCGGATGAATATGATCCTGTTGTAGAATGAGAATTGTTTCCAAGGATCTGAGTTGGTGTTACGCCGAGTCCCATGCCTCGAACATGCCCAGGTTGTTCTTTCCCAAAAACTTGAATAAAGGCTCCATGCACAGAAGAAAACTCATGAATTGCCTGTTGCAATTTTTCCTACGTTTATTGAAGCAAGACATAAAGATTTCCGATGTGCCCAATAATATGACACGTTGCAATCAAACATTACTATAAATATATAATATTGGACTTACATGATTTTCTCTTGCTTCATCATTAACAAAATCACCATTTGATTTTTTATGAGCAATTCCATACATATCTCCTCTACTATAAGGTCGTCCATCTTGCAATTCCTAAAACGTTTCACCATATAAATATAATTAAACCATTTTCTCAAAATTTCAAATAATATAAAAAATGAGATATCATACCAGCTCATGTTGTTTTCTAGCAAGTGTCTTAGCCCCTAATGTATGGGGAACCTGTTGCTTCGAGCGATTTTCAGCATTTTGATCAGCTATTGCCTATAAGCAAAGTCATAATATTTTAGGATCGAGGCTATGCTCCACTCCAAATACTTTGTAAATCAAATTGGAAGTCTTAAAATAAAAAAACAATGAACTAGAAAACATGTTCAAAGAACTAAACCAAATCTGTTCAATTTCAAAGTTTTCCTTATTACCATAGTTTCAGGCTTCATCCTATATTCCAAAAACAGCCTCCAGTGATCTTCGTCAATGCCCGGCGGCGGGTTACGAAGATTTTGTTCAAGACTAAGCTCCCAGTTATAATAGTCTTTAAAAAGCTTGCAACGATTATCCCGCCATTTCTTTCCCAAACTGGATAAAATCCATGTCTTGTGACTTCCATCATTTACCACAAATTTCTCCTTTGATACAAATATAATAAACGATATTAGTAACAAAACATAAATAACAATAAAATGTATTAAGGTAATTAAGCTTTTTACCTTTATAGTGTTGTCATAAACATTATTTTTGTAACCCTCGGGAACTTTAGGCCACTTCCGGTACAAAATAGGGAATGTGTCAAAATTATTTGCAGTAAAACCCAAAAACCCTACTAATAAACCAGCAGACTTTCCAACTGGTTGGGATCTTTCATTCCATTCGGTCACCACCCAAAATCCTAAGTTGTTTGGAATCAAATCTCGCACTTTCAGACTTCTTTGGCTGCGATTACCCTCTTCATCTAACACAAAATAATTCAAAATATTAGTACACCAAAATATAAATAATAGAAAATCCACTACCTAATTATAGTAGATATACCAATAACATCCACTATCCAATTGGCATTAGTCTCGGGTTGACTTGTAGTAGATGAACCTTCTGTGATACGAGGTTCATTTGGAACATCCTCGAACTCAGGAATGTCATCTTCCAAAGATGAAGATATGTTAGGCATAGACGCCCTTTGGGGTAACGGTACCCTATGAATTCTCACACAAGATCCATGTTCTTGATTTGGTGTGGATCGACAATTACGGAGACCATCATATCTTTTTTTGGGAGGCATACCTACCTGACGAAATGATTGAACAAATAAACCATGATGAAAAGATTAAGGAAAAACAATATAATAAAGAAAGCTTATTATAAAACCATGTGCACATTCTTTCTCAGTGCACACAACATGGTAAAATGGAAATGAAAACAGAAATTAAAAAATTCAAAACCAGTCAACATGAAAGTAACAGCTATTTAAAATTCTGAATAGATATTATAGATCAACAGAACTGTAGTCACAAAAACGATAAATAACATCAAATAAAAGGTCAAAAAATCAAAAATTAAACGTAATTTCGAGGACATCACTGAAATAAAAGACTGAGCCACATGTTTAATATTCTTTAATCAATCCTGTTACAGAGTATTAAGCATTCTTTAATATTCTTTAATCAACCCTGTTACTAAGTATAAAATATTATGGAGCATTAAGCCAAGATATCAGAAACATATTGTGAAGTGTCAAACAGTTGGGAAGGGAAAATTCCCTTGGGAGAGAACCAATAACCAAATTCCCTTGGGAGGGAAAATTCCTTTGAAAATATTAATGAAATACAAATAGCATAAACACTTAAACGATTGGCGAACCAACAAACGAATTCTCTATGAACCTTTTTGTCTATCTCAGAAGCATTTTTTGTCCGAAGTTTCCTTCGCACAATAGTTCTATATTGCCTATTTAATTATATTGTATTAGATGTGCTGAAAAATAAAATGAACAATCAATCTAAGTGAAGAAACACTTACTGAAGATAATAATCAACAACTTGACAATTTGTTAACACGTGGCGATGAGCTTGTAACTTTTCTCTTGGTGTAAGGGTAAAATACGAAGAACCACCAACCGACATTCCAATTATAGGAAATAGTTCAGTTATTCGTGACTAAGCCTGCATGGCATCAGGTTCATCGTCTACACGAGGACGTCTATCCAATCTTGTTTCAATATTGTCTAAATACCTTGAACAAAAGGTAAGAATTTCTTCCATTAGGTAACCTTCTGCTATAGACCCTTCCGGACGTGAAAAAGAACAAGAGGTGGGCGACTTCCACAGGGTAGCACTCAACAATGGAAAAAGAAAAGTATATTCTTTGAACTTCCATATTGGAAAGATAACTGTTTGCGCCATAATCTTGCTCACCATTGGAAAGATAACTGTTTGCGCCATAATCTTGCTCGCCATAATCTTGCTCACCATTAGAAACCTGCTCAAGAATATCAGAACCAGACAACATTTTTGGCGGACTACGCATATCTTGCTCACCATTGAAGCGAATCCGGTTCAATCTAAATTTGTGCCTCCTGTCAAGAAAACGACGATGACCCATGAAACACCACTTTATGCTATGAGGAAGACGACAAGGAATAGAGTCAAAGTTACACGATGGGCAAGCAAGTCTGGTGTATGTGTTCCACCCAGAAAGTGTTCCTAGCCCGTAAAAATCACTTATTGTCCACATTAACGCTGCATGCAATTTAAACATCTCACGATTGAAAGAATCATAAGCATCCACACCTGTTGTCATAATTCATTTAACTCATTGATAAGAGGTTGCAGATAGACATCTATATTATTGCCTGGCATTTTTTTCCAGGAATTATCATTGAAATTATAAAAGATGTCTGTTTCATGCACACCCATGGAGGAGTGTTGTATGGAAAGAGAATAACCGGCCAAATACTATAATTTGAACTCATAACACCGAAGGGATTAAAGCCATCAGTAGCTAACTCAAGCCGAACATTTCGTGAATCGGATGCAAACAAAGAGTGTGTTGAGTCAAATTGTTTCCATGCTTCAGAATCTCTAGGATGCCACATCATTCCATCATTGTTATTATTAGTAGCATGCCATCTCATGTCCTCGGCTGTCTTTGAACATAAAAATAGTCTTTGTAATCGAGGCTTTAAAGGAAAGTAACGAAGAAGATTTGCAGGCACTTTCTTCAGACCATTGTCATCAGTGTTCACCTGAGTACCCCTAGGATTTTCCCTTGATTTCACATCCTCATCTCTCTCAAACTCTACATTGGATGCAACTGGCACTTCATTTGCACAGTGCCCATCAACACCAAAAGCATTATTAATCATATTTTGGATGGGATTTTCAATAGTTGTGCTTTGAGCTGCATGTAGAGTGCTACTGCATGAGGCGTTATGGTTTGACTTTTTCTCCCCATGATAGGACCAACAGGTATATCCTATTGGAACCGGTGTACATCTTCAGTGGTCATATACCATATCCCAAGTCCTCCTTTTTTTGAAGCCACATTCTTGACAAGGACATAATATTTTCCCATTTACCGAACGATGTTTAAAGGCAAAATTAATGAATTCCTTTACCCCTTTCACATACTCATCTGTGTTCCGCGGCTTTGTAATCCAAGACTTATCCATTTGCATGAGCTTGGGCAACAAAACACACAATAAGCACGTAATAACTATTATAAATTAAAACAGGAAACCAGTTTTCCTTGTTGAAGAACAATTAAGATCATTGCTTAAGATCATTGCTATGCTCCAAAATAATAGACTAAGTATTGTTAAAACAAAATCAAACTATCACATCAAACCAATATAGTAAAAATAAATCCATAAATCAAAACAAGCAAATTAGTCACTTAATACAATTATTAAGTAAACTAGTTCATAAAATCCTATAACAGGTAATAAAACAAAATGGCAATTCAAAGATAGAGGGACAAAAGATAGAGGGACAAAAGCATGATGTAAGATTCATATGATTTTATAGGAGCAAGCAACTGAACATGCTGAACAAGTAGATGGACCTTGATTCCTTAACACTGAGAGAGAACCTAAAGAACAAGTAAATACAATTTGACATTGTAAAAATTTCGTATGAAAAATGACATCAATTAACTGATATTTTTACGAAAAGATTACCCATTACTTAATTCCAGTAACTGATTCCTTATAATAGAATTAAAGACAGACTTTTCCCACCGTGAAGGGGATATTGCGCATACACGTGTTTTTATTCGACATAAAAGTCAAGTTTCTTAAATTTGGGCAGTCAGAATTTTTGTACCATTTATTCAACGTCCAATAAGATCTGAGATCAGGAAATAACCAATTGGGGTATACAGGCTCAAAGCAATTCAACATTATAGCATAAGTACTCTGTAAATGGTAAACACAGGATGCTTGAAGTAAATATTTGCGTAAGAAGTAATGTACCTGTAATAAATACTTGGGGTTGGAGCTGAATTTGCAAAATTACCTGAGAAAAGAATGGTGTAAGAAGTAATGTAGATACCTGCGTAAAGAACCAAAGAACATATTACCTCTTCAGACATGTTACATACAGAACTTGAATCTTACAAGTTAAAATTATTATTTAAAATACAAAAAACTGAGCATCTGGTTCAAACATCCCAATCCCAACCCCATTAATGAAATGGAGCATTCATCACAATGTACTTGCATTTCAGACTCACCAAGAGCAAAGCTTAGAAATATCAGATACAAAAGCAGCCCCACACTTGAATTTCTTGGTGCATGAGCCACTTTCAGCATGACATCAACTAATCTTACACAACATTGGAACAATTTGAATGTTTGGTTCGTATTGCCACTTAAACTACCTTCAGTTTAGTTTCGTGCACGGTTAAAGAATTTGAATATGTATCTATAATGTCTTCATCATTCTTTGCTAACTCCTTATTTAATGGTCTCTTACGAACCTGCATTAAAAAAGTGACACACAAGTATCAATGTATCATCAGAACGAACTGTAAATTTCATTTTCAGACAATTCAATGAATTCTAAATGAAGTTGTATCAGCACTAATCTGGTTATCAAGCGAATACAGTCTTTGAGGAAAAAAGATTCAATTTACTAGCAAATGGTCACCAAGAACATTTTAAATGAAAAATGAACTAAACAATTAAAAATGAAACATGAAGGGTAAACTGAGATATGCAAGAGAACTTACCACAAGTCCACAACTTTAATCTTTGCCACAGAACCAGACTTCTCTTTGTCTGCAGGTAAACTTTTCAGTGTGTTTTCAGGAGCCCGAGCTTTGGCAGTCTGTTTGCTCAACATGTAAGGTTCAGAGTCATCAAAGCTTCTACCCCGAATAGGTTGACACACGGAGTTGGCATCATATGCATTAGTGGTTGGTATCTAGCAGGATCGAGATAGACAAGTTATAAGCAAATTAAAGCTACCTACTCAGGGCTCATGCACCAAGAAATTCAAGCTTCCGTAAACGCGGGGCTGCGCTGAAAGTGGCTCATGCACCAAGAAATTAAAGTGTGGGGCTGCTTTTGTATCTGATATTTCTAAGCTTTGCTCTTGGTGAATCTGAAATGGAGCATTCATCACAATGAAGTAACTGAACAAATCAGGAGTGAATATTATATAGTCACTGCTTCCATAATCTGAAAGGACTTAATCTTCAAAATGAATTTAACAAGATAACAATCATAAATTGAAAGCAACTTGTCACATATACATGCATTAGAGCTCCACACATGCACAACAATACTTGCCACATTTTGATTTGCATGCAGAATTCTCCTATGTTAAAACCAGCACAACAATACTTGACATTGAGGTCATTTGGTGCACCAGCTGTTATTCTTTCTATGGCAATTCAAGGAATTTTTAGGGGAATCAAAGATACAAGAACTCTTTTATATGCTACAAGTACATCATTCTTACCATTAAATTGAACCAGTATTTCTACCTAGGTTATTATGATGATACTATATCAGTGTAATATGGTATTTAATAGTAGATAAACCCAAATAAATCGTCGAAACAAGTCCAAATTAGTATTTTGCACACTATGCTTATTATTTTACATGAAGCAGATTTACATACAGATTTACATATGAAATGAAATACAGAACAATAGAGAACAACTTGAAGCAACTTTACATACAGATTAGTGAAGCAGATTTACATACAGATTTACATAAATCGTCGAAACAACTTGAAGCAGATTTACATACAGATTAGTGAACTAGTAGAAATAAATCAGATTTTACATGCAAATATGAAATGAAATACAGAACAATAGAGAACAATAAGAATTACAAAACAATACAGAACAAGACAGAACAACTTTCAAATCAGTCCAGAATTACAACTTTCAAATCAGTCCAGAATTACAAAACAATACAAAACAATACAGAACAATAAGAATTACAACAGTACAGAAACGCGAATAAGAACAATAGTACAAAACTAAATAAAAACCCTAACTTGTTGTTGAGATGATGAAGAGAAATGTAAGGTGGTTGAGATGATGAAGATACCAACCCTAACCTGTTGCAACAAGAAAAAGCGAAGTGGAAGGTAAGTGGAAATCGATTGTACAGAGAAGATGAGTACAGAGAGGAATCGTACGAGAAAGATGAATACAGAGACAGTTATGGTATTTGAAGAAAGATGGGTACAGAGACCCTAACTGAGGAAGCGCTTCTCTCAGTTGCAATCGTAAGAGATTTTACAGTGCTTCTCTGTTAGCGATTTCCATAATCGATTGTACTGAGAAAGATGAGGAAAACTGAAACAATTTTGAGAGAGTGTGGCTGCTTGAGGAATGGTAACCGAAGAAAGAGTGTGCCTGCTTAAGAGAGTGCTTGTCTGGTAGTGCTTCTCTGGTAACCGAAGAAAGATAGCAACTGAGGAATGGAAAATCGAAACCCTAACTGTTTGAGAGAGTGTGGCGCGAGGAATGAAAAGAGAATAGCGCGTGACTCTATCGTTTTCCCTAAAAGTTAGAACCGCCGCAACACAAGTTGGAACCGCTGTCGGTGTTCCTGTATGGAGGCGGTTAAATGCAATCGCCGCGAGCGTTGAAATGGGCGACGACGGTTGGGGGTAGCCGCCGTGACAGAAGCGCCGCTGAAGCTTTGTTTTTGGGTAGTGCCCTGAGGGTTCTCCTCGGCCTAGCTCGTTTCTGTTTCCCTCTCCTCCGAGGCGACGTCCCAGAAGTCAAAAAGGTCTCCGAGGCAGCAATGTCAGCGCCTTCGCTCGCGGGGATCCCCCGGCAAGTGTGGTTACCGACAGTCTCCACCCCTTGAGAGGCCGACAAAGCGTAAAGGACCTTTCACAAGTAAGATCGACTACTCTCCGGTGCCAAAGCACCTCGAGAAACCTCCTGAGGGTTTGAAAATGCATGATGGGACTGGCGATCCGGATCACCACCTCGACTACTTTGGCACGGTTATGCAATACCGCAAGGTTCTAGAGGAGATAAAGTGTCGAACCTTTCCCCTCACTCTAGAGAAGGCGGCTCTAGACTGGTTCAGGGCTCTTAAGCCAAATACGATCTCCTCTTGGGATCAGTTAGCCAAGCTCTTTTCTTCACACTTCGCCCACTCGAAGATGAAGCCTAAATCTCGGAAGGTATTGCAGGCAATTCGGCAAGGTGAAAATGAGTTCCTTCGGGACTACATAGAGAGATTCAATACAGAAGCTGCTCAAGTCCGGAACCTCAACGACTCCTTCCGTCTTTACTTCATGGAGGCTGGTCTTCGTGAAGGAAGTCTATTTCAGATAGACGTCGGGGTCAACCAAGCTGAGTCGCTTGCCGAGTTCCTCCAGCGATCTCAGAAGTATATCGATCATGAAGAAGGGATTAACGCAGGAAGGTCACGTTTCACCTAGGTCTCGGAATGAGCCTACGGGCGTGATGTAAGCCGACTTTGTAAATGTTTACCCATCTTATATATATGGATCGACTACAATTTTCCTCACAGTGATTGCTTAGTAAAAGTGAATTCTGAGATTGAAGGGAAGGATTTGGGATCGGTCGAACGATCGCCTTAAAGTTCCACGCTAAAACCGGAATCCGAGACACCGAGCTCGACATCGCTAGAGGTTCGGGAGCTCCACCAGGTCGGACTCCGGATGATTCCTACTATCCCGAGGGTTCCCCTCGGCCCAGCTCGTCTCTGGCTTCCTCTTCTTCAAGGCGGCATTAAATTGACACCTCGAGTCCCTCAGGTGGTCACGTTTTTAACATTACCGATCGAGGCTGGTAGCAGACACCCTCGCTGGTATAAGCCCGGCCTCGAAGATCTTTGAAAATACCCGTATCTCGGGCGCTCCGAGGCTAGTGGCAGACACCCTCGTTGGTATAAGCCCGGCCTCGAAGATCTTTGACAAGACCCGTATCTCGGGCGCTCCGAGGATGGTGGCAGACACCCTCGCTGGTATTAGCCCGGCCTCGAAGATCTTTGACAACACCCGTATCTCGGGCGCTCCGAGGCTGGTGGCAGACACCCTCGCTGGTATAAGCTCGGCCTCGAAGATCTTTGACAAGACCCGTATCTCGGGCGCTCCGAGGCTTGTGGCAGACACTCTCGCTGGTATAAGCCCGGCCTCGAAGAATACTGTCCAAAAGGCGACAATAAGCTGACACCTCGAGTCACTCAGTGGTCACATCATTTCCCGAAACTCTGATGCTTCCGAGGCTGGGGGCAGACACCTTCGTAGCTATAAGCTTGGCCTTGTAGAAGGTTGCAATATAAAGACTGAATCCCGGATGTTCAGAGGAACCTTGTGTGACTCAACGGTCATCTCTGTCTCGGGAGCACTAGCCCGATTTTGTGGAGCTCGGACAAGGCTTACAAGTCAAGATCGCCTCAACGGCGACCCGACTTGGGGGGCAACTGTTACGGATTGGCCCAGTCCACAATAGTGAGGCCCATAAGCAAAAAACAGATCCATTAACCAACGGCTATGATCTAGGCCCTAGATCGGATGGCTCTGATTCATTAGGACAACCCACTTTTACTCTATAAATAGGCATTCAATGTAATGCTCAAGGTACACACTCTTTCCTACTCTTTACCTCTAATCAGTTCCCTGACTGACTTGAGCATCGGAGTGTCCCCGCAGGTACCACCTGCCCCGGATCGAAAGCAGAGCTGGGTTGATCAAGACCAACCTCTACCAACTATCTCGGATCGAACCTTGTGTCTAAGATCGAATACAGGTCCAGAGATACGGTACAGAACACATTCTATGCAAAAATAATAAATAAATAAAAAATGATAAGAGAAAAGCACGAGAAAAATCATTATAGTTGAATTATCTGAACATAATCTACAGAAGTTGAAAACACACTTAAATATACAACTTTATTCTTATTAGCATAGGAAATTCAAAACATAAAAAATTTATTTTATCATATCCATCTACAATAAGGTGATCAATATTTTCGTAAGGATCAGTGAAGAAATCAGTAACATCCAAGGGAGTAACATCTGTATTACCATCATCTTCATAAGCAAAATTTGTCTCAATCCTTTTATTTTTATTTTTAAGTGATTGTTGATAGAGATCAACAAGATGTTTTGGTGTACAACAGGTACGACCCCAATCACCTTTGCCTCCACAGCGGTAGCAAATATTTCATTATTTTTGCTACTCTACCCACTTTTTTCATTCTTTCCAACAATTTTCCACTTCTGGTGAAAAAATGTGTTCTTGTAATTTCCACTGCGACTATGATCAAGACCACTATCACAGGTTTGCCCACAGTGATCGTGTGTTGCTACATTCACTTCTGGGAATGAAGCAGTATTAATGGGACGAGCCTTATGATTCTTAGTCAAGTAATAAAAATCTGGCATAATGTGCTAGAGAACGTATTATATAAAATAACTAATCACTGTAATTTTAAAAGTCCCAATCCAAATCACCTAGCATCAAAGTTTGTTGGCTTTTTCCTTTTACATAAGGAAATGTTGCACACTGGTAAAGGTCGGATCCTTTGAATTTTTAGAACGAATACATGTTTCTAGGAAGAAGAAAAGAAAGAAGGTGATAAAATTATAAATAGAAGAATAATGCTACAATTTAATGTGTGATATTGAGATTGAAATCAAATACAATATGATTTAGATTACAAATCGATTTGGCCAGCTGAAATAATTAAAGCTCAACCAATTTTTTTGTTTCAGGCGCAATGATATTGATAATGAACCAATATAAACATTAAGTGTCTCATTGGTTTAGAAAAGTATTAGCCCTTTTGATATTACAACTTTTGATAAACCCAAAACAAGACTTGTTATTACAAGTAACAATTAACAAAAACTAGCATCGAATAGACATTATTCCTGCAGCTATTTCCTCTTCTCTCTTAGCAGATGCTTTGGGGATGGAGAGGATTAGAATTTAGGTTTTGTTTTCTGTTTTCTGCCTTTTACCTTTCTTGTTCATCAAAAATAAAAATAAAAAGTTTATCGTAATATTAGCATAACCATGAACTTGGGCTTGTCAACTAAGGCTCATCACAGAAATGTGTTACTGTTATGCTTACCCATGTATTCGAGAACCAAATTCAAGAAATTGAAAGAATTCACAAGTCCTAATGTACGATGAGTGATGCTATATCACCCGAAAAAAATGTGTCCCATAGTGTCCTAAAATTTTATCTGATATAACAAAAATATCATTAACATCATTTCGTTAGACCAAATCCTCCCAGATCCATAAAACAAAAAGATATTCAGTTTTAAAGAACCCACTAATAGAAAGAGTTGAAAAAAAAAACAAAGAGTAACATAAAGGGTCGAAGATTACCCTTTTATTTGATCTTTATTTCAACTTGATCATTGTTGCCCTTTTTTTTCTTTCTATTCTTGTTTATTTGTTACTTGAATAAGATGAGAGTAACATAACCAATAACATTCGGGAAACATCACAAAAATAATTTTGAAGTGAAAGAGGCTCTTACCTTTCCCAATCTTAGATTGGTAGAACTTCGTGCTGATAACGTGTTATGAAATAAGACATAAAATCAATGAAGAAGATGAACAAGAGCAAATATGGAAGATGAGAGCATTTTTCTTATTCTCTTCAAGTACCCCAATACACATAGGAGAGAGTCCTATTTATAGGATAGGGGATTGGTAAGTTAGTGGTTTACATTAAGAGGCCACTACACTAGAGAGTAATGAGAAGGAGGGAGAAGGGTAGTGGACATCCACTAATATAAATATTCATAACAATATTTATATTTTATAAGGGATTCCACATATTTATATTGTTATTTTTTTGACAAAACACATATTTATTTTGTAAAACTATTAAAATTCTAATCATATTATATATATATAATAACATTTGTTATAATTTTATATTTTATATATAATACAATACATATAGTATTATACCAGCGAGTCTTTTAACAAGTAAATCACGTAGTGTAGCGGCTAAGAAACCCAGATACTTAGTACGACCGATATGACATGGATATGGGAATATGAGAAGTTTTTAAAAGTCAATATGCGGCACGACCGAGATACGTATATAAGTAGTCGATATATGACTATCGCAATGTAGAAAAAATTACTTTGCAATCATAACAAGTGGGCACTTATAGATATTTACCCCATACTTACTACAATATATTTGTTTTATAACACTTACTACAATATATTATTTATACTATGAATGTGTCAACAAATTTCATGTTTTTTGTAAAAGATATCGAAGATATATCATATCAAGGTGAAAATCATATCTCTAGTTGATAAGATATGTATTGAAGGTATATTTGAGAAGCATCGGAAATTATCAGGTGCGTATCGTATCAGATACGTATCAGACACGACACATCTCCATTTTTGAAGTATCAGAGTTTCATATTGTAGCGTTAAGGCATGTTACTCTCTTCGGTCAAAAACCAGGTTCCTCTGCCATCTATATTTATCACCCCAAATTTTTATTTTTAAAATACTACAAAGTCCAATCAGTACAAAAGCAAACATTATGGTGGAGTCCTCTCCCTCTCTCTTTTTTCTTTTTCCCATAGCCGACCTCATCTCTCTCTTTCTGCACTTTGTCTTCAACAACCCAGCTTCAACAACAAGACCACCATAGCCACCCTCATCCAACGGGACCTCTTTGCTAAGATCCACAACCAGGTTCTGTAGAATATGCCACCGGAGTTGGGCCATAACCCTCTATCTCTGGTTCCACCCCTACCCCCAATATGGAAGTAGTAGTATTTTAAAAGAATACTTTTTCTGAAAGGTACCATGGAATCTGCCGGCTCTCATTATCCTCTTCCACTACAGGTAGCTATCTATGGGCCTTAGAGCCAGCCCAGTCCAGTATTGGACCTCAGCCTAGTCTGGAAAAGTTTACCCTAAGTAGAAATTGTCTTGGTTAAAGAGACTTTGGCTTGAAGTCGATCTGAGATCGTTGCAAAGATCCAAGGTGTGAGGTCGGGTTGATTGGACTTCTCCCTGCGACTCAGACTTTTGGTGATCATCAGTGCTCGCATGACCGGTGTTGCAAGCATCTTTTAACGAGCCCGGGAGCTTCATTTCACTCGTGACATTTGATGTGACCGAGTGAGGTGAAAGATCACATCAATAATGTATTGATGGCGCCGCTTTGAAATTTGTGAGGGGGTATTTAATGCGTTGAACAATGTGCCTATTGGGCTTTTCCCTCTTGCCCTCTTGAAGATTTCGGCAAAAATTCAAAGTTTCCAACGACACGAAGCTGAGCTTCATTGCCTTTTTCCAAAGCATTGTTGAGCATTCCCTCTAGGTGTTCCATTTTCAAGCTCATGATTGTTGCTTATTCCTCCCCAATATTCACGGACCTCGAGAGTGTCATGGTGGAAATTTTGTTTGTTGTGACCTCGGGCCGGCTCTTCAACCTTCGTCACTGCTCTAGGGGGAGGTGTGACGGCGTGGAGCTTTTCAGTGTCGACTTCAGCCTTCTACACCAAAGGAAGGATGATGGAAATCGAAGCCCTTCTCGCACGAGGGGGGTGTCGAAGATCTTTCGTCCTGACACGATGTGTTCAAGGGTAATCCTTGGAGATTGCTTTAGTCGAGCTTGCTCTCTGACCAAAGTGTATTATTTGTGGTGCGAAGTAGGAACCGAGTTTCCTAATTCTGAGCTCCCTCCATACCGGTCAGATATGGGGAAAAAGCGCATCCAGTTGGAGGTAGATGTCAGCCATTACCCGAGCACGGGTGCAAAACACCACTGGGTTTCTACCGAGGTTCTAACACTAAGGAGTTCCTCCGATCAGATTGAGAAGTTGTCGACCTAATATCTATAGTGGGGAGTATCGAAGACCAAGTATAGGAGGTCTGAGCCCCTACCACTAACAAGAGATTGTGCTAGGAAGACTGGGTAATGTGCAGTAATAATGGGATAAGCTTGGCATTTTGTGGTGGCGAGAGAAACGGGATGAATGAAATGAAATACAGAACAATAGAGAACAATAAGAATTACAAAACAATACAGAACAAGACAGAACAACTTTCAAATCAGTCCAGAATTACAACTTTCAAATCAGTCCAGAATTACAAAACAATACAAAACAATACAGAACAATAAGAATTACAACAGTACAGAAACGCGAATAAGAACAATAGTACAAAACTAAATAAAAACCCTAACTTGTTGTTGAGATGATGAAGAGAAATGTAAGGTGGTTGAGATGATGAAGATACCAACCCTAACCTGTTGCAACAAGAAAAAGCGAAGTGGAAGGTAAGTGGAAATCGATTGTACAGAGAAGATGAGTACAGAGAGGAATCGTACGAGAAAGATGAATACAGAGACAGTTATGGTATTTGAAGAAAGATGGGTACAGAGACCCTAACTGAGGAAGCGCTTCTCTCAGTTGCAATCGTAAGAGATTTTACAGTGCTTCTCTGTTAGCGATTTCCATAATCGATTGTACTGAGAAAGATGAGGAAAACTGAAACAATTTTGAGAGAGTGTGGCTGCTTGAGGAATGGTAACCGAAGAAAGAGTGTGCCTGCTTGAGAGAGTGCTTGTCTGGTAGTGCTTCTCTGGTAACCGAAGAAAGATAGCAACTGAGGAATGGAAAATCGAAACCCTAACTGTTTGAGAGAGTGTGGCGCGAGGAATGAAAAGAGAATAGCGCGTGACTCTATCGTTTTCCCTAAAAGTTAGAACCGCCGCAACACAAGTTGGAACCGCTGTCGGTGTTCCTGTATGGAGGCGGTTAAATGCAATCGCCGCGAGCGTTGAAATGGGCGACGACGGTTGGGGGTAACCGCCGTGACAGAAGCGCTGCTGAAGCTTTGTTTTTGGGTAGTGCCCTGAGGGTTCTCCTCGGCCTAGCTCGTTTCTGTTTCCCTCTCCTCCAAGGCGACGTCCCAGAAGTCAAAAAGGTCTCCGAGGCAGCAATGTCAGCGCCTTCGCTCGCGGGGATCCCCCGGCAAGTGTGGTTACCGACAGTCTCCACCCCTTGAGAGGCCGACAAAGCGTAAAGGACCTTTCACAAGTAAGATCGACTACTCTCCGGTGCCAAAGCACCTCGAGAAACCTCCTGAGGGTTTGAAAATGCATGATGGGACTGGCGATCCGGATCACCACCTCGACTACTTTGGCACGGTTATGCAATACCGCAAGGTTCTAGTGGAGATAAAGTGTCGAACCTTTCCCCTCACTCTAGAGAAGGCGGCTCTAGACTGGTTCAGGGCTCTTAAGCCAAATACGATCTCCTCTTGGGATCAGTTAGCCAAGCTCTTTTCTTCACACTTCGCCCACTCGAAGATGAAGCCTAAATCTCGGAAGGTATTGCAGGCAATTCGGCAAGGTGAAAATGAGTTCCTTCGGGACTACATAGAGAGATTCAATACAGAAGCTGCTCAAGTCCGGAACCTCAACGACTCCTTCCGTCTTTACTTCATGGAGGCTGGTCTTCGTGAAGGAAGTCTATTTCAGATAGACGTCGGGGTCAACCAAGCTGAGTCGCTTGCCGAGTTCCTCCAGCGATCTCAGAAGTATATCGATCATGAAGAAGGGATTAACGCAGGAAGGTCACGTTTCACCTAGGTCTCGGAATGAGCCTACGGGCGTGATGTAAGCCGACTTTGTAAATGTTTACCCATCTTATATATATGGATCGACTACAATTTTCCTCACAGTGATTGCTTAGTAAAAGTGAATTCTGAGATTGAAGGGAAGGATTTGGGATCGGTCGAACGATCGCCTTAAAGTTCCACGCTAAAACCGGAATCCGAGACACCGAGCTCGACATCGCTAGAGGTTCGGGAGCTCCACCAGGTCGGACTCCGGATGATTCCTACTATCCCGAGGGTTCCCCTCGGCCCAGCTCGTCTCTGGCTTCCTCTTCTTCAAGGCGGCATTAAATTGACACCTCGAGTCCCTCAGGTGGTCACGTTTTTAACATTACCGATCGAGGCTGGTAGCAGACACCCTCGCTGGTATAAGCCCGGCCTCGAAGATCTTTGAAAATACCCGTATCTCGGGCGCTCCGAGGCTAGTGGCAGACACCCTCGTTGGTATAAGCCCGGCCTCGAAGATCTTTGACAAGACCCGTATCTCGGGCGCTCCGAGGATGGTGGCAGACACCCTCGCTGGTATTAGCCCGGCCTCGAAGATCTTTGACAACACCCGTATCTCGGGCGCTCCGAGGCTAGTGGCAGACACCCTCGCGGGTATAAGCTCGGCCTCGAAGATCTTTGACAAGACCCGTATCTCGGGCGCTCCGAGGCTTGTGGCAGACACTCTCGCTGGTATAAGCCCGGCCTCGAAGAATACTGTCCAAAAGGCGACAATAAGCTGACACCACGAGTCACTCAGTGGTCGCATCATTTCCCGAAACTCTGATGCTTCCGAGGCTGGGGGCAGACACCTTCGTAGCTATAAGCTTGGCCTTGTAGAAGGTCGCAATATAAAGACTGAATCCCGGATGTTCAGAGGAACCTTGTGTGACTCAATGGTCATCTCTGTCTCGGGAGCACTAGCCCGATTTTGTGGAGCTCGGACAAGGCTTACAAGTCAAGATCGCCTCAACGGCGACCCGACTTGGGGGGCAACTGTTACGGATTGGCCCAGTCCACAATAGTGAGGCCCATAAGCAAAAAACAGATCCATTAACCAACGGCTATGATCTAGGCCCTAGATCGGATGGCTCTGATTCATTAGGACAACCCACTTTTACTCTATAAATAGGCATTCAATGTAATGCTCAAGGTACACACTCTTTCCTACTCTTTACCTCTAATCAGTTCCCTGACTGACTTGAGCATCGGAGTGTCCCCGCAGGTACCACCTGCCCCGGATCGAAAGCAGAGCTGGGTTGATCAAGACCAACCTCTACCAACTATCTCGGATCGGACCTTGTGTCTAAGATCGAATACAGGTCCAGAGATACGGTACAGAACACATTCTATGCAAAAATAATAAATAAATAAAAAATGATAAGAGAAAAGCACGAGAAAAATCATTATAGTTGAATTATCTGAACATAATCTACAGAAGTTGAAAACACACTTAAATATACAACTTTATTCTTATTAGCATAGGAAATTCAAAACATAAAAAATTTATTTTATCATATCCATCTACAATAAGGTGATCAATATTTTCGTAAGGATCAGTGAAGAAATCAGTAACATCCAAGGGAGTAACATCCGTATTACCATCATCTTCATAAGCAAAATTTGTCTCAATCCTTTTATTTTTATTTTTAAGTGATTGTTGATAGAGATCAACAAGATGTTTTGGTGTACAACAGGTACGACCCCAATCACCTTTGCCTCCACAGCGGTGTTAGCCTGCATTTTCGACAGGCTAATATTAAATGCAGTCAACAGGGTTTGACTTAATATTTTCAGAAAGAAGGCAGATTTTCGACACCAAGATATAATTTCGACTTCAAGAAGCAATAACCAAAGGAAAGCAGCCTAGAGCATGACTTAGCGAATTTGGAAAAAAGGGCACACTTCGACTGAGAGAAGATTATAGACAGCGAAACAAGTAAAGCTATAGAGATCTGTCGAAAGGGACTTTGATTCTTTGGTCGAAGAGAAAGAGCAGTTAGACAATTGAAGTAGAAACACGTCGAAATAGCAGTTATTTTGCCTTATCTTGTAGCAGTTATTCTGCTTTATCTTGTTTTAGAAAACTGCTGGGCAGTTATAGTCTTATTTGTATTATAAATAGGAGTTCTGTAGAGAGGAAAAGGGTCGCAAAACTCATTACACATATTTTCCTAAACACTCTACTTCCGCAAACAGAGAAAACAGAGTCAACAGGAATTCATGTATGATTCTGCGCACCACTTCTTTATATAATTGTCTTCATTTCCTTTAGATTTCTATACTTTGTCATCTTCTTCGCTTACATTTACTGCATTCTGATTACTTTTCTCACATTTACAAATTCTTGTACTTTATTGTAAGTTTCTACACTTCTATTAAATATCAACAATTCTTAGTAAAATTTGATCACAAATGGCCTGAGATTCCTAGTTGATCTCGCAAGTAACACGTGTAGTGAAACTAGCGGTGTTTACTAAAAATCACAGTAAACAAATTGGCACGCCCAGTGGGACATTTGTGCTAAGTATTTAAATTTTTTTTTTTTTACTAAGATAATTCTGGGTTTGTTAAACACAGAACCAGTACATCGCACGTTGCATGCGTTTAAGAAGTGGTAGACAGTTACATCAAATGCCACGCTCAAACATGAATGGTGCTTCTACATCGAATGGACATTCCCAGGCGTCAGTTACTGATACCAACGCCACGAACACTCAGGGAACAACCCTTCCTGCACCATCTCCAGGAGTAACCGCCCCCATAACTGCTCCAAACATGGTTGGCGTAACCGCCCCATTATCATCTTCGACAGACATGGGTATAACTGCTGTAACCGCTCCCACTATAACTCCTGGGTCGAACATGATGATTCCCCAGTCATCAACCTTTGGTTCAACTAATCCCTGGATACCCAATGCTATGGTGGGAAATATGCCATATAATTTTCCCATAAATGGTCGAAATTACCCCTTTGGAATGCCAACCGCCATGATGGTAGGACTCCATACAAATGCATCTACATATGCAGATAACATGGCTTCGAATTTTTCGCCTATGCACAACCCATCAGAAAATATGTATAGTCGAAATATACAACCTTCAATAACCACTTCGTCATTATTGGCATTAAGACAACAAATGGATGATAGTAACCATGACATGGTAAATATGTTAACACAGCAAATAGGTACAGTGTTTAATCCCCTGATACAGGACACAAATAATAGTTACCAAATGTTAGCAACACAAATGGGTCGAATTGCTGATTTCTTTGGCACTCCACAAATACAAAACCAGCAAGTTCCCCAAGTACAAAACATCAGGCCTGTTGACTTACCTGTCGAAAGGCCTAATAATGCAACCCCCGTGAATCGAGCACAACAATTTGTCGAAGAACCTATACCTGAAGTGGTGCTAGTAAATAGAAATCAAAATGCTGATGAGGTAGTTAGGCAAGTCCAGCAAAATAACCTCGGAATGCAAAATAATTTGGCTAACCTTGTCGAAACTATACTAGCCCAAAATGGTCTCAATTTAGGCTTACACAGACCTAATTTTGTGTCTCCCTTGTCTGAATATGTGATGCAAACAGATTTGCCTAGAGGGTGGAAAATTCCTAAGTTCACAAAATTTGCTGGGGAAACCAGCGAATCTACTGTCGAACATATTGCAAGATATTTGACTGAGGCTGGGGATATTGCGTTAAACGAAAATTTGAAAATGAAATATTTCCCAAATTCTTTGACGAAAAATGCATTTACTTGGTTTACCACATTACCCCCACACTCCATGTTTAATTGGAATCAATTAGAAAAAGCCTTTCATGAACAATTTTACATGGGACAATCAAAGATTAGCCTTAAAGAATTGGCTAGTGTTCGACGTACAATGCCAGAATCTATCGATGAATATCTCAATAGATTTAGACTACTCAAGGCGAGATGTTTCACCCAAGTGCCTGAGCATGAGTTAGTCGAAATGGCTGCTGGTGGTTTAGACTATTCCATCAGGAAAAAACTGGATACTTTACACTTAAGAGATATGGCTCAATTGGCTGATAGAGTTCGACAAGTTGAAAGGCTTAAAGCAGAAAAAGCTTCGACAGCCAAGTTTAACAATAAGAAAGAAAAAGTGGCGTTTGTTAATGTTGATAACAATAGCCAAGAATTCGACATAGCTTATGAAAATGTCGAGGAAGAGGTTGACATTGCAGAATTAAAACCTGGACCTCCATATACATGCAAATTGTTAAACCCCTCTAATGGAAAAAATCCTGTCGAACCAAAAAATGATAAGTTTGTTGCAAAAACATATACCTTCGACGTCACAAAATGTGACCAAATATTTGATCTTTTGGTGACTGATGGTCAAATTTTAGTACCTAAAGGTCTAAAAATACCACCATTAGAACAACAAAAGAAAAGAGGTTATTGCAAATATCATAATTTCTTGGGTCATAACACCTCCCGATGTGTACTTTTCAGGGATCTAGTTCAGAAAGCATTGAATGATGGAAGGCTGAAATTTGATGACAAAAATAAGTCATCAATGCAGATCGACAGCAATCCTATGCCTACAGCTGAAGCAAACTACACTGAAGTAGATATTTTGATGGTCGAAACCAATGAAGTGGTTGCTGAAAGTTTCGAAGCGAACATCAAAATGGTCACTGATGACCAATATGCTGAAAAAATGCAGGTGGTTTATCCACAAGCTGAAGAGGACTTGGTAGACTTCCTCAACAGATGCAAGATAAGTAACACCGAAGTGATGTTATGCCCACGGTGCAGTTCTGTATTCGACAAGGAGGCCGCTAAAAGCCTTGAGAGTGTCACTCCTCAATTCAAGAGAAAAAACAAATGGGTCGATAATAGGCCCAAATTCAGCTTCAACCCAAGAGGTGTGCCATATAAGGTTACATCTTCATCAAGACAAGCTCCGAAGGCTCAAAGGAGAACATTTGTGCCACCTGCAAGGGCCCCTGTCGGAAGATGGGTATACCCAGGAAATAAGGAGACGGAATGTCACCTAAAGATGGCAGGAGAGACTTCCAATGCCATAAATCAAAACAAGGCGCCCAATTCCAATAGGTACGCCTACAGCAATAATTACAAGGGAAAAAATCCCATGACAAGAACGCAATGGCGAAGATACCAACGCCAGATAAAATTGACTGCTGCTGAAAAAAAGGAGAACATCGACACAAGCAAAGGTAAGAAATTGGCTTCTAGTGTCGAATTCCCAAGAAAGTCAGCAAAAGAGAGGATATTCCCTCCCCTTGCGGACATCAAAAAAGGTCTTGACTCTGAAGAAGGCCTGCAATTAGATGATGATATGGACTCTGAATTCTTAGATTCAGAACCAGACCTCGACATCATCTGCGTCGTTTCAATTCTGCCAATTGAATTCGACGTCATTTCAGAAGTGACCGAGATCGAACAAGATTTCGATCAAGATATGGCTAAGCACAAGCCAATGTGTTATTACGTGCTAAATAATGGCTCCATAGAAGAGCAGGAGGCTGTCTTCGAGAGGCCAGATGGAGGGATGAAACACCATCTAAAACCATTGTTTATACAGGCAAAAGTAAACAATGTGGGTGTCAATAAAATATTGGTTGATGGGGGTGCAGCGGTTAACCTGATGCCACAACATGTGTTGGCAAAAGTTGGCAAATCAGAGACTGATTTACGGCCACATAACATAGTCCTCACTAATTATGAGGGAAAATCTGGCTATTCATTGGGAGCCATAGAAGTGGAGTTAACAGTGGGGAGTGTGAAGAGAAAAACTATGTTCATAGTCATACCCACCAGAGCAAACTTCAATCTACTCCTGGGCAGAGAGTGGATCCATGGAGTAGGAGCAGTGCCCTCAACACTCCACCAGAGACTCTCTATTTGGAGAGAAGATGGTCTGGTCGAAAATATAGAAGCAGACCAGAGTTATTTCTTGGCAGAGGTCGACCATATTACAAGGAGGACCTTTGACAAACAACTGGCGACTATTGCGCCATGCACACCTTCAGACACTGCATATGTCCCTGTGGACAATGTGTTTGAATCCCTAGATCTCCACCCTAACCATGGATTCATATGGGAGAGGGAAGTGATCGATGAGGCATCACCTTCAATAGGCTTTTGCAAGCCTACTGGGTGGGATGGTCCCTAAACGGTAATGATGTCTATACCTACCGTATGGGAAAGAATTACGGCTTATGTGGCCGAAAATAAACAAAATATGGCTTTGGAGGCCAAATTGCAACAAAATATGGTTGAACAAGCCATAAAAGTTAACCCAGAAGTTAACAATAAAGGCAAAATGGCCGAAGGCCAAAGACTTGACTGCATCTACGATGATGAGCCTTTAGGTTTTGAAAAAGACCCAATGGGTTCGACTAAGAAGATGCAGGCTCAAGACCCTCTTGAAGAAATTGATTTAGCAGATGGCCCCATAAAAAGGCCAACATTTATCAGTGCTAAAATCGACAAGGGTTTGAAAGATCGAACAGTCAAGTTACTCAAAGAGTATAAAGATTGCTTCGCCTGGGATTACAATGAGATGCCTGGTTTACGACGAGAAGTAGTCGAACTGAAATTGCCCATTCGACCAGACAAAAAACCAGTGAAGCAAACACCAAGGAGGTTCGCACCACAAGTTCTGTCGAAGATCAAAGAAGAAATCGAAAGATTACTCAGGAGCAACTTCATCAGGACCGCCAGGTATGTTGATTGGCTAGCCAACATTGTTCCTGTTATTAAGAAAAATGGAACATTACGAGTTTGTATAGATTTTCGTGATTTAAATAATGCTACACCCAAAGATCAATACCCTATGCCTGTGGCAGAAATGCTAGTTGATTCGGCAGCAGGATTTGAATATCTAAGTATGCTTGATGGATATTCAGGATATAATCAAATTTTTATTGCCGAAGAAGATGTGTCAAAAACAGCATTTCGATGCCCAGGGGCATTAGGTGTTTATGAATGGGTAGTAATGCCATTTGGTTTGAAAAATGCTGGTGCAACATACCAGAGAGCAATGAATTCTATGTTTCATGATTTTATTGAAAATTTTATGCAAGTATACATAGATGATATTGTTGTCAAATCTTCAACAGAAAATGGCCATTTAGACCATCTTCGAAAATCATTCGAAAGAATGAGGAAATATGGATTGAAAATGAATCCAATCAAATGTGCCTTTTGTGTACGTGCAGGTGATTTCTTGGGCTTTGTTGTCCACAAAAAAGGCATCGAAATTAATCAAAACAAGACGAAGGCAATCATGGAAACGAAAGCCCCTTCGACTAAAAAAGAGCTTCAGTCATTATTAGGAAAGATTAATTTCCTCAGAAGGTTCATCTCCAACCTAAGTGGCAAAACTCAAGTGTTCTCGCCATTACTTTGACTGAAGAAAGAAGACTTATTCAGGTGGGATCCAGAACACCAGAAGGCCTTCGACGACATTAAGGCTTATTTAGTTAAACCGCCTATATTGTTACCACCTATCAGAGATAAGGTGATGAAATTGTATATAGCAGCATCAGAGCTAACAATAGGTAGTATGCTAGCACAAGAGGATGATAATGGTGTCGAAAGAGCCATATATTACCTAAGTAGAGTGTTAAATGATGCTGAAACTAGATATCAGCCAATGGAGAAATTGTGCCTTTGTTTGTATTTTTCTTGTACTAAACTAAAGCAATATATCAAACCAGTTGATGTGTATGTGCATTCTCATTTCGATATTATTAAGCACATGCTGTCGAAACCAATATTACATAATAGAATTGGTAAATGGGCACTAGCTTTATCTGAGTATTCATTAACATACCAGCCCTTGAAAGCTATCAAAGGACAAATTGTTGCTGACTTTATTGTTGACCATTCATTGGTCGAAGCGACAGTTAGTCAAATGAATCATCGACCTTGGACACTTTATTTCGATGGATCAAGCCATAAAAATGGTTCTGGAATTGGTATATTAATTGTTTCACCAGTAAACATACCAACAAAGTATAAGTTTAAAATCAAAGAGCGTTGTTCTAACAATGAGGCTGAATATGAAGCCTTAATTGCAGGATTGGAAATCTTGTTAGAATTAGGGGCAAAGGCTGTCGAAATTAAAGGTGATTCTGAATTAGTGGTGAAGCAGTTAACCAAAGAATATAAGTGCATCAAAGAAAATTTAATCTTATATTTCGTCACTGCCAATACTTTGTTAAAACGTTTCGACAATGTTCACATTGAGCATATACCTCGAATTGAGAATCAAGAGGCAAATGACTTGGCACAAATTGCTTCAAGTTATAAAGTATCTCCAACAAAACTCAATGAGTTAATCGAAATTAAAGAGAAATTGATTTCGACAGATCATAAAGATGATGAATTGTCAATGCCAAAACTTGGGGGGGCAGACAGTGTTGAACTACTTCCTCCAATTGAAAGTGGCGAAATTTTTGCCATTGACAATATGTCGAATGATGACTGGCGAAAACCAATTGTCGAATACTTGGAAAATCCAATAGGGACAACAAATCGAAAAACCAAGTATAGAGCTCTAAGCTATGTAATTCTTGGAAACGAATTGTTAAAGAAAACCCCGGAAGGAGTCCTACTTAAATGCCTTAATGAGAGTGAGGCATATTTAGCAATTTCCAATACTCATAGTGGAGCTTGTGGATCTCACCAAGCGGGGCAAAAAATGAAGTGGCTGTTATTTCGACAAGGAGTATACTGGCCTACTATGCTTAAAGATTGCATAGATTTTGCTAAAGGGTGTCAAGAATGTCAAAAACACGCAGGAATACAGCATGTACCTGCAAATGAGTTACACTCAATAATAAAGCCTTGGCCATTTAGAGGATGGGCTTTAGACATAATTGGCGAAATTAAACCAACGTCGTCAAAAGGTCACCGCTACATATTAGTGGGCATCGATTACTTTACTAAGTGGGTCGAAGCCATTCCTTTAGCTAACGTAGACCAAGAGGCAGTAATAGCTTTTATCCAAAACTATATTTTATGCAGGTTTGGAGTTCCAGAAACCATCACTACAGACCAAGGTTCAGTGTTTACTGGTCGAAAAATGGTTGAGTTTGCCTCCATAAGTGGATTTAAGTTATTAAGTTCGACGCCATATTATGCTCAGGCAAATGGTCAGGTCGAAGCAGCCAATAAAATTATCATTAATTTGATTAAAAAACATATTGGGCAAAAGCCTAAGAATTGGCACAAAACCCTTGATCAAGCATTATGGGCTTGTCGAAATTCTCCTAGAGAATCAATTAACACTACTCCATTTCGTCTCACTTTTGGGCATGATGCAGTTTTACCAGTCGAAATCTATTTACAATCAACCAGGATCCAAAGGCAATTTCAAATTCCTTCAGATCATTATTGGAACATGATTTTAGATGAATTGGTTGACATAGATGAAGAAAGGTTACTTGCATTAGATATCCTTATAAGGCAAAAAGAAAGAGTAGCTAAAGCTTATAACAAAAAGGTGAAATTCAAAGCTTTTGTTACAGGAGACTTAGTGTGGAAAGTGATATTACCCATGGACAAAAAAGATAGAGCCTTGGGAAAATGGTCACCAAATTGGGAAGGACCATTTAAAATTTTACAAGTATTCTCAAACGGTGCTTATGAAGTCGAAGAGTTAAGTGCTGATAATCGAATTTTGCGTATAAATGGCAAGTATTTAAAGAGATATAAGCCAATATTGCAAGAAATTAAAATAACGCAAAATTAAGAGAATGTGAAGATATAAACATGGCACCCATGCCAGAAAATATTGTCAAAATACAGATCGAGTAAAATGCTGTCAGATTATAGATGGAAAGTTAAATTACAAAAGAAGCTTTAAGCCTCTCAAAGGCTGCTCTGGCATGCCTCAATCTGGTATTTAAAAGAGTTTCTTCTTCTGTTAGCCTCTTAACTCCTTCGTCATGTTTCTGAACCTTCTCCAAGTGTTCGATAGCCAGGGTTGCCTCAGTGCGAAGTGCGTTCTCCACAGAAATTGAAGACTTCTGCTGAACAGAGATTTTCTTCTTTTCTTCCGCTTCAATCTTCGATTGCAATTCCTTGATTTGAGCCTTGTATGTCGAAATGTTTGCATCACAGTCTTCTATTTCCTTGGAATTAGTTGCTGCTTGAATTTCCAAGGCTGAAATCTTGCTTTCTGAGGCTTCGACGGCGACACTTTCTTCTGTCAGAAGCTCAAGCTCACGTTCTTTGCTCACAATAGTGCTCTTCTTTCTCTGAATATCTCTGGAAATTTGCTCTAGTAAAGGTTCAAATTCAACAATAAAGCATAAAAGAGAGTCACTGGAGCCAGAGTTGTTAAGTTCATTGAGCAAAGACTTGAGTTTGTAATAGAGCATATGATTTGTTTCGATAGCCTCGAAGAGATCTATATCAAAAAGGGTTGTTTGAAGCTCTCGAATCAAGTTTCCTTTAGGACCTTCAGAGGAATTGCCAACAGAAGTAGTCGAAGCACTTAGCTTACTTTCTGTCGAAGATAAACCGCTCACCATTCGTTTGAAAGCTTCAAGAGGATCTTTGCGTTTTAAGTCCAAAAATTCTTGTTCTTGAAGGTTAAGAGCGGTGTCATGTGTTGAGGGCACAGAACGTGGAGAATTAGCTATCTCAAGAGATTCACTCTTCTCGTTATCACCATCGTCTTCACTTTCTTCTTCGTCGTACACTTGCTCTTCCATGTTTGGAGAAGAAGATATACTGATCTCAGCTCCACTGTGGCCAACATCAGGATTTTCATCAACATCCATAGCAGCAGGCTCCAGGACATGAGCAGGAATTTCCTGGGCAGTTTCAGCAAGAATAGTCTTTTCGGCCAGCGGTGTATCTTCGACAATAGGTGTATGTTGAGGCAAATCTTTTTCTTCGACACCTTCTCCAGAAGCATTTATTTTTGAAGGGGAATGGGTGGAGGAAGGCGTAGCTTGTTTTGTTGGGACTTCAGTTTCCTAAAAAATGAAGTAAAGTAAGTATTATCACATAAACAAAGTTTTCGGGTTTCCAAAAAACATAGGCTTCAATTTGATCACCTTAGCTATGATGTCCTCAACAAAAGAGTGTGCACTCTGGGTTTTCTTGATAAGCCTCTTCGGAACTTTTTCTTCTTGTTGTTGTCTTTCGACAGAAGTTTGTTGGGAAACAGTTTTAGAGGCATCTTGAGAATGTTTTGTCTTTCTCTCTCTTTCTGTTTCAGGGACTTGAACCTTGATGGGTTTAGTCCTAAGCAGTGGTGTCTCATCAGACTGAAAATACAACAATCACATAAGCATGAATAAGAAAAAGAAAACAAATATAAAGAGGCAAAGTTTTGAGAACTTCGACCTCTGAATCGCTCATGACTTTTGGTTTGACATTTCTTGCTTTCTTTGGATTGGATGTTAAAGAGTTGCTTGTTCTTTTTCGACTCTGCAAAACGGATGACTAATTAGTCGAAGAGTATAAGAAGATAATACAATGAGTAAAGATAAGTACTTACTTTTTGTTTTTCTTCTTGAAGAGGTTGTTTTCTTTTTGACGAAGCCTCGACATCTTTTTTCTTCGTCTTTGTTGCTGCGCCATCTGTCGAAGACGATGTGATAGGAATGGCTACAAATATTCGACAAACAAGTGTTAATATGAAATACATAGAAAGGAAATTTATTTTTCCTAAAAAGTCTTGTGAATCACCTTCTTTAATGGGAGACAAGATTCGAATATGTTGAATATCTAAATGAAGATGACCCTCAAAAGTGTATATGTCCTGCTTAGTCGGAACTACTTTCTCAGCTGTTTTGTTGTTCAAAAAATTAAATAGTGCCCTGGTCGAACCACATATGAACCATTCTGGAAGGGGTGACCAAAATGCCAGAGCCAGTTCACTGGTTGGTAAGGGTGGAAATCTAATTTTGTTTTGTGTTAAAGCAAAAAAATATTTGTCGGGTACATAAGGTGGAAAAATCATAGTCGGGATTTTATCAAGAATTTTTTGTTTAAAAACTTTTGCAGCTTGAGAAACAGTTCGACGAAGATTAGTCGGATCATATACAGTTTCGAAATATTGTTGAAATGCTTGGATTTCTCGAATATGTATACCTTTCGACTTGGTCTTCTTTTTCTGCGAAGAAGGAAAAGCAGATATTAGTTTGACCAATAGACTTGCCTCTTCGACACCAGTGAATTTCCTGGTGATATACTCTGTCCACCACTGATAAAATTTGTGGGTACAAGAGAAAGTTGATTCAAAGGAGAGGGGAGTAAGACGAAAAGAATCAGCAGGAAAGTCATTGAGACGATTTATCCATTCTTCTTCATTCTCAGGGACTAACAGTTCTCTTCTAGACCGGAAAAAAGGGCTGGGTCGAAGTTGACACAACCCAAATTGCCGTGCATATAAACTTGGATGATATGAGAATAAACCAAATTGGTTTGATGACTTCCCAGGAGAAATTCGAGATGACAGCAGTTGAGGAGTTAAAAATGCTCTCCAAATTTGATTGGTTTCTTGCTCCTCATCAGGGTTGGTAGCAGGGAATTCCCTAGTGAACCAATGTGGCCCGTAATTTCTTCCAGCAAAAGGGGCCATAGAAGGAGAAAATTCTGTACAGTTCAGAAACATGTTGAAAGCCTGTGAAAAGAGATCTTCGACAGATACTCCTATTTGTTTAGGTTTCAACAAAGCAAGTCGCACACCTTCGACCCCTCTGTTAGAAATTACGTCAAGATACTCATCAGGGGTATACATTATCAATTTTGAATTGAAAGTGGCAAGAAGCCACAATTGAAACAGCCAAATTGGTCCAGAGACCAAATATTTCCCTTCTGGTTTGAGTCCTTTCAAATCAAGAGCCCCTTGTTTCAAGTTGTCGAAAAGGGACCCTAAAATAAGGGTAGCCAAGTTGATATTTCGACGTTGATGTAATTAAATGGCTAAGGGGATATACATCTTAGCCACTTGAAGTGACGAAGAACAGAAGACATAAAAGGATAACCAGAAGGTGAGAAAGGCAATATGCTCTTCATCAGAAACATCCTTCGACTCAGTAACGTGTTTGTCTTCAATATAACCTTTAAAGCTAGCCTTTTTGAAGTCAAAATCGAAATCAGTTTGGATAGCAGGGTCGAAAGTTTCTCCTAAAGGTTTCAAACCTGTTATAGCTGCCACATCAAGCAGGGTAGGGGTAAGCATGCCACATTTCAAATGAAGGCTGTTGGTAGTAATATCCCAAAAATGTAGAGCAGAAAGGAGCATTGGGCTTTGATACTTAGGCCCATACCTTGAGATTTGGATCAGATCAAAGATTCCCTGGCTCTTCCAAATATCTCCTTTTTTCGACTCAATTTTGTTGAGCCAGTCGATGTAAGGCATGTTTTTCTCAGTTGGTGGGGAGGATCGAAAAACCCTATTCGGGTTACTCATAAAATCCATCACGTGTGGACCTTCGCTGAAAATCCTAGGGCTGAGTCTATGATAGCTAGGGAAGATGTCCCTAATCCTAGAGGAATCATCATCAGCAAGAGGGAGAGGGCCTAAGAATGCATGATTTGAAGGTTTAGAGAAGGGGATAAGTACCTGAGACCTGTAAATTTGGGTTTCTTCCAGAGTAAGAGCAGGTTCAGAAACCAAGGTTTTCTTCCCAAGAGTTACAGCAGGGGTTTTTACCGTAGAAGAAGATGCCATTGTTGGAAACAGGAAGTTAGTGAAGAAATGGAAATGCTTAATAGTATCCGCTTTGCTTCGTAAGGCAAATAAGAAGAAAGAAATGCAGAAGGAGAAGTTGAAGTTGCTTTAATGGAGTTTTTTGCGCAGAGAAGGAGAAGTTGAAGTTTCAGAAAAAGAAATGAAAAGGCACCACTTCCCTTTTATAGCCGTTTCACCACGTTAAAAAAAAAAAAAAAAAAAAATTGCTTTGGCAATCGTGGCGTTAGTGGGAAACGTGAGACAGTCAATTGTGCACGTGGCGCATTCTCGTTAGAAGAAGGCACCAGCAAATTCTGTTTTTGCTCAGAAACGTCCCCTCGTATTCTGAAAAAAGATATGCAATAATAGCATGAGATTTCATGGGATAGTCGAAAAGTTTCAAAAAAGCCGTTTTCTATTTTCATTCAAAAACTCAGTCGAAAACGTCTTTTTGGGGGGGCAATTTGTTAGCCTGCATTTTCGACAGGCTAATATTAAATGCAGTCAACAGGGTTTGACTTAATATTTTCAGAAAGAAGGCAGATTTTCGACACCAAGATATAATTTCGACTTCAAGAAGCAATAACCAAAGGAAAGCAGCCTAGAGCATGACTTAGCGAATTTGGAAAAAAGGGCACACTTCGACTGAGAGAAGATTATAGACAGCGAAACAAGTAAAGCTATAGAGATCTGTCGAAAGGGACTTTGATTCTTTGGTCGAAGAGAAAGAGCAGTTAGACAATTGAAGTAGAAACACGTCGAAATAGCAGTTATTTTGCCTTATCTTGTAGCAGTTATTCTGCTTTATCTTGTTTTAGAAAACTGCTGGGCAGTTATAGTCTTATTTGTATTATAAATAGGAGTTCTGTAGAGAGGAAAAGGGTCGCAAAACTCATTACACATATTTTCCTAAACACTCTACTTCCGCAAACAGAGAAAACAGAGTCAACAGGAATTCATGTATGATTCTGCGCACCACTTCTTTATATAATTGTCTTCATTTCCTTTAGATTTCTATACTTTGTCATCTTCTTCGCTTACATTTACTGCATTCTGATTACTTTTCTCACATTTACAAATTCTTGTACTTTATTGTAAGTTTCTACACTTCTATTAAATATCAACAATTCTTAGTAAAATTTGATCACAAATGGCCTGAGATTCCTAGTTGATCTCGCAAGTAACACGTGTAGTGAAACTAGCGGTGTTTACTAAAAATCACAGTAAACAAGCGGTAGCAAATATTTCATTATTTTTGCTACTCTACCCACTTTTTTCATTCTTTCCAACAATTTTCCACTTCTGGTGAAAAAATGTGTTCTTGTAATTTCCACTGCGACTATGATCAAGACCACTATCACAGGTTTGCCCACAGTGATCGTGTGTTGCTACATTCACTTCTGGGAATGAAGCAGTATTAATGGGACGAGCCTTATGATTCTTAGTCAAGTAATAAAAATCTGGCATAATTGCTAGAGAACGTATTATATAAAATAACTAATCACTGTAATTTTAAAAGTCCCAATCCAAATCACCTAGCATCAAAGTTTGTTGGCTTTTTCCTTTTACATAAGGAAATGTTGCACACTGGTAAAGGTCCGATCCTTCGAATTTTTAGAACGAATACATGTTTCTAGGAAGAAGAAAAGAAAGAAGGAGATAAAATTATAAATAGAAGAATAATGCTACAATTTAATGTGTGATATTGAGATTGAAATCAAATACAATATGATTTAGATTACAAATCGATTTGGCCAGCTGAAATAATTAAAGCTCAACCAATTTTTTTGTTTCAGGCGCAATGATATTGATAATGAACCAATATAAACATTAAGTGTCTCATTGGTTTAGAAAAGTATTAGCGCTTTTGATATTACAACTTTTGATAAACCCAAAACAAGACTTGTTATTACAAGTAACAATTAACAAAAACTAGCATCGAATAGACATTATTCCTGCAGCTATTTCCTCTTCTCTCTTAGCAGATGCTTTGGGGATGGAGAGGATTAGAATTTAGGTTTTGTTTTCTGTTTTCTGCCTTTTACCTTTCTTGTTCATCAAAAATAAAAATAAAAAGTTTATCGTAATATTAGCATAACCATGAACTTGGGCTTGTCAACTAAGGCTCATCACAGAAATGTGTTACTGTTATGCTTACCCATGTATTCGAGAACCAAATTCAAGAAATTGAAAGAATTCACAAGTCCTAATGTACGATGAGTGATGCTATATCACCCGAAAAAAATGTGTCCCATAGTGTCCTAAAATTTTATCTGATATAACAAAAATATCATTAACATCATTTCGTTAGACCAAATCCTCCCAGATCCATAAAACAAAAAGATATTCAGTTTTAAAGAACCCACTAATAGAAAGAGTTGAAAAAAAAAACAAAGAGTAACATAAAGGGTCGAAGATTACCCTTTTATTTGATCTTTATTTCAACTTGATCATTGTTGCCCTTTTTTTTCTTTCTATTCTTGTTTATTTGTTACTTGAATAAGATGAGAGTAACATAACCAATAACATTCGGGAAACATCACAAAAATAATTTTGAAGTGAAAGAGGCTCTTACCTTTCCCAATCTTAGATTGGTAGAACTTCGTGCTGATAACGTGTTATGAAATAAGACATAAAATCAATGAAGAAGATGAACAAGAGCAAATATGGAAGATGAGAGCATTTTTCTTATTCTCTTCAAGTACCCCAATACACATAGGAGAGAGTCCTATTTATAGGATAGGGGATTGGTAAGTTAGTGGTTTACATTAAGAGGCCACTACACTAGAGAGTAATGAGAAGGAGGGAGAAGGGTAGTGGACATCCACTAATATAAATATTCATAACAATATTTATATTTTATAAGGGATTCCACATATTTATATTGTTATTTTTTTGACAAAACACATATTTATTTTGTAAAACTATTAAAATTCTAATCATTATATATATATATATATATATATAATAACATTTGTTATAATTTTATATTTTATATATAATACAATACATATAGTATTATACCAGCGAGTCTTTTAACAAGTAAATCACGTAGTGTAGCGGCTAAGAAACCCAGATACTTAGTACGACCGATATGACATGGATATGGGAATATGAGAAGTTTTTAAAAGTCAATATGCGGCCCGACCGAGATACGTACATAAGTAGTCGATATATGACTATCGCAATGTAGAAAAAATTACTTTGCAATCATAACAAGTGGGCACTTATAGATATTTACCCCATACTTACTACAATATATTTGTTTTATAACACTTACTACAATATATTATTTATACTATGAATGTGTCAACAAATTTCATGTTTTTTGTAAAAGATATCGAAGATATATCATATCAAGGTGAAAATCATATCTCTAGTTGATAAGATATGTATTGAAGGTATATTTGAGAAGCATCGGAAATTATCAGGTGCGTATCGTATCAGATACGTATCAGACACGACACATCTCCATTTTTGAAGTATCAGAGTTTCATATTGTAGCGTTAAGGCATGTTACTCTCTTCGGTCAAAAACCAGGTTCCTCTGCCATCTATATTTATCACCCCAAATTTTTATTTTTAAAATACTACAAAGTCCAATCAGTACAAAAGCAAACATTATGGTGGAGTCCTCTCCCTCTCTCTTTTTTCTTTTTCCCATAGCCGACCTCATCTCTCTCTTTCTGCACTTTGTCTTCAACAACCCAGCTTCAACAACAAGACCACCATAGCCACCCTCATCCAACGGGACCTCTTTGCTAAGATCCACAACCAGGTTCTGTAGAATATGCCACCGGAGTTGGGCCATAACCCTCTATCTCTGGTTCCACCCCTACCCCCAATATGGAAGTAGTAGTATTTTAAAAGAATACTTTTTCTGAAAGGTACCATGGAATCTGCCGGCTCTCATTATCCTCTTCCACTACAGGTAGCTATCTATGGGCCTTAGAGCCAGCCCAGTCCAGTATTGGACCTCAGCCTAGTCTGGAAAAGTTTACCCTAAGTAGAAATTGTCTTGGTTAAAGAGACTTTGGCTTGAAGTCGATCTGAGATCGTTGCAAAGATCCAAGGTGTGAGGTCGGGTTGATTGGACTTCTCCCTGCGACTCAGACTTTTGGTGATCATCAGTGCTCGCATGACCGGTGTTGCAAGCATCTTTTAACGAGCCCGGGAGCTTCATTTCACTCGTGACATTTGATGTGACCGAGTGAGGTGAAAGATCACATCAATAATGTATTGATGGCGCCGCTTTGAAATTTGTGAGGGGGTATTTAATGCGTTGAACAATGTGCCTATTGGGCTTTTCCCTCTTGCCCTCTTGAAGATTTCGGCAAAAATTCAAAGTTTCCAACGACACGAAGCTGAGCTTCATTGCCTTTTTCCAAAGCATTGTTGAGCATTCCCTCTAGGTGTTCCATTTTCAAGCTCATGATTGTTGCTTATTCCTCCCCAATATTCACGGACCTCGAGAGTGTCATGGTGGAAATTTTGTTTGTTGTGACCTCGGGCCGGCTCTTCAACCTTCGTCACTGCTCTAGGGGGAGGTGTGACGGCGTGGAGCTTTTCAGTGTCGACTTCAGCCTTCTACACCAAAGGAAGGATGATGGAAATCGAAGCCCTTCTCGCACGAGGGGGTGTCGAAGATCTTTCGTCCTGACACGATGTGTTCAAGGGTAATCCTTGGAGATTGCTTTAGTCGAGCTTGCTCTCTGACCAAAGTGTATTATTTGTGGTGCGAAGTAGGAACCGAGTTTCCTAATTCTGAGCTCCCTCCATACCGGTCAGATATGGGGAAAAAGCGCATCCAGTTGGAGGTAGATGTCAGCCATCACCCGAGCACGGGTGCAAAACACCAATGGGTTTCTACCGAGGTTCTAACACTAAGGAGTTCCTCCGATCAGATTGAGAAGTTGTCGACCTAATATCTATAGTGGGGAGTATCGAAGACCAAGTATGGGAGGTCTGAGCCCCTACCACTAACAAGAGATTGTGCTAGGAAGACTGGGTAATGTGCAGTAATAATGGGATAAGCTTGGCATTTTGTGGTGGCGAGAGAAACGGGATGAATGGGGGAACAATTTTTTGAGAGTAAAACAAATTGTTTTTTTTAATATTTTATTTAAATAGATGTCATTCTTTAATTCATTGTGCTTAAAACCAAGCGTTGTGGGTTACTACTATCTAAGTATTTCTCACAATTTGTGGCTTCAACTAGAATTGAGTTTAAAAAGAATAATTGTTTCCACTTAAAAAAACCAAACACCTTATAATCATAGCAAAATTGAGTTTGGGGAGACTACCGTGCGTTTGGAAGGCTCTTCCGTGTAACCAAACGCAAGCTCAAACGAATGAGACTCCAGTCTACGTGATTGTGAAAGATTCAGCACATTGTTGGTACCCTTTTGAAGATAGTGAGTCGTGAAGAAAAACTCCTTTTGCTGTGATTAGCTACAATTTGGGCCAAGAATGTGACATAATTAACCAATGGGTGCAAACCGTAAATGGGCCGACCAATTTTGAGAACTTAGCCCAAGGGTTTTTTTTGTACCCCCACCTTATCAAGTTATACCCCCACAATTTTTGTTAATCCCAAAATACCCTAGAAAATTTAAATTTAACGGATTTACCTGTTTAACCGGTAAATTCATTTATAAATAAATCTAAAAACAGAAGTATGTTTTGACAGTTAGTTCCGTTTGCAACAAAAAATGTAAAACGGAAGTAGTTGGAGAAACTTACATTCGTTTTGTTAATTTAACGAAACGGATGTAAGTTGTTACTAGATAAATCCGTTTTTAACAATGTAAGATAACAAATTTATCTATTAACAAGGTACTTCCGTTTTGTAATTTTGTACATACGGATTTATCTATTAATTAGATAAATCCGTTTTGTAAAAAAAGCAAATAAACCTATAGGCTATAACACCTCTATAAATAATAAATATGGAAAAATAATTACAAAAAACTACTACAAAAATAAGTAAATGAAACGTCAATCTAAATCATCTGAATCAGCTGCTAAGTCTACAATGATGGGTGGATGAGCGGGTGGTGGCAGGACCAGAGCGTGAGCAACCCATAGCTGATCCAACCATGAAGTAGATTCAGGAGATGTAAAGCACTCCCATTGAAGACAAATTGGAGGCAACGGACAGTCAGGCAAGAGCGCAACATGCACCCAGTGGCAACGGTTCACGTGAAGAATAGAGATGATGTTGCAACTCTTAGTAGAAGAATAAGTACCTCTCAAAGGCAAATAAGTAAATGCTTGTCCCAAAGAGAATTCAACTCGGGCGACATTATATTTGGTATATATAATGTACCCCATTTCAGGCAAGCTCAGCCACTTGTCCTTGTTCTACCTTCCATAGCCTCTAACAAATTGGGACTCCTTAATAACTACAAGCCTATCAACCCCAAATAATTCAGACTATAGCTCAGAACGGGAGTTTATTTCATGGATTAAATTATGTCTAACTAAAGACCAACTTTCCTCACCAAGACCAAGATCAACAGTGACTGCTCGGAAACCACAATTACCATTCGGTTCCACATCAATAATATCTGCAACATAAGAGTGGAAGTGAGGAGGAAGCCACTGTAATAGCAATTTAGAAATCCCCTGCTGTGTTAATTTATTTGAAGCCCGCTGTGATAATTTAGGAGAAGCCCCATGTGACTGTGAAAACCACTGTGATAATTTATTAGAAGTCCCAGAGTCTTGAGTATTTTTCATCTTCTCATCCACATGCTCCCAACAAGAAGCATCGCGCTTCACATCATAGAATATTTGCTTATTTTTCTTGGGTGCACCCTTTGTTTTACTTTTAGATGGTGGTGGAACCATTGAAGAATTGGTAGGGAATGCAAGCTCATCAATCTGTTTCTTGAACACAAATTTATCCTCCAGAGTCATACCATTATATCTCGCCCATATCATCTCCATAGAGTAAGTAATGTCACATTCAGCAAATTTTTCTTGAGAGACATCCTCATCCAAAGAATCCAGACTCAAATTTCATGTGTTGTTCTAATCACGCACCCACAACGAGCTTTGTCTGAAACAAAAAGTCAGCCACACCATTAAACTCTCTTGGAACATGATACCACCTAACCTCACACTTATCATTTACCACCTCCCAGATAGCGTTGACCAGAGAATGAACATTGGATCTGGAACTTGATCGAAGACACAACAACGCCTTCAGAGAGTCTGAACACACAGCCAATTTGTTGAAGCCTCTCCCCAAACCAATTCTGATGCCATGAAATATTCCTCACAATTCACACTCAAGAACAGAGCATAAATTTAATCCGTGAGAGAAGGCCAAAACAAATTTCTTCATTTCGTTTCTGATGATCTCCCTGCAACCACAGAATCGCCCCGCATTTGAGACCGCTCCATCACAGTGAAGCATCACGAACCCATCTGGAATTACAGTCGCACCATCCATTTCTATATGCATCTGATCACGACTTTGATTCAAGGTGGAAGATAATTGATGCAACTGACACTGTGCATGATCTTCATCTTAATGTCTTGGGTAGATAAACTCTTCCCCGAAAACACCAAATCATTATGAGCACGCCATAACTAGGTCCTCTTCTTCGATCTTGCAGGTTCAAAACTCGGAATCACTACAATTTGAAAGAGATAACCAGATACGTGAAGCTCTATTGCAGTCTCTAAACAAGTGCAGCAATGATTCTTCATTCTCTAAGCACAAAGGGCAGGTCGCATCCACCGCTATGTGCTGTCTCCGACGCTCCTTATTGGTAAGAATGGAACCATGAGCTAATTTCCATAAAAAATGCTTAATTTTCTCTGGCCCTTTCCATTTCCAAATGATCTGAAACAAACTTTTAACCCTATGAGAACCCCCAAATACTTCCCTAAGTCACCAGTCATATGGAATCCCACCTCCTCACAAATAAGAATACAAGACTACTTAGCAACCGAGTTTACTTCATTATCAATCATCATATCGAAAGTTTAAAGCCAAAATTAGATTCTGATATTAAATTTTATATCAATAACAACAATGTCAAGCAAAAACAACATTGTCAATAATGAAATCTAACAAAACTCTAACACTAACAAATAATAAAAATCATCTAATCTAACATACAAATAAAATGAAATCAGGTAAACGAATCTGATCTAACATACAAATAATGAAATCTAACAAAACCCTAACACTAACAAGAACGATTCTGACAAGAACGAACCAAAAATGAAATCTAACATACAAAAATAAAAAAAGAACCCAGCAAAATGAATCTAATCTGTGAGAAACTCATAAATGAAAAAACGAACCCAGCAAAACGACCCCAGCAAAACAAACCCAACAAAACGAATCTAATCTGTGAGAAACTCATAAAAAGAAAACGAACCCAACAAAAAGAATGAACCTGTGAAAACGAACCCAGCAAAATGATGAGGTTTGGGGTTTGAGGTTTCTTTAGTGCTTCTTCTGTTAAACGAACCTGTTAAAAACGAACCCAGCAAAATGATGCTTCTTCATTGCTTCAATGGCTGCATCTGCGTGCGTGAGGTTTCTATTTCTGCGTGAGTGAGAGTTTGAGAGCGAGCGGCGTTCACTGAGGGAAGAAAGAATCGAAAGAGATAGAGTTTCTTTCTATTTCTGATTGTAAGTGAGTGACTGTGAGTACTGGGTCGTGGGTTGGGTCGTTTGAAGCAGCAGCCCATAAGTAAATAACTAGATAAGTAGGCGCTAGAAAAAAACAGTAGTATATATATAATTAGCGGTTTGGTTTGGTTCGGTTTTTGAAATTGGAACCGCAAACCGAACCGCGCGGTTTAGTTAAAAAAACCGAACAGAATCAATTAAAAGCAATTTTTTTGTTGTTTCCGGTTTGGTTTGGTTCGGTTTGCGGTTTTCTATTGGTTTGGTTCGATTTTGAACACCCCTACTTTAAACTTCTCAGCGTGATGAGTGCTTCGAAGAGTTCGGAGACCTTCATTTCCATGCTCGCCGTATATCGTACGGAGTCTAAGCATCAGATAAGAAAAAAACAACCTTTCGTGATGTGCCCACACAGGGGCTGTTGGAACAAATTGAGCATCTGAGAAGCTCACTCACCTCACACACTCGATAACAGAATTCAGTTGGAATAACAGAGAGATTGAATTCAGAATAGAAAATGAAGTTTTGATGAAAATGAAAAATAGTATTTATTCTCTAAGCCATTACATCAGCAGGCTTAAATACTGCTGTTATTCACTTGACACATCAGCAAATGCAAAACAATTGTAATCCACCCAATAACTATCATTAACATACTACTAACAATCACTAATTGACTTATTCACTAATCAAAATTTACAAGTATAAATGAATAAAGAAAATGACTTCTATATCCCATGAATTAATCTCAATACCATCCCCTAATTCATGGTATCAAACACTGTAACACTCATATCAGTTCTGATCTTGATGAATTGATCAGTTTTCAAACTTTTGGTGTAAATGTCTGCTAACTGCTGCTGTGTAAAGCAATGGCAGACTTCAATAACTCCCTTCTGCACTTGATCTCTCAAAAAGTGGTACTTGGTCTCAATGTGTTTGCTTCGACCATGTTAAACCGGATTCTTGGCCAAACAAATTGCTGACTTGTTGTCAATCAGCAAATTGAATGACTTCTGCACTTCAATCTTCATCTAATCCATCGGAGTCCCTACCCATATTGCTTCACAGGAAGTGAATGCACCTGCTATGTACTCTACTTCGAACGAAGACAGAGAAACTACTGGTTGCTTTCTAGAGGATTTTCTAGAACATATCCAGTAGTGCTTCTTCTATCCACTTTGTCTCCACACCAATCTGCATCAGAATAACCCAGCAAGCCTTCTCTGTTTTTCTCAGTAGTTGATAGGAACAGTACACCATATCTCAGAGTTCCCTTCACATATCTGAGTATTCTGGTTGCAGCTTGAAAATGAGTTAGCTTTGGCTTGCTCATAAACCTACTCACATCACCAACTGAGTAGTTAATGTCTGGTCGTGTGTTGCATAAGTATCTCAGAGATCCCAACAGTTGCTTGAATAAAGTAGGATCCACATCTTTCCCATTAGTATCAGCTTCAAGTCTCATATTTGACTCTGCTGGTATGACAAGAGGGTTGCTGTCTTCCATTTGAAACCTCTTTAACATTTCAATTGCATACTTCATTTGGTGAACTATGATTCACTTAGCTGCGTAGTGGAATTCCATTCCTAAAAAATAGGTCACTTTTCCCAAATCAGTCATCTCAAATTCAGTCATCAATCTTATCTTGAATTCCTGAATCTCAAAAGTGTTACTACTTGTGATGAGCATGTCAATAACATACAAGCACACCAATATCTTCTGACCTTGCTTTGAGTCATTCACATAGACTCTATATTCCACTTTACATTTCTTGAAGCCAAGTTCCATGAAGAAGGCGTCAATATTCTTATTCCAAGCTCTTGGAGGTAGACCATTTGTTCCTTTCCCTTTACCTCACAACCGGGGGGTTGTAACACATATACCTCTTCCTCTAATGGACCATTGAGGAATCCTGATTTAACATCCAAGTGAGATAGTTTCCAGTCCTTTCGACAAGCCAGAGCTATCACCATCCGAATTGTTTCATGTCTAGCCACAGGGGCATCGACTTCAAAGTAATCAAGACCAGGTTTTTGTAGAAAACCTCTTGCTACTAATCTTGCTTTGTGCTTGGCAATTGACCCGCCTGGTTTCAGTTTCACTTTGAAGATCCACTTCACACTTATTGCTTTCTTATTTGAAGGAAGCACTGTCAGTTCCCATCTCTTATTTCTTTCAATGGAGTTCAACTCCATACCTTCTCTTTTAGTGCATCTACATGGCTGAGTGGCTCTGCATCAGCCAGTAAAGCAAGGTGGATCAGTTCACCATCACTGTCCACTGCATTATCAGGAACTAATTCATAATCTGTAAGTCTGCTTAGGAGTGTTCTCTGCCTCTGTGGTCTATTTTCCACCACTTGTTCTTCATTAGACTTAGTCCAGATCAGTTTCATTTTGCTGTAGAGGTTGTTCTTCAATCTCAGCAACCACAGGCTCAATATCTTGGTCTGGTGCGTCTTCAACAATACTGTCAATCAGAACAGTTTCACTACTAGCAGCACTTGTCCTGCCTTTGTCCCAGTCCCACATTTTATTCTCTTTTACAACCACATCTCTACTAAATTTAGTCTTGTTGGTCTCTAGACTATACAGTTTGTAAGCTCCTATAGGGTGATACCCTATCAGGATCATAGGGCAGCTTTTATAATCTAATTTTCTCCTTCTCACATCAGGGATGTGTTTGCAATAGAGTGATCCAAAGACCTTCTTACCAGACCACACTCCAATTGGAACTGTGTCTTTGAGTCTCTTGGTTGGACACCTATTGAGAATGTAAGCTGCAGTTGACACAGCCTCACCCCAAAGGTTATTTGGCAAGTTCATTTGCTTCAACATACATCTTTCCATGTCCACAATCATCCTATTTCTCCTCTCAGCAACACCATTATGCTGAGGAGTATATGGTGCTGTCACTTCTTGATCTATACCATGATCCTGACAGTATTTCTTGAACTCTGCAGAGTTATACTCCCCTCCACCATGAGTGTTAAGTATCTTCAAGTTGCAACGACTTTGCTTCTGTATAAAATTCTTGAACTTCTTAAATTGATCAAACACATCACTCTTAGCTTTGATCAAGTAGACCCACATCATTCTTGTGTATTCATCAACAAATGATACAAAGTATTTATTCCCACATAAAGTAGGAACTTCAACAGGTCCACAAACATCAGAATATACTACACCCAAAGCCTGTGTTGCTCTTGGTGGCAATTCTAAAGTAAAAGGAAATCTAGCTTGCTTGCTCCTCATACACACATCACAGGCCCTATCATTGGTACTAATTGAGGGAACCCCTAGCACAAGATATTTGGACTTGAGATGACCTAGACTTCTATAGTTTAGGTGTCCATATCTCTTGTGCCATAGAGCGCCATCTTTATCAGAAGCAGTAGCACTGAAACACTGTGTACTAGTCATTTTAATACTCAGCTTAAATGTCCTGTTCTTCTCTAAGCAGGACTACACAATCAGTCTCTTCTTTTGATTATACAACATCAGCAAGCCAACATCAGCTTAACTGTGTGCGCCTTAACCGCCTGTTCAGGTTCCTTCTCTGATCCTCTCTCATACACACACACACACACAACTCATGTGCCTCTAGATTGCCTTGTAGTTCATCAATTTTCATTGTGCTAGTGTCCTTAGATTGTGCTATTGCAACCATAATAAAATCAAACTGAGGAGTTAAGGAGCGAAGTACCTTTTCAACAATCACTTGCTCAGTGATCGTTTCGCCACAGGTTTTCATTTCGTTCATGACAGTGACGACACGCGAAATGTACTCTGCAACCTTCTCGTTACTCTTCATCTGTAGATTCTCATACTGTTTTCACAACGCTTGAAGTTTCACTTTCTTCACTGTCGCATCACAACCGTAGCAACGAACCAGAGTGTACCACGTTGTTTTGGACGTCGTTGATTTAGCAATTTTTTCAAATACTTTTGTATCCACGCATTGATGTATGTAGAACAAGGCCTTCTGATCTTTCTTCCTCACTTCTCGCTGTGCATTCCTCTGTGCTTCAATTGCATTCTCGCCTACCGGAACGTAACCATCATTGACGAGCTCAAGCACATCTTGAGTACCGAACAACACTCGCATCTGGATCGATCACCGATTCCAGTTCTTGCCATCAAACACCGGTAATTTTGTGTTGAGACCTCCATTTCCACCATTCATGATATCTCTTTGTGTTCCAATCACTCAATCTCACAATCACTCGTGTTTGCCCCAACCCTAGGAATCAGAATCGTGATTCCCTTCGATTTCGATCTTCAATTCATTGTGAATTTCAGAATCGAAATCACGCACACACTCTCAGGCTCTCGGTTTTGCTTAATAGCAAAGCTCTATATACCAATTTTGTTGGAACAAATTGAGCATATGAAAAGCTCACTCACCTCACACACTCAGTAACAGAATCTAGTTGGAATAACAAAGAGAGAGAGAGAGAATTTAGAATAGAAGATGAAGTTTTTGTGGATTCTTGTGTTGCAGGTTAAGTTTTGATGATGAAGTGGTTAAGACATAGTGACGATGAAGTGATCAAAGTCAAAGCGACAAATGGACCGAAGTCAAAATGACAAGCAGGTTAGGTTTTGATGATGTGCTCAAAGCGGAAATCCAAGGCAAGCAAGACTCTAGGGTTTGGGTCATGTCCTAGGATATATTGTAAGCCGCTTCTGAGGGTCAACTCATCTCACAGGTTCATAGGCTTCACAGTTTTCAAAATTCATGCATGCACATAGGTAAGGCACGTAACATAAAAACTATTTTGTGAAAGTTAAAAATCGATTCATGACTTCTTTCCTAAAGCCAAGACTCGATTTCCAACCTTGTGCAAAGGATAGAAATCGATTTTCCAAAAGCAAAGAATCGATTCCCAAATTGTTTTAAAAGCTAAGAATCGATTCCTATTATTTCTCATAAGATCAAAATCGATTTCCTACTCCATTTAAAGTGCAAAATCGATTTCCTACTCTTTTGTTAAAGTGCAAAATCGATTTCCAACTTGTTTTCAAAGCCATAAAATCGATTTGCCTCTTACCTTAAACAAGCAATAAATCGATTCATTAACTATACTACTTCAAGCTAAGAATCGATTTTCCTCATGTTTTAAGGGAAGCACATAATCGATTCTTATGTTTTAAGGAAGCACATAATCGAATATCATCTCTAAGTCATTCAGGAACATAATCGATTTCATCATTTCTACAATATATTCAACGGTCATATTTTTTATGAGCCTATAAATAGAGGCTTCACAATTCATTTTCAACCCAACCCATTTTACGAAAAACGCATCAAACGAAAAACAACCCTTTTCATTTACACTTTTGCTCTTCACGCACCCTTTGTTTGTCAGAGCTGATCTCTCTCAAGGGTTAGTTGGGTTGGGGATTTCAAGTTGTTGGATCTGCCTACATAAAAGGTATTTTGGTATTTAAGTTGTAATTTGTTTATTATTGTAATTTGTACTAGGGAGTGGGGTATCTCTCTAGGGTAGCTGTTTGTACTAGGAAGTGGGGTATCTTTCTAGGGCAGCTGGTTGTAACAAGGGTGGGGTATCTCTTGTTATTATTGTAATAGATCTGAGGGCTCTTCATAGGTGGGGTATCCTAGAAGAAGAGTGCCTGAGTCTGTAAAGGTTTCCAAGGCACCTGTAAGCTTTGTTGTGTTTGTGGAAAATCTCACAAGGGTGTGAGGATTGGACGTAGGTCACTGGGAGGTGACCGAACCAGTATAAATCTGCCGTGTGCTTTACTGCTTTCATATTCTTTATCGCTCATTCCATAAACCTGCGCGAAATTAATCTAAGTCGTTAAAAAGGGGAAAAAGTTTTTAAATCTCAATTCACCCCCCTCTTGAGACTGAAGCCACTTGGTAACAAGTGGTATCAGAGCTAGACTCTTGTATAAAGGGCCTAGCAGCCTCAAGAGAAATGGCTTCAGGTTGGTCTACGCATGAGGGTGCATCTCTTACCCATCTTCCGGGATTCAACAGGGAAGACTATGCATATTTGAAAGAAAGAATGAGAATATTCATAGAAGGGGTAGATATAGATATATGGGATGCTGTGGAAAATGGACCTTTTGTTCCCACGCACATGGTAAATGGCGCAATCACAGTGAAAGAAAGAAATGAATGAACGGATAATGATAAAAGGAAAGTTCAACACAATTTCCGTGCCAAGAACATTATCACTTCCGCACTTAATCCCGATGAATTTTTTAGAGTGTCAAGTTGTAAATCTGCTCAAGAAATGTGGGACAACCTTCAAGTCACTCATGAAGGTACCAGTGAGGTAAAAAGAGCAAGAACCAATACTCTCATCCGGGAATATGAATTATTTAGAATGAATCAAGGAGAATCGATACAAGAAATTCATAAGAGGTTCACTCACATAGTGAACAAATTGGGCTCATTAGGAAAATCGTTCCCTCCCAAAGATTTAATCAACAAAGTGTTGAGATGCCTAAACATAGAATTGCAACCAAAGGTTACTGCGATAACTGAATCAAGAAATTTAGCTACGACGACTCTTGCCACTCTGTTTGGAAAACTACTAGAGCACGAGTTAGAACTCACTCGTCTAGCAGAGCATGAAGAAAACGGCAAGAAAAATAAAAGTTTAGCTCTCAAGGCTTCTAGTTCAAATCCATCCGATGATGGTGATGATTTAGAAAATAAGGATGACGAAGACAATGAGAATATGGATCAAATGGTTAGAAAATTCAAACAGCTCATGAAAAGGAAAAAGTCACCCAAAAATAATTCTTCATCCAAAGGAGTCTCAAGCAAGGAAAACATGTCAAGTCCACCAACTTGCTACGAATGTGGTAAATCCGACACCTGACGATGGAGTGCCCAAACTTAGAAAGAAAATTGTCAAAGTTTAAGAAAAAGGGGTTCAAAGGAAACAATGGTAGAAAAGCCTACACAGCATGGGAAGACAATGGCATGAACGCATCAGATAATTTAGGAAGTGAAAAAGCTCAAGTTGCTCTCATGGCCGACCACGACAGTGAAAATGAAACTGAGGTATATTCTAACTCTGAATCTTTACAAGATGCATATGATGAACTACATGAAGCATTTGTTGAATTGCATGATAATTCATTGAAATTGGCTAAGGCATTAAGTAAATCTAAGAAAACTATTGCTAACCTTCAAAATGAAGTTATTGCTTTAACTAAAGAAAAACTAGAGCTTAGAAAAGAAAATGATAGTCTTGCATGTTCAAAGGCCAATTATGTGTGTGATAAATGTGTTGAAATTGAAAAGAAAGTTCATGAACTTGAATGTACAATAGGAAAAATGTCCAACTTACAACATGTGCATCCTAGGGTTCCACGAAATAATTTTGTGAAAAGACATATGCAACATAGACCTAAGTTTACAACTAGACCCTATATTAGATGTTATTACTGTGCCAAACTAGGACATACTGCATCTGTTTGCATGACTAAAGACAAGTTGTGAAAAAGGTATGGGTTCCCAAAGGGACTATACCAAGTACTAACCCACAAGGACCCAAAGAAATTTGGGTACCAAAATTTTCAACTTCATCTCATTGCAGGTATGCTTCAAGGTATGGGGGAAACTGATACCTTGACAGCAAAGATTCAAAGTGCATGACTGGAGACGCTACAAAGTTCTTAACACTCACCCCCGAAAAAAGCAGTCATGTGACGTGTGATAATAACAATAGAGGAAGAATCACCGGTAAAGGTTAGATTGGTAAATATTTATCCACCTCTATTGCAAATGTGCTTTATGTAGAAAATCCTAAGAATAGTTTAGTCAGTACTAGTCAAATATGTGACTATTAAAATAGAGTAATCCTTGATCTCATTTCATGCATCATTGAGAACATCATTTAGAGTAAACAACAACATCTCAACTATGATTGATTACATTCCGATTAAATGTGACAACTCATCCCCAAATTAGCCTATCAAAGAACCCTGTTCAACATTCTAGAACTTAAGCATATATAGACTAGGCAGCATGTTCAAAAAGGTGATTATGTGGTTAATTTAGTTGAGTATTCAAAACAGCAAACTGAAATTTTTTGTCTAAAACCATTGCAAAAAGAAGTCAATCTTTTTCCTTTAAAAAAACTGTGAAAAATTGGTTTATGCAGTTTTCTAAAAATGCAATGGACTCAATTTTTATTAGCTGCGTTTCTGACTCACCAACTAAGTTTCGCATTAACCCTTTTGATCATGACAAAATGGGGGAGAAATATAGGATTGTCACTTTGCATTTAGACAGGGGGAGAATCAATTAAGGGGGAGCCTAGTAACATATCATGAATAATGCATTATTTACCTTGATGAACTAACCTCCCAACTGAGATGAATCAAAAGTTTTGTCATCATCAAAAAAGGGGAGAATGTGGATATCTTGTGTTGCGGGTTAAGTTTTGATGATGGAGTGGTTAAGACATAGTGACGATGAAGTGATCAAAGTCAAGGTGACAAATGGACCGAAGTCAAAATGACAAGCAGGTTAGGTTTTGATGATGTGCTCAAAGCGAAATCCAAGGCAAGCAAGACTCAAGAAATAAGGGTAGTCTCTAGGGTTTGGGTCATGTCCTAGGATTTATTGTAAGCCGCTTCTGAGGGTCAGCTCATCTTACAGGTTCATAGCCTTCACAGTTTTCAAAATGCATGCATGCACATAGGTAATGCACGTAACATAAAAACTATTTTGTGAAAGTTAGAAATCGATTCTTGACTTCTTTCCAAAAGCCAAGAATCGATTTCCAACCTTGTGAAAAGGATAGAATTTGATTTTCCAAAAGCAAAGAATCGAATCCCAAATTGTTTTAAAAGCTAAGAATTGATTCCTATTATTTCTCATAAGATCAAAATCGATTTCCTACTCTATTTAAAGTGCAAAATCGATTTCCTACTCTTTTGTTAAAGCGCAAAATCAATTTCCTACTTGTTTTCAAAGCCATAAAATCGATTTGCCTCTTACCTTAACCAAGCAATGAATCGATTCATTAACTATACTACTTCAAGCTAAGAATAGATTTTCCTCATGTTTTAAAGGAAGCACATAATTGATTCTTATGTTTTAAGGAAACACATAATCGATTATCATCTCTAAGTCATTCAGGCACATAATCGATTTCATCATTTCTACAATATATTCAACGGTCATATTTTTTATGAGCCTATAAATAGAGGCTTCACAATTCATTTTCAACACAACCAATTTTACGAAAAACGCATCAAACGAAAAACAAGCCTTTTCATTTACACTTCTGCTCTTCACGCACCGTTTGTCTGTCAGAGCTGATCTCTCTCAAGGGTTAGTTGGGTTGGGGATTTCAAGTTGTTGGATCTGCCTACATAAGAGGTATTTTGGTATTTAAGTTGTAATTTGTTTATTATTGTAATTTGTACTAGGGAGTGGGGTATCTCTCTAGGGTAGCTGTTTGTACTAGGAAGTGGGGTATCTTTCTAAGGCAGCTGGTTGTAACAAGGGTTGGGTATCTCTTGTTATTATTGTAGTAGATCTGAGGGCTATTCATATGTGGGGTATTCTAGAAGAAGAGTGCCTGAGTCTGTAAAGGTTTCCAAGGCACCTGTAAGCTTTGTTGTGTTAGTGCAAAATCTCACAAGGGTGTGAGGACTGGACGTAGGTCACTGGGAGGTGACCGAACCAGTATAAATCTGCTGTGTGCTTTACTGCTTTCATGTTCTTTATCGTTCATTCCATAAACCTGCACGAAATTAATCTAAGTCGTTAAAAAGGGGAAAAAGTTTTTAAATCTCAAATCACCCCCCCTCTTGAGATTGAAGCCACTTGGTAACACTTTTGGTGAATATGAAACATATTATTCATTCTCTGAGCCATTACATCAACAAGCTTAAATACTGTTGTTATTCCCTTGACACATTAGCAAATGCAAAACAATTGTAATCCACCCAATAACTATCATTAACATAATACTAGCAATCACTAATTGTCTTATTCACTAATCAACAATTACAAGTATAAATGAATAATGAAAATGACTTCTATATCCCATGAATTGATCTCAATAGGGGCGAGCTCGGGTTCCAGTCATGGAGAAGGAGGACTTGTTATTAAAAGGTCTTGTGAAAATACTACCCCTGGTCCACTTTATAAGAGAAAAAACACTTTTTAGGTTCATTCAATAAATGATGTATCTAGTAGATAATATAGACTAGATACATCATTCATTGAATGAACCTAGAAAGTGATTTTTCTCTTATAAAGTGGACCAAAGGTAGTATCATATGAGGGAGGCAAACTGGAGGAGAAGTATTTCATGGATTTGTGCAGTCCATGGAAATAAACTTTGGTTGTTAAGCTATTGGGGAAGAATGTGGGTTACATGGTTTTGAATGAACGCTTAAGGAAGCTATGGAAATTGAATGGAGACTTTGAAATTATGGGTGTTGATCATGGATACTCCATGGTCAACTGAACAACCCTAGATGCTAAGCTGCTGAGGTCTTTGCAAGCTTGCCTCACAAGCTTCTCTTTCAAGTGTGGGTGCATTCCAGAGATGACCATGGATGTAAGCTGTGATTTAGGAGATTGAACCGAGCATTTTTCGGCCCTCTTTCCAAACCTCTCAACGAACTCGGACACCGATTCATTCACCTTCTGCCGTAAATTCATGAGATCGGCAGCAGTGGCTTCTTGTTTTGGCCAATAGAACCTCTCATGGAAGCACCTCTCCATGTCTGCCCAGGTTTGAACTGAATTAGCTGGAAGGGAGGAATACCAAGTGAACGCAGTCCCCGTTAGTGACAATGGGAAAGTTTGCAACTTGTGGTATTCATTGTGGTTTCCATCCCCACAATGAGTCGTGAATCGGCCGATGTGTTCCATGGTTAACTTGTCATCGTCTCAGCAAAATGTGGCAAAATCAGGTGTCTTGAATCTTCTAGGTAGAGGCACCAATATGTTTACCCACTTGGGGTAAGGTTTCTTGTACACCGGCCTATCATTTGGGCACCAGTGTTTCTAGAGGACCTTGCACTCCTGGCTGAGATGGTATTGGGGGTGAGCCGTTAGCCTAAGGCTGCCTGCCATCACTTGGCCGAGAGTAGCAAGGTCAGTTACATGAACAGTTGTTTGGCCATGCTGGCAAGGTGGACCTTGGTTCCATGTCTGCTCAACAGGATTTCTGAACGTCTATTGATATGGATTTGATCCCACCGGATGCTGTACAAGTTCTTCAAGATAAGGCTAACTAGGTGGCAGACTAACCGATCTTGGTGGGTTCGGGGACCCATGACTGCTAAATTAGGTAGCAACCGCCAGACCCGCCGAGCCCTAGTTCTGGGCTGATGGTTAGTCGTCGAGGGGTGTCTATAAGATGATCCCTTCGGTAGACCAATCGACGTGATAGCCTCGGGTAGCCTTGGGGCCATCTGCACCTATCCATGTGGAAGAGTAGCCGTGTTAGCAACGTTCCCCATAATCTGCCCCCTAGTGTTGGCGTTGACAAAACTATTAGGCTGAGGAAAAATTGGGTTAGGAGATACCTGGGGAGAAAGTGTCTGATGAGGTCCTGCCATATTACCATGGGGGAACCTGTTGCACGCTTCGCACTGGACTTGGCTGTCCTCTTTGTTGTTTCCCGGGGACACTAAGAATCTTTGAGCTGCTAGCTTGCGTAGGCCTGTTGCACTTCATTGTGCACCATAGGTTTTACTATGTTGGCCAATTGTTGTGAGACTTGGTACATAATATCGTGGATGCCCATGTCAATCTGTTTACAGATGAACGACGTGGTCATAACCACCGGCGATTCTCCATCAACAAGCTGTAGTTGGTCATTGTGATCACTAGTTACCGTGTGTGCAATCAGCCCCGATTTACCTTGTGGCTCCGTGTTCTTAAGTTCGGTAGGACAGGACAGCTGGCCCAGAGTTTTAACGCTGCTCCGTACCCAAGGCGGGGATCGAACCCCCGACCCTTGGTTAAGGGAGGTTCAGCCCCAACCATTGAACACCACGCTCTGGGTTAATTATGAGATAGTATTGATAGTGCATTGTTATATATTTTATTATTTTAATGTCTTATGTGCCTTTGATTTATCAAAATATATTTGATCGATATTTAATTGTCTTTATTTTGATTATTGGATTCCAAACAGTTCAAGTCATCGGTGCACAGTGCAGGTCACCTAAGTGCACAGTTCAACTGTTTATCAGAGCCAGATGGGGAAGTAGGAATGTAACTATTAACTTTGAACTGTTTATTACTTTTCTGGGTTATGCTTTGCAGTTACTTATAATTTGTTCATAATCATATAAGTGCCAATTATGGATATTAATTCTGAAATTAATATTATTCTAAAGTGTTATACTATAGTGTAGTATTTGACCATAGCTAAAGAGTCAAATACGTACGTCAATACAGGCGTCAGGCAAGGGTAGTTTATCTGCTGTATTTACTCAGTTCATCGGAGTAATCCTATGGTCAATTAGTCTACTATTTTATAACTAATAAACATTATGGTAATGAATTGAAAAATATTCATCTATGATTATACCTTGCAGGACTCACCTATATTCCTTTTTCAACAACAAAGTAATGTACTATATCTTAATCTTGAAATATTAGTTAGGCATCTAAAATATAATTTGTAATTTAATTATTTATGCTTATGATCAAAATATTTAAAAGCTCTTTTTTAAATATTTTCAAAATATCTCTTTGACCTTAGGGGATTTTATGAAGAATATCTAGGATCTCACTAATGACGAATGGTAGTGAGTAAGTCCCGACGGATAGGGCAGTGGAATCTACCCCCCTTTGAGATCATTATTCTTAAGAATCCTAGTCTAAGAGGAAAATTTCTGAAAAACTTTTTACTTTGATCATATGACAGATATAATTAAATACAAAGTATATGTAACACCTTCAAAATAATTTTATCGAGTGCTAAAATTATTTATTGGTTGTCATCGGATCGTTAACCGGATAATACGGGTCAAAGAAGTTTTGGAATCGAAATAAGAGATTTAGATCAATATGGTAATTGGACCACGTTACGATGGTAAAATTAAATAAATAAATATGTGTGTGTGTGTGTGTGTGTGTGTGTGTGTGTGTGTGTTAAAAGGAAGGAAAAGAATTAAAAAGAGGGAAAGGGAGAGGGATACGCGAACAGAGAAGAGAGAAAAGAGAGAAAAGGAAAAAGTAGAGAAAAGAATGGGTGAAGGAGAAGAAGAGGAAAAAAGGAAGCTCAAAGGTTCACCAAAACGACTTCTTTCGAACACGAAAAATGTTCTGCGTCACTTCCTCTTCGATTTGGTACCAACATCAACATGATCAACTCACTCTCTCTCACTTTGCCATTTTCGAAATTTGAAGGAAATGGAGATATTTGGTGGTTCAAGCTCAATGATAGCTTGGGATGGTGTTTGGCGCGAACCCAAGGATGGTGGATCGATTATTGAAGTTCGATTGGAAGATTTGAAGCTAGTTGAGTGAGTTGGGATAGAAAAATCAAGATTTGGGGTTATGTGTGAATAGTGATTCGGAGGTTGAAGATGATGAATAGTATTTGTTGATTCAAGAGCGATTAGGAGCGAACCCGAAGCGTATCGAGTGCGAGACGAAGTTCAATTTCGCGAATTGGAAGTTGGTTGGTGATTAGGGTTCGAATGGGGAATTTCGAAGAATTCGGTATTTCGGTCAAAAAGGCGTCTCGGTTGAGCGGAAAGCTTTGGAAGCGGATTTGAGCGTCGTCGGAACGGAAAGTTTATGCGGGGAATGTTCGTGTGGTTACTCGGTGATTTCGGCTCGCTCGTGGCTCACGCTTCAAGGGTGAGTTTTACTCACGTTTAGGCTTATTCCGGTTTGAAATGAATTGTGTGATTTGTTTTCGAAAGATTTTGAGTCGAAAACGTTATTTTGAAATATATCGCGTTTTGACGAAATTCGTAATCGTTGAGTTTTTGATTGAATTACTTGATTGTTTGATGTTGATTGGACTGGAATATTGCCTGGTATTGTCTGTTTTCGAGTTAGGAATCGATCGGGGCGAGTTTCGGATTGGTCGGAAAGCAAATTTTCATAAAACAGGCCATTTTTGCAATGCTGTCAAATGAGCACGACCCGTGCGTCCAGGGGCACGACCCGTGCGCCTGGTTCTGTCCCAAATTTTCAAAGTGCCCAAAATGATTCAGTTTCGATTCCAATCCTCTCTCAATCCTTTCCTAACCCTTCTATAATGATATTAGACTTATAATGCCTTGATTTTGGGTATGTTCCAAAAAGGTTTTATAAAATACTTTTGATGTCCAAATCGTTTCGAAAAAGCCGAATAATAAGAACACGTGTGAGGTCATGTTTTATCGAAAGGAAAACGAACTATAAGTCCGATGTGGTATTGTATAACTGACGCGGGATGATTATTATTTAAATCATCTAAAACGGTCTATGATTCACGATATATAAATTATATCGAATATAGGAGTTAGCCCAAATGCGGGTGGATATATATATACTAGATCGAGTTTGGGTGACGACCCATGAGGTTGACATACTAGGCGGGGAAGTCATGATCCCTTACCCTAGGCCCGTATGCCATTAGGGAAAGTACTATTGGTAAGGGGGTTCACCGGAATTACCAAAGCTGGGGTCGGTGTTATGTCACAGTTATAAAACAGTTCACCGGGATTACCAAAGCTGGGGTCGGTGCTGTAATAAAGTTATGAAGCGGGTTACCGGGATTACCAAAGCTGGGGCCGGTACCGTGTTAAAGTTAGAAAGAATGGTCACCGGGATTACCAAAGCTGGGGTCGGTGTCATTCTAAAGATGTCAATAGTATGGTTACCGGGATTACCAAAGCTGGGGCTGGTATCATACTATGTTGACTAGTACGAGTCACCGGGATTACCAAAGCTGGGGTCGGTGTCGTGCTAAATTAAAAGAATGTAATTTATAAAGTAAACTACGAATGTATGAGAATTCATAAATGAACCGAGAGCGTAGTTAGGGGTCTCGGTAGAACTCACTGAGATTGTATCTCATTGTTTATTTGTTGTTGTTTTTCAGATAAAGAGGGAAAGTGGAGATCCAAGAGGCACGAGTAGGTGGTACTCGGATGGTTGCTGAAGACTTAGCTTTTATGCTTAAGTTATGTTTTCCCTTGTTAGTTATGTATTTATTTTCCGCTTTCTTGTGCGATATTGAACACTGTATTTCACTGATGGTTTATGGTCTTATTTATGTTTAAGACTGTCCTGTTGTTATTCAGTGAAAATTTTATAGTGGTGTTCATTATTTAAACAGGAAATATATCTCTGATGTTTTAGGGATGGTGCACTTGGGTATTTTTACATGTTAGAAATATCGGGGTGTTACAGTTGGTATCAGAGCAGTTCGACCTAGTCAGACTTAGTTTAGGGTTGAGTCGATTCCTTGTTAGTCCTTTGTTGTAATTACACTTGTGATGCTAAGAGACATTGAGCCTGATCAACTTAATACTTAGTGCATCATAAGCGGAATTATGGTAGGATGATCAAGACGCAGTCCTCGACCAAGACCGGAGTCTCCAACCGGTACATCCTCAGGAAAGGTGGCATGACGGTGGAAGAATACACCGCTAAGTTCGAGAAGTTGTCTCAGTTTTACCGAATGGTAAGGTATGTTCCGAATGAGGAATGGAAGATGCAGAAGTATAAGAGGGGCCTTCGTGCTTTTATGACTTATGGTCTCAGTTCTTTTGCTATTACCAATTTTGTTGCCTTAGTGCAACCAGCCTATGTCGCCGAGGATGATCTCATGAGGAGTATGGGAAAGGAAAGAAGGTAGTTGAGTTATCAACTCCAAATGTAAAGTCCAAAGATAATTTCATCAAAGGAAAAACAGGTGCAATTCTTCGATTCTTCAGACGTTAGAAGATGTTCTAACCGTGGAAAGTGATACAGTGGTGGATGTAAGCAAAGATCTAATCGATGCTATTATTATAATGAAGAGGGTCACTATGGTAAAAAGTACCCTGCAAGGAAGAGTTCCAAGGAGTCACGAGCAGCTCGAAGGCAATGACAAGTCAACACTCTGAATGCTTAGACAGTTACGAATGCTGACGGTATACTTAGAAGGATGAGAGTCCTATTCAATAACTCCGTCAGTATATTATACGATTCGGGTGCAACCCATTGTTTTATAGCTCAATCATGTGTGGATCGGTTGGGACTAGCGAATCTCCGCTATCCGAGCCGATAACTATCTTAACTGTGGCTAAGGGTCGAGTCCAGACCCAATCTTTGTGTCAGAATTGTCTACGTGTTATAGGAGACAGAAATTTTGTAGAAGGATTATTTGCTTGCCTATGAGAAGTGTGGACACCATTTTGGGTATGAATTGGATGACTGCAAATCATGTTGCCATCGACTGTGTTAATCATTGTCAGCTTCGCTGCAGAATCAGTTGAATTGTCTAGGACAAATTCTGAAGCGGTTACCTAGCTCACCTTAGACGGCCAATCTTCATTTCAAGGTGCGGAAGCACATGTTAGTATGTTATCTGCATCCACTGAAACTGGTTTAGATTTGGCGAACATTCGGGTTGTGAATAACTTTCTGGATGTTTTCACGATGAAGTTTCTTATGAACCTCCAGAGAGAGAGGTAGAGTTTACTGTAGAATTGGTTCCTGGCACGGGATCGATATCTATTGTTTCCTATTGAATGTTCCTTTAGAATTCAAGGAAATGGAGTCTCAACCTGAAGAGTCGATGTTAAAGAAATTCATTCGACCGAGTGCTTCTCTAAGGAGTGCTCTGGTGTGGTTAGTCGAAAGGAAAAATGGTAGCATGAAATTGTGCATTGATTATCGACAACTCAACAAAGTGACGATCAAGAATAAATATCCCTTACAAAGGATAGACGATTTTCTTGAGCGATTTGAGGTGCTGCAGTGTTCTCTAAAAATTGATCTGAGGTCAGGATATCATCAAATAAAAGTTAGAGCCTTAGATATTCTGAAGACAGCCTTCCGTACTAGTTATGGACATTATGTGTTGGTAGTGATGCCCTTCGGTTTGACTAATGCTCCAGCGATATTCATGGATTACCTGAACCGAGTTTTCCTCAATTACCTAGATCAATTTGTAGTCGTTTTCATTGATGGTATTTCGATGTGCTCGAAGACCATTGAGGAGCATGTCCAACATCTCCGCATTGTTCTGAAAGTACCCCGAGAAAGTAAGTTGTACTTGAAACCTTCGGAGTGTGATTTTTGGGTGCCAGAGTAAAGTCTTTGGGACATGTGATTTCCCAAGTCGGGAGTTTCTGTAGATCCCAGTAAGAAGGAAGCGGTGTTGAATGGGAGTGACCAACATCAGTCGCAGAGATCAAAAGTTTCTGGGTCTAGCCGGTTACTATAAGAGATTTGTTAAAGGGTTCTCACAGTTAGTTGTCCACTTACTCGGTTAACTCGTAAGGGTCATCCGTTTACGAGGGATGCCGATTTTGAAGAATGTTTTCAAGAGCCGAAGATTTTGACTTCTGCTCCAATCCTGATTCTTCCGGATCCGTCTTTGGAATTTCAAATTTTCGATGACGCTTCAGGGAAGGGTTTAGGATGTGTTCTAATGCAAAATCAACAAGTGGTAGCTTATGCGTCCAGGCAATTAAAGTCTCATGAGAAGAATTATCCGACTCATGATTTGGAGTTGGCAGCTATTGGGTATGCACTGAAGATTTGGAGACGTTACCTGTATGGGTCTCGTTTCAATGTCTTTAGTGATCACAATAGTTTAAAGTATCTGTTTGATTAGAAAGAATTGAATAACAGACGAAGGAGATGGTTGAATTCCTGAAGGATTATAAATTCGTGTTGAATTAGCATTCAAGAGAGGCCAATGTTTTAACGGATGCGCTGAGTAGGGGATCCATTCACATGGCAGAGTTAAAGACGCAAGAAATGAGATTGTATTTTGAGATCCCGTTTGACAAGTCAAACGTGAATACGGATATGAAATTGAGGTGACGACTGACTGTTTGCCAAGGTTGTGGATAACCATCAAAGGATTAATTGATGGATCTGCTTGCAAGAGTCTGAAATTTCCGAAGTGAAGCTCGGCGTGCGGTATGGAAGTTTTGAAAAATCATTTTGTAAAAATCCGCATGCTAAGGTTAATTTTGGGAACGAATCAGGAGGTTAATAAAATCTGATGGAGGAAGAAAATCCTAGGAGGATTACTTAGGTTGAGGAGAAGTTCTCAACGCTATGGACTAATTTGGAAAGGAATCGGGTGCGTCATTGGTAAAAACCTCGTGATGAAGTTGCAATAGAGGAAAAAGGAGCTCTGAGCTCTGTTTGATAGTTATTTTGAGAACAACTGAGGTGATTTTCATTACGTTCAAATTTATTTGATGTTCCCGCGGTTTATTTATACGTTTAAGATAAACGTTTCGGGTAAATCCTCATTTCATCTTCTTTTGAAAAGTGTTATCTCGAAATCTGGGGGAGAGTAAAGAAGTTTCACATATGACTTTTCCGTCACATTTTTCAATGTGTATGAGAGCTGTTATGTAATTTTTAGAAAAATTGTTGATAACGTGTTTACACCCTTCGAGAAAATCATGTTTGTACTTATCTCTACCGAGGAGTACTAGTTTGTGGATCTCATATTCACCATATATTCTATCAAGTGTCTTGTATTAGACCATTTGATTTAGATTAATCAAAGTTGGGGAGCAAGCGAGGATAATTGGAATGAAGCTTCGGAAGTGTTTTCAAACACGGTGCCGAGCCGATGTAGGCGAATGATGAGTTTCTCGTGTTGATTCGTAACAAGAGAGTTCGGACTATAACCTTAGAAGCGTTCTAGGGTGGTAGTGGATCATACTTGAGGATTGATGTGCCGGATTGGGAAGATTGTCTACACTCATTTCGTTAATTCAAGATTGTGTTCCAGCAACTTAAGACCTTTCTGAGAATGTCGATCATCAGTTAGTCAGATGAAAGACTTGACGGAATTTTGAGGACAAAATTCTTTCAAGTTGGGGAGAATGTAACACCCTCAAAATAATTAGTAGGATTATTTGGGTGTTAACCCAATTAAACTAATTTAGTACTTGATGTAACACCCCTTTTCTAATAACTTTATTTTTTTAAATAAAATCAGAGTCTCTTTTTTTTTTTTGAAAACAATTCAAGCGAGTGCTACATTTACTTCATAAATAACAAGATACATAACACCATGAGAAAAATGTTTAGTTCGCATCAACTAAAACCAATCACCATCAGCAGCGGAATAAATATGAGTTCTAAAACTTAAAACCAATACATCACCAATCAAATCTAACAGTTTAGGAAAAATAATGCATAAACATAGGATATCCCCCCCCTTGGTGCTACGTATCAGAGAGTGACACTTCCTAACAGACGAAGGCATGAAGGAATCCTTCACTCGATATTACCTGCACGTTGCCGACATAAGAAGCAACATAAAGGCAGTAGGGTGAGTCTCTTTTCATAATTAATAACATATGAGAATTAAGCAATGCATAGGAAAAAGGAAACCAGGCACACCAATTCACAACAATGGGGACAATCAAATCAGCTTCTCATTCCAATCAGCACTATACAATATATGATTATGCATGTAATGCAACCCAAACTCCACGGGTACATGCATGTCGGATCCGTCACCAAATACAAATAGGCCGTAGCCTCTGCTCACCAAATAAAATTAGGCCGTAGCCTCTGCTCACCAATAATGCACATGCTTCATGAGGTGTTATGGAGAATGCATCACAACACACCACCAATCAATCAATTCACATTTTAAATTCTAGTCTCACCATAGTGCATTAATTAACTCACCAAATCAAAATTAGGCCGAAGCCTCTGCTCACCAATCTCACCTCATCATCACTCACCAATTCAGCTCACCACTCACAACAACACCAATTCAAATAGACCAACTCAGGACATTGACACGACATAGGAAAAAATGGAGGAAAACAGTCATTTAGACACTTGAACACCATCAGCCAGAAACACCAGTAAAAATAATTTATTTTTGCATAAAATTGAGACTATTGGATAGGCACTGAAATTAGCTTCAAAACGCATTTTGAACCGTTGAATTTGGATAACCGAGTCAAAAGTTACATTAAAAATAATTTAGGAAAAATGTTAGACATCCTGGAAACTGGCGCATGGGCGCTGGGCGCCCAGGGGCAACACAGCGCTTGGCGCATGGGCGCTTGGCGCCCAGGAGAAGCAACACGCACAGGCGCATGGGCGCTGGCGCCCAGGAACAACACGCGCAACAGCGCACAGGCGCTAGGCGCCCAGGGGAACAACACGCGCACAGCGCACAGGCGCTGGGCGCTAGGCGCCCAGGAAGGCAACACGCGCATAGGCGCTGGCGCCCAGAAGCAACAACGCGCACAGGCGCGCCCAGGGAACAGCAGCAACATGGCGCCCAAGCACTAGGCGCCTAAGACCAACTTGCAACAGAACTCATTTTTCTTCGAAATTTATTTTACACGAGCCAAATTCTCAGGACATGAAAACTCAATAAAAATTTTGTCAAAAGCTGAACATTATTTTTGGCGCCCATGCACTAGGCACCTAGTGAAAATACGCAACTCAACTCCTTTCTTGACCAAAATCAGTTTTCATGAGCCATTTTACATAAGTATAAAAACCTGAAAACAATTTTCACAAAACTATCACCAGAACTTTGGGGCCCTTGGCGCCCATGGCTCAAGCAACGAGCGCCAAAACTGGCAGCACAGGAACACAGGATGGCAACACAGGCAACAGGGACAGCAACACAGAATGGCAACACAGTGACACAGAATTTTTGGAAAACTGGCGCAGCACACTGCTGGGCGCCTGGCGCCCATGACTAGGCGCAACACTGAAAATTTCAGCAACATGCTTATGGCGCCCAAGGCGCCTAGGGGCTCCTAAACAGAATTTTTCTCACTTTCATTCACCAAACTAAATTCATCAAAACGCCCAATTATATATATATTTCTAACATGTCACCATGATTCTCAATTTCACTACATAATCACCAAATAATCATATACTCAAACATATGGTCTACAATTCGCATTTTACCACAATTCAATCATCAATCATAAAATTCTCAACATAATAATTCAACAACAACATCATAATATTATAATTCCTCAACAACAACACAATTTAATCATGGAACTAACCTAGGACCCTAACCCTAAGCAATTCATAATTCGCATACTCATTAAGAACAAAAAGAGGACCCCCTAACCTTATGGAAGTCGAATTTGCTAGCCAAGCTCCAAGTGAAGAATGCGAACCACCAATGATCCTCCTCCTCTTCTCTATGAGCTTCGCCCCTTTCTTCTTCTCCTCTTCGCAACTCTCTTCTCACTCCCTCTTACGTTTCTTTTTCTTTCTTTTCTCACTTGGGTGAATTGCCACTAACTCCCTAGACCCCAATGAATTCGACTCCTATGCCAAAGAAATGGGCCACGGGCCTAATTGTGGATCACGGGCCCTTGCTCGCACCACTTAAATAGTGACAACACCCCCTAATAAAAATAAAATAAAACAATTAAACTCGAATTATTTAATTAAATTAAATAAATATTGTAAGCCTTAAATAATTTAATTAAATAAATAATTAAATTATTTTGGGGCGTTACACTTGACGGGTAAATTTATCGAGTGCTAAAATTATTTATTGGTTGTCATCGGATCGTTAACCGGATAATACGGGTCAAGGAAGTTTTGGAATCGAAATAAGAGATTTAGATCAATATGGTAATTGGACCACGTTACGATGGTAAAATTAAATAAATAAATATATGTGTGTGTGTGTGTGTTAAAAGGAAGGAAAAGAATTAAAAAGAGGGAAAGGGAGAGGGATACGCGAACAGAGAAGAGAGAAAAGAGAGAAAAGGAAAAAGAAGAGAAAAGAATGGGTGAAGGAGAAGAAGAGGAAAAAAGGAAGCTCAAAGGTTCACCAAAACGACTTCTTTCGAACACAAAAAATGTTCTGCATCACTTCCTCTTCGATTTGGTACCAACATCAACATGATCAACTCACTCTCTCTCACTTTGCCATTTTCGAAATTTGAAGGAAATGGAGATATTTGGTGGTTCAAGCTCAAGGATAGCTTGGGATGGTGTTTGGCGCGAACCCAAGGATGGTGGATCGGTTATTGAAGTTCGATTGGAAGATATGAAGCTAGTTGAGTGAGTTGGGATAGAAAAATCAAGATTTGGGGTTATGTGTGAATAGTGATTCGGAGGTTGAAGATGATGAATAGTATTTGTTGATTCAAAACCGATTAGGAGCGAACCCGAAGCGTATCGAGTGCGAGACGAAGTTCAATTTCGCGAATTGGAAGTTGGTTGGTGATTAGGGTTCGAATGGGGAATTTCGAAGAATTCGGTATTTCGGTCAAAAAGGCGTCTCGGTTGAGCGGAAAGCTTTGGAAGCGGATTTGAGCGTCGTCGGAACGGAAAGTTTATGCGGGGAATGTTCGTGTGGTTACTCGGTGATTTCGGCTCGCTCGTGGCTCACGCTTCAAGGGTGAGTTTTACTCACGTTTAGGCTTATTCCGGTTTGAAATGAATTGTGTGATTTGGTTTCGAAAGATTTTGAGTCGAAAACGTTATTTTGAAATATATCACGTTTTGACGAAATTCATAATCGTTGAGTTTTTGATTGAATTACTTGATTGTTTGATGTTGATTGGACTGGAATATTGCCTGGTATTGTCTGTTTTCGAGTTAGGAATCGATCGGGGCGAGTTTCGGATTGGTCGGAAAGCAAATTTTCATCAAACAGGCCATTTTTGCAATGCTGTCAAATGAGCACGACCCGTGCGTCCAGGGGCACGACCCGTGCGCCTGGTTCTGTCCAAAATTTTCAAAGTGCCCAAAATTATTCCGTTTCGATTCCAATCCTCTCTCAATCCTTTCCTAACCCTTCTATAATGATATTAGACTTATAATGCCTTGATTTTGGGTATGTTCCAAAAAGGTTTTATAAAATACTTTTGATGTCCAAATCGTTTCGAAAAAGCCGAATAATAAGAACACGTGTGAGGTCATGTTTTATCGAAAGGAAAACGAACTATAAGTCCGATGTGGTATTGTATAACTGACGCGGGATGATTATTATTTAAATCACCTAAAACGGTCTATGATTCACGATATATAAATTATATCGAATATAGGAGTTAGCCCAAATGCGGGTGGATATATATATACTAGATCGAGTTTGGGTGACGACCCATGAGGTTGACATACTAGGCGGGGAAGTCATGATCCCTTACCCTAGGCCCGTATGCCATTAGGGATAGTACTATTGGTAAGGGGGTTCACCGGGATTACCAAAGCTGGGGTCGGTGTTATGTCACAGTTATAAAACAGTTCACCGGGATTACCAAAGCTGGGGTCGGTGCTGTAATAAAGTTATGAAGCGGGTTACCGGGATTACCAAAGCTGGGGCCGGTACCGTGTTAAAGTTAGAAAGAATGGTCACCGGGATTACCAAAGCTGGGGTCGGTGTCATTCTAAAGATATCAATAGTATGGTTACCGGGATTACCAAAGCTGGGGCTGGTATCATACTATGTTGACTAGTACGAGTCACCGGGATTACCAAAGCTGGGGTCGGTGTCGTGCTAAATTAAAAGAATGTAATTTATAAAGTAAACTACGAATGTATGAGAATTCATAAATGAACCGAGAGCGTAGTTAGGGGTCTCGGTAGAACTCACTGAGATTGTATCTCATTGTTTATATGTTGTTGTTTTTCAGATAAACAGGGAAAGTGGAGATCCAAGAGGCACGAGTAGGTGGTACTCGGATGGTTGCTGAAGACTTAGCTTTTATGCTTAAGTTATGTTTTCCCTTGTTAGTTATGTATTTATTTTCCGCTTTCTTGTGCGATATTGAACACTGTATTTCACTGATCGTTTATGGTCTTATTTATGTTTAAGACTGTCCTGTTGTTATTCAGTGAAAATTTTATAGTGGTGTTCAGTATTTAAACAGGAAATATATCTCTGATGTTTTAGGGATGGTGCACTTGGGTATTTTTACATGTTAGAAATATCGGGGTGTTACAGTATAATTTAGTTATTAACTGATAATTCAAGTTTGAAATATATTTGTATTTACTTAAAACATTGTTTTCTGACTAAAGGTTGTTTCCACTCCAATGTATAATTTTGAAAGTAATTCTTTTATTCAAGTTTTAATATCCAGCAAGGTGGCCTTATACTGATCTTAGAACATATATGGTTAACTCCACAGCATGCTTTAGAAGGTAATTACTAGTTCATTTTTAATATTTATATTTCTATGTAAACCAAGTGAAGGCGTTGATATCAACGGGTGAGGAAAACAAAATCATTTTATTTACTATGTTTAAATCCTTTTCCTCACATTTCTCTTGTTCCAATAAACCTTCGTCTTCATCATCTTCTCAATCTTCTCTTAATGATAATCAATCAAGCCAATCCTTTTCAAATAAAATTTTCAAAGAAGAAATCCGTTTTGAAAATATCAATCAAGATTTAGACAATTGGGATATCCCAAAGATATCTCACAAAGATCTTTACCAACCAAAAGGATCTTTCTTCTCTAAATCTGATTATATTATCAGAACTGTTGAACAAAAAATCATACTTCGAAAAGATGATGAAGAACTTCATCTTCTCTTTGAGAAAAGTATGTGAAATCATCAATCTGACAATTTCAACTACCTGCACATAGGAAATGTCCAGGTAGGTATGAAACCCCTCACTAGAGAATCCCTAAACGTAGCAGTACTTCTCTGCTTAAGGGATGCTAGGCACAATCAGTTTCATGATTCCTTACTAGGAACTGTTGAAACTAGCCTCATTCATGGGCCAATCTTTTTTAATTGTTTTCCAGATCTAACCGTGAGTCTGGATGACAAGAACATCCTTGATATTCTATTTCTAAATGTCAAGTGTCATGGTTATGACATGAGGATGGATCTGTCCCTATAACTCTGATATACAGAGTTCAATACAAAGTTATGAACTCTATCAGGTCGAATTTGCTCAAAACCAAATGTCACAAATCAGGAGAAACTACTTTGTTCCTCACTGACAATAGCAAGGCCAATATTATTGTGCCTAAGACAATCCAGTGGAGTGACATCACCCTACCGGAAACCTGGACCTTAGAGAAGGTTGCTCCTGCGGCACCTAGGTTAACACCGGAATTCCAGGATGTCATACAATATCAATCTGGGAAAGTTGACCTTGTCTTCAACAGGAGAAATTCCTTCTCCATTCCCAGATCCCTCAATTTATAAGAGGACCTCAATTCTGACGCAAAAGACAGATTATCAAAGAGAAATTTTATTAATTTCTTGAAAATACCAAAATTAATATCCCTTTTTTTAAATGGTGTCGTATGTATACCATTAGAAAGAATATCAATTACCCTTTCCAATCTGTTTCTTTAGGTGGTAAAAAACCAGCTAAAACCCCTAGCAGCAAAAGACAGAATATTCCTGTCATGGCCTTCCCTGGTACTTCTAAGGAACCCATTCCAATCAAAGGATACAAATATCTCCAAGCTTTAGGTATTTCTACCCAGTAAGAAAACCTTGTTGTCAATCCTAACTGACAACGTATTAGTCATGATAACCATGATAACATGGAGGAACTCTTAGCCAAAATCAACGAACAACTTGTTCTTCTTAAAGCAAATGCTCTTGACAATCCAAAAAACTCTATCAACAGGTTAGGAGAAACCTCCTCTGATGATGAGAACCTTAGAACCAAGGCCGATCAAGTTATCTGCTTCAAATGTGACATGCCTGGCCACATCAGCAGGGGCTGTCGCAACAAACCCAAACCTGGCTACAAACCTCGGCACCATGGGAAAAAACAGGTTAGTAAACCTAAAACCCAGGATAGGCCTCATACAAATAGCCATATCCTTAACACCTGCTGCACCTGTGGCAAAAGGCAAACCAAACTCAGGCCTCAGCATGATAGGAAGCCTATCATCTGCCTCATTTGTGGCTAAACCAACCACAAATGGAGAACATGTATGATCATTAGGAAGCTTAAAGCCCTTAAGATCGATCCTAATGTCAAAAACAAGATCATCATCTACTGCAAAGATAATAAACCCAGTAGGTACGATAGGATCTTAGGAAAGCTTAGAACCCTTAACCTTGATCCTAAAACAAAAAGTAAAATTGACAAATGGTTAACTCAATCTTTTAAAAAGGATTCTAGTTCTGAATCTTATGTTATTAATCTATCCTCTGCCATCAACAAATTCAAAATTAATATTTTGTCTCATGTTAAAAACTGTGAAAATAGAATTATCTGGGAATCCCCAGCTTTACTCTTCTCTTTTCATTTATCAGAAATTGGCATGATACCTTATCTGGGGCAACCCATTATTCTCAAGTTTCTGGGTAATCCCTTCAGCTTAAACAACAGTCAAAAGAGCTCCTTTGTTCTTGATATTTATTCTGGGTTAAGACAGAACCATATCAAAATAGAAGCCAATAATAGTACCAAAAATATTATTAGCGAACTAGTCACCCACACTAATTCACATATAATTCTTGGTATCTACAATCTTGTTAAAACCTTTTTAGACAAAAGAAAAGTTTTAACTATCAATCTACTTATTTCAAAAAATCAAATTAATTTGTCTGGTATAAAATCTTTTAATCATAATGATCTTCAGAACTTCGTAACATACTATGATTTTACCAGAAGACATAGTATTCAAAGTATTTTTGACATTTTAAGTATATTTGATTTTGATATCTTAGAAAGTCAAGCAATTCATTCCCTGACTAACTCTCTTATGAATGGTTACAGGGCCACGATCGAAATGACTTCCAGGGCTTCCTCCTCAAGAGGAAGAGGAAGGGGCAAAGGTAAGAGTGACTCAGGTATCTTACCAATCGTTAAAGGATCTCCAATCCTAAATCAATCTGGGTCTTCCTCCCAAAACACCCAGTCTGTTCCCCCAAGTCAATCTAAGCAAACCAAACAAGATTATGCTTTCCCTATCCAAACCCTCCTTGCCCTTCAGGAACAAGGAGCAGTCAATCTTCCTTTAAAAACTTGGGCCAGTATTGCCGAAGAAGGTAGTGACCAAGATATTCCATCCCTGGAACTTGCCATTCAAGCCCAGAAAACATTTATGACCCAGAATAAACTTGGTCCATCTCAAATTACCAAAATCCAAACTCAGTCAACCCAAGTCCAATATATCCCTAAGGAATTTTTTTTTTTCTTGGCCCATCTTGAGCCAGAATTCTTGGATAAAAACCTAAATAGGATTCCTTCGAAGATCTTTCCATCTCAATCGCATTTCCTCCCCTTAAGCCCAAACAAAACTCAAATATTTCATGAGTTTAACCTCATAGATACAGAATCAGCCTCTATCAAACATTATAGAGACCCCAAAAACAAATCCAATATCACCCATTCAACCCTCCAAATTTTAAAGGTTTTAACACCTACGGAGTTTGGTCAAAATCCCAATAAAACCAAAAAAATCTCCAAAGTCTTTGATCTAATTGGATATAATTACTGGGATTATGTTAAAGCCTGGGATTATGTTATCCTTGGCTTACAAAATCAATCTTTCAAACATTCTTGGTTGATTTACTTCAAAAGAGCAACTAAGTACTCCTTCCCAAACTGGTTCCTTCAATGGTGGAATTTCTTTGGACCTGTCCCAGAAATCCAACCCATTGAAGTCCATGAAGGATTTCAAATGTTTTCAAAGAGATTCAATAAATATCTCAACAATTACCCAATCATTTTAAACTTTTTCACCACCTTTTCTCTGTCATGGATTTTCTCATGGCAATACAAAACTGGTGATTTTCATTTGAAAAACTTATTATCTTTTTACAAACAGGCTTTTGTCAAGTGGTGGCCTAAGTTTGATGCTTCTATGGCATCACTCGATAGTGTGGCCACTTGGTTTAAAAACAATCCTAGGTCTCTACAGGTGGCTGATCCAGACACTTGCAGATTCCTTAATCAAAAGGCTAGAATTTCTGCAGCCCTTGCAGCTTTTCCCTCTAAAGAAGATGTTCTGGAAAAACTTCAGAACATCATGAAACTTCTTCAAAACCAAACTGAAGACAAAAATGTCCCTTCATCTTCAAAGAAAGACAGTAAGAAGAAACAAGTCCAGGCCTTGTCTTCTTCATCCTCTTCAATAGATTAGTTCTACCAAAACGAAGAGGGCTGCTCTGACAATTATTCTCCTGATGATCTTCATTAAGGTCTTCAAGAATTTTATTTCAATTTTTCAATCATTTTCAAAAAATGTCCTTAAGCATGACAATCGTACCACCCTTGGTGGGAAAAACTGCTCATCTACCCTGGAACATGGTAATAGTAGTACCAGCAATGGTATGAAAAACTGTTCCTACAACACCCTGGAACACGGTGATAGTAATACCAGCAATGGTATGAAAAATTGTTCCTTCAACACCCTTGAACATGGTGATCGTAGTGTCAGTGATGACACGAAAAACTGTTCAAAAATCATTTATTGTTATTTTACTAACCAATTATTATTTCTTGTTTACGTGACTCAAGTCAAAGTCACCCAAGACAACAATCATGGAAGACAAGGGGAATATACTTTCATCATGGCATGCCATAATGACCTTTGCTTTTGTCCCCCACTAAACAAGAGCAACAATGATGACAAAACCAAGGGAATCTGCTTTTCCTTCAATTCCGCCACCTATCAAGCCTCAATCATGCTGTATAAATCCAGGTCAGAGAACATTGGATTCCAAACAGTTCAAGTCATCAGTGCACAGTGCAGGTCACCTAAGTGCACAGTTCAAGTCATCAAGCATAGGATTCTGAATAGTAGTCCTTTACTGTTTATTCCGGTTAGTAACTGGTTACTATTCATCAAATTTCTATATAAGCGTGCTTAGGCTATTGTTAGAAACACGCTTCATCTTAGACTTCAATTTACTTCTCTCTCTAAGTCTAGTAAGAAGTCAAAGCTTGTAAGCTTACTTCTTCCTCTTCTTCAATCTTCTTCTTCTCTTCTTCAATCTTCAATCTTGTAACTCATAGACAGTTCACTGTCTTTCATGGAAGGCTTTGCCTCCTAACCTAGGTTTATTTCAGCTTAGTTTTCTGCACTTCTTTATTTATTTATTGTTGCATTCCGTATGCTACCTACTTCTCCTCTATCTCTTTAAATTAATTAACTTCTGATTCGGATCCCTATCTGGTATCAGAGCCAGACGGGGAAGTAGGAATGTAACTATTAACTTTGAACTGTTTATTACTTATCTTGGTTATGCTTTGCAGTTACTTATAATTTGTTCATAATCATATAAGTGCCAATTATGGATATTAATTCTGAAATTAATATTATTCTAAAGTGTTATACTATAGTGTACTCTTTGACCATAGCTAAAGAGACAAATACGTACGTCAATACAGGCGTCAGGCAATGGCAGTTTATCTGCTATATTTTCTTAGTTCATCGGAGTAATCCTATGGTCAATTAGTCTACTATTTTATAACTAATAAACATTATGGTAATGAATTGAAAATTATTCATCTATGATTATACCTTGCAGGACTCACCTATATTCCTTTTTCAACAACAAAGTAATCTGCTATATCTTAATCTTGAAATATTAGTTAGGCATCTAAAATATAATTTGTAACTTAATTATTTATGCTTATGATCAAAATATTTAAAAGCTCTTTTTTTAAATATTTTCAAAATATTTCTTTGACCTTAGAGGATTTTATGAAGAATATCTAGGATCTCACTAACGACGAATGGTAGTGAGTAAGTCCCGACGGATAGGGCAGTTGAATCTACCACCCTTTGAGATCATTATTCTTAAAAATCCTAGTCTAAGGGGAAAATTTATGAAAAACCTTTTACTTTGATCATATGACAGATATAATTAAATACAAAGTATAATTTAGTTATTAACTGATAATTCAAGTTTGAAATATACCTGTATTTACTTAAAACATTGTTTTCTGAATAAAGGTTGTTTCCACTCCAATGTATAATTTAGAAAGTAACTCTTTTATTCAAGTTTTAATATCCAGCAAGGTGGCCTTATACTGATCTTAGAACATATATGGTTAACTCCACAGCATGCTTTAGAAGGTAATTACTAGTTCATTTTTAATATTTATATTTCTATGTGAACCAAGTGAAGGCGTTGATATCAATGTGTGAGGAAATTTTCGTCTTATTTATAAAAATGCTTTCCTCACACGTTCTTGAACCTATCTTTGATAAGTCACCTGTGTCTTCATCATCACCTTCATCTCAGTCCCCTCTTAATGAAAATCAATCCTTTCCAAACCAAGTTTTCAAAAAAGAAATTTGTTTTGAAAATCAATCTTCCTTATCCGAGTTTACCATAGATAAGGAATCCCTTAGGAAAGACTTCTACTCTGAGGAATGGGGTCCTCACAGGGTATGGTTCTTTCAACATTATGAGGGACACAAAAAACAAAAAATCCAAGAGAAATTTTACAAATTTCTCAAACAAGTAAAGTTCAATATTCCTTTCTTTGACTGGTTTCATGCTTATACCATCAAGGAAAATATTGACTATCCTTTTCAAACTGACATGGTTGGTAGAAAAACCCTAGACGTTATCACTGTTTGGCATCTTAAAGATGGCCAAATGATTCAGTCTGAGCTTCCACCCAAAGTCCCCTTCGCCCTTAACAACAAAGACCAATCTACTCTTGTTATGGCCTCCCCTTTTAAAACCAAAACTGAGGAAGGACCTGTCTCTACCAAAGATATCAGAGACCTCATGGAGCAATCCAATTACACAAACAAATACCTCCAAGCCTTAGGTGACTCTAATAGTAGTAGACAAGGCAAAGAAATTTGCCTTGACACTTCTAAAACTGAACCATCTTCATCATCTACCCAATTAGAGAAACCTCTTTTCAATCCTTACAAGGTTTCCAAAACCCTCAAAAATACCCTTCGGCGTAATAATCCCAAAGATCACATCAAAAGAGAAGTTGATGACGCCAAAAATGAACTCTTAGCCAAGGTTAACGAGCAATTAGTTCTCCTTAGAACAACTACCCCTGACACATTTTCACCTAAGAATAAGGTCATCAATATGCTTGATGAAGCCTCTTCTGACCAATCAGAAGAAACCAATCCAAAGGACAAAATTAGTACTATTATCTACAATCCCAAAAACCAATGGAAAAGAGAAACAAAACTTTATTATCCTAGAGCCACGGCCCCTGACCTTCTCTTAGAAGAAAAGGAGACCAATATCAAAAGCTTTAGTGCTAATAACGTTTGCGAGTGGAACATTGATGGAGAAAATGGGGTTGGCATAACCAAAATTCTCCAAAACATGACTATGGTTGCCACTGCTTATGAAACCTCCAACAATTGTCCGGAAAACATGATCGTAGAAATCCTTGTTGCGGGGTTTTGTGGTCAACTCTAAGGACGGTGGGATAATTATCTCACTGATAATGCCAAACAATGTATCCTCACTGCAGTCAAACTTGACTCCAGTGGCATCCCTATCCTAGATGAGGAAGGCAGTATCCCTGATGCCGTCAATACCTTAATCTTTACTATTGCCCGCCATTTTATCAGAGATCCCTCTTTAATCAAAGATAGATTTGCGGAATTATTGTCCAATCTTAGGTGTAAGACCCTCGGTGACTTCAGATGGTATAAAGATAACTTTTTGACAAGAGTCTACACCAGAGAAGATAGCCAATAGGCTTTTGGAAAGAAAAATTCTTGGCTGGTCTTCCCAAATCCTTAGGTGATAAAGTCAGGGATAAGCTTCGTAGCCAAAACCCTGATGGCATCATCCAATATCAGCAACTAAGTTACGGACAACTTATTGCCATTATCCAACGAGTTGCTTTAAAGATTTGTCAAGACGACAAAATCCAGCAACAACTATCCAAAGAAAAGGCCCAAAACTCTAAGGATTTAGGGACCTTCTGTGAACAATTTGGTCTTCCCTGCGCTAAGAAAGCTGGGTCTAAGCCGAAGCTAAAATCCAATAACGTTTTACCTAGACCCAACTACTATAGGGAAAGGCGTTTCAATAAACCCAGACCACAACCTACGGGTCGACCCGCAAAAAAACATTATCAAAATAATGACAAACCTAGGAATCCAATTGTCTGCTTCAAATGCGGCAAATCTGGCCACATCAGCAGAAATTGCAGAATCTTAGGAAAACTCAAGACCCTGAACCTTGACCCAGATCTCGAGGAAAAGATTAACAGTCTGTTAGTTCATTCCTCAGAAGATACTGATGCAGGATTTTCTGAACACACTCCTCTGAACACATTAATGTCCTCACCCGAGAGCAGGATCTTCTTTTCGAGGCCATTAATGCTATCCCTGATCCTCAGGAAAAGGAAAAATATCTTAACAAGTTAAGACCACCCTTGAATAAAAACCTCCAAAAGTCCTCTCGTAACCAATACGTTTAACCTGAAGGATACCTTTAAAAGGTTAGAAAGAACCAATGCAAAACCTGTTACTATTCAAGATCTTCAAATTGAAATTAACAATTTGGAAATTGAAATCAAAGATCTTAAACAGAAACAGGCTAAGCATCAATCAACCCTAGATCAATGGAGGATTGATTGGCCTGGGAGTGATTCATCTTCTGAAATACCCACTTCTGAAGATGATGAAAAGGTGGAAACACCCAATGATGATTTCTTAGGGATTATCAATTATGTCAAAATACAAAAGTTTTATATAAACGTCAAAATCATCATAGGTGAGTTCACCCTTGAGACAATTGCCCTCTTCGATAATGGGGCAGACTCTAATTGCATCCTAGAAGGCCTTATTCCTACAAAATCTTTTGAAAAAACCTCTGAGCAACTTAGTGCTGCTAACAGCTCTAAACTCAGAATCAATTACAAATTATCCTCGGCTATTATTGAAAACCAAAACTTCAAAATTGACACATCCTTCTTACTTGTTAAGGATTTGAAAAACAAGGTGATCCTAGGAACTCCTTTCATAAGGTCACTTTTTCCCTTTCAAATAACTGAGGATGACATTATAGCCCAGCATCTGGGGAAACCCATTATTTTCAAGTTCCTAAGAAAACCTTTCATTAGAAACTTGAATGCTATCTCTTACAAAGAAAACCAAATCAATTTTCTTAAAGAAGAAATATCTTTTAAGAAAAGGGCTCATTCATCATGAAGGAAATTAAAGACCTTCTGGCAAAAGGGCTCATTCGCAAGAGTAAAAGCCCTTGGTCTTGTTCCGCCTTCTATGTCAATAAATAGGCTGAGATCGAAAGAGGAACCCCTAGACTAGTCATCAATTACAAACCGCTCAATCAAGGGCTTTGCTGGATTAGGTACCCTATACCTAACAAAAAAGATCTCCTCAAGAGACTCCATGATGCAAAAAACTTTTCAAAATTTGACATGAAATCTGGATTTTGGCTAATACAAATCAAAGAAGAAGACAGGTACAAAACTGCCTTCACTGTCCCATTCGGTCAATACGAATGGAACGTCATGCCCTTCGGTTTAAAAAATGCTCCTTCTAAATTTCAAAACATCATGAATGAAATTTTCAATCAGTACCAAAAATTTGCCATTGTCAATAATGATGATGCTTTAATTTTTTCCCAATCTTTTGTTCAGCATGTCAAACACATCAGCACTTTCATTTCCAAAATCCAAAGAAATGGCCTTGCAGTCTCAAAAACGAAAATCAATCTTTTTCAAACAAAAATTAGGTTTCTTGGTCACAACATCCATCAAGGAACTATTGTCCCCATTAGTAGAGCTATTGAGTTCTTTGATAAATTTCCTAATCAAATTATTGACAAAACTCAATTACAAAGATTTTTAGGTTGCCTCAATTATGTCTCTGATTTCTTCCCACAACTCAGTAATCTTATCAAACCTCTCCATGATCGTCTGAAAAAGGATCCTCCTCCCTGGACAGATGTTCATACCAATGTTGTCAAACAAATCAAATCTTAAGTTAAAGAGCTTCCTTGTCTTTACCTCCCCAATCCTGAAGCTTTTAAAATTGTCGAAACCGATGCCTCTGACATTGGCTATGGCGGAATTTTAAAACAAAAAATTTCTGGGAAGGAGCAAGTCATAGCTTTTACCTCTAAGCATTGGAACCCTGGTCAGCAGAATTATTCTGCTGTCAAAAAGGAAGTTTTAGCAATTGTTTTATCCATCTCAAAATTTCCATCTGATCTTTTAAACCAAAAATTTCTTGTTCGTGTTGATTGCAAATCTGCAAAAGAAATCCTGCAAAAAGATGTAAAGAACCTTGCATCAAAACAAATTTTTGCCAGATGGAAAGCAATTCTGAGCATATTCGATTTTGATATTGATTATCTTAAAGGGTCTGACAATGCTCTCCCTGACTATCTCACTCGTGAATACTTACAAGGAAATAATTAATTTTTCCCCTTAGGAAAATTCAAAATATTTTCGAAAATGTCCTTGAGCGAGAGAATTGTACCACTCTGAGTGGGAAAAACTGCTCACCTACCCTGGATCATGGTGATCATAGTGCCAATACTGGCATGAAAAACTGTTCCCTCAACACCCTTGAACATAGTGATCGTAGTGTCAGCATTGACACGAAAAACTGTTCTAAAAATTAATTAATTTTACTAACCTCTCTCTTCAATTTTAGCTGTTGCCTTGCCTCTGCTTTCCTTAGTCAATGGCGCCCAAGCATTCATCATGAAGATTCTTCTCCTTTGTTCCCCACTTGGTCAAAAGCTTCTATCATGGCAAACATATGGGACCTACCCTTGTCTCCTCATCTCTTGCGCTAACTGCCAATGCTTCACCAGTCCAAGTCAGATAACATTGGATTCCAAACAGTTCAAGTCATCAGTACACTACAGGACACCTATGTAACACCCCGATAAATTCTGACCTGTAGAATCACCGAAATGCACTAAATGGCATACATCAGAGTAACTTCCTTGTTATTGAAATATTGAACACAACTAAAACTTTCGATAATACATATCAAACGGTTCTCTGAACCTCATTAACTTCCTGAAAATGCTTAAGTTTCAAAACTTAAGACTTGTACATAATCCTGGTGTTCAATACTCAAAACATAAAGTAGCGGAAACGATTTTACAACTTAAACAATGAAAGTCATACAATCGGTGATATAACTAAATAAAATACAAAGGGCTAAGCAGGAAATCCAATTTCCCATAGTTCCATGAGTCGCACCGGCTAACCGTGCTTTGTCGCCTTTGCTTTCCCCTGTTTCTCTGTAAAAACCACAAATATGAAGGGTGAGATAAACATTATCTCAATGAGTCCTATCGAGACCCCTTACTAACTCTAGCGGTTCATTATACTTTACTTTGAACTCGTGGCCCTAAAAAAGGCAACCACGTGGATATACATTAAGTTCCTGTGACCTTTATGCTCATGGCCCTCCTAAGCGACACATGAAGCATACAATATTTTGTTCGATGATTTTAGCATAACACCTCAGCCTACCTATTTTATAGGCACTTCTTTGGCTTTGGTGAACCCATCCCGCTATTTCTAGTGGGCGAAACCTCTTGAGTCTAGGTTTTGGGGCTCATGACTTCCCCTCCCCTAGTATGCTAATCCTTTAAGGGTCGTCACCCTTATCCTCTTGTATTTATTAGACATTACATATACTTGTACCCGCAATAGGCCGTCAGTGATTTCAGTCATGTACCGTCTATCCTTCCACGAGGGAAGGTATTTTGCCGTGAATTAACATTTCTTACCTTGACCGTTACGAAATGAGGGTGTACACTCGCGTTCACTAATGTACGGTTTTCTTTAACATTTATACTCGTGAGATTTACCTCAAACTTCTTTCGTTTCATGACATAAGTAGATTTCCATCCTTGAGAAACATTGGGGAATCAATCGGAAAGGAATCGGAATCGTTCGGAACGGATTTAAAAGGATTTTGAGTTAGGGTGGCAGAAGGATCCGCACGATGCGTGCCCCATAGGCGCACGACCCGTGCGTATCACTTAAAGTTCAGTCTTGAAAAACTTACAGGACGCACGGTCCGTTCCACAAGGGCGCATGACCCGTGCGTGTCTTAAATTTTGAAAATGCGGGGTAACAGAAGGATCCGCACGATCCGTGCCCTTGTGACGCACGATCCGTGCGTCCTTGCCAGTAGCCAATTTTCCGGTTTCGTGACATTTTTCCAAGTCCGCTTCGATTCAGATTTTGTTCCGATCGATATCCTAACATGACAATTATTATACCAGACCAGTGAAAGCGATAAACAATCAATTCATTCATTCAATCCTCAACCAAGCAATCGGTTATAAACATAGTAATTTTTCGATAAAATGGTTTTCGTCAAGTTTTCACAAAGCGGATTTAAACAATATCGTTTCAGAATTTGAAATGACTCAACATCAAAAACATCCCTAAGCGAGTATAGAACTCACCGTATTGTGATGAAAATCACACACAACGAAACCCTGTGAATTCAATCGCTCCGAAATGTCACGAACTCGCCCCGAATCCTCTCCAACAACGAACTCCGATATTCAATCACTTGGACAGCCACTTAACAAAGTCTCTTTTGCTCAATCGAACTTCAAACAGGTTTTAGGCAACGAAGATAGGTCTTAGGACTGAATGTGAGGCTCCATCAAGACGTGCAACTACTTGGAGCACCAAAACTCCACTTTGGTCAAAGTGAGCTCAAACCTTCAAGAATGGTGGAAAGAGGTTGGAGGGTAATAAGGTGATGAAGCTTACATCAGTAGATAGAGGTTGGAATTCTGGTTTAGATGATGGATTCAGAAGGGACATGCATCAACAATCTTGGGCTCTCTCCCTCTCTCTCTCTCTCTCTTCGCGACCTCCTCTCTCTCCCTTGCTGAGTTTCTGGATTTTCTTCAAATGAAGTGAAATGTATTTGGGTTTGTTTGAGTTTCAGCTGGGGGTTTAAGTGGGTTGGGGAAAAGACCCATTTACCCTTCGGCTGGTACTCTCCTCCTAAGGCTCCCATTAGCTCTAGATGACAAACTTAATAAAATTAGTTTAGAACTTAGGCATAATAAATCATCCATTTAAAGTCTCACATAATTTAGCAATGCTTGCCAATTAACCATATCATGATAACCTCTTGTGCTAAATATTTCATTTAGCTAATAATTCACTTTAACATTTTCCGCTAATTTAAATAAACTAAATTAGTTAGTTAGGGGATGTTACAATCACCCCAACTTTTAAAATTTTGTCCTCAAAATTGACAAATCGTACCTTAATCGAAAAGATGGGGATATTTCACCCGCATGTTCTCCTCCACTTCCCATGTCGCTTCGTCAGGTGAAGCACCGTCCCAAAGCACCTTGACAATAGGAATTGATCTTGTCCGGAGCGTTTTCTCGCCACGTTCGATGATCCTGATTGGATTAGGCTGATAAGACAAATTCGGTCTGATGTCGATCGCTTCAAAACTTAAGGGTTGATTCGGATCATGAATATACTTCCTTAACTGCGATACATGAAACACATCATGTAATCTGGACAATTCTGGAGGTAATGCAATGCGATACGCTACCGGCCCAACTCGCTCGATAATCTGGAAGGGTCCGACATACCGAGGACTGAGCTTCTTCGCTCGCAAAGCGATACCGGGCCCGATGGTTGGAGAAAGTCTCAAAAAGACATTGTCTCCTTCTTCGAATTCTAACGGCCTTCTTCTCTTATCGGCATAACTCTTTTGTCGACTCTAAGCGGCCTTCATCCTTTCCCTTATCTGACGGATCTTCTCCGTAGTCTCACGAACCAAATCCGGTCCCAACAATCTCTGCTCACCTACATCCCACCAACACAATGGTGTTCTACAATTCTTTCCATACAATGCTTCATATGGAGCTATTCGGATACTAGAATGGTAACTGTTGTTGTATGAAAATTCCACCAATGGAAGGTGATCCTCCCATCTGCCTCCACTATCAAGTACACAAGCCTTCAACATATCCTCCAATGTCTGAATTGTTGTCTCAGTCTGCCCGTCTATCTGTGGATGGTAAGCAGTGCTAACACACACCGTTGTTCCCAACGCCATATTCAATGCTCTCCAAAATCGAGATGTGAACTTGGGATCTCGATCACAGATTATACTTGTAGGGATTCCATGCAACTTCACAATATTCTTGAGATACTCATCTGCTAACCTAGCAACCTTGTGATTCGAACGCACCGGAATAAAATGGGCAGACTTGGTCAGGTGATCCACCACTACCCAAATAGAATCATTTCCGGCTTGGGACCGTGGCAATCCCATGACAAAATCCATAGAAATGCTTTCCCATTTCCATTCAGGTACATTTAACGGCTGTAACTGGCCACCTGGCTTTTGGTGCTCTATCTTAACCCTTTGACAACTCAAGCATCGAGACACAAACTCTGCAATATCTACTTTCATACCCAGCAACCAGTACAATTATCTCAAATCTCGATACATCTTGGTAGACCCAGGATGTATTGAGAACTGACTCTTATGAGCCTCTTCTAAAACTTGCCTCTTCACATTCTCATCATTCGGCACACAGATTCTACCATCAAAACGAATTACGCCATCACCGTCTTCGGTGTAACTCGACAACCTCTTCTGCGCTTGCAGCTCTACATCACCCTCTTGGGCTGAGCGAATCAGATTTCTCAAGGAACTTGAAATCTGAATATGGCTCAACACTAGCCTGCTCCTTCTTGCCTTCACTCTCAAATTAAGGTCTCTAAATGATTCCAACAAAGACATCTCGTGCATCATCAACTCTGCAGTATGGATATACTTTCTGCTCAAAGCATCGGCCACAACATTAGCCTTACCAGGATGGTACCTCAATTCAAAATCATAATCTTTCAAGAACTCTACCCATCTCCTCTGTCTGTTGTTCAATTCCTTCTGGTCAAACAAATACTTAAGGCTCTTGTGGTCACTAAAGACTTCGAAACGAGACCCATACAGGTAATGTCTCCAAATCTTTAGGGCAAACACAATCGCCGCCAACTCTAAATCATGAGTTGGGTAATTCTCTTCATGCGGCTTCAACTGTCTGGAGGCATAAGCAACTACTTGTTGATTCTGCATTAGGACACATCCCAAACCCTTACCAGAGGCGTCGCAATAGATTTGGAATCCTACGGACGGATCTGGAATAATTAGGACAGGTGCAGAAGTCAAACGATTCTTCAATGCCGCAAAACAATTATCACAGTCTGAGTCCCAAACAAACGGCTTACCCTTGCGAGTTAACCGAGTGAGTGGAAGAACCAGCTGGGAAAATCCTTCAATGAACCTTCGATAATACCCAGCTAATCCCAAGAAACTTCTTACCTCAGTAACCGTAGATGGTTGTTCCCACTCTACCACAGCTTCAATCTTACTGGGATCCACTGCAACACCGGCCTGAGATATCACATGACCCAGAAATTTAACTTCGGGCATCCAAAAATCACATTTGGATGGCTTAGCGTACAACTTCTTCTCCCGGAGTACGTTCAAAACAATTCGGAGATGTTGCACATGCTCCTCAGTCGTCTTAGAGAACACCAAGATATCATCAATGAACACCACAACAAACTGATCCAAATAGGGGTTAAAAATCCGATTCATATAATCCATGAATACGGCTGGAGCATTGGTCAAACCGAAGGGCATCACTACAAATTCATAGTGTCCATACCTCGTACGGAAAGCGGTCTTCGGGACGTCCAAAGCTCGAACCCTGATTTGGTGATAGCCGGACCTCAAATCAATCTTTGAAAATACGGAAGCTCCTCTCAATTGGTCTAACAAATCATCAATTCTCGGTAGAGGGTACTTGTTCTTGACAGTCACCTTATTCAACTAACGATAATCGATACACAATCTCATACTTCTGTCCTTCTTCTTGACAAGTAACACTGGAGTACCCCATGGTGAGGCACTCGGCCGGATAGACCGTTTGGAAATTAGCTCTTCCAATTGGACTTTCAATTCCCTCAACTCTAACGGCGACATTCTATATGGGGCTATAGAAATGGGTCCCGTGCCTGGAACCAACTCTATAGAAAATTCTATCTCGCGATCAGGAAGTAATGAAGGAACTTCATCGGGAAACACATCAAGAAATTCATTAACAACTTGCACAGAAGATAAATCCAGACCTGTCTCAGTGGATGCAGACAACATCATGACATAGGCTTCTGCGCCTTGGAACAGATAGTTACTGGCCGAAGTGAAAGTAATAACAGCTTCAGAATTGGGCGGTTGTAGCTCCACTGACTCGGAGGCGAAACTGATAGTTCGATGAAAACAATCTATAGTCACATGGTTGGCCGTCATCCAACTCATTCCTAGGACAACGTCCATACCCTTCATTGGTAAACAAATGAAGTCTACAAAAAATTCCTGTCTCCAATGGATAGAAGACAGTTTTCACATATCGCTTGGGTCTGAACACTACCGTCAGCAGCAGGCTTAATGGAGATTGGTTGAGGCAAAGGAGTTAAAGCCAATCCCAACCGTTCAACACAAACTTGAGATATAAAACATTGGGTCGCACCCGAATCATATAAAATACGAACAGAGTTATTAAAAAGAGATCCCGTACCCCTTAGTAGATTATCTGACGGTGTGACCTTCTGGGCGTCCAAGGTGTAAACCCTCCCATGAGTTGTAGTAGCAGCAGGGTTATCTCCTTGACTCTTCTCCTTCACTGAGCAGTCCCGTGCATAATGACCCTCTTTCTTGCAGTAATAACACTGGTTGGATCCCATCTGGCATTTACCATGATGATACTTTCCACAGTTGGAACATGTACTGAACCTTGAGGAGTTCGACGATTGAACCTGCTTCCCCTTGTTGGAGTTGTGCCTGGGACCCGTCTGATTGTTGGATGATCCAACATTCTTCTTATTCTGATGGAATACTTTCCTGCTTGCATATAACCTCTTCAAGTCACTCTCAGCTATGTATGCCTGCTGAACCATGGCGGCATAGTTAGTATAAGCAAAAAAACTCAGACTCTGAGCTATGTCTTCCCTTAGCCCATACTTGAACCTTTCGGTTTTCCACTTGTCATTGGGAGCATACCCGGCCAAACCGAAGAATTGATATAACTCTTCAAACTTAGCAGCATACTGACCCACAGTTGAACTTCCTTGAGTGAGAGTCAAAAACTCATTCTCCTTGTCAAACCTCATAGCTGTCGGAAAGAACTGCTCCAAAAATACATGCCTGAAATGTTCCCAAGTCTCGGGAGTACCCATAGTTGCCATCATGGCTTTGGCGTTAGTGCACCAGTTGTTAGCTTCTCCCTTCAGCATATGTGTCGCCAATCTCAGCTTGTCCACATCAGTGACCTGCATAGATGAGAAAACCTTCTCTATGTCATCCAACCAATGCTGGGCTTCCATGACATCCGGTCCTCGTTTGAACTCGGACGGCTTCATTTTCAGAAATTCAGAAAAAACCCTCCTTGGGTCAACTTGAGGCTCAGGAATTTGCTGAGGCTGAGCTTGAGCATTCTGCTGCATTAGCAACATATCTTCCATCATCTTCTGTTGTCTCTCGATCACATTCTGCATCCATGCAGAATGCGGATCAATTGGTGGGTTATTCCTCGATCCTCCTGCCATAATTCTGCAAATGATACACCAAGTATTAAGTTGATCAGTCTCAATGTCTCTTAGCATCACAAGAAGCAAAATAGCAGAATTACTCGAGGGACAAAACCACCCTAACTGTCTAAGCCCGACTAGGTCGAACTGCTCTGATACCATAATGTAACACCCCGATAAATTCGAACCTGTAGAATCACCGAAATGCACTAAATGGCATACATCAGAGTAACTTCCTTGTTATTGAAATATTGAACACAACTAAAACTTTCGATAATACATATCAAACGGTTCTCTGAACCTCATAAACTTTCTGAAAATGCTTAAGTTTCAAAACTTAAGACTTGTATATAATCCTGGTGTTCAATACTCAACACATAAAGTAGCGGAAACGATTTTACAACTTAAACAATGAAAGTCATACAATCGGTGATATAACTAAATAAAATACAAAGGGCTAAGCAGGAAATCCAATTTCCCATAGTTCCATGAGTCGCACCGGCTAACGTGCTTTGTCGCCTTTGCTTTCCCCTGTTTCTCTGTAAAAACCACAAATATGAAGGGTGAGATAAACATTATCTCAGTAAGTCCTATCGAGACCCCTTACTAACTCTAGCGGTTCATTATACTTTACTTTGAACTCGTGGCCCTAAAAAAGGCAACCACGTGGAAATACATTAAGTTCCTGTGACCTTTATGCTCATGGCCCTCCTAAGCGACACATGAAGCATACAATATTTTGTTCCATGATTTTAGCATAACACCTCAGCCTACCTATTTTATAGGCACTTCTTTGGCTTTGGTGAACCCATCCCGCTATTTCTAGTGGGCGAAACCTCTTGAGTCTAGGTTTTGGGGCTCATGACTTCCCCTCCCCTAGTATGCTAATCCTTTAAGGGTCGTCACCCTTATCCTCTTGTATTTATTATACATTACATATACATGTACCCGCAATGGGCCGTCAGTGATTTCAGTCATGTACCGTCTATCCTTCCACGAGGGAAGGTATTTTGCCGTGAATTAACATTTCTTACCTTGACGGTTACGAAATGAGGGTGTACACTCGCGTTCACTAATGTACGGTGTTCTTTAACATTTATACTCGTGAGATTTACCTCAAACTTCTTTCGTTTCATGACATAAGTAGGTTTCCATCCTTGGGAAACATTGGGGAATCAATCGGAAAGTAATCAGAATCGTTCAGAACAGATTTAAAAGGATTTTGAGTTAGGGTGGCAGAAGGATCCGCACGATCCGTGCCCCATAGGCGCACGACCCGTGCGTATCACTTAAAGTTCAGTTTTGAAAAACTTACAGGACGCACGGTCCGTACCACAAGGGCGCACGACCCGTGCGTGTCTTAAATTTTGAAAATGCGGGGTAACAGAAGGATCCGCACGATCCGTGCCCTTGGGAGGCACGATCCGTGCGTCCTTGCCAGTAGCCAATTTTCCGGTTTCGTGACATTTTTCCAAGTCCGTTTCGATTCGGATTTCGTTCCGATCGATATCCTAACATGACAATTATTATACCAGACCAGTGAAAGCGATAAACAAGCAATTCATTCATCCAATCCTCAACCAAGCAATCGGTTATAAACATAGTAATTTTTTGATAAAACGGTTTTCGTCAAGTTTTCACAAAGCGGATTTAAACAATATCGTTTCAGAATTTGAAATGACTCAACATCAAAAACATCCCTAAGCGAGTATAGAACTCACCGTATTGTGATGAAAATCACACACAACGAAACCCCGTGAATTCAATCGCTCCGAAATGTCACGAACTCGCCCCGAATCCTCTCCAACAACAAACTCTGATATTCAATCGGTTGGACAGCCACTTAACAAAGTCTCTTCTGCTCAATCGAACTTCAAACAGGTTTTTGGCAACGAAGATAGGTCTTAGGACTGAATGTGAGGCTCCATCAAGACATGCAACTACTTGGAGCACCAAAACTCCACTTTGGTCAAAGTGAAGCTCAAACCTTGAAGAATGGTGGAAAGAGGTTGGAGGATAATAAGGTGATGAAGCTTACATCAGTAGATAGAGGTTGGAATTCTGGTTTAGATGATGGATTCAGAAGGGACATGCATCAACAATCTTGGGCTCTCTCCCTCTCTCTCTCTCTCTCTTAGCGACCTCCTCTCTCTCCCTTGCTGAGTTTCTGGATTTTCTTCAAATGAAGTGAAATGTATTTGGGTTTGTTTGAGTTTCAGCTGGGGGTTTAAGTGGGTTGGGGAAAAGACCCATTTACCCTTCAGCTGGTACTCTCCTCCTAAGGCTCCCATTAGCTCTAGGTGACTAACTTAATAAAATTAGTTTAGAACTTAGGCATAATAAATCATCCATTTAAAGTCTCACATAATTTAGCAATGCTTGCCAATTAACCATTTCATGATAACCTCTTGTGCTAAATATTTCATTTAGCTAATAATTCACTTTAACATTTTCCGCTAATTTAAATAAACTAAATTAGTTAGTTAGGGAATGTTACAACCTAAGTGCACAGTTCAAGTCATCAAGCATAGGATTCTGAATAGTAGTCCTTTACTGTTTATTCCGGTTAGTAACCGGTTACTATTCATCCAATTTCTATATAAGCGTGTTTAGGCTATTGTTAGAAACACGCTTCATCTTACACTTCAATTTACTTCTCTCTCTAAGTCTAGTAAAAAGTCAGAGCTTGTAAGCTTGCTTCTTCCTCTTCTTCAATCTTCTTCTTCTCTTCCTCAATCTTCAATCTTGTAACTCTTAGACAGTTCACTGTCTTTCATGGATGGCTTTGCCTCCTAACCTATGTTTATTTCTGCTTAGTTTTCTGCACTTCTTTATTTATTTATTGTTGCATTCCGTATGCTACGTACTTCTCCTCTGTCTCTTTAAATTAATTAACTTCTGACTCCGATCCCTAACTGATATATATATATATATATATATATTTATATTTGATTACTTATTTTACCAAAATAGTAGTATTTCAGATATTATTATTATTATTATTATTATTATTATTATTGTTATTATTATTATTATTATCAGCGGGCTTTATGGCAAAGTTGGGAGAAACTTCCACAGAGCACCGGAGCGCCCTTGATAATCCCCCCAAGGCTTTGCAGACATTCTCGCAAGGGATGCTGCTAGGCATTTATTTCCTCGCTTTTAGTTTCTTTTTGCTTTTCTGATTTTTCCTTTGTATACCAAAAAAAATAAAGTAGTGAAAAAAAATAAAAGAATGACTTAAAATACTAATGGGCTTTTTAAACAAGTGTTGCACTTTTTCTTCATACAGCCCCTAACATATGCTCCCTGCACCCCCTTACTCATTTTATTTCATTCGCTCCTTCTTCCTTCCCGTAACCCGAGTGTACTGCGCGGCCAACAATTATGGAGTTTATTCCAAATAATGTTCATCTTCTTCTCAGTTTCGGTTCAATCTCGTTTGATCACTAAAAATTACCAAACTTCATACTCCTATATAAAATCACTCACCAAATCCATTTATACTGTTATTTTGATCAACCGAGACAGAAATTTATGCGGTATTTCGTAGTTTCTTTTAGTGATTCCTGCCACCACGGTCGTCGTTTGGAAAAACAGGTAAATTATTTGGATTCCTCTTCGAGAAATTTACTGCTTTTATTATTTTTGTGAAGTTGGAAAATGACCTATTTTGCCCGTAACTACAACTTCCGGTCTCATTTATGGCCACACCGGAGATCATCTTGAAGAACCGAGACTTTCTTTGGACTCACCGAAAAGAGTATTTTTATTCTATCCTATTAGATTTGCAAACCGAGATCTTTCAAAAATAGGTCCCGTTCTTTGTTGTTCTTCACTGTTCTTCGTACCATTGAACACTACTCAATAGGATTCTCAGTTCCTTCATTTCATGGACCATAAGATATAGTCAAATCAATTAAGGATCCTCTCCCTTGCTGTTTTCATGTCTGATTTCGTGGTAAGAAATATCTATCATGTTCTAATCCTTCGTTTGAGTTCTTTATACCGTAAAATAATATTTTTGGCATAACTTCTCCTACTGATGTCAAATTTGCACACTGTTTGAAGCTACACCCTCGTAGCAACATCCTTAACGCTATAAAAACAATTCTTCGGCCTTTTGTATTATAAACTCGTGGTAGGTCCCTAAGCCCTAGTTGTTTGGTCATTTTTGTCCCTACGGGCAATTATCTAATACCGTAATTTTGTCTTTTGTTATTCGTGACTTCCGGGACCATCAAGGAACTAATATAAGAGTGATATAATTTTGTTTGGAGGACTTGTGTTTGTTATTGCTTTGGACTACATTTGTGATCACTCGGATTCGAGGTAAGAAGAGGGGGATGATAACTAGGGAACACGGTAGTTTAGGATGCAATTGACATAAACTGGGATGCCCCATGATCCCTATGTCTTACGCTGAGAATATATGTGTGTGTAAACCATTGTGTGAACAATGAGTTTTATATGTTTTATTCTATATTTTGATTATGTCCTTGTAAGAGCAAGGGCTATATTATAATGTGATGAAGTTTTTATGTGTAAATGCAATGCCTATATGTTGTTATTCTTGTGAATGCCGTTGTTGTTATGATTGTTGTTTATGATGATAAGAGACCAATTCGATGTGATTGAGTCCCATTGTTAAGTCCTAAGGCCTAACCTCTCTAGAGAATATATGATTGTTAGTGTTGGTGTAATTGGGTAGTTATAATTGATGAACTCTAGGGTAGTAGACCTTATTGAACCTTTGAACTCTAGGGTAGTTGATGATGAAATTATATGGTTAGATAGCCCATAAGTTGAAATTGATGAGTACTCATGGTTTAGACTATCTTTAAGTTAAGTAACAAGCTTAAACTTTAGTAAAGAAGACTAGATTGATGATATTGAGATTCCTAAACAATTTAATGGTTAAATTTAGATTAAGAATGAGTTATAATGAATCCTAGGCATGAATAACGATGATGATTGATTAGGTTGATATTGTTAGTTGATTAAAGTAGTGAAAATTACATAAAACACAATTTAGAGCCCCTTAATTGATTAAGACCGAACTGTTAGTGGATTAGAACTATTCTTGGTGTGTTGGATATTAAAAATTACCTAAAAGACCATTTGGAGCATGCTAGTTGAATAAGACTAAATTGTTAATGGATTAGGACTATATAGGTGTGTTTTGGATGATGATGATGATGATTGGCCATTCCTAAGCTAGTTTTTGTGACCTTAAACCATAGATGATGATCAAAGGATTCAAAACAATATATAGAGCCTTAGGAAACACTAAGAAATGGATGGAACCAGAATGATAGAGATAGACCCCGTTAATTGGGATGTAGATGTGATTAGAGATGATGACCACATGACAAGCAACCACCTAGTTGATGATGATACCATTGGACTTAGGAATCCGTGGGGACGCTGATGATGATGTTCAACGAGTTTACTCGTTTAAGGAGCCTTGTCGCAGTATGGGCAAGGAATCGTCGCAGTATGTGTAATACCCAATAAAATCTTGCAATTTATATAAGTTATAAATTACAATTATTGGAGAAATTAGAGTGAATTATTTAATGATAATTTACTCTGATCAGTTGAGTATATTTAAGATAGCGGTTTAGGAGAAATATTTAATGGTGATCTTCTAGATGTTCTACTATAATTAGTTACTAGCTAAATCGAGACTACAAAAAAGTGCTTGCGATATTTATCTAATAGTAATAATGTTGTATTATTCGAAACTTTGCAAATATAATACTATTCTAGTGATTCTAAATATTTAGATGAAGACATTATTATTTATTGGTGGGCATATTTTGAAAAGGTTTTTTCTAGTGTGTGTATTTTAAAAATATAAGGATTCAAAGTTTTGGAGTGAAAGTATTTTATTAGCCTCAAAAATCTATTTTAGTGCAGTTTTACTTGAACACCTCTCCTATGCTTACTTTTCACACTCGCTGCACTTACTTGTATAAGTTGGATCAGCTTGACCCATTTTCCCTTGGGCTAGCGCATGGGCTGAGCTCATTCTCTCCCTCCAAACATGCGAACCACTCACTCACTCATTACGTACCCTAATTTCGAAAAACCCTAAAATCAAAAGCGCTCTCCCTTCCTCTCTCATGGCCGTCGCGGCCAGAACTTCCAGGGGATGCTCCGCCTTGCTCCGGCGGCTGGCTAAGGTGAGGTCATATTCGTTTTCCTCTCACTTCCCTCTCTTCATTTCTCTCACTTTCTCCCTCGTTCATTGTGTAACATCCCCAATTTGGCTAATTTCATTAATTGAAATTAGCAAGTGGTCATAATTATTTGACTAGTTAATTTAATTAATTTAGCGTATTTGATTATATATGATATCTAATTTAATTACTAAACGAGATAAATTGATTGTGTGATTGATTGAATTAAAATGAATAATTGTTGGTTGTTGAGCTATGTCACATTGGGTAGTGCATTAGTAACAATAGGGTGCAATTAGTAAGGGTACGTAAAACAGTCTTTTACATTGTTTTTACTAAACCCTCAGCTGGTCACTCATTAGTTACGACACTCTCACACACACTTCACTCTCCACTAAACAAAACACACACAAACACTCACACAACACTCATTCTCACAAAATCAGAAGATAAGTACCAGTATCTTTTTTGTTTCAGACGATTGTTGGGTACGCACGGCGTATCCCAACTAATGTTGTAAGAACCAGACGGTTTAACCGGTTGGACTGGGAACTGAACACTCCGACGGTTGGTTCAACCCCATTTGAACCACAGACCAATTAAACTGCTCGCCCGAAATGCACTTTTTGATTCTTTTTTAAGGATTAAATATATGTTACCCCCTGCAAATATCCTCATTTTCCATTTACCCCCCTGCAATTTTTTTTTTAAAAAAAACACCTTGCAAATAATAAGTGTTTCTCGTTACCCCCCTCTGCTAACTTTTTTGTTAAAAAAATGATGTGGCAAACAGAGATGACGTCATCACCCCATGTCACCACTGCCACGTCAGCAACCAGTAGATGGCTGCCATGTGGCAGTGTTGTTACACTCAAAGTAAATCTCTAAAATGGCTGGGGTAGGACTTGAACTCACAACCTCTAGTTCAAACACAATGTGAATTACCACTAAACCAATGCTTCACTTCTGATATTATACCAGTTCTTATTTATTTATGTTGTTAAAGTAGTTCTTCTTCAGATCTGCTCCTTTGAATCCTTTATCTCCAGATCTGCTCCTTCGAATTCTTCTTCTCCACCTGCTGCTTCGAATTCTTCTTCAAATCAAGCAGCAGCAAACCCCACACACCATGGAAACAAAACCTCAGATCTGGAAATCGATGGAAAATGAAATGGAAAACCCCACACGTTTGATTTAGTTTGATTTCGTTTTGATTTCGTTCGATTTCGTTTGATTTCGTTTTGATTTCGTTTGATTTCCACCTGCTCGTTTGATTTCGTAAATTTCATCTAGGGATTTCGTTTATGGTTTGATTTCGTTGAATTCATTTTTGGATTTCGTCATATCTTCAATTTGAGTTTTTGGGTTTATTATTGTTGTTGAGGGATGCTGACGTATTGAGTTTCCTGCTGCAGAATCGTTGATGATGAGGAGGGGTGGTGCAGCAAGTTATGGGAGGGGTGCTGGGGATGGAAGTTAGGGAAGACATGGAAGAGTGAGCTGAGGGGGGGGGGGCGTAACTAGAAACATGGCAGCCACATGTCAACTAATCAGCCACGTGTCAAGCCAAGATGTTAACAAAATCTAACAACAATGGGTAACTAGAAACAATTAATATTTGCAAGGTGTTTTTTTAAAAAAAATTGCAGGAGGGTAAATGAAAAATGAGGATATTTGCAGGGGGTAACATATATTTAAGTCTTTTTTTAATTTATTTTTCTCCAAAATTTAATACTTTTATTATTTTTTATTTAATTATTACTCATCTGGTTCAACCATGGTTGAACCGAGTGAACCAATTGAACCATGACCCCGGAGGTCCCTCCGGTTCAATCTCCGGTCTGGTTTTAAAAACATTGATCCCAACGATTTCAACGAAAGACTAATTTTCGCTTGTGCTTATGATCAAATTTCGCATTGACCATCAGCGTGTTTGTCCACTACAAGAATCTAATCCAGGAACACCGAGTCGACCCCCGTGTCCTAGACTAGATAAAGCTACTGAGCCAATTCTGTTAAATATAAGCACTAGTACCCTACTATTACCCTAATAAGTACTTTTTTTATCAAAAAAATACTAGTACTTATTAGGGTGTGCAGTACCCATTCCAACTCATTAACCCATCCCAACCTAATTATTTTGGGTTCTACCCAACCTTCCCACACAAAAAATAGGTAAATGGGACTACCCTAATTAGTAACTCAGCTTCGGGTTAGGACGAGTTCAAGTTAACTCTCGAGTTACTCGTCTCGTCCCAAATACCCGTATTTTTACAAAATTATTATTATATTTGTACTTTTGAATTGTGATAACTTAGTCGGCCGTTAAACTAAAAACAAGTAGTTTGATGTTAAATTTTAACAATTCTAGACGTTAACTTTATAGTTGTACCATCAATATTTCAATATTAGGGTGGTCTAAATATCAATAGAAAGTATACATATTTTATAGGGAAAAATAAAATGTATTTTTCACAAAGTTGGGCACACATCAACGTTACTTTTTTACTTATCTCAAAAAAAAAACGTTACTTTTTTACTTAATTTATCTACTAAATATCGTTGTCTGATATAAATATTTAATTGAACTGAAACCAAAAAAATTTAATATTTTATTATTTATATTTTGCGACAAGTCGGTCTCCTCCTAATTAAACTTGGTTCTAAATTAGTCCATAGCTTATTGGGTTTATTCAAGTTTAAGGACTGGTTAGGTTTAACAAATTGGCCCGATCCAAATTTGGGACCGCGTTAGGGTTAGTTATAACTCGTTCTAACATGTGTCGTGCTCACCCTAGTAGTTATTGTGTAGTTCCTCTTTCTTTCAAATATGATAGTATGCTTGTATCAGTGCTATATGTTGGAATAAGAAACCTTTATATAGAAACAAGATAATTATACGATATATTATATGTTAATAACAAAATTACCCTTGTGATACCTATATTTCATTTGTTAAAAAAATTTAATTAGTTTCTTATTTTTATATTTTTTAGTAATAATTTTATTTTAATCACTTAGATATTGAGAAGCTCTGAAGCCCCAATAATCCATTTTGGCCCAAGTATCCGTATCTGATTCATATCCGACACCGATACGTGTCTGATACAGCCGGATACGTATCCTACAAGTATCCAGTACTTTTTATTTATTTTTTAAAAAAATTTATTTTAGACACGGTATGAGTATGGCTTGGATACTGTTTATCATGGCTCTGATACGGCTTTAAATGATGTGATAAGGGCTTGACACGGCTGGATAAGTGAAATAATACGGAGGGAATAAGGAGGATGCAGGGTGCTGGAATGGCTCTGCAACTAAAGGGAGATAGTAGCTCTGCAACTAAAGAAGAAAGGCGCCACATTACTTCCTCCAAAAGCTGCTATTTTTACCTTATTGGACAAAACAAAAACAACCTTACATCATTTAAATATTATTCTAATGTTTCCATCATAGTCATAGGAGTACAACTTTTGACTCCTGACCAGTCATGTGGAAGTTTATGGGCCGTACTAATTTTTTTCTTCTCTTTGAATTGGGTGAACATATCACGTCAAGCCACTTGTTTCTGATATTCATAGAAACATAATTAAATTTAATAAAAAAATATACAAAATTTAATAAAAAAATATACAAAATTAAATCGAAGTTTTCCAAAGTAGAGACCTAAGGTTGCGACTATTCAAGAGGCAAAGGACTTGAATACGCTAAAACTGGAAGCTCTTCTAAGTTCACGCAGATCATATGAGCTTCAGTTGAATGAGGAAGAACTATAAAGAAGTCAAAGCTATAGCTTTGGAGTCGAACAAAGGGTCTAGTCCCAAGGCGTCTGGTTCTAAGGCAATGCAAGCACTAGTGGAAAAATGGGATTCAAAATCGGACCTTTCGGACATTTAAAGTCGGACATTCACCCGACTTCTATCAAAGCGACTTAAAAAGTATGTTTTTTTAAAGTCGGATTAAGGTCCGACTTAGAAAGTACGTTTTTAAGTCGGATTATTAGTGCGTCCGACTTTAATTATGGCCTGTGGAAAACCTTTTAAAGTCGGATTATTAGTGCGTCCGACTTTAATTATGGCCTGTGGAAAACGTTTTAAAGTCGGGCGTTAGTTGCGCCCGACTTTAAATGTTCCTTTTTTTTAAAAAAAAAAAACTTTAGTTGGTGCTTCAATAACTGAGAGGCTTTCTTACATCAAGGATTAGTAAACTTTAGTTGCGTGAGTACATTACATTGCTCTGACAACCATATAGCCTGTATGGAGGCTCAAATGCACTACAATAACTGACAGGCTTTCTTTTCTTACATCAAGGATTAGTAAATTCCTCAAAATTTCCACAAGAGAAGTTCTAGTTTCACTATGGGCACAAAGATTCAAAAGTAGCCTCTGCAATTGACCTTTATATAATGGCTGCAAAATTTAAATACAAATCATCAGCAATAAATTTGTGCTCCTTTTGAAGAATTTCCTAGTTCCTCTCATTGAGTACTACCTGAACGATGCGAAATAATGCTTCGCCCGGCACCATTCAGGCCAGAACCAGTACCTTCACCATGCCCAGCATGTCTAGAAGTCTCACCTCTGCGGCTTCTGGGATGCATACCAAAGAGGGTACGGCTGTATCGATGTGCAAACCTTTCCCGTAACATATTTGCCTCAGCAAGAAGAGCAGGAGTAAGATTGGCAAGGACAGCATCAGATGAAGTAAAAAGAACCTGAACAAAAAAAACATCAGAGACAAACTCACTTTTGTAAAGCTGGATTCAACTGTCAAACTTGCCTCTTCTCGTAATTCAGAAGGAAATGTCGCAATTATTGAGACTGTATCCATTTCAACAGGTTGCCCTTCCAACTCTTGAGATTGATGTAGCCTATGTGCCTGCTGTTGAGCAAGAACTTCTGCTCTAATATCAGGGGGGAGAGCTGAACATAACAACTACTGATTCAAATCTAAATCTAAATCAAACATTAACAGAGAAACCTAAGAGAAGAAAATACAAAAGCAAAAAAAAAACAGAAAAAGAATAATAAGAACGTATCATTAATTTCTAAACCAATTATTTATCATCCACGTATCATCCTTTGAAAACAAAGAATAATAAGAAAGACTGGACTGAAAAAAAATCATTAATTTCTACTCAGTGAAAATGTCATGCAATTGACAAGAAAATGTTTATAAGAAGCCGAATTCCTACCTGCAATTTGTGGAGAAGAACATGCAGGTCGAATCCAGAAATATTATGTCCAACAAGAACATCACTATCCAGCTTGTGCAATTCTAGCATCAGACGATTTAACAAAGCTCTCTCACTGAAAACAGAGTTAATAAAAGGTCAATCCTAGAAGCAGGCTAGGCATATAATTTTCAAGTATTCAGATCATTATATTACTGAAGCAGGAGTCAGAAAAGTGGCAACAGTTATCCTAGTATAGTAATGTAGATAAGGAAAGAAGCCATACTTCAACATCAATAACCACAATTTCATCTGATAGACTAGCATGAATTCTTCCCATTGCCTATAAGGGAAACAAACAATCATTAAACTGTATCTAGAAACAAACAAAATAAATTGATAGACTAGCATGAATTCTTCTCATTGCCTATAAATTCACTAACATGCCAAAAGAATTACTAGCAATCAACCAACAACAATTGTTAATTGTTATTTGAACCAATTACTATAAGCATAACATAAAAAATCTGAAAGAACTCACTGTAATATCAGCATAACTACTTAGTTTTACTGAACGAACACAAACAAATAGTAAAATGCATCTGAACATTATTAGTCAATTCCAATTTTACAAGCTCAACATTTAAGATTGAAACAGAGGCAAAGGTATCATGGATCACTATCCATCTCCCACTTGAATATGGCAGCCTACCACATCAGTCTGTGCCAGCAATAAAGCATTTTGGTGAAATAAAGACGACTTATTTATCAAAACATGTTTAATTGCAGGACTGATATATCATGCATAATTACTCGAACAAACTTGAACACGCAACACGAAAGACATGCAGACATACCAATTAGGAAGCTTCCATACACATAAAAAAGGCTAACAGAATTGGACAAAAAAAGGAGACAACTGATTTTTAATAAACATAGCAACCCCCTCCTCCAAACACTTGCAAGAAAATTGGAAAAGAATTGAAGTAAAAGTAGAGTTTGGTATGAAGACTTACTGATATGGCAATATGTCTAGTAGTACCAAAAGAAGCTTGGCCAATGTCAGGGTATGTCTCAAGCCAAAGTTATTCCAAAAATGAACAAGATGGAAAGCCCTATCCACCCACCTTCTTTAGCAGCATCAGGGGTAGAAAGGATTCCTACTCCACAATGAACCTTTATGACTTTCACAAACTCCATTAATTGATACACACATACACAGAACCAGAGAGAGTTGAAAACAAACTAAGAGAGGGATGCGTAACTGAGAGTGAATTAGATTGATTAACTGTGTAACTGTTCTTGTAACAGAAATACTAGTATTAAAGTGCTAACTACATCAGCTAAGTAATTAGCTATCCAAATGAATATGAAACTCAAATACATCTCAAATGCAAAATGAAATCACACTAATGGTAAAACAGTAAAGCTGTATCAGTAAAACAGTAACTGTAAAACATGTAAATGACCAATATGACCTTGAGTTACTCTCAACAAAGATCTCAAATTATACTCAATATCCATATCCAAATATCAAAAATATTTTAATAGAAACTAATCAAACTGTTGCAACTTGAAATCAAGCCTATTAACATTGTAAATCATGTAATAATGCTTCATACAACAAGCTTCTGTTCTAAATACCAATGACTTCTTCAAATACAACAAGCTCCAAGGAAAAGTGAGTTATAAGCAATAGATGACTAAATATACAAAATGTTTCTAAAACTGTAACTGATACATATAGAAGGGTTGATACCACAGCCAAGCACCTCAACTGCTACATGACATAATCATTTAGGAAAAGGAAACAAATATCACATCTAAAAATTAGAAAAAGACTTGTGGCCCCTCAACTGCCTGTGTTTGTTTGTGTGCTTTGTATCCCCCCACTAAAGCTGTACATGACATAATGACAAAATGCAACCGGAACAAACTTAAAATGGGAACACAATTACCTCACTAGTTCAAGAAAGAAGCAAACAAGTATTGAATAATAATCACACATTGAAAATCAGTAATTCATATGAAAACTGGAACAAACATTGAAAACCACACCAGTTCAAGAAAGAAGCAAACAAGTATTGAATCTAGAGTTGAAATTCAAGAGTTTTCTTAAGCACTCACATCTCTTCGCATTTGAATTTGATTGAGGCCTTGTTAGCAATTCACTCTGATATATCCATTGGTTTCTAATGATAGAGCTGCACCATTTCAAGTATAAAAAAAGGAAAGCAATTGTCTGCAATGAAAGCCAATTAAGGTTGATTCAGAAATTAAAAAGTGAATCAGCAACGCTCGTCCCAGAGACCTACCAACATGTTCCAATCCATTGGTTGCTAACCTTTCTTTCTGCTTTGTAGCCTCATCTTGAGAAGCCTAACAAAAAATATAAAGCAGGGGAATTATTATACATGTTGAAGATCATTTAGAATTTGTTTTACTGCTCTGCACAAAAAGGTTGTACAACATGTTAAAAATTATTATACATGTTGAAGGGGGAGGGGGGGTGAAGGGAGACAGAGCAGATAGCAATAATTAATAGACATGTGAATGCATAATAATACTAACATGCAAAATTTAAGTTGCATACAAGAGTCATCAAAGGTGGTAAAGAGAGCTCAATCCTGTCATGGTCCCATTTTCCCTTTAGAATGTCAGTGATTACTTTTGGCAAGGGCACTACTTTAGCTGCAACCTATAATGTCGATATAACAAAGACAATTTAGTCATTGATGTTTCTAAAACATTTGATGATTCAAATATTTCCAAAACAACATGTGGCCAACCAATGTAAGAGATAACCAACATAAGAATCCTAGCATGTTTGTTGATAATAGCAGGTAAGCTAAATAATGGGGATAAAGAAAGAATTAGTTACCTTGAGTTTTGTTTTACAATTTACCTCAAGAAGTAAAAACATATGGAAGGACCATGATACTGAAGTTACAATTTTGTGGAAATAGAATGGATGCAATGCACGGGTGACTACAGAATCTATCAACATATTTGTCAATAAATTTTCAAGAATTCATAGATAGTTTCAATAATCTCAAGATCGATGCCAAATGAGGGTCAAACCAGGGAGGATGCATTAGGCCAGTTCCATACTGAATTTACAGATTCATAACACTTGCATAGTTTGTTCAAATGCATATCTCTTAAGTGTGAATGTTTATATGACTATGTTCTACAGCAGTAAGTTTTGATCAGTGTTGTAAGATTGGCTGAGCATTTACAAAGTCTGTCAAATTGGATTTTCAAAACTAAATGTATATAAAGTGAGAACAACTTCATATTTCAAGGAAATGCTATAGTATTTTTGTATAAGTGTTTATGTTGAAAATCATTTGGTGAAGGCAGAGAAACATGTTATTCAATTGAGTAAAAACTAATCATGACTTACAGGTGGACCATAACTGGGATCCTCCTCATTCAGAGGAACAAATTTTGAGTCTTCAATTACCTCTTTAGGAAGTCCTGCATTATGAAGGAATAAATAAAAAAAACATCCAATGCTTAGTACGGTGTTTGTTGAATGAATCTAATAGAAGAAAATGATAATTATCTAACTATCAAGTAACAAAATATGATTATGATATGTCACTGTTGTGGGAGAGGGCACAAGTACCATTCTTAATATCAAAACTAACGAATCCTGTAAACAGAATAACCTTGAATTAAACTACCGAAACTAACATGTTTATTATTTGATGCATGCATTCAAAGATGCTTCAATCAAAATATCAAGCCTTACACTAACATGTTTATTAAACAACAAGAAGGACAATTTTTTAATCCAAAAACATCACATTTCTACACAAATAACCTACTCTCATAACATCAAGTTTCCATAATCCAATTCAATTGCATTCAAACAAAACGAAACAAGACTACATAATGCAGCAGTTAACAAGCTTAAAATCCTCAGCTGAATCTTTCATTAGTTTCTACTTATAATATTTTTATCAAAAAAGACTTACTTTCCTTGAAGACCAAAAGACTTAAATTCATCTCTTCGACGAACACGTCAAGGAACCTTCTTCTCTGAAACAGAATCAGCATTATTGAATTTGTCAACAATTCGCAATTTTGCCTCTTTCTTCTGCTTCCTTTTCTTGCAAACGAAAATAGAATAACTAATCAGAAATTTAACAAATCAAAAACCAACCTTAGGAAATCAGTAACAAAAACTATGTATTTCCAAATGTGTATACCAGCACAAGAACCCCAAAATAATATCCCAGAACAGAACCAACACATAGAAACCCCAACACACAATATTCTCACACTTATTAGTAGAATCACATACACAGATAAATGGAAATGAACAAATACCTAAAACCTCAATGAAGCAGTGAAAACAAACAAACAAGGATGGTGGATCCAACAAGAATCAGATCCAATCAAGTTCAAAAACAAAACAAATCGATTAAAAGGAATCGATTAAAAACAAATCGCAGAAATAAATATTAGTAGGAATCGATTAAAAACAAATCACAGAAAATTAGAGAGAGAGAGAGAGAGAGAGAGAGAGAGAGAGAGAGAGAGAGAGAGAGAGAGAACGAGACCTACCAGCGACGGTGACAGGGAGAGAGACCGTGAATCTTGCAAAATCAGAATGGGAAAACTATCAATTCTAAAAACTCAGAATCAAAAAACAACAAACCCTAACAAATTTCACAAAACAAAGATTTCCGAAAAGAACCAACAAATAGGTAACGAACCCTTATCTATTTGAATAGGTACACAAATAAAGGGATTACCTTTAACAGTAGCGACGGAGGAAGACAACGCGGAGCTTTGGCGGAGGAAGAAAAACCAGAAGCGACGGTGATAGGGAGAGAGACGGTGACAACGAAATAGACGGCGCGGCAGGGAGGAGAGAGCGACGGAGAGAGGGAGCTTAGGGGGGAGAGAGCGATAGGTAGAGATGAACGATGACGGAGAGAGGGAGTTTTTCTGGAGAGCGTGGAACGATGGAAAGCGTGGAACGATGGAAAGCGTATGGAAGAGCTAAACAGATTTTGGTTTTCTGTAAAAAAAATTGTGTTTTAAGTTTTTTATTTTTAGATTAATTATAAGTGTTTTGGTTTTCAGATAGGGAGAAGTAAAAAATAGATTACACATTTCAAGTCGGACGTAGTACGTATCCGACTTAAAAGGGTGAGCGCCAGAATTTTTACCCTACGTTTATTACAAAATTGCCACCGCCTCCACTTTTTAAGTCGGATATTTGGGGGTCCGACTTAAAATCACCATTCTTTTCTTGTTTTTGCACTAGTGAAGTAGAACTGTCTACATACGAGGTGTCTTTTCGTAGCGAGTCTACTGCATCAGAAGATAAGATGTCCTTCTACTGAGGTGGCTTAAGCTACTGAAGATGAAACAAAGGAGACATCGAAGACACTTTAAAAAGAAAGAATCCAAGAAGAAAACCAAGTCTAGAGACAAATCCCAAGTCACTTTGTTTCGAGTGCAAGAAGCCAGGGCATTACAAATCAAAATGTCCAAAGTTTTCTAAGGAGAAACCAAAGAAGCATGATTTCAAGGGCAAGAAGAATGGGCTCATGACAATATAGGATGACTAAGAATCTTCATTGTCTAATGAGGACGAACCGTTGGCGATGATGACGGGTCTCGCAAACACAATCAGAATCTGATTTTGATGTAAAGAGATATATTTTGAATACACTACTGTTGATTACAAAAAGAGTAAACCCTCAAATTTGTTCCTCAACTATCACCCACTCTCCAATTTAGTGCCTAAATAATTTTAAATTCATCCACTCAGTCCATGAACTATAATGACAGTGTCTCACACATCAAATGACCAAAATGACTATTTACCCTTATAAAATGATGTTTAAGGTTTATATTTTGTGTGAAATTTGATACATAAATATTGATTAAATATAAGCTTAATCTTTATAATTAGCCCCTGTTACACTCAATGTCCAGCTCCGCTGTGGATACATATTGTTTTTACGGATGGTCCTCGAGTTGGTTTATGATTTGTAAGGATTATAGAAGAAAAGGAATGAAATTTAAGTTAATTAGCAAGCATTGATAAAAACAAGGTAACAAAGTGAAGAACAAAAATTGAAAAAATGGGAAAGAATAGAAATGGAAAAGAAGACGCCACACTCTAGATAGTGATAAGTCAAGCGAGGATTCGCCACAATGGTATGGAAACATTTTTTGGTCTCAGAATGAGACCGGGACTGTTGAGGACTGCGAGACTTGAAGAGTCGGCATCATTGAGAGAGAGAGAGAGAGAGAGAGAGAGAGAGAGAGAGAATTTATTAGTTTGGGTTAGTTGCTCGCTAACAAGTAGACTTTATGACTGTCATGTTTTTATTTTGGTATTAGATGTTAAATGCGTGATTTTGAGGCTTTCCATTACTTATGGATTTTTGATTGCATGATTTTATTTGAGGATTTTTCTAAAGTAATATTTGATTTTTGGGACAATTAATTTGTGTGTTATCAAGCATTTTATTTTATTTATTTATTTTGCAAATATTCAATAATTAGATCCACATAACTAGGCGTTACAATTTTAAGAACCAAGAAGGTTCACCTAAGAATCCAAGAGAGACAAAGCTTCAAAGCTCACAAAGGAGTATTTCTTATTTATCAAATTCAAAAGTTACAAAACAAGGAGAAGACAAAGCTATTGATAGCCATGATGTTCATCAAAGGCTCCTAAAATTTTCTTTTCTAGTTTGATGGCTAACCCTAGTTTAGGAGAGACTAAGCATGTGCTACTAGCACCCCCGCTAAATATTATTTGAAACTAACAAATCCAATTAAATTAGCTCTTATTACAATATTAAACTAACTGAAATAAAACAAAGTACTAATGTAATTAAAATACTAAAAAGAAAAACAAATATTCCATGCCCCCGTAAAAGGCTCATCAAAAAATTGGACAAGTTGAACCAATTTGGAGCTTGATTATTTTGAAATTGGTTTGAGTGTGAAAAGATACCTGACTTCTTTGTCACATGTTTGTTTAGCCTTCTTATACTTGGGGCTTTTCATTGGGCCCCTAGACCTCGTACTGTTTCATTAGGTCCAAGGCCCATTAGGTCTCCATCACACGTCTCAAAGATTTTGCAAAAATATTTATAATAAGACCATGCAAACCCAATGAACCATTATTGATTAATACATTCTTCCTCATATTTCCCTATATCTTTTAAGGTATAATTATCTTTTCCAAGCTTGGGAAAGTAACCACTCCTCAATGACATTTTCCTTCAGTTAGAAGAGATGTGAACAAAGGAAACAATTAGAAGAATCCAAGACTTGAATCTACAAACCAACTTAGAGGAAGGTATTAGAGTGGTGGATGGTCATGTCTTCGAAATTGCATATAAGCACTCATTCTATGCTTTAGGGTTCAACAACTTTCTCGTTTTCCTATTGCCAATAAGCTTAAATTGATGACTTGCATTCTTCTTTTGGAAGAACTTCTCTGCACTTGGTGGTTATTTTGTGAGTTTCCTTTGTTATTTTATCATCAACGTCTTGCACGAAACAATTAATACAACTTGGAAGAATTTTAAGATTATCATTAAAGCAAGTATCCAAGATTACTCTCTTATCCCCCTCTCTTACATTATGCTCTTTTACATTTACATCCTTCTTAAATCTTTTTTTTTTTGTAAAATAAATCTCATTTGTTTCTTCTAAAATAAGGTCCATGCAACTTTTCTAAAGAACAATCCTTTTTAAAGAATTATCGGCGACTTTAAAACATCATACGGTACTAACTAAATAGCTTGAGTCACTTTCTACTTAATTAAAAATATTATAATACAAAAGTCCATTTTATACAAATTAAATTAACTCTACTTAAATAAAACTCTATTTAAAAAGTGCACATCGACTACTCTAATAGAAATTTATTAATAATATCTCTACGGTACTCCCAGCTAGTTAATTGTAAAAAAAATGAAATAAAAGGGATAAGATAAAAATCTCACCAAGTGTTCCCGACGCACACACACCCGACATCTAATTAACAGACAATTACGCAAAAGGTAATATTCATGCAACATGCACAATCAACGGATACAACAACAAAACGGTTAGCACACCAAACATACACATCAAATTCTACAACAACAAACATATCAATTCAATCCATATGAAGATGAGACCAATCCAAACTCAATCACGCATACCTAAATCAGGGGATCACTATGCAATCCTCGTCAAACCCAACTCTAAGACGCGTAACGTCACTCTTGTTAACCTCGACTCGCTACTAACTCATCCACCATCCAACGTCATACTCAAATCATCAGCTACTCTATCGATACATCTGGATCCATCTATCTTTGAGTAAGCTGGATGCGAGTGCCCTCAACATCCCAAACAATAGATAGAGTCTAGTTAGGCTATTTAGTGGTTTGTGAGACACCTCAGCGGTACTCTGCCTTTACATAAGATCTCCCCCTTCCTCCAACGCCACCCGCAAGGCCGAGTCGTGCCCGTCATTGTGTTGTGGCTTAACCATTAGTTTATTTTCGGTTGAAGTTAGCAATGATTTTGCCCATAGCCACAACACCGTTTGAAAGGATGAATGATTGGCTAGTTTTTTTTTCACAAAGAATGATTGCATAGTTACTTATATTGAGAATGGAGTGATTATTAATATTGACACCGAGTTGATCATTCAACGATTTCAAAATACAAAATCGCATAAAGGACAATTGTAAATATGTATGTAATCTTTTTGACTAGTTTTATGATTCGAACAATTATGTCTTTATTTTTATATATTCTAATTTAAATTGTTATTAAGTTAAATAGCCTGACCACCCTGGACCAGGATCCTAGATACACTATTGATTATGAGAGTACTAATTTCTTTTCTTGCTCAAAACATGATATGTCTGCATTGCATACAGTTTTGTTGGTCCGAAACTAGGTGTTTTTATACCGAATTTGGGAAATTACATTGATCTTGGACCACAAAATTCCACATTTGTCATAACCATGATTTTCAGGTGCAAATTGATGTTGGATCATGTTAAAGCTTGGAAGAATGAGTTGAGTTGCTAAGAGGTCTACCGTGCACCCAAGGATGCATCTGCCGAGCATTTGGAGCGCCTACTACTTCAAAGATCTGCTACAAAGCGCCCCAGCACTTCTGCATGCGTTTCGGGCGCTTCTGCATCTGCTGATTCTGTCTGACATGCGCCCAAGCGCTTCTGCATGCGTTAGGGGCACTTTTACATCTGATGCCACTTTTTGCCATGCGACCAAGCGCTTCTGTCAAGCGCTTGGGTTGCTTTCTTATCTGGTGTTTCTGTCTGTCATGCGCCCAAGCGCCTCAGTCGTGCGCTTGGGCGCTTTTGCTCTATAATTGTACTGAATAGACACACATCAATCAAACCAAAACTCTATGTTTATTTTTATCTATCTTCTTTATCGCATTTTTATCTTTATTTTTATGCATATGCCAGTAGTATAATCCAAACCTCGCAAACCCCCTCACCCAACCTGGCCCTTTCTAGAGGAGTCAGGATACCCACAGTCAAGGAGCAGAGTTCCCTCCTTGGCGCAATCGCTTGAAGAACAGAGGAATCAAAACACTTGTTCAAACTTCTAGCCAAACCCACGGCTAGGACCAAAGAGTTTGACACAGGACAACAAATTGGCACGTCCGGTGGGACTAGAACGGGTGAACAGACCATTGCATTTGATTCGCTTGGACTGGATTATCATTGGCGTATGTACTTACGCTCTGGTATGAACTTAAGCATGGAGTCACCTTCCGCATCAGAGAAGGCAACTGCTGCCAAAGGCAAAACAATGGAGCCAGTAGGTGCTTCGGGAAATAATACTGCAACGGTTACTGCCAAATCGAGTGAACGACCTCACCAAGAGGGGGAACCCGTGGTCTTGACCACATCATTCATTCAGCAACAGATGGATATGGGGATACACGATATAATGTTCCAAGTGTCCCAACAATTGGCTGACATATTTAAACCTATGGTGCACAGTGAGGTGCAACAGGCTAAGGAATTGGAACAAAGGCATGCAACGCAAGGTAGCAACACTACTAACCCCATTTTCCCAGGCCAATCACAGGGAGGACATCCTACTTCTCTAGGAGGCACGCATCAGTCCATGTCATACGCCAATCCTATTGGAACTCAGCAGACATCCTCCTATACTTCTATGGGAGGCATGCATCAGTGTCCACCGAGTGGGAGTTTGACTGGGCCTCAGCAGGCGTCCTCCCACCATCAGGTATGTCCAACTTCTGTAATTCCTTAGCCTGGTACTTTTGCCACTGCCAATATTGGGGGGAAATTTTTGGCCAATGTTGCTAATGCAGCTTCTCTCTAGCACAGGACAACAAATTGGCACGCCCAATGGGACCACCTCGTAGAACATCCATAGGATGGTCCTTGCGGCAAACCCATCGAGCCTACTGCCTCGAGCGGCCTTTTGGCCAATTGCTCTTGTCCCTGCGGAAGAAATAAAAGGGAAGTGGTACTGCAAGTGGCACAATTCGTTCAATCATGTTACTTCGAATTGCATTATCTTCCGCCGAGCTAGTTAAGAGGCCATAAAGAAGGGGGGTTCAGAATGGCCGACAAGGGGACACAGGAGATGAGTATTGATACTGATCCTTTCCCCAATGTGAACATCGGCATGGTCTTCTTCTCAGGGAGCGACCGAGGGAAATGAAAGAAGAAGTACACATGGGTTCCCAAGAAGGAGGATCCCCCAGAATAGAAGGTATCTGTCTTCGAACGATTGGGGTCACCCCCGAGAGGATCTACGGTGGCAGACCGTATGGAACTGGTGCAAGAAAAGTTGCAACTGGGAGGACCGAGCCAGCCTCAAAGAACCCAAAAGAAACTCCCAAAGCCAGGAAAGCTTGTTCAGGATCTCAGAGAGCTACATGTATACAAGCTTAACCCTGGGAGTAACCCTGGGAGGAGTGCACCTTGGACCAGAGATATGAGAGAACGACTCCAGCGTGTCTCACACGGGGGGCATGGTAGGCCAGCCGATGATCCCATTGGGCAAGCCACCATGCCAAACCTAGGCAAAGAATCTCATCCCAAAGAGGAAAGAAGGGTAGCGAAGGTCACCGAGGCCTAAGGCTCAACATCAGTGGATATTACTGTACTGAATAACCGCGAATTAAGGGCTGTCAGAACGGTGAAACCACCATCAGAAGTGCCACAAGGCCAATGGATGACACAAGCAGCAGTGGAAACACCGGCCCCTGGGGTTGCCTCCAAATATTGTTCACAGAAGAAGAGGCAACAAAGGGCGGGGGCTTATAATAGAATGAGGGAGACGCTTCAGATGCTCACCTCGTCCAGAGAAAGGAATGCCCAGAACACCCCCGCAGTCACTGTGGCTACGGCTTTGAAACAGGCCTTCCCAAAATTGGCCGAGGAAACAGCTCCGGGGTGTTGCGCCCGAAAAATCCGGTTTGGGACTTTTCGTTTGACGACGTGGAAAAAGTTTGGAGCCGCCACCAATATTTTAATTTGAAGACCAAAACATTGAAAAAAGGTCTTTTAAACAAGGCAGATGGTCTTTTGAAAACTAGAGATGTAGGTTCGGGGGTCGGTTAGTTACGAGGAAGGTATTAGCACCCCGCACCTCCTTTCTACCGAAAGGGAACCATTAACTTTATGTGTGGTTTAGACAAAAGTTCGAGTTGAAAGCAATTTATTCTACTTCTTTTCTTTTCTTTTCTTTTCTTTTCTTTTCTTTAAGGTTTGTTTTATTGAAAACGGGAGGGAAGAGGAATATTTTTTGGTTATCTTTGAAAATCAAGACAAAACAAAGATTTTTTAAGAGTGTGCTTGACGGGACAGGACCCCGCTCCTACGTACCCTCACTGGAAGAGGGATCAAAGCTACGTAGTTCTCAGTTTTTGGTTTTGAAAAAGGATTGAGCTTTCGCAAAGACCAAACAACAACGGTTAGAATGGTCTCGCTACTAACTCCTTTTGAAAACAATATCATCATTAACGACCTAATCGGCAACGGCGCGATTGGTGTTTAATGACAATTGGTTTATTTTTGAGAAATGAATAAGTTTTCGAAAATGGGATAGAGATTTTGCGAAGACCGAACAACAACGGTTAGAATGGTCTCGCTACTAACTCCTTTTGAAAACGATATCATCATTAACGACCTAATCGGCAACGGCGCGATTGGTGTTTAATGACGATTGATTTATTTTTGTTTTGAAAGTAAAAGTTTTTTTTTTTGTTTTGAAATGATTTTAGGAAATGGGTTTTAGAAAAGGAGTAGAACATTTCAAGTCAATTCTAAATCCATAACTAAATGCAAATGAATGAATAATACTCAAGCAAACATGAACATATCATTCATTAACCAAGATTAAACATGCCCATACAATCAAAGGATTCAATTATTAAAGATGCAAAACAAAGTTCTCAAAGTAATTGTGTGTGTGCAAGAAGGATTGTATTTACCCTAATGGCTCTATGCTACAACATGCATGAGACTTACGTCTCCATTAGGAGGTCATACAAGTGGAGAGTAGGGCACACAATCAAGTCAAGACATTTACATGGCATCAAGAACAAGTGAATACAATTGATTGTAAACATAGAGTATTCTAAGTTAAATGATTGAATATGTAAGCAAGGATGCATGATTAGGTAAGCATGTAAGTGCATGAGTGTACAAGGAATGGATGCGTAGCACTTTATTTATGAATGGATGGCATACAAGGATGCATAAGAGGATGCAAGAGATATAAGCATATGAGGATGCATGAGAGTGTCACATAAACTAAGTATGAATGAAGATGCATGAATGTGAAAATGTTTTGGGTATTTTTTCAAGTTGATAAGTTGTAAAACTTTAAGTAAGAAGTTAGTGAAAAGTAAAGTAAAAATGCATGAAGTAAATGGTAATTATTTAATGAGACGGTAAAGTAAAAATGCATGAGGTAAATGGGAAGTGGTAAAATCTTTTTTATGTTTTAGTAAAAAATTAATGAAGTGGTAAAAACCAAAGTAGTAAAATATTTTTATGTTTTGGTAAAAAGTTAATGAATGGTAAAGTAGAATGGTAAAAAGTAAATAAACACTAAAACCAAGTTGAATCATATAGAGCAATCCTTTCACTTTGAGAAAAGTGCACTAGGCACTAGTGAGAATCAACTCGCCTATCATCAACAATTTACAATAAGCAAACTAAGACACAAGAATAAGTGGACACACAAACTAAATTGAGTCATTTCTAGCAATCTTCACCACTTAGGTCAAGGTGCACTAGGCACTAGTGGGAATCATATTGCTAGATCATCAACCAACAACAAAAAATAACATCTAACACTAAAATAAAATATTAACAACAAGGTTAAACATCACCAAACAAAGAACAACAACAAAATCAACTTGGAAATATTTTTAGATCTATAAGCATGCGAACCAAAGGAAACATAGATCGACATTTTATTTAATAAAAAAAAACCAAAATTAACACAAAGCAACATAGATCTTGTAACATCCCCAATTTCGCTAATTTAAAATATTTAAATTAGCAAGAGGTCAAGATGATTAATTAGCATTATTGATTAATTATGATACGGTGAGTTAATTGGATTTTAAGCAAACAGGAGCGCAGGGGTATTTTCGTCTTTTCCACACATTAATGAGTTTCGGCTAAACCATCCTCCACAGAACATAACTATATGCAATATGTGATTATTGTATAAGTATTGTTGGAATAAAATTGACTTAAAAAGAAATTAAGAAAGTTTAAGCAAAATTTGGACATAGGGGCACTATGGTCATTTCACCCATTTAAATGAGAAACCCCCCCCCCCCCCCCAGCTGAACCAAAACAAAAACACCTTCATCACCATCATTTCCAGAAACTGAATCCTAGAGAGGGATTAGAGAGGAAAGGGTGAGAGAGCTAGAGGAGGAAGAAGGAAGGGGATCTTCCACACCCCTTGATGCATGCTTGATCTTTGACCACCATTCTTCACCATTTTCTTTGCTCTTCCCATTGATACGAGTTTCTGAACTAGCAACCCATCCCAAGCTCAGATTCTTCATTTTCGTTTTTGGTTCATGATGCCTACTTGGAGGCTTTGCATGTCTAGCTTAGGAGTGGATTCAAGGTTTAAGAACTTGCATGATGAGCCTAGAGCAATATTCAGGTGCTAGGACAACAACATAATGGATTGGAGCACCTTTGAGGAAGGTTCTGAAGCTAGAAGTGATTCGGATTCATTTTGGGTAGTTGATGGAGTTGAACTTCGAAGTTGAGATTGAAGTTGCAAGTGCAACACAAATTCTGGGTAAAAACAGTTTGGGGACCCTTCATTGTTTTTAATCGTATCTCACTGTACACTACTCCGATGATCGCGATTCTTGTCCCTCTGGAAACTAGACACAAAGATCTTCATTTTGGGCACAAGAACCGTATGATTTCATGGAGAAGTGAAGGAGATATCATGTCCCCAAATTTCGGATTCAGACTCAAGCACTGTCCTGGACCAGTCACCTTGTTTCGGGTGTATCTCCCAAGTTACTGGATGCATGCGTATGAACCTTTGACCATCAGAAAGTAGATAAAATTATATACACAATGGGCACTGGTTTGAAGGGTTTTGGCCATGATTTGACTAAGATACGGGTGTTACAAAACTGCTCACTGATTCTGGAAAATGGATGCGAAATTGGAAATGTTGGTTCCTCAAATTTCGGATCGAATCGCCAAAGTTCGAGAGACGCCAATTCCGTAGTCAAGGAGGAAGTTGAGTAGCTGGATTTGTGATTGGTTTCTGTTCCGAAGTTCAGTTTCGAGTATCGGACGAGTTCGGTGCGAGTACGTGATTACGGGGATTGTTCGAGTGGTTACGGTTCGTGAGGACATGATTTCTCGCGAGGTCGTCAAATCGGTGAGTTCTATACTCGCTTAGGGACGTTTTGTTGTCGAGTCATGTTATTTTCTGAAATGATACCATGGAAAATCCGTTTTGTGAAAACTTAACGAAAACGTTTTTATCGAAAAACCGTAAATAGCATAATTGCTCGGATTGTCGATTTATGATATATATTGTTTGACTGTTTAATCGCTTTCCCTGGTCTGGAATAATAACTGTTATGTTGGGATATCGATCTGAACGAAATTGGAATCGGAACGGAATGGAATTTACTCATGAAAAGTCTGTTTTCTGGAAAACGGATGGAGACGCACGGATTGTGTGCCTCTGTGCACGGGTCGTGCGCCCCCATCTGGTGTTACACGAACTGAGTTTTTAAACACACACGGATTGTGCGCCTAGTCACACGGGTCGTGTGTATCCTTCTGGAACTTTTATTCAACAACGCCCGGATCATGCGCCTAGTCGCACGGGTCGTACGTATCTTTCTGGAAATCTTTTACATCTTTGTTCAACAGCGCACGGGTCGTGCGCCTACACGCACGGGTCGTGTGAGACTTTCTGATCTTCAAATTCAAAGTACCTTTTTATCCGTTCCAAATGATTCCAATTCCCTTCTAATCCATTCCCCAAAGTCCCCCAACGATGTAAAGATACCGATGTCATGAGATTGAACATGTTTACTAGAAAACTTGTGTATTATGAACAAAATGGAAGACCATACTTAGAGAATGCGAGAGAACATATGTCAAGAAATAATAATAATACACGGTACTTGACTGATATAATACACGGTACTTGACTGATATGATACACGGTACTTGACTGATATGATACACGGTACTTGACTGATATGATACACGGTACTTGACTGAAATGACTAACGGCCCATTGCGGGTACATGGTTATATAATGTATAATAAATACAAGAGGAAAAAGGGTGACGACCCTTAGAGGTTAGCATACTAGGGGAGGGGAAGTCATGAGCCCCAAAACCTAGACTCAAGACTGTTTCACCCACTAGAAATAGCGGGATGGGTTCACCAAAGTCAAAGAAGTGCCTATAAAATAGGTAGACTGAGGTGTTATGCTAAAAACATGGAACAAAAGATTGTATGATTCATGTGTCGCTTAGGAGGGCCATGAGCATAAAGGTTACAGGAACTTAATATATTTCCACGTGGTTGCTTTTTAGGACAACGAGTTCAAAGTAAAGCATAATGAACCGCTAGAGTTAGTAAGGGGTCTCAATAGGACTCACTGAGATAATGTTTATCTCACCCTTCATATTTGTGGTTTTTACAGACAAACAGGGGAAAGAAAAGGCGACGAAGCACGATTAGCCGGTGCGACTCTTGGAGTCATTGAAGACCGAGTTTCATGTTTTAGACCTTTGTCCCATTATTGTCTCTATGTTATCGATTGTATAACTTTCATTGGTTAAGTTGTAAAATCGTTTCCGCTACTTTATGTTTTGAGTATTGAACACCAGGATTTTGTACAAGTCTTAAGTTTTGAAACTTAAGCATATTCAGGAAGTTATGAGGTTCAGAGAACCACTTGATTTGTATTATCGAAAGTTTTAGTTGTGTTCAATATTTCATTAACAGGAAGTTACTCTGATGTATGCCATTTAGTGCATTTCGGTGATTCTATATGTTAGAATTTATCGGGGTGTTACAGATCTATTTTTTTTGCAAGGATTCATATGATTAAGCAAGGAAGTGCAACAAAATCATATCAATCCTAATTTTTTTATGATATGCGAAATGCTAAAGCCCATAAACAACAATTTTATTTATGAAATCTAGTGCAAAATATGTAAAGATGCAAGGGAAATTATTCAAGTAGAAGAATAACTCCTTCAAGGCCAAGGACTCATCTCAAACACCCAAAGCTCCCTAAGTCTTTGTCAAAATGTTTGAAATGGATCCTCAAAGCAAACAAACAATCAAGAAGGAGTTTGGAGTAGAGGAGAGATTATGCAAGAAAATTAAATATGAGGTGCAAAGCTTCAAGGATTACCTCAAAACTACAATGAAATGAAGAAGGAGATGATAAGCTCAAAAATTGCTAGCTCTTAGCAATTTGATGATGCAACCTTGAAGAGAATGGAAGGAATGATGGTGATCTAACAAGAAATGGAGGATTTGATGGTTGATTTTTGAAGAAAAATGGGTGAGGGAGAAGAGGATGGTTTCGCAAGAAGAGAGGAGAAGGGAGAAGCTTTGGTGTGCTAGGGTTTTGTGTAGGAGAATGAGAGGCTAAAAGGATCCAATGAGAAGCAAAAAGAGAGGTATTTATATAAGGGGATTAGGTCTAGGGTTAAAATGGTAATCAAGCAATAAAAAGGAATTAATATTCAGCTGAAAATAAAATAGAAATAAATAATTGAACTTGGGCACCAAGCAAATGGGTCATTTTGGTCATTGTTCTTGAGAGGTGCTCTAGGATTGAACTTTGATTTTGAATGGAGGGTTGAGATCACTTATCACATGGATTGAGGGTGGAGAGAAAACACAAAATGGAGAGTATGGGAGAGGGAGAGGTGTCGCATGGAGAGAGAATAAAAGAAAAAAAATGAACTTTTATTTATTTTGGGAATGGAATTCTCATGTGTGGTAGGGTTAGGGGTATTATTGAGATGGATGGTTCTCAAAGAGGAAAATTTGTGTTTTCTTATGAAGAGGTTAGTGTAAGTGAGTGAGGTAATTTACCAAAGAGGGCATGAATCTTCATGAGAGTGAATGAGAATTGGTGATATGCACCAAAGGAGAAGGTTTAAGGATGGTACAAGGCATATTCCTTCAAGATAAGGAATAATAGTACAATAGAAGAGTGTGGAAGAATTTTGTGAGAGGGAGAGAGAGAGAGGGGATTTCGAAATTGTGAGGGGGAGAGAGAGAGAGAGAGAATTTCGAAATTGTGGGGGGAGAGAGAGAGAGGGAGGAAAAAAATTTGTTTTTGGTCTTTTGTCTTATTGAGGACACTTCCCCCTTTTTTTTGAGTTTTTGAATTTTGGGCATGGAAGATAATGGGAATGCAACTATTGAAAATTGTGTTACATGTTTTTGGGCACCATAAAATATTCCCTGTAGTCACCCATGACAATAAAAATTGTCACTTAAGAATTGAGGAATATTTAATGGTCCTTTTTTTTTATTTTTCTATGCACTAAAAATGGAAAAATACATTTTTAATTATTTTTGACTAGGGTTTTCTTTCTAAAAAATTGTACAAAAATTATCCTTGATAGAATAAAAATGTACTTTTTGTGGATGTGCATTTTTGGCGAGAAAATCATCTTTTTGCGAAAATGACCAAAATGTCCTTTTTGACCCTAAAACCCTAATTTGCCTAAAAAGTGCATTCCAACCCTAAAAATGATTTTAAAGACCTTGGAATGACTTCTAGGACCCAAAATGCAATGCATGATGCTCTTCATTCTTCAATTTATTTATTTTTTGTGGAAAATTAGGGTTTTGACCTAAGCCGGACAAAATTAGGGTATGACAGCTACCCCCCTCTTTATCTGAACTTTAACGAGGAATATGAATCGGCCGAAACATATTCCAAGGAAAAATGAAGATAAAGAATTCAGAAATTATACCGATTTTGTCTACTTAGGGAAACCCGAATTTTCCTCTTTTTTTCTTTTTCTATTTTTATTGGGTGTTAGCCCGAGGTGAATGCAATAGATGAATCGTCAACTCTTAGTAAGCAGGAAACTAAATGGTGCCAACCCTCAATAAGCTAGCGGAAAGCAATAAAGAAAGCAATAAAAGGGAAGCAAAAAGGGTGCCGGCCCTCGTTAAGCCGGCGACGGAGGTTGCCTAAAGCCTTTTAACGAATCGCGAATGATCCGAGCTTGCACTTGGGCCTGGGAGCACGTGGGCTCCAAAGGGGTGGTCTTGCGAGCGACCAGGGGAGGGTACTATATCAAGTCCGGATCTCGATATTTCCCTAGGAATGCGCCATGTTTTAGGCTAACACAGCTATCCTCTTCGACTAGACCTATTGGGTCAGGGGGACTTACCTGCAGCTCGAATACAAGGTGAAGTCAATCTTGCTGGGGACACGTGGGTCCAGAGGGGATTCCAAAATCCAGTTGGTTTCCTTTAGTCGGTCAATGCTTCCACACCGATCCAGGATGCCTGCTCAGGTTAGCGGACTTTTCTTCAGCTTTCTCTTGATTGATGATCAATACCATTGCACTGATTCAGGATGTCTGCTCAGGCTAGCGGACCTTTCTTCAGCTTCCTCTGATGGATGATCAGTGCCATTGCACTGATCCAGGATGTCTGTTCAGGTTAGCGGACCTTTCTTCAGCTTGCTCTGATTGATGATCAATGCCATTGCACTGATCCAGGATGTCTGCTCAGGTTAGCGGACCTTTCTTCAGCTTTCTCTGATTGATGATCAATGCCATTGCACTGATCCAGGATGTCTGCTCAGGTTAGCAGATGCAAGACATGGTGCATGGAATACGAATGCATGCTATGCAAAGTCCGTTATGCGAATGCATGTCATGTGAGTGCATGCGATGTGATGATTTAGTGGAATGATGAATGCAATGGGATGCTATTCTTGATTCTTCATTTCTTTTGTCAGCTTTCTTTTTTCTGACTGTTTGTTTTTTCTTTTGCTCTTTTGCTCTTTTGGCTTATTTTTGCTGGTTCAGCCAACCCGCGACACTCATGGCACGAGACTGAGGAACCCACTGGAATTGCGGGGCTCATGGGCCGAGTGCATGTTGGCTTTGACTTCGCCGTTTGAAGCAATCGTGAGTGCAATCGCTTTCTCTTGCATGATTAACTGGTTTTGGGGAATTGCTTTTTTCCGCGACCTTTAGGGACTTTGCAATAATTGTAATGCTGCATGATTTATGCACATGTTTTACAGGTCATCATCACCATCATTATAAAACGTTTATTTTGAGCAAAAGAAGCAGAAAATAAAGGAGTGAACAGATATGAGAAAGTTGAACTTTATTAATGTGGAAACCGGTCGCACAAGAAGTTACGCCGATTGTTTATTACACTTGAAAGTTTAAACTATAAAAAGACACGAAAAAAGAGAGAAGTTAAATTCTGACTGTCCGTCTCTGTGGAACAGTGCTAAACACTTATCCTTGACCTTGATCATCCCCTCATCCAAGTTTTCAGAGGAGTGGTATGCCTTTCTTTACTTTTCATGCCCAAGTTTTGTGACCCTAATTTTTTCCTGGATCGCCCTTTGCGGGTTTTCAATCCACCGGGTCGCTCTGATTTTGCCTAGGCCGCCCTTTCGGGTTTTCAACCTAGCGAGCTAACTCTTACTTGGCTTGTCTTTCTCTTTTTTTGTCTATTTCTTCCAGGCATAATACTTCTTCACTTGATCGGAATTGACTGGGTTCCTTAAATCCTCTCCGTCCATATTCGTGAGTATCAGTGCTCCTCCAGAAAAGGCTTTCTTGACCACATACGGGCCGTCATAAGTGGGTGTCCATTTCACTTGGGGATCAGTCTGGATGGGCAAGATCTTCTTAAGCACCAAATCTCCCTGCTTGAATTCACGGTGCCGGACTTTCTTGTCAAAAGCTGTTCTCATTCTCTGTTGGTACAGTTGCCCATGACACAAAGCCGCAATTCTTTTTTCCTCAATGAGGTTTAGCTGATCCAGACGAGCCTGCACCCACTCTGCTTCTTCCAGTTTAGCTTCCATGAGTACCCGTAGGGATGGTATCTCAACCTCGTTTGGGAGGACCGCCTCTGACCCGTATACCAGAGAGAAAGGAGTTGCCCCAGTTGAGGTACGCACTGAAGTACGATATCCATGCAAAGCAAAGGGAAGCATTTCATCTTGATGTTCTTGTTATGATGTTCTTGTTAGCTGCCTCCACTGCTCCATTCATCTTGGGCCGATAGGGGGAAGAATTATGATGCTGAATTTTGAACTCTGCGCACAGGTCCTTCATCATTTTGCTATTCAGATTGCTGCCGTTATCTGTGATGATCTTGTTAGGAAGACCAAAACGGCAAATCAGATCCTTCTTCACAAATTTGGCAACCACTGAACTGGTTACACTGGAGTATGAGGCAGCTTCAACCCACTTCGTGAAATAGTCAATGGCGACCAAGATGAAGCGATGCCCATTTGATGCTTTGGGTTCAATGGGACCGATGACATCCATTCCCCACATTGAAAATGGCCAGGATGCAGTCAGAACATTCAACTTGGCAGGCGGCACATGAATGTGGTCAGCGTAGATTTGGCACTTGTGGCACTTTCGGACAAAGCTGTAGCAGTCACCTTCCATCTGCAACCAGTAATAGCCCGCCCTTAAAATCTGTCTAGCAATAGTATGCGCACTGGAATGAGTTCCGAATGAGCCTTTGTGTACATCTTTCATGATTCTTTCAGCTTCTTCTTTATCAACACACCTTAAGAGGACCATGTCATAATTCCTTTTGTAGAGAACCTCACCGCTGAGGAAGAAACTCCTTGACAGTCGCCGAAGAGTTCTCTTGTCATTTTCAGATGCCCCAGGAGGGTATTCTCTGCTGATGATGTACTGTTTGATATCATGATACCGAGGCTTGTCATCCGGCTCTTCGTCTATGGCTGTGCAGTAGTGATGCGCAGGTAGACTCCGGTGCTGGATTGTGACACGAGTGAAGCTTTTATCACAATTGATATTGAACATGAATGATAAAGTTGCCAATGCATCAGCCAGCTGGTTTTCGCTTCGAGGGATGTCTTTGAAAGTGATTTCTTCAAAAGACTCCATCAACTCTTGCACATAAACACAATAAGGAATCAGTTTGGGATCTCTGGTCTCCCAATCGCCTCTTACTTGATGAATAACCAGGGCTGAATCTCCATACACATCTAGCCTTTTAACTTTCCATTCTAGGGCTGCTTGAATACCCAAGATGCACGCTTCATAATCTGCTATGTTGTTTGTGACATAGAAGCTCAACCTTGCAGTGACAGGAACAAAGCGATTGTCAGGAGATATTAACACAGCACGTGCCCCATGCCCCCATACATTTGACGCACCGTCGAAGATCATTCTCCACCTTTCCCTTTCTTGGGACTTCCCCTCATCAAACAGTGCCATGATATCTTCATCAGGAAAATCATGCTGCATTGGTTGGTAGTCTGGAATCGGCTGACATGCCAAATACTCAGCAAGCGCACTACCTTTAACTGCTTTTTGTGTGACATACAGGATATCGTATTCTGATAATTGCATCTGCCAACGGGCAATTCGTCCTGTAAGAGCTGGCTTCTCAAATATGTACCTGATTGGATCCATTTTTGACACCAACCAAGTGGTGTGACTCAGCATGTACTGCCTTAAACGGTGAGCAGCCCAAACTAGAGCACAACAAGTCTTTTCCAGCATAGAATATCTTGTCTCACAATCGGTGAACTTTTTGCTAAGATAGTATATGGCATGCTCCTTTTTCCCGGATTCATCATGCTGCCCCAACACACAGCCCATTGAATTATCTAGCACTGTAAGGTATAAGATGAGAGGCCTGCCTGACACAGGTGGCATTAAGACTGGTGGATTCTGCAAGTACACCTTGATTTTCTCAAAGGCAGCTTGACACTGGTCATTCCACTTCAACTCTTGATTTTTGCGCAGCAGTTTGAAGATCGGCTCACAAGTAGCAGTCAACTGGAAGATGAATCGGGAGATGTAATTCAACCTTCCGAGGAAACCACAGACTTCTTTCTCTGTTTTGGGCACTGGCATCTCAAGGATGGCTTTTACTTTGTCTGGATCCACCTCGATTCCCTTCTGGCTGACATTGAAGCCTAACAACTTCCCTGATCTCACCCCAAACGTGCACTTGGCCGGGTTTAACTTGAGTTTATATTTCCTCAACCGTTCAAAGAGCTTCTGCAGATTGACAATATGCTCCTCGTCGGTTTTAGATTTTGCGATCATGTCATCCACATAAACCCCAATCTCCTTATGCATCATGTCGTAAAACAGCGTGACCATGGCCCTTTGGTAGGTTGCACCAGCATTCTTTAACCCGAATGGCATGACCTTGTAACAGAACGCTCCCCAAAGCGTTATGAAAGTTGTCTTTTCCATATCTTCGGGGTCCATCTTGATCTGATTATATCCCGAATATCCATCCATGAAGGAGAATAACGAGTGTTGAGCTGTACTATCCACTAAGACATAAATGTGGGGCAAAGGAAAATCGTCTTTAGGACTAGCACGATTGAGATCTCGGTAGTCAACGCACATTCTGACCTTCCCGTCCTTCTTCGGAACCGGGACAATATTGGCAACCCACTGTGGGTATTTGGCCACCGCTAGGAATCCGGCATCAAACTGCTTTTTTACCTCATCCCTAATCTTTAGGGACATCTCAGGCTTCATCCTTCTAAGTTTCTGCTTCACAGACGGGCATTCGAGTTTGACTGGCAACTTATGCATCACAATGTCAGTATCCAACCCAGGCATATCTTGGTAGGACCATGCAAACACATCCATATAATCGTGCAACAGCTGAACCAACTTCATGCGATCCTCGTCATTCATGGCGGTACCCACTTTGACCTCTTTCTTGCTCTCAGCTGTACCCAAGTTGATCACTTCAGTAGATTCTGCGTGTGGCTGAATTACCCTTTCTTCCTGTTTCATTAACCTCATGAGTTCTGGAGGAGCTTCCCAGTCTTCCTCATCATCCCCCTCAGCTTGATTAATAGGGTGATCAAAGTCAAAATATGGACTGTTGGCACTGTTATTTTGGGAGACAATTGCTGTGGATCTGCATTTTTCCGAAGCGAAAAAGCAGAATGAAAGGCGAGACAAGCAAGCAAACAATAATAAAGCGAGGAAAAGACACATGAAATGAAAAGGATTGATTTTTATTGATTGAAATTCAAAAACAACGTTTTTATTAATGATGATGATTCTGAAAATAAAAACATGCTCGCCCCTAACAACTTGTCCTATGGCCTTGGGCAGAGCCACAGGGTTGCATTACAAATGATTACTTTAAATTAAAAGTCACAGGAAGATCAGCAGCCTTCCAATTCTTTAATTTTTCACTGGCACCGCAGCGTCGAACCAAACTTGCACCACCCTCTTCAGACTCAGAACCATCCTTGATGACAGCAACTTGATTGAGATCCAACAAACCAGCACTCACAAAACTTTGACTGATGTCACAAATTGGAATCCTCTGGGGCCATGGATCCTGGCCTTTGGACTTGGCCAACCATCTTCCCCTTCGTTCATCTGCCATTTTTCTTCTTTCTTCCTCACTTGGGGTGTATCCCAGCCCGCGACGGTCCTTGCTTTCCTTCAATTGAATGGGAGCTAGAATTCCCTGACCAAACTTTCCCAGGCCAGAACCAACCTTATATCCTTGGGCTAACATGATCTTAGGAACCATCTCCTCCTCCTTGGTCCTCTCAAATACTACATTGGCGATCTCCAAAGACTGAAAGGCTGTTTCCAAAGACTCTTCAGCAGCTTCCACATATTTGAACTCTGATGGCTTATGAACCAGAGTCTCTTCCTCACCAAATACTACCACGACCTGGCTGCCAACCACGAATTTGACCCGCTGGTGTAAAGAAGAAGGGATTGCTCCCGCCATATGGATCCATGGTCGGCCCAGCAAACTACTGTATGAAGACGTAATATCCATGATTTGGAAATTGATGTAGAAAACTTCGGGACCAATCTGGATGGGAAATTCCATTTCCCCCAGAACTTCCTTTTTGGACCCATCAAAGGCCCGCACCAGTGTCAAACTCGGCTTCATGCAGGAGCAATCAACGTCTAACTTATCCATAGTTGACTTCGGCATCACGTTCAATGAAGACCCATTGTAAATTAGTACTCTGGCCAGCACATAGTCTCCACACTTTACCGAGATGTGCAGAGCTTGATTGTGTTCTTTTCCGCTTGAAGGCAACTCATCATCGGCAAATGTTAGGTGATTTGCAGCCACTATATTCCCCACAATCCCATCAAACTGATTCACTGTGATATCCTCTGCAACATGAGCCTCGTTTAGCACTTTCATCAAAGCTGTTCTGTGTGCTTCCGAGCTAAGCAACAATGATAGCATGGATATCTTAGATGGAGTTTGCTTTAACTGATCAACCACTCGATAATCACTTTGTCGGACGATCTTCAAGAATTCATCTGCTTCTTTTTCCGTCACTTTCTCTTGAGCAACCTCTGGCTCTTTTCCTTTTTCCTTACGGCCCCTCTGTTCGGCCTCCTTGGAAGTTTCAGCTCGGAGAGTCTCAGGAGCATATACTCTTCCGCTTCTTGTGATCCCACTTGATCCCCCTATGTTGGTTACGGTAGGAGCACTTGGGGAGCATTCGACTGTAGATAGTGCAGTGTACTTCCACGGAACTGCCTTCTCCGACTTATAGGGAAAAGGAGCCGGAAGTTCAATCACTATTGATTGGGCGTTTGCCCGCACCAATCTGGATTGTAATTGTAAGGAATTTCGACAGGTCTTCTGGGTCCTCTACTTTTATCAGAATGTAGAGTCAACACTTCTTCTTCAACATCATGGGTTCCTATCTGGACCACACACCGATCCATCAGGTCCTGCAGGATCATCTCAAAGCTTTCACAATTCCCCACGCACGTGGAGTCAGCACACCCCTCTTCATGGCAACACCCCTTCTTAACCACCCCAATGTAACACCCTAAATATTTAATTAATTTATTTAATTAAGTATTTAGGAATTTATTTAATTTAATTTATTGGGTATAATTTAATTAATTAAAATTATATTTAAATGGTGTAGGTGGTAATAGGAGAGGAGGGCGCCAATTAGCTAGACTTGAGCTTAAGTGAAAAGCCCAAGCCCATGATCCATTGAGACATGCGAAGTTGTTAGGCCATGTGAGGCTAGGGTTTTTGGTTGTCATTTTTGCGAATTGGAGAGAATAGAGAAGGGAGAGGCGCCGTTGGAGAGGAGAAGAGGAGAAGAGAGGCCGCGCAACCAAGGAAGAGGAGAGGAACGTGATTTTGTTGCTGAGGTTCTGGTGGTGACGGTCTCTAGGGCTTCTACTCTTCGAATTCGAGGTAAGGGGATGTCCTATCAATTTATATAATAGGTCCTATGATAGGTTTTAGGTAGTGATGGCCTAGATTTAACCATGATCATGATTATGTTTGCGAATTCATGTTCTTGTTGTTGATGTATGCGTGATTTCATGTTGTGATTGCGGTTAGTATGTTGTTTGATGAATTCGTTGCTCAAAGACCCGTTGTTAGTGTTTGGGGCGCCTAGGGCGCCATGTTTGTGCTTGGGATGTTGTTGAATTTTGATGTTTGATAGATGATTTTGATGATTTTATATGTGCTCATGAGTTGTGGTAAATTGGTGTTGTGGTTGGTCATGTGAAAATTTGAAGAAAAAATTGTTTGTGCTGAAATTGTTTTGAAATTGTGTTGCTGGAAGTGTGCAGGTGCTGGGCGCCCATGGGCGCTGTGCGCTGTGTTGCTGCGTGGCGTGTGTTGTGCTGGGCGCCAGGCGCTGGGCACTGGGCGCCCGTGTGTGTGCGTGTGCGTTGCGCTGGGCGCCAGGCGCTGGGCGCCAGTGCGTGCAGGATTGTGCGTGCGTTGCGTTGTACTGGGCGCTGGGCGCCCATGTGTGTGCGTGAGTGTTGGGCTGGGCGCCAGTGTGCGTGTGTGTTTCGTGTTGCTGGGTGCTGGGCGCCAGGTGCCAGGCGCTGGGCGCCCAGGGCGCCAGTTTTTCAGGATGTTCCCAAAATTTTTATGAAAACTGTTTTCGCTATATCTTTTGACTCGGACATCCGTTTTAAACGTTTCAAAAAGTGTTGGGAAGCTTTTTCAGTTGCCTATCTGTGTGTCCCATTTTTAAAAATAAAAACTTATTATTTCTGAAGGTTGTTGGGGCGCCCCAAGTGGCTGTTCCCGGTGGTCGTTGCCGTGACATTGAAAAATTGTTTTGGTGTCTTTAAAAATCCCCTTTTGTGTATAACAAGTGGTTTTAACGTTTTAGTGTTAAAAGTGATGATTTTGACGTTGGTTCCCTTAGGGGCTAGTTAAATGACCGTTTTGCCCTTAGTGGCCAATGTTGTTGATATTGGCGTGTAAATGACGATGATGCCCTTAGTGGCTAGTTAAATGACCGTTTTGCCCTTGGTGGCCAATGTTGTTGATATTGGCCTGTAAATGACGATGATGCCCTTAGTGGCTAGTTAAATGACCGTTTTTCCCTTAGTGGCCAATGTTGTTGATATTAGTGTGTAAATGACGATGATGCCCTTGGTGGCTAGTAAATGACGTTTTTGCCCTCAGTGGCTATTGTTTGAGTTGATGATGTTTACGATTAAGTGACGATGAAAATAAGTGACGTTGAGGCCCAAAAGGCTAAGTGATGATAAGGCCCAAAAGGCTAAGTGACGTTGTTGTGTGTAAATTGTGAATTGACAGGTGTTGTGCCCCTTATTTGGCAAATTGGTAAGTGACGGGTCACATAGTTGACCGTAATTGTGTGTTTGTGCGTGGTGCATGTCATAGTGTCTCATGCCTCCCATATGCATAAACCCAGTGACGTTTTTGAGGCCCAAAAGGCTAAGTGACGATGAGGCCATAAAGGCTAAGCGACGTTTGTGAAAAGGTACCTCATGCATATGCCCGCGAGTGCGTTGCATTTCATATGCCTACATGACATAGTGATGAGTTATTGTAGTGATGTAAATGATGATTGTGATGTGATTATTTTAGAGCTGTGACTTGACTTATTGCTTATCATGTGATTTATTATATGGATTGAATTGGACTCACCCTTCTGTTTGAATGTTACCCCTATGCGGTAACGTGCAGGTGATCAGGAGTGAAGGACTAGGTACCTTCACTACTTCGAGTCGAGTCGTCACGCTCTGATACGTAGCACTCGGGGGGGGGGGGGGGGGAACGAACTTGACGTTTATGAATGATTTTAGCTGTTATGTTTTTGTTGACGATTCTGTTTTATTTTGTTATTCCGCTACGTTGTTGGTTTTTATTGACGTTAAGTTTATTTGCGATGATAACTGTGTTTTTGAGGCTCTCCTCTTAGTGACGTGCTACGTGATACAGGATTATTGTGTTTGAGCTGTTTTATTGAGAAGCATTGTTTTATTGAAGTAAGTGTAACATTCCTCGTGCGAAGCAAATTTTTGAAAACTCTGATATTTTTCCAATTAACTTATCAGGTAGAAAAGGGGTGTTACATTAGTGGTATCAGAGCAGTTCGGTCTGTCCGGCCAATGTCGTCCTGTCATAGTGTCTTATGACAATAGATTAGTACTAAATTCTTGGTTTGTGCTGCAGTGATAATTTGAAATGGCTGGGAGAAACGATGCTGCTCTTGCTGCTGCATTGCAAGCTATGGCCTAGGCTGTGCAGAATCAGCATAATGCTGGGGAGAACGCTGGTTTTCGGAGTCTGACTACTTTCCAGAGAGAGAATCCGCCCACATTTAAGGGCAAATATGATCCAGATGGTGCTATGGCTTGGTTGAAGGAGATCGAGAGGATTTTCAGGGTGATGGACTGCACTGTTGAGCTGAAGGTCCATTTTGGTACCCACATGTTAGCCGAGGAGGCTGACGACTGGTGGTTGGCTACTAGGCAGAGGTTGGAGGCTGTGCAGGAAGAGATTACTTGGGAGGTATTCAGCAGGGAATTTCTGAGAAAATATTTTCCTGAAGACGTCCGAGGAAAGAAAGAGATAGAGTTCCTGGAACTGAAGCAGGGTGGTATGTCTGTGACTGCATATGCGGCGAAGTTTGTAGAACTGGCAAAATTCTATCCGCACTACAGTGAGGCGACAGCTGAGTTCTCAAAATGCATCAAGTTCGAGAATGGATTGAGGCCTGATATCAAAAAGGCCATTGGTTAGCAGAAGATCCGTGTGTTCGCTGATCTGGTTGACAGTTGTAGAATCTTTGAGGAGGACAGTACTGCTCATTACAAAGCTACGTCTGAGAAAAAGGGTAAGTTTTAGAGTCGAAGCAAGCCGTATGAGGTTCCTGCGGGTAAGAGTTATCAGAAGGCTGCTGGAGGTAAGAATTCTAGTGGGGGAGATGCTCCTGCTAGCATTGTCTGTTATAAGTGTGGCAAGCCTGGCCACAAGAGCACTACATGCAGGTCTGATGAGAGAGTTTGCTATCGTTGTGGTAAAAAGGGTCATATGGCGGCCGAGTGTAAGGTCAAGGATGTGGTGTGCTTCAACTGTGGTGAGTCTGGGCATATCAGTACAAAATGTACAAAACCGAAGAAGGAAAGGTCTAGTGGGAAGGTGTTCGCATTGGCAGGAGAGGAGCCTGATGAGAATGATGGTCTGTTTAGAGGTACGTGTTTTATTAATGGTACTTCTCTGAAATCTCTTATTGATACTGGTGCTACCCATTGCTTTATATCTGTTGATTGTTGTAAAAGATTGGGTCTTGTTTTATCTGCTATGTGTGGGGATATGGTTGTCGATACTCCTGCGAAGGGGTCGGTGATTACTTCCCAGGTGTGTTCTCAGTGTCCCGTGTCGATCTTCGGCAGGGACTTTGTTGTGAATTTTGTTTGCTTGCCGTTGAGAGGTCTGGATGTAATCTTGGGCATGGACTGGTTAGAGAATAACCACGTTCATATTAACTGTCGTAGCAAGTCGGTTAGTTTCGGGGAAGAAGACTCTGTTTTGGTATCCGCTGAACAGTTGAAGAAGTTGAGGAAAGAAGGAGTTCAGCTATTTTCGTTGATGGCATCGTTGTCTGCTGAGAGTCAGGCTGTTATAGAAGAAATGCAAGTGGTACGTGAATTTCCTGAGGTTTTTCCTGACGAAATTCCGGGTGTACCGCCGGAGAGGGAAGTTGAGTTTTCGATTGATCTTGTACCTGGTACGAGGCCTGTGTCTATGGCACCGTACAGGATGTCGGCGTCTGAATTGTCTGAGTTGAAGACGCAACTCGAAGAATTGCTTGAGAAAAAGTTTGTGAGACCGAGTGTATCACCGTGGGGAGCTCCGGTATTGTTGGTAAAGAAGAAAGATGGGAGTATGAGGTTATGTATGGACTATCGTCAGTTAAATAAGGTGACTATCAAGAACAAGTATCCGCTTCCGAGGATCGACGATTTGATGGATCAGCTAGTGGGTGCCCGTGTTTTCAGCAAAATTGATTTGAGGATGAGGATGTTCAGAAGACAGCATTCAGGACAAGGTATGGACATTACGAATATTCAGTGATGCCGTTCGGTGTGACCAATGCACCTGGTGTGTATTTATGGAATATATGAATCGTATTTTCCATAATTACCTAGATCGGTTTGTGGTGATCTTCATAGATGACATTCTAGTTTATTCTAAGTCGGAGGAAGAGCATGCTGAGCACCTGAAAACAGTATTGGGAGTTCTGAAAGAGAAAAAGTTGTATGCTAAGTTATCAAAGTGTGAGTTCTGGCTGAAAGAGGTGAGTTTCCTTGGGCACGTGATTTCTGGTAATGGTATTGCGGTTGATCCAGCAAAAGTGGAAGCAGTGTTGGAGTGGGAGGCTCTGAAGTCCGCAACAGAGATTAGAAGCTTTTTGGGTTTGGCTGGGTACTACAGGAGGTTCATCGAGGGTTTCTCCAAGTTGGCCCTTCCGTTGACTCAGTTGACTTGTAAGGGTAAAGTTTTTGTTTGGGATGCTCGGTGTGAGGAAAGTTTTATGGAACTGAAAAAGAGATTGACAACATCGCCTGTTTTGACGCTGCCTAATCCGGAGAAACCGTTTGTCGTATATTGTGACGCTTCGAAGATGGGTCTTGGTGGTGTGCTGATGCAAGATGGGAAAGTCGTTGCGTATGCGTCGAGGCAGTTGCGGGTTCATGAGAAAAATTACCCTACGCATGATTTGGAATTGGCTGCTGTGGTATTTGTGCTTAAGATTTGGAGGCACTACCTTTATGGTTCGAGGTTTGAAGTGTTCAGCGATCATAAGAGTCTAAAGTATTTGTTCGATCAGAAAGAATTGAATATGAGATAGCGTCGGTGGTTGGAGCTCTTGAAGGATTATGACTTTGGTTTGAATTATCATCCCGGCAAAGCTAATGTCGTGGCTGAAGCTTTAAGCAGAAAGTCTTTGCATATGTCGGCAATGATGGTGAAATAATTAAAATTGATTGAGGAATTCAGAGATTTGAGTTTGGTTTGTAAAATGACACCTCGTAGTGTCAAGCTGGGAATGTTAAAGATCGATAATGACTTTCTGGGCAGCATCAGAGAGGCTCAGACGTCAGATGTCAAGTTAGTAGATTTAATTAATGGGGTTGGTCAATCTAAAGATGAAGATTTCAAATTAGATTCCCGTGGTGTGTTGAGGTTCCGGGGTAGGATCTGTGTTCCGGATGATGCGGAGATGAGAAAGGCAATTTTAGAGGAGGGTCACCGTAGCAAGTTGAGTATCCATCCTGGAGCGACGAAAATGTATCAAGATTTGAAAAAGATGTTTTGGTGGTATGGTATGAAGAGAGATGTAGCACAGTTTGTGTATGCCTGTTTGACTTGTCAAAAGTCGAAGGTCGAGCATCAGAAGCCTGCGGGGTTGATGCAACCGTTGGAAGTTCCAGAGTGGAAGTGGGATAGCATTGCGATGGACTTTGTGACGGGATTGCCGAATACAGTTAGGGGTCATGATGCTATTTGGGTGATCGTTGATAGGTTAACGAAGTCTGCTCACTTTATTCCTATTAATATCACTTATCCGGTGGCGAGGTTGGCAGAGGTTTATGTCAAAGAAATCGTGAAGTTGCACGGTGTTCCGAAGAGTATTGTTTCAGATAGGGATCCGAGGTTCACTTCTGAGTTTTGGACGAGTTTGCAGAAGGAATTGGGTTCGAAGCTGAAAATGAGTTCGGCGTATCATCCTCAGACAGATGGTCAATCAGAGAGGACAATTCAGTCGTTAGAAGATTTGTTGAGGGCTTGTGTATTGGAACAACGGGGTTCATGGGATTCCTACCTTGCGTTGATTGAGTTTACCTATAACAACAGTTACCATTCCATTATCGGGATGGCACCGTTTGAAGCATTGTACGGTCGAAAGTGTAGAACGCCATTGTGTTGGTATGAGTCGGGAGAGAGCGTAGTGTTGGGACCGGAGATTGTCCGGGAGACTACAGAGAAAATCAAGGTGATCCGTGAAAAGATGAAGGCTTCGCAGAGTCGTCAGAAGAGTTATCATGACAAGCGGAGGAAAGATTTAGAGTTTCAAGAGGGTGAGCATGTGTTCTTGAGGGTTTCTCCTATTACCGGTGTTGGTCGAGCGTTGAAATCGAAGAAGCACACTCCTCGCTTTGTTGGTCCTTATCAGATTTCTGAGAGAATCGGAAATGTGGCCTATAGAGTGGCTTTACCGCCGAATCTTTCGAATTTGCACCACGTGTTTCAGGTGTCGCAACTTTGGAAGTATGTTTCGGATCCATCTCATGTGATCCATATGGATGATGTGGAAGTGCGGGATAATCTCACTGTGGAGACGGTGCCCGTACGGATTGAGGATCGTGAAGTGAAACTGCTTAGAGGCAAAGAGATTGCATTAGTGAAAGTGGCTTGGCTAAGAGCTGCCGGTGAGAGTATGACTTGGGAGCTGGAGAGCAAGATGCGAGAGTCCTACCCAGAGTTGTTTGATCAGGTAAATTTCGAGGACGAAATATTCTAAGTGGGGGAGAGTTGTAACACTCTAAATATTTAATTAATTTATTTAATTAAGTATTTAGGAATTTATTTAATTTAATTTATTGGGTATAATTTAATTAATTAAAATTATATTTAAATGGTGTAGGTGGTATTAGGAGAGGAGGGCGCCAATTAGCTAGACTTGGGCTTAAGTGAAAAGCCCAAGCCCCTGATCCATTGAGACATGAGAAGTTGTTAGGCCATGTGAGGCTAGGGTTTTTGGTTGTCATTTTTGCGAATTGGAGAGAATAGAGAAGGGAGAGGCGCCGTTGGAGAGGAGAAGAGGAGAAGAGAGGTCGCGCAACTAATGAAGAGGAGAGGAACGTGATTTTGTTGCTGAGGTTCTGGTGGTGACGGTCTCTAGGGCTTCTACTCTTCGAATTCGAGGTAAGGGGATGTCCTATCAATTTATATAATAGGTCCTATGATAGGTTTTAGGTAGTGATGGCCTAGATTTAACCATGATCATGATTATGTTTGCGAATTCATGTTCTTGTTGTTGATGTATGCGTGATTTCATGTTGTGATTGCGGTTAGTATGTTGTTTGATGAATTCGTTGCTCAAAGACCCGTTGTTAGTGTTTGGGGCGCCTAGGGCGCCAAGTTTGTGCTTGGGATGTTGTTGAATTTTGATGTTTGATAAATGATTTTGATGATTTTATATGTGCTCATGAGTTGTGGTAAATTGGTGTTGTGGTTGGTCATGTGAAAATTTGAAGAAAAAAATGTTTGTGCTGAAATTGTGTTGAAATTGTGTTGCTGGAAGTGTGCAGACGCTGGGCGCCCATGGGCGCTGGGTTGCTGCGTGGCGTGTGTTGTGCTGGGCGCCAGGCGCTGGGCGTTGGGCGCCCATGTGTGTGCGTGTGCGTTGCGCTGGGCGCCAAGCGCCAGTGCGTGCAGGATTGTGATAAGTCTATTTTTAGAGTCTTTTTAATAGTTATTTTCATTAAGTTTTTTTAGGTATTTTAATTATATTTTATATCTTTGAACTATTTTACTAGATATGTTTGCTTTTTATTTTCAGGTTTTATTTTGGAGCAAAAGAGAAAATATGAGCTAAAATGAAGAAAAAAGGAAATATTTGAGGAGGAGCAATTTTTAAAGCACTAGACACCCTCATGGGCGCCAAGGGCCCCAAAAACCGAAAACTGGCCAAGGGCGCCAAGCAGCAAAACTGGCGCAGCACAGAGCGCCAAGGGCGCCAAGCAGCAAAAACTGGCGCAGAGCCTGCGCACGACCCTGGCACATGTTGCACGACCCTAGTGCAAAACTGGCGCACGACCCTGGCAGATAGGCGCACGACCCTGGTAAAAACTGGCGCAGAGCCTGCGCACGACCCTGAGTGCACCACGCACGACCCGTGCGTGTTTTCAACTGAAAATGGCCCATTTTGGCAGAACAAGGCGCACGACCCTGGCACATAGGCACACGACCCATGCTTGCCAGCAACGCAGAACAGCTTTTCCAGCACACGGCGCACGACCCTGGCACCATAGGCGCACGACCCTAGTGCAAAACTGGCGCAGAGCAGCCAAAATTGACTGGCCAGGGCGCACGACCCAGGCACATGGGCGCACGACCCTGGCACCAGACAAGTCAATTTTGGCTGCACCCACTTGCTGATGGCTTTCCCTTGCCACTTGATTTGCCACTTTTTTTATGACCATTTTGCCCCTCCTCTCAAGTGTCTTAGACCTAATATTTTCCTATAAATAAAGGCTTGATCCTCACTTGTAACCAAGCTTAAATTTTGTGAGAAAAATCCATGACAAGGTTTCCTCTAAGATTCATGACTTCACTTTAATTTCTCGCTTTTTACTTTCTCGCTCTTTACTTTCTCGCTCTTTACTTTTCGCTCTTTACTTTTTCGCTCTTTTATTTTCCCTGCTATTTACTTTCTTGCCCTTTTACTTTCCAAGTCATTTACTTTCATTGCTATTTAAATTCTCGCTCTTTACTTTCTCGCTCTTTACTTTTCGCTCTTTACTTTTTCGCTCTTTTATTTTCCCTGCTATTTACTTTCTTGCCCTTTTGTTTTCCAAGTCATTTACTTTCATTGCTATTTAATTTCTCGCTCTTTACTTTTCGCTCTTTACTTTTTCGCTCTTTTATTTTCCTTGTTATTTACTTTTTTGCCCTCTAAATTTCCAAGTCAAGTAAACTACTGGCAAGTCAAGTAAATTACTGGCAAGTCAAGTAAATTACTGGCAATTTTCTTTTCAAGCAATTTACTTTCTTGTCATTTACAATTCCGCTATTTATAATTTTGCACTTTACCGCTTTCTTTTATTTCTCGCTATTTAACTTTATGTTTTCTTCTTTTATTTCCTTTTCTCCTCTTTTGTCTACAATGATCATGAGTGAGTAGACTTTACTAAAACATTCCTTCTTTCTAAAAACATTTTCTTTTCAGTTAATCAAACTTTGAAAAATTAAATTGGTATTCACTTAGGCTCTCCCTGTGGACCGATACTCTTTTATTACGCGATACGACCCGTGCACTTGCGGGGCTATCAAGTTTTTGGCGCCGTTGCCGGGGAGGCAGTGATATTAATTAAATTTTTCGAAACCGGTTAGACTGAAATTTTATTTTCTTTATTTTTACTTTTTCTTCTCTTGTCCCTCGAATGCGAAGAACCAGAAGTTTCGGTGAAACTGTTCAACAAATTCCCGAAATTGAAAGGTTCTTACATAGAAGGAGGAGAGAAATTCCCGATAACCAAATGGCGGCTAATGAAAATCGTGCTCTCAAAGAGTACGCAACACCTTCAGCAGAACCATCGGCTGCCATTGTACATCCAAATGTGGAAGCAAATAATTTTGAACTCAAATCATCTCTGCTTTCAATGGTTCAACAAAATCAGTTTTCTGGTTCTCCCACGGAGGACCCAAATCTTCATATTTCAATTTTTCTGGAATACTGTGGGACTCTCAAATTAAACGGGGTACCTCAAGATGCCATAAGACTAAAAATCTTCCCTTTTTCATTAAGGGATAGAGCAAGAGCATGGCTACATTCTTTACCTTCGGAATCCATTACCAGCTGGGGCCAGTTAAAACAAACTTTTCTTGCTAAGTTCTTTCCCCCGAGTAAAACAGCTCAAATGAGAAATCAAATTACTCGATTTTCTCAAAACGACGGGGAATCTCTTTATGATGCTTGGGAACGTTTCAAAGAAATGTTAAGGCTATGCCCCCATCATGGACTAGAGAAATGGCTCATTGTTCACACTTTTTATAATGGATTACAATATGCAACAAGAATGACTGTTGATGCAGCTGCAGGTGGAGCTTTAATGAACAAAAATTTTACTGAAGCTTATGCACTCGTTGAAGATATGGCTCAAAACCATTGTCAATGGGCAACTGAGCGAGCCATAACAAATAAACCAGCATCATCAAAAGAGCCAGGTAAGTATGAAATATCTGCTATTGATCATCTTGCCTCAAAAGTGGACGCACTTTTTCAAAAATTTGAAAAATTAAATGTAAGTGCCGTTTCACAAACTTTTTCTCCTACTACTCCACCATGTGAATTATGTGGGGTTGTTGGCCATATTGGAGCTAAATGCCAGCTTGAGGCATCTAGTACTGGAAATGGGCATATTAACTATGCTCAAAAAGAAGATCCGTTTTCAAATACTTATAATTATGGGTGGAGAAATCATCCAAATTTTTCTTATCAAAATCCTCCACCCAATCCAGCACCTAGACCACCTCCTGTTTTTCAAAGTCAAAGGGTTTTTAACAACCCACAAAGCCGCCCGCAAAAGTCGAACTTGGAATTTTTGATGGAAAAATTTGTGTCATCTCAAACAAAACAAAATGAAGAATTCAAAAATCAAACTTTTTATTTGAATGACACACTTATCAAAGTAGAATCAAAAATCGACTCTATTGCCACTCACAGTAAGATGCTTGAAAATCAAATAACTCAAGTGGCAACACAGGTGGCTTCATCCTCTAAATCTTCGGGGGTATTTCCCGGACAGCCTGAACAAAATCTAAATGGCCAAATATATGCTGTCACCCTTAGAAGCGAAAAACAATTAGAGGAACCAAGAGCAAACCAAGACAAAATTGTGGGTGAAAAACATAATTCACCGTGTGAGCAAGAAGAGAAAGAAAAAGAGAAGGAACCAGAAAAAGAAAAAGAGAAGGAACCAGAAAAAGAAAGAGAAGAACCATACATCCCCCCACCACCATACAAACCATCTCCTTTATCTTATTTTTCACCTTCCTTTGTGAAAAAAATAACATTTGATCTGGGGGGAATTGTAAGAAAGATCTTATTGCTTACACAACTTCCATTTTACAAGCCATGGGATCTAGGAATGTGCTTTCATTCTTCATATGTCACTTGGTCTCTGTGCTTCAAACAATGGGACCCAGGAATAACTTTATAAAGGGAAAAGGTCAAGCTAATGACCATAAACGAGCGCTGCGTGGGAGGCAACCCACGGCTTAATGTATTTTTCGATTTGTTGAAAAATAAAATACCCCAGGGCCGAGTATCCTGAACCAGACAGCCAGGTGAGCTCTCCTAAACCCTTTTTGTTTTATTTGAAAAATCATTGAGGACAATGCCTAGTCCAAGCATGGGGGGGTATTTTATTGCTTTTATTTGGGTATGTCTTTACTGCTTTGCTGAGTTTTTATCTTTTTACTTTGAGTTGTATCTGCTCCCTCCATGATGAAACTTTGTGAACCCTAAGCATGTTTTAGATAAGCCTTTTCTGGACAAAAATAATTTTTCAATTTTTCATTAGCAATCATCTAGGTGGACTGGTTGGGAACAACAAAAATTGTATCATGGTTCGATTTCTACTTCTAGGGCTTTTTCACACACACACTACTGAGACTGCTTTCAGTTGTTAATACAATTAGAAGGACTGAAAAGAAACTAGTAACCTAGTTCTCTTGGTGACATTCACTGGATGCGCGGTTACTGGAGAAAAACGTCTGAGTTGGGGTATTCAAAAAAAAAAATAAAAAAAAAAATAAAAAATAAAAAAAAAATTTGCAAAACCAATTCAAAATGCAAAGATTGGTGCATTTTAAATGTCAAAATGAATGGTTAGCATATACAATCAAAGAAAAAGAAAAAGAAATATTGCTTGAATACCCAACGTATAAAGACCCTCCTTTGAGACCCGGTCTTAGTGAATGGAGGACCCAAACTTAAGAATGCTGGGGAACCAGTTCTATGATGACATTGATATCCTCTCTAATGTATTGATACTCTAAATTTGTCTCCCAATTCCACAAGAAGCCCGGATAGTAGTTCTCAAACCGAAGTGTTAGAATTGCCCCACAGTTCGCTTAATGATTCGATGTGAAAATAATTTTCCTTCAGAATCGGCCTAAGGATTTACACTGTTTTTGCTTGAGGACAAGCAAAGGTTCAAGCGTGGGGGAGTTTGATAAGTCTATTTTTAGAGTCTTTTTAATAGTTATTTTCATTAAGTTTTTTTAGGTATTTTAATTATATTTTATATCTTTGAACTATTTTACTACATATGTTTGCTTTTTATTTTCAGGTTTTATTTTGGAGCAAAAGAGAAAATATGAGCTAAAATGAAGAAAAAAGGAAATATTTGAGGAGGAGCAATTTTTAAAGCACTAGACACCCTCATGGGCGCCAAGGGCCCCAAAAACCGAAAACTGGCCAAGGGCGCCAAGCAGCAAAACTGGCGCAGCACAGAGCGCCAAGGGCGCCAAGCAGCAAAAACTGGCGCAGAGCCTGCGCACGACCCTGGCACATGTTGCACGACCCTAGTGCAAAACTGGCGCACGACCCTGGCAGATAGGCGCACGACCCTGGTAAAAACTGGCGCAGAGCCTGCGCACGACCCTGAGTGCACCACGCACGACCCGTGCGTGTTTTCAACTGAAAATGGCCCATTTTGGCAGAACAAGGCGCACGACCCTGGCACATAGGCACACGACCCATGCTTGCCAGCAACGCAGAACAGCTTTTCCAGCACATGGCGCACGACCCTGGCACCATAGGCGCACGACCCTAGTGCAAAACTGGCGCAGAGCAGCCAAAATTGACAGGCCAGGGCGCACGACCCAGGCACATGGGCGCACGACCCTGGCACCAGACAAGTCAATTTTGGCTGCACCCACTTGCTGATGGCTTTCCCTTGCCACTTGATTTGCCACTTTTTTTATGACCATTTTTCCCCTCCTCTCAAGTGCCTTAGACCTAATATTTTCCTATAAATAGAGGCTTGATCCTCACTTCTAACCAAGCTTAAATTTTGTGAGAAAAATCCATGACAAGGTTTCCTCTAAGATTCATGACTTCACTTTAATTTCTCGCTTTTTACTTTCTCGCCCTTTACTTTCTCGCTCTTTACTTTTCGCTCTTTACTTTTTCGCTCTTTTATTTTCCCTGCTATTTACTTTCTTGCCCTTTTACTTTCCAAGTCATTTACTTTCATTGCTATTTAAATTCTCGCTCTTTACTTTCTCGCTCTTTACTTTTCGCTCTTTACTTTTTCGCTCTTTTATTTTCCCTGCTATTTACTTTCTTGCCCTTTTGTTTTCCAAGTCATTTACTTTCATTGCTATTTAATTTCTCGCTCTTTACTTTTCGCTCTTTACTTTTTCGCTCTTTTATTTTCCTTGTTATTTACTTTTTTGCCCTCTAAATTTCCAAGTCAAGTAAACTACTGGCAAGTCAAGTAAATTACTGGCAAGTCAAGTAAATTACTGGCAATTTTCTTTTCAAGCAATTTACTTTCTTGTCATTTACAATTCCGCTATTTATAATTTTGCACTTTACCGCTTTCTTTTATTTCTCGCTATTTAACTTTATGTTTTCTTCTTTTATTTCCTTTTCTCCTCTTTTGTCTACAATGATCATGAGTGAGTAGACTTTACTAAAACATTCCTTCTTTCTAAAAACATTTTCTTTTCAGTTAATCAAACTTTGAAAAATTAAATTGGTATTCACTTAGGCTCTCCCTGTGGACCGATACTCTTTTATTACGCGATACGACCCGTGCACTTGCGGGGCTATCAGATTGTGCGTGTGTTGCGTTGTACTGGGCGCCCGTGTGTGTGCGTGAGTGTTGCGCTGGGCGCTGGGCGCCAGTGTGCGTGTGTGTTTCGTGTTGCTGGGCGCCAGGTGCCAGGCGCTGGGCGCCCAGGGCGCCAGTTTTTCAGGATGTTCCCAAAATTTTTATGAAAACTGTTTTCGCTATATCTTTTGACTCGGACATCCGTTTTAAACGTTTCAAAAAGTGTTGGGAAGCTTTTTCAGTTGCCTATCTGTGTGTCCCATTTTTAAAAATAAAAACTTATTATTTCTGAAGGTTTTTGGGGCGCCCCAAGTGGCTGTTCCCGGTGGTCGTTACTATGACATTGAGAAATCGTTTTGGTGTCTTTAAAAATCCCCTTTTGTGTATAACCAGTGGTTTTAACGTTTTAGTGTTAAAAGTGATGATTTTGACGATGGTGCCCTTAGTGGCTAGTTAAATGACCGTTTTGCCCTTAGTGGCCAATGTTGTTGATATTGGCGTGTAAATGACGATGATGCCCTTAGTGGCTAGTTAAATGACCGTTTTGCCCTTGGTGGCCAATGTTGTTGATATTGGCGTGTAAATGACGATGATGCCCTTAGTGGCTAGTTAAATGACCGTTTTTCCCTTAGTGGCCAATGTTGTTGATATTAGTGTGTAAATGACGATGATGCCCTTGGTGGCTAGTAAATGACGTTTTTGCCCTCAGTGGCTATTGTTTGAGTTGATGATGTTTACGATTAAGTGACGATGAAAATAAGTGACGTTGAGGCCCAAAAGGCTAAGTGATGATAAGGCCCAAAAGGCTAAGTGACGTTGTTGTGTGTAAATTGTGAATTGACAGGTGCTGTGCCCCTTATTTGGCAAATTGGTTAGTGACGGGTCACATAGTTGACCGTGATTGTGTGTTTGTGCGTGGTGCATGTCATAGTGTCTCATGCCTCCCATATGCATAAACCCAGTGACGTTTTTGAGGCCCAAAAGGCTAAGTGACGATGAGGCCATAAAGGCTAAGCGACGTTTGTGAAAAGGTACGTCATGCATATGCCCGCGAGTGGGTTGCATTTCATATGCCTACATGACATAGTGATGAGTTATTGTAGTGATGTAAATGATGATTGTGATGTGATTATTTTAGAGCTGTGACTTGACTTATTGCTTATCATGTGATTTATTATATGGATTGAATTGGACTCACCCTTCTGTTTGAATGTTACCCCTATGCGGTAACGTGCAGGTGATCACGAGTGAAGGACTAGGTACCTTCACTACTTCGAGTCGAGTCGTCACGCTCTGATACGTAGCACTCGGGGGGGGGGGGGAGCGAACTTGATGTTTATGAATGATTTCAGCTTTTATGTTTTTGTTGACGATTCTGTTTTATTTTGTTATTCCGCTGCGTAGTTGGTTTTTATTGACGTTAAGTTTATTTGCGATGATAACTGTGTTTTTGAGGCTCTCCTCTTAGTGACGTGCTACGTGATACAAGATTATTGTGTTTGAGCTGTTTTATTGAGAAGCATTATTTTATTGAAGTATGTGTAACATTCCTCGTGCGAAGCAAATTTTTGAAAACTCTGATATTTTTCCAATTAAGTTATCGGGTAGAAAAGGGGTGTTACACCCAACATTGCATAACTCAGAGTAGATAACACCCAACGGGGTCTTGATCTTCTGCACATCCTTTACCAATTGCCCAACAAAACTTTCTATGGCATTGGTAGCTGGCCTCTAATGACCTGGCAATGGATTAGTTGTTGTATTCGGGCTGCTCTACTTGAACGAGATCCACCCAGCATCTACTAGGTCTTGCACCACATGCTTGAAAGCTTTACATTTGTAACACCCCTTTTCTACCCGTTAATTTATTAGCGTAAAAATCAGAGTTTCAAAATTTTAATTACACCACAAGGGATGTCACACTTACTTCGTTAAACATCATACGCCAAATTACTCACTTTTTGAAAACAGTCTTATAATACTTCCAAAACGTCATTGTCAAATAAATTTACAACTTCACAGCGGAAAGTCCAACAATTATACACAGTCTTGAATAAACTAAAACAACATTCTATTTCCCCCAAGTGTTACATATCAGAGCAGACGACCCGACTCAGCTAGCGAAGGTTCCTAAGCCTTCACTTGCGCTCACCTGCACGTTACCGCATAGGGGTAACATTCAAACAGAAGGGGTGAGTTCATCTAACCATATAATAAAGCATATGATAAGCACTAAGCTAGAGTTATGACACTACATAGACCACACCACGAGACATCAAGTCAATCATCAAGGATAAAACAGTCAATTCCATCAGCAAGGGTAAACAGTCAATCTCATCATCAAGTTACTCGGCACAACGAGTTGTCACAATGTCATGCAGGAGTATGAAATGCAACCCACTCGCGGGCATATGCATGAGGTACCTTTTCACAAACGTCGCTTAGCCCTTAAGGCCTCATCGTCACTTAGCCACTCAGGCCTCAAGAACGTCACTGGGTTTATGCATATGGGCATGAGACACTATGACATGCACCACTCACAAACACACAAATACACAAATACTCAAATCATAGTCAACTATGTGACCCGTCACTTACCAGTTTGCTCACAAGAAGCACATCACCTGTCAATTCACAATCAACACACAACGTCACTTGGCCTTTTAGACCTTAACATCACTTAGCCTTTCGGGCTTTAAACGTCACTGGGTTTCATCGTCGCTTACACATCAATATCATCAACTCAAACAATAGCCACTGAGGGCAAAAACGTCATTTACACTTCATTATAAATAATAGTAGCCACTAAGGGCAAAACAGTCATTTAACTAGCCACTAAGGGCATCATCGTCATTTGCACATCATTATCATTAAAGTTGGCCACTAAGGCAGAAACGTTCTTTAGAACATCGTCATTGACACCAAAAAGGTTTTAGACACCGAAAACAGTTTTGCAACACAACAACAACTACCATCGGGGCAGCCACTCAGGCGCCCAGAACCATCAGAAAATAATAAGTTTTCGCTTTTAAAATAGGACACACTGATAGACAACGAGATGGGATTCACAACACTTTTTGAAACGTTTAAAACGGACACCCGAGTCAAAAGTTATAGCGAAAACAGTTTGTATTAAAAATCGGGAACGTCCTGAAAATGGCGCCCAGGCACTGGGCGCCTAAGACACAACTTAGACATCCAGAAGCAACACAACGCACGCACACTGACACGCACACTCAGCAAGCACAATTCAGCACAACAGCAAGCACAATTCAGCAACACAAACTTTGGCTCATACGCTCTGCACAAGGGCGCAAATTCCTGCAATGGAGAATTCAACCAAAAACACAACAACTTGGCACGGGGCGCCCAATCGCGAGGACGCCTAATTCCGTGGCCAAAATTCCAGCAACAACAATGCTTGGCACAGGGCGCCCCACGTAGGGCGCCTAATTCTGCACCTAGACAACAAAATCCAGCAACAACAATTCGAGCAACACAACTTCATCAAATCACATACAATTCATACAAACAACTTCAAATCGCATATCAACCGTAAAAATAATATCACATCACAAATCAATCATGAACACATAAAGAGTCATCAAAAATCATCCACTGAATCATTATCAATCACAATACCATCAAGGAGTATCCAGGCACTTAGCACGCAAACCACAATTTCTCAACAACAAGTTGTCATATGCCTAGGGTTCATCAATAATCACTAGAAATACATAAAATGGCATACATAGAGCCTACCCCTACTTAGTCCCCATCATAAGACCCTATTATAGAGAAGATGAGACCCACCCTTACCTGGTGATAGAAACTTGCGCAGCCACCCCCTTTCCCTCCGTACCAGACAGTGGGGTGTTCTCCAATAGCGAATTGATGAAGACCAATCGCGAGCTCCGAAGCGTGATTTAATTCCAACGGCACGATGTTTAACATGGACACGTACCATTATGAAAGAACAACATTCTAACTGTCATTCGCTAAAAACTTAAAGGTACTTAATCACTCGTTTGATGAATAAACTATACAATCCTTTAAAAATAATATAATAAAATATAGTTTGAAAAATGAAAACATTAAATCACTATCTCATAAAGCATAGTCCAACCTGATACTCAAAACATCCTTATATAAGTATTTTTAATTACAAAAAAAAAGAGCTATTAAAATGTCAGCGGCATCTACTTTATGTATCATTTACATATATTAAACTAAACTAATATACCTTCCATGAGATACCAGTCTACTCTAAAAAAATATACTAAACTATTATTAGGGATAGTTGCATAAAGATATATGATTTATTTCAAGTAAAATAGAATGAGCGCACCAATTACGTACCGATAAATAATATCGTTGGGTGAAAGCATTTGTTTTGGTCATCTCTTCGGCATTGGTTTTGTTGACTGAGACTGCTCCTTCCTTTATAATAAAATCTAATGAACAGCTAGGATGGAAGTTATATGCTTCAGAGATTATACCGTTATAGCGTGCATGACAAACAGAGAGAGATAGAGTGAGGGTTGTGAAGGAAGAGGTGAATTGAAATAATGGTCAAAGATATCTTTTGTCAAAAGAAGAGATGAAGGAAAAACCGATGGCTAAGTTGAATGCGGCTATACAGCGGAATGATGAGCAATCTAGGTTTTTAGGAAATCAACGAAACATTGGGCACATGGGTGTAAGGCCCATGAAAGGGGTATGGATAAGTCAAGGAGCCCAAAGCTATTTTGTCTTGATGAAGAACATTTTCAACCATAATATTTATCCTATATGATTAATATCTGAAACACAAAGGCTTATAAAGTAACATAATTAAATAAGAATAATATTATACAACCAATGCTATTTAAAAATATAATTAAATATCAATAAACAACATAAATTAATACTAACAATAATATAGTACCAACATAGTATAAAATATGGTTTAATATCATTTAGACATATTTGATAATTCAAACATATGTAAATATAAAATCGATTAAGTTACTAAATATTATGAAAATACGTAATTACTACGACGCACAATATATCACTAGAATTACTATTATATTCGTGCATAAAGCAAAAACGTACTAATACGAAAATCGGGTGTTACAACTCAACCCCCCAAAAAAGAATTTCGTCCTCGAAATTTTTATCCGCCAAGGCTAACACTCTCCCACCAACGACTAAGCCATCTAGACAACTAATGCTATCCATCGTGCTGATCACCATTTCTCGGATCACCGGCGATAAGTGATTGGGCGGCCGTCCCTCCTACTTATTCAGCCAGGTAACTTTGAGAAATGACAACCAGACACCCCCTCTCCCGAAGGACCTCCGATAGGGATTTGAGCGTAATCACGTTGGTACCACGCGATCACCCCCAGGCCCTATCAAAGTTTCTCCCCAATACGACATGCTAAGATTCCGCTGCGCTACTCTAATAAACTAGCTTGCATTCTACCTCACTCATCTACCCTTAAGGATACAAAATTCATCAATCATCACAGCATCACAATGAAGTTCACAGAGTGCATAACAGTTGTACAACAAGCCACATAATTTAACAACACGACAACAACATCAACAAACGACTTTGCCACTCAGGCGACATCAACACTAAATCACAACATCGGTCATAGGCCTACAACACAAAATTCATCAAGACGTTTCGGGCCATTCAGCGGTACCCTCGGCAAAACAACGTGGGCCATATCGGTGGTACCCACTACAAAACACTGTGGGCCATTCGGCGTTACCCACAACACAACAACCAACAACATCAAAGAAAAATCATTATCATCAACAAGGCAACCACAAAGCACAGCAAAGCAACAATGCGAAGACAACTCCGGGACCAACAATCCCATAACCAACAACAACAGCAACTAGGGCACTAGGCCACCGACAACACAACAACAATTACGGGCACTACGGCACCGACACCGTCACAACAACTTAAATCATACGACACGCCTAAAAATCAACAACACCAGAAGCAGTCAATTTTGCCTTGAAATTAGAATATTCAGTTAGGCCTCTGAATAAGCTTTCCGAAACATTTTAGTTTACTCAACTCGGACTCCTGGTTCAAAAGATATTGCAAAAACATTTTTTTTTCCGTTACAATGACAGCATAGCAGCCACAAATTCAGCCATCAAGCATAGTTTAAACTTCCCAATAATCATATACCAACCAATTAAAAATACATCAATCATTTCAACACACTCGCTATGTAAATTACAAGCAATACATATTCCATATAATTCAAACAATACATAGAGCACGCCAAATTCCTTAACCCATTTAAACATCATAGAGCACACAAGGTTTCATACATACTAATACAGTTTTGCTCCCAAAGAAACCCAATACTAGTTTTCAAAGTCGTCATCGAATCATTTTTGACAAGGTTTTTAAAATTGACGCAACGACAAATCATTACTCTGTTTCAATTAAAACCAACTAGAAAATCATTTTCCAATCCAACAAAAACTTCACCTCTATACTTCCTCATTTAAAATCCTAAGTCAAAAATAATTTTATTTCCTTTGATCTCCACCACTTCAACACCCACGTTCATTCATTAAAAATAGATTTTATTACTAATTTTAGTATCCAACCGTAAAATCGTCCATTAGACATTTCAAGAACAATTTCAGAAATCATTTTACTTTTCAGATCACAAAACTACATAGCACAAGGCACTAGTATTACTCAAATAAAACGGTTCTCAGAAACAGCAACAATTCTCGAAAATAGCTTTTTGCAACCAACAACAATTAAACCGCAACAGCACAGTAATTAATTTTTCAGCGACACAGCAAGCAGCAACAAACAAACGGCAACATCAATAGTAGTTTCAATAACAACAGTACACAATACCAGCAGGGGCATCTCCCCCACTAGTTCACTTACTATTAGCAGCTTCCGTTTACCTGTACCTGCAGTAACATCACTACAACACAAACCAATGGTCAAGACTAAAAGACAACAGTTGGTCGTTAACCGACACAACGACACTACGACTTGGCCGGACGGACCAACCATTGCTCTGATACCACTAATGTAACACCCCTTTTCTACCCGTTAATTTATTAGCGTAAAAATCAGAGTTTCAAAATTTTAATTACACCACAAGGGATGTCACACTTACTTCGTTAAACATCATACGCCAAATTACTCACTTTTTGAAAACAGTCTTATAATACTTCCAAAACGTCATTGTCAAATAAATTTACAACTTCACAGCGGAAAGTCCAACAATTATACACAGTCTTGAATAAACTAAAACAACATTCTATTTCCCCCAAGTGTTACATATCAGAGCAGACGACCCGACTCAGCTAGCGAAGGTTCCTAAGCCTTCACTTGCGCTCACCTGCACGTTACCGCATAGGGGTAACATTCAAACAGAAGGGGTGAGTTCATCTAACCATATAATAAAGCATATGATAAGCACTAAGCTAGAGTTATGACACTACATAGACCACACCACGAGACATCAAGTCAATCATCAAGGATAAAACAGTCAATTCCATCAGCAAGGGTAAACAGTCAATCTCATCATCAAGTTACTCGGCACAACGAGTTGTCACAATGTCATGCAGGAGTATGAAATGCAACCCACTCGCGGGCATATGCATGAGGTACCTTTTCACAAACGTCGCTTAGCCCTTAAGGCCTCATCGTCACTTAGCCACTCAGGCCTCAAGAACGTCACTGGGTTTATGCATATGGGCATGAGACACTATGACATGCACCACTCACAAACACACAAATACACAAATACTCAAATCATAGTCAACTATGTGACCCGTCACTTACCAGTTTGCTCACAAGAAGCACATCACCTGTCAATTCACAATCAACACACAACGTCACTTGGCCTTTTAGACCTTAACATCACTTAGCCTTTCGGGCTTTAAACGTCACTGGGTTTCATCGTCGCTTACACATCAATATCATCAACTCAAACAATAGCCACTGAGGGCAAAAACGTCATTTACACTTCATTATAAATAATAGTAGCCACTAAGGGCAAAACAGTCATTTAACTAGCCACTAAGGGCATCATCGTCATTTGCACATCATTATCATTAAAGTTGGCCACTAAGGCAGAAACGTTCTTTAGAACATCGTCATTGACACCAAAAAGGTTTTAGACACCGAAAACAGTTTTGCAACACAACAACAACTACCATCGGGGCAGCCACTCAGGCGCCCAGAACCATCAGAAAATAATAAGTTTTCGCTTTTAAAATAGGACACACTGATAGACAACGAGATGGGATTCACAACACTTTTTGAAACGTTTAAAACGGACACCCGAGTCAAAAGTTATAGCGAAAACAGTTTGTATTAAAAATCGGGAACGTCCTGAAAATGGCGCCCAGGCACTGGGCGCCTAAGACACAACTTAGACATCCAGAAGCAACACAACGCACGCACACTGACACGCACACTCAGCAAGCACAATTCAGCACAACAGCAAGCACAATTCAGCAACACAAACTTTGGCTCATACGCTCTGCACAAGGGCGCAAATTCCTGCAATGGAGAATTCAACCAAAAACACAACAACTTGGCACGGGGCGCCCAATCGCGAGGACGCCTAATTCCGTGGCCAAAATTCCAGCAACAACAATGCTTGGCACAGGGCGCCCCACGTAGGGCGCCTAATTCTGCACCTAGACAACAAAATCCAGCAACAACAATTCGAGCAACACAACTTCATCAAATCACATACAATTCATACAAACAACTTCAAATCGCATATCAACCGTAAAAATAATATCACATCACAAATCAATCATGAACACATAAAGAGTCATCAAAAATCATCCACTGAATCATTATCAATCACAATACCATCAAGGAGTATCCAGGCACTTAGCACGCAAACCACAATTTCTCAACAACAAGTTGTCATATGCCTAGGGTTCATCAATAATCACTAGAAATACATAAAATGGCATACATAGAGCCTACCCCTACTTAGTCCCCATCATAAGACCCTATTATAGAGAAGATGAGACCCACCCTTACCTGGTGATAGAAACTTGCGCAGCCACCCCCTTTCCCTCCGTACCAGACAGTGGGGTGTTCTCCAATAGCGAATTGATGAAGACCAATCGCGAGCTCCGAAGCGTGATTTAATTCCAACGGCACGATGTTTAACATGGACACGTACCATTATGAAAGAACAACATTCTAACTGTCATTCGCTAAAAACTTAAAGGTACTTAATCACTCGTTTGATGAATAAACTATACAATCCTTTAAAAATAATATAATAAAATATAGTTTGAAAAATGAAAACATTAAATCACTATCTCATAAAGCATAGTCCAACCTGATACTCAAAACATCCTTATATAAGTATTTTTAATTACAAAAAAAAAGAGCTATTAAAATGTCAGCGGCATCTACTTTATGTATCATTTACATATATTAAACTAAACTAATATACCTTCCATGAGATACCAGTCTACTCTAAAAAAATATACTAAACTATTATTAGGGATAGTTGCATAAAGATATATGATTTATTTCAAGTAAAATAGAATGAGCGCACCAATTACGTACCGATAAATAATATCGTTGGGTGAAAGCATTTGTTTTGGTCATCTCTTCGGCATTGGTTTTGTTGACTGAGACTGCTCCTTCCTTTATAATAAAATCTAATGAACAGCTAGGATGGAAGTTATATGCTTCAGAGATTATACCGTTATAGCGTGCATGACAAACAGAGAGAGATAGAGTGAGGGTTGTGAAGGAAGAGGTGAATTGAAATAATGGTCAAAGATATCTTTTGTCAAAAGAAGAGATGAAGGAAAAACCGATGGCTAAGTTGAATGCGGCTATACAGCGGAATGATGAGCAATCTAGGTTTTTAGGAAATCAACGAAACATTGGGCACATGGGTGTAAGGCCCATGAAAGGGGTATGGATAAGTCAAGGAGCCCAAAGCTATTTTGTCTTGATGAAGAACATTTTCAACCGTAATATTTATCCTATATGATTAATATCTGAAACACAAAGGCTTATAAAGTAACATAATTAAATAAGAATAATATTATACAACCAATGCTATTTAAAAATATAATTAAATATCAATAAACAACATAAATTAATACTAACAATAATATAGTACCAACATAGTATAAAATATGGTTTAATATCATTTAGACATATTTGATAATTCAAACATATGTAAATATAAAATCGATTAAGTTACTAAATATTATGAAAATACGTAATTACTACGACGCACAATATATCACTAGAATTACTATTATATTCGTGCATAAAGCAAAAACGTACTAATACGAAAATCGGGTGTTACAACATTCCTCCACAGTATGACCGACCCCGTTTTCGTGGAAACTGCAGGTAGCATTAGCGTTGTAACTTCTGGGAAATGGCGGCAGCAGGGCCTTCATTGGCCGAGTGTTGATCAAGTTCTTGCAAGTCAAGTGATCAAACTATTCAGTGTATGTCATTGGTATTGGATCAAAACTGGTCCGTTTCTTGTACTGATAACCCTGAGCCCTGTGACTGTCACTGCCTTGCTGGGATGGCACAGGAGCAGAAAATGGAACAGTTTGTGGTGGAGGGGTACCAAAGGATGAACTTCCTCCCGAGTTTACATTTGTTTCCCCTTCTTTCTTCTTCGGGAAATGGGAGTGAGGCTTCTTCTGATTGCTTGAACCACCAGAGCTTCCTGCATTACTGAGGTGATTCGAAATGTTCCCACTTCGGAGACCATGCTCAAGTCTTTCCCCAAAGACTATCATATCGGAGAAGCTAGTTGAAACACTTGTAATCAGCCGGTCATAGTAAATTGCTGGCAGAGTTCCCAAGAACGTGTACACCATTTCTTTTTCATTCAAAGGAGGTTGGACCTGGGCGGCTAGGCCTCGCCATTTCTGGGCATATTCTTTGAAACTCTCCCTTTCGCCCTTACTCATGTGTTGCAATTGCGACCTGTCCGGAGCCATGTCCATGTTATACTTATATTGTCTCATGAATGCTTCGCACAAATCTTTCCAACAACGAATCTCATAGGATTGCAGTTTCATGTACCAATCTAGAGGAGCTCCAGCCAAACTGTTTTGAAAGCAGTCAATCAGCAGTTTGTCATCATTGGCGTAAGGACCCATTTTTCAGACAAACATCGTAACATGGCTCTCCGGACAGCCTGTTCCTCTGTATTTGTCCACTTCGGGAGCTTTGGACTTTGGTGGCAAAACCAAATCTGGGACTAAGCACAGCTCACGAGCTTCCTTGGCTCTGACACCAACACCCTCCATTGCCTTTACTCTTTCTTCAAGTGCACGAATCGGGTCATTTGGCTGTGATCCCTCAAACATATGTCCTTGGGGGTGACTCCCCATACTGTAATAATACCCTCCAGGCTGAGGAACATTGTGAGGGTGTGCTGCAAGCCCCGGAGTAGGAATGAGCACAGCATGAGGACTAGGAGTTTGGATCTGCGGTCCTCCGGCAGCTCCCCCGGACACGGCGGCAGTAACCTGATTAGGCGCAACCATACTGACGGGGATAGGTCCAACAGTTCGCGGCATGTACCCAGCAAGCATACCCCAAGGATATCTTTGTGAAGTGTATTGATTCGGCCCATTCATTCCTGAAGCAAAGACGGGATGACTGACCCCGGATCCCGGAGGAACTGTGGCTGATATTGGAGGAGGAACGAAAGAAGTGACACCATATGGACCCACGACGGCGACACCTTCAGCAGCTGTCCCACTCTTTAAACTTTGCAGCATGACCATCATCTCCTGCACCTGGGCCTCCATTGCCCCAACCTTACCCTTAAGCACTTGGTTCTCCTGAGCCAGCTGCTCAGGATTCAGAATTTGTACGCCCAAATCTTCATGTTCTGGATTATTTTCAGTTTCAATCTCTGGATGCCCTTGAGGATCAGCCATCAGCTTTGCTTGTAATCGGGTGAAGTATCGGTGGCGGAGAACCAGCTTGCCTCTCGCTTCTGTTGGTAGAACATTTTTATTACGTGAAGGAGCAAATTAATGAATGCAATGTGTGCAATGCAGATGAGTGTTAGTTTTAGTTTGTCTTATGCCGTGAACCCCAACGTGTCATATCTTGCCATAGATTTAACAGTGGACTTCGATTATTTTTTCTTTGAAACACAACAAGGTTAGAATCAATAAGCGAAACAAAGCACATTCCATGCATTCAAACTTAAACAAACACCTCGGAGTGTACGCTGTTTCACTTCTTGATTCCATACTGTACCTATGGCAAGATTATTTGTCACTTTGGGATTCTCGGCAAACAAACTTTGATGAAATGCAAGGATGCATGCATGAGCTGTAAAAGCTTATGTTGGATGCAATGAGAGGATGCATGCAAAATGATGATGATATTTTATGCATATGCATATTAGGGCAAAACCTTTATTGGCATTAGTTCAAGTTTTTTTTCTTTTTTTTTTGAAAAATGCGGGCCGTACGTAGTTTCATATGGACCAAGTAAGAGAAAGGCTACAACGGCAGCTCGTTCTCTCTTTTTTTTTGAAAAGAGTGGGCCATATGTCACTTCGTACGGACCGGCAGAAGAAAGGTTACAACGGCAGCTCTTTCTCTACTTTTTATTTGAAAAACCTCCTACTCTTTTTTGAAAACATGCCTATATTACGATGCAACACAACACACAATTTGGTATCCCCCTTGTGTCCTACGAAGGTGGGGACCTAAGTACTAGGACAACTCAAATGTTCCTCCCATGTGGGTTCTAGTCACTTCCTCACCAGGTTACCAGAGCTAATTCTTTCTCACAATAGCACCCACAACGATGGAACGCCATCTGGTGTGAGGCCTCATGAAAGAGCATACTCTGGCTGAAACTTTCGTGAGAGTCGGAAGGACAACAGTCCAATTGTCAGTCACTACTCGTTTCCACTCTCCTAAGTTTTGTCAGACCTTGGGTTTTAGGCCCCTCTCAAAGCATAGTAAGCATAAGGTGTGAGTGTGTGCAGCAAAGGCATACCCCCTAAAACTACTGTAACATCCGCAAAATAATTAATAGAATTATTTGGGTGTTAACCCAATTAAATTAATTTAGTACTTAACTGGTAAATTTATTGAGTGCTAAAATTATTTATTGGTTGTCATCGGATCGTTAACCGAATAATATGGGTCAAGGAAGTTTTGGAATCGAAATAAGAGATTTAGATCAATATGGTAATTTGACCACGTTACCGCGTATATATTAATAAATATATATGTATGCGTATATGTGAGTGAGGAGAAGAAAAAGAATTAATAAAAGAATAGAAAGAAAGAAGAGGGGGAGGCGTGAAACAGAGAAGAAAAAGAGAGAAAAGGGAGGAAAAGGAAAGGGTGTGGAAGAAGAAGAGGAAAAATAGGATAGTTCGGTTCACCAAAATGACTTCCTTCCAACACGAAAAATGCTCAGCGTTACTTCCTCTTCGATTTGGTACCAAGATCTTCATCATCAACTCACTCTCTCTCACTTTGCCATTTTCGAATTTGAGAGGAAACAATTGAGGTTTTGATGGTTGAAGCTCAAGGATAGCTTGGGATGGTGGTTGACGCGAACCCAAGGATGATGGATCGTTGATTTGGAAGCTAGTTGGGTGATTTGGGGTTGAAAATCAAATTGAGGATTTTGTGTGAATAGTGCTTCAAGAGGAGGAAGATGATGAATAGTATCCATGAATAATAAACTTAATTTGTGAAATGTGTTTCGCTTTTGGTTCGTCATCGAAAACGTATTTTGTACGAAAATCGCGTTTTATGTCCAATTGGTTTTTGGATTGATTTATTGATGATTATTATTGTTTGAGTATGTTTTTGTACTGTCTTTATGTTGGGACTGGACTGGAACAGGTATCGGAATTGGTCGGAACGACGAAAAATGCGAAAACGGGATAAAATACAATGCTGTCAAAAGCGCACGACCCGTGCGTCTCAGGCGCACGGACCGTGCGGCTCTTTCTGTTTCTGTTTTCAAAAATGCATTACAGGGCGCACGACCCGTGTGTATGGGCGCACGAACCGTGCGCTGTGTTCTGTCAAAATTTTCCAAACTTGCCCGAAACGATCCCGATCGATTCCAATCCTCTTCTAATCCTTTCCTAACCCTTCTATAATGATATTAGGCTTATAATGCCATGATTTTGGGTATGTTCCAAAAGGGTTTTATAAAATACTTTTGAAGTTGAAATTGTTTCAAAAAGTCGAACAATAGTACACGTGTGCGGATATGTTTTATTAATAATAAAGCGGACTATGAGTCCTACGTGGTATGGTATAAGTGACGCGGGATGATTATTATTTATTCGTCTAAACCAGTCTACGATTCACGGTATATATATTATATCGACTATAGGAAACGGCCCAATGCGGGTATTACGTTCAGTTATCGGTCTAATGTAAACGAACTAAATGTTCATGTGTCTGTAGATATATTTATTATATCGAGTTGGGTGACGACCCATGTTAACATACTAGGCGGGGATGTCATGATCCCTTACCCTAAGCTCCGTGCCACTAGGAAACACTATTGGTATTGGGGTTCACCGGGATTTAGCACTGGATTGCAGTCGGTGTTATGTTGAAAGTTTTGTCGTACGATACACCGGGATTTAGCACTGGATTGCAGTCGGTGTCGTACTGTACGGTTCACCGGGATTTAGCACAGGATTGCAGTCGGTGCCGTACTGAGTCATAACACGTTCACCGGGATTTAGCACTGGATTGCAGTCGGTGTCGTGTTGAATTAAAATGCACGTGGTTATAAATTAAACTACGAATGAAATAAAGTCCTATAATACGGTTCACCGGGAATTAGCACTGGATTGCAGTCGGTGTCGTGTTAAGTTAAATAGGATTCATAATTGAACCGAGAGTGTAGATAGGGGTCTCGGTAGAACTCACTGAGATTGTATCTCATTGTTTATATGTTGTTGTTTTACAGATAAACAGGGAAAGTGGAGATCCAAGAGGCACGAGTAGGTGGTACTCGGATGGTTGCTGAAGACTTAGCTTTTATGCTTAAGTTTATATCTTTCCTTGTCTTCTGTGTATTATGACATCTTGTCTTTAGCGTTATGTATTTATTTCCGCTTTCCTGTACGATATTGAACACTGTATTTCACTGATGGTTTGTGGTCTTATTTATGTTTAAGACTGTCCTGTTGTTATTCAGTGAAAATTTCATAGTGGCGTTCAGTATTTAAACAGGAAATATATCTCTGATGATTTAGGTTTGGTACACTTGGGTATTTTTACTCGATAAAAATACCGGGGTGTTACAACTACCCACATATACCCCACCTGCAAAGGAAAACCCAGAACAGTCCAAACAATAGCAGGCAATAACATGTCGTCTACCCTAGGGTTCAATATCACAATACCAATAATCCAACCTAGGTTTCAGCAACAGTCATATGCACTGCTTACCTCAAGAAAGGGAGTGGAGAAGAAGGGATCATAATAGAATGGGAGGAAATGCATGTTTTTACCTTAAGCAAGGGAGCAGAGAATAGGGGACATGGGATTTGAGGGATGCATGAACACGGCATTGTGAACAAATAGAAAAGGAAGTAAAACAAAGCTTTCAACTCAATTAATTTTAAACCACACATCAAGTTAACTAGGCTTGACCCTCGTCTTTTTTTTTTAAAAAAAAAATGGTCCCCAATGAAGTCGCCAGCTGTTGCGCCCGAAAAATCTGGTTTGAGACTTTTCGTTTGACAACGTGGAAAAAGTTTGGAGCCGCCACCAATATTTTAATTTTAAGACCAAAACATTGAAAAAAGGTCTTTTAAACAAGGCGGATGGTCTTTTGAAAACTAGAGATATAGGTTCGGGGGTCGGTTAGGTACGGGGAAGGTATTAGCACCCCGCACCTCCTTTCTACCGAAAGGGAACCATTAACTTGATGTGTGGTTTAGACAAAAGTTCGAGTTGAAAGCAATTTATTCTACTTCTTTTCTTTTTTTTTCTTTAAGGCTTGTTTTATTGAAAACAGGAGGGAAGAGGAATATTTTTTGGTTATCTTTGAAAATCAGGACAAAACAAAGATTTTTTAAGAGTGTGCTTGACGGGACAGAACCCCGCTCCTACGTACCCTCACTGGAAGAGCGATCAAAGCTACGTAGTTCTCGGTTTTTGGTTTTGAAAAAGGATTGAGCTTTTGCGAAGACCGAAAAACAACGGTTAGAATGGTCTCGCTACTAACTCCTTTTGAAAACAATATCATCATTAACGACCTAATCGGCAACGGTGCGATTGATGTTTAATGACAATTGGTTTATTTTTGAGGAATGAATAAGTTTTCGAAAATGGGATAGAGCTTTTGCGAAGACCGAACAACAACGGTTAGAATGGTCTCGCTACTAACTCCTTTTGAAAACGATATCATCATTAACGACCTAATCGGCAACGGCGCGATTGGTGTGTAATGACGATTGATTTATTTATTTTTTGAAAGTAAAAGTTTTTTTTTGTTTTGAAATGATTTTAGGAAATGGGTTTTAGAAAAGGAGTAGAACATTTCAAGTCAATTCTAAATCCATAACCAAATGCAAATGAATGAATAATACTCAAGCAAACATGAACATATCATTCATTAACCAAGACTAAACATGCCCATACAATCAAATGATTCAATTATTAAAGATGCAAAACAAAGTTCTCAAAGTAATTGTGTGTGTGCAAGAAGGATTGTATTTACCCTAATGGCTCTATGCGACAACATGCATGTAGACTTACGTCTCCATTAGGAGGTCATACAAGTGGAGAGGAGGGCACACAATCAAGTCAAGACATTTACATGGCATCAAGAACAAGTGAATAAAATTGATTGTAAACATAGAGTATTCTAAGTTAAATGATTGAATATGTAAGCAATGATGCATGATTAGGTAAGCATGTAAGTGCATGAGTGTACAAGGAATGGATGCATAGCACTTTATTTATGAATGGATGGCATACAAGGATGCATAAGAGGATGCAAGAGATATAAGCATATGAGGATGCATGAGAGTGTCACATAAACTAAGTATGAATGAAGATGCATGAATGTGAAAATGTTTTGGGTATTTTTGCAAGTTGATAAGTTGTAAAACTTTAAGTAAGAAGTTAGTGAAAAGTAAAGTAAAAATGCATGAAGTAAAGGGTAATTATTTAATAAGATGGTAAAGTAAAAATGCATGAGGTAAATGGGAAGTGGTAAAATCTTCGTTATGTTTTAGTAAAAAATTAATGAAGTGGTAAAAACCAAAGTAGTAAAATATTTTTATGTTTTGGTAAAAAGTTAATGAATGGTAAAGTAGAATGGTAAAAAGTAAATAAACACTAAAACCAAGTTGAATCATATAGAGCAATCCTCTCACTTTGAGAAAAGTGCACTAGGAACTAGTGAGAATCAACTTGTCTATCATCAACAATTTACAATAAGCAAACTAAGACACAAGAATAAGTGGACACACAAACTAAATTGAGTCATTTCTAGCAATCTTCACCACTTAGGTCAAGGTGCACTAGGCACTAGTGGGAATCATATTGCTAGATCATCAACCAACAACAAAAAATAACATCTAACACTAAAATAAAATATTAACAACAAGATTAAACATCACCAAACAAAGAACAACAACAAAATCAACTTGGAAATATTTTTAGATCTATAAGCATGCGAACCAAAGGAAACATAGATCCACATTTTATTTAATAAAAAAAACCGAAATTAACACAAAGCAACATAGATCTATTTTTTTTGCAAGGATTCATATGATTAAGCAAGGAAGTGCAACAAAATCATATCAATCCTAATTTTTTTATGATATGCGAAATGCTAAAGCCCATAAACAACAATTTTATTTATGAAATCTAGTGCTAAATATGTAAAGATGCAAGGGAAATTATTCAAGTAGAAGAATAACTCCTTCAAGGCCAAGGACCCATCTCAAACACCCAAAGCTCCCTAAGTCTTTGTCAAAATGTTTGAAATGGATCCTCAAAGCAAACAAACAATCAAGAAGGAGTTTGGAGTAGATGAGAGATTATGCAAGAAAATTAAATATGAGGTGCAAAGCTTCAAGGATTCCCTCAAAACTACAATGAAATGAAGAAGGAGATGATAGGCTCAAAAAATTGCTAGCTCTTAGCAATTTGATGATGCAACTTTGAAGAGAATGGAAGGAATGATGGTGATCTAACAAGAAATGGAGGATTTGATGGTTGATTTTTGAAGAAAATTGGGTGAGGGAGAAGAGGATGGTTTCGCAAGAAGAGAGGAGAAGGGAGAAGCTTTGGTGTGCTAGGGTTTTGTGTAGGAGAATGAGAGGCTAAAAGGATCCAATGAGAAGCAAAAAGAGAGGTATTTATAGAAGGGGATTAGGTCTAGGGTTAAAATGGTAATCAAGCAATAAAAAGGAATTAATATTCAGCTGAAAATAAAATAGAAATAAATAATTGAACTTGGGCACCAAGCAAAGGGGTCATTTTGGTCATTGTTCTTGAGAGGTGCTCTAGGATTGAACTTTGATTTTGAATGGAGGGTTGAGATCACTTATCACATGGATTGAGGGTGGAGAGAAAACACAAAATGGAGAGTATGGGAGAGGGAGAGGTGTTGTAACACCCCGATAATTCTAACATATAGAATCACCGAAATGCACTAGATGGCATACATCAGAGTAACTTCCTGTTATTGAAATATTGAACACAACTAAAACTTTCGATAATACATATCAAATGGTTCTCTGAACCTCATAAACTTTCTGAAAATGCTTAAGTTCCAAAACTTAAGACTTGTATATAATCCTGGTGTTCAATACTCAAAACATAAAGTAGCGGAAACGATTTTACAACTTAAACAATGAAAGTCATACAATCGGTGATATAACTAAATAAAATACAAAGGGCTAAGCAGGAAATCCAATTTCCCATAGTTCCATGAGTCGCACCGGCTAACGTGCTTTGTCGCCTTTGCTTTCCCTTGTTTCTCTGTAAAAACCACAATTATGAAGGGTGAGATAAACATTATCTCAGTGAGTCCTATCGAGACCCCTTACTACTCTAGCGGTTCATTATGCTTTGTTTTGAACTCGTGGTCCTAAAAGCAACCACGTGGAAATACATTTAGTTCTTGTAACCTTCATGCTCATGGCCCTCCTAAGTGACACATGAAGCATGCAATCTTTGTTCCATGTTTTTAGCATAACACCTCAGTCTACCTATTTTATAGGCATCTCTTGACTTTGGTGAACCCATCCCGCTATTTCTAGTGGGGGAAACATTCTTGAGTCTAGGTTTTGGGGCTCATGACTTCCCCTCCCCTAGTATGCTAACCTCTTAGGGTCGTCACCCTTTTTTTTTCCTCTTGTATTTATTATACATTATCAGTCTGTGTACCCGCAATGGGCTGTTAGTCATTTCAGTCAAGTACCATGTACCATATCAGTCAAATACGGTGTATAATATCAGTCAAATACCGTGTATTATTATCATTCTTAACATATGCACTCTCGCGTTCTCTAAGTGCAGTTTTCCATTTTATTCATAACACACAAACTTTCTATCGAACATGTTCAATCTCATACCATTGTTACCTTTACATTGTTGTGGAATCTTGGGGAATGGATTAGAAGCGGATTGGAATCATTTGGAAAGGACAAAAAGTACTTTGAAATTGAAGGTCAGAAAGTCTCACACGACCCGTGCGTGTGGGCGCACGACCCGTGCGGGGTTGAACAGTTTGTAGAAGATTTCCAGAAAGATACGCACGACCCGTGCGACTAAGCGCACGATCCGTGCGTTATCCACTAAATTTGTAGAAAGTTCCAGAGACATACGCACGATCCGTGCGACTAGGCGCACGATCCGTGCGTGTTTTAAAAATCTAGTTCTTGTCGTATCAGATGGAGGCACACGACCCGTGCTCATAGGAACACGATCCGTGCGTCTCTATCAGTTTTCCAGAAAACAGGCTTTTCATAAGTTTTTTCCATTCCGTTCCGATTCCAAAATCCCTTCCGATCGATACCGAAACTCAAACACACATTGAAATAATATATATATCATAGCATTCCCAAACAATCAATCAAACAATATATGATTTAAGTACAATCCTTTTAAGAAAACGGTTTTCGAATAGTTTCATTTCGTTACCGGAAATGCGTGACAAGAGTTTTCGAAAGTATATGCTCAGACACAAACACATTCCCTAAGCGAGTTATAGAACTCACCTTATCGTAATGACGACTACAGCTCAACCCGGAAGCAAGGTTCCCGAAAGACCGAAATCCCACAAACGATCCCCGATAGGCTTCCAACTTCGAACTCGAACTCACCCTTATTGAAACAGTCACTGAACCTCTTCTAATCTACTCAAATACAGAAGGTAGGTTCTGGTTTTACTTCAAGCTAGCCTTGTCTTTGACATGCAAGCTTCCAATCTTCTCAAAAACCCCTTTTTCTCATTTGGAGCTTTGATGTTTCAAAAATGTTGAAATGGGAAAGGAGGTGAATGAGTGGTCAAAAGTGGTACCAATGTGAAGAGAATGAAAAATGGAGGAGAATGGTGTGATTAAGACTTACATGCAAGATGAATCCATGGACCTCTCTCCTCTCCCTTGCTCGACTTTCTCTCCTCTCTCTCTTCTTACCTCTTTGCTGATTTTTTCAGAAATGAAGACAAATGAAGTGTGGGGGAGTGTTGTGGTCAGCTGAAGGGTGGCTACTTAAGGATGGGAAAAGACCCTTCTACCCTCCCTCATTAGCATCTCATTTAACTCACCACTAATCCAATACTTACACTCAAGTCTCCACACTTAGCGTAACTACTAATTATGTTTTCATAAAAATGTTATTTATCTATTTGATCCATGATACCATTTTATAACTAACATAATTATGCTCACTAATCAACTTAACCTCATGCTAATTTAATTAAATCTAATTAGCTAATTAGGGGATGTTACAGGTGTCGCATGGAGAGAGAATAAAAGAAAAAAATGAACTTTTATTTATTTTGGGAATGGAATTCTCATGTGTGGTAGGGTTAGGGGTATTATTGAGATGAATTGTTCTTAAAGAGGAAAATTTGTGTTTTCTTATGAAGAGGTTAGTGTAAGTGAGTGAGGTAATTTACCAAAGAGGGCATGAATCTTCATGAGAGTGAATGAGAATTGGTGATATGCACCAAAGGAGAAGGTTTAACGATGGTACAAGGCATATTCCTTCAAGATAAGGAATAATAGTACAATAGAAGAGTGTGGAAGAATTTTGTGAGAGGGAGAGAGAGAGAGGGGATTTCGAAATTGTGAGGGGGAGAGAAAGAGAGAGAATTTCGAAATTGTGGGGGGAGAGAGAGAGAGAGGAAAAAATTTGTTTTTGGTCTTTTGTCTTATTGAGGACACTTCTCCCTTTTTTTTTTGAGTTTTTGAATTTTGGGCATGGAAGATAATGGGAATGCAACTATTGAAAATTGTGTTACATGTTTTTGGGCACCATAAAATATTCCCTCTAGTCACCCATGACAATAAAAATTGTCACTTGAGAATTAAGGAATATTTAATGGTCCTTTTTTTATTTTTCTATGCACTAAAAATGGAAAAATACATTTTTAATTATTTTTGACTAGGGTTTTCTTTCTAAAAAATTGTACAAAAATTATCCTTGATAGAATAAAAATGTACTTTTTGTGGATGTGCATTTTTGGCGAGAAAATCATCTTTTTGCGAAAAATGACCAAAATGTCCTTTTTGACCCTAAAACCCTAATTTGCCTAAAAAGTGCATTCCAACCCTAAAAATGATTTTAAAGACCTTGGAATGACTTCTAGGACCCAAAATGCAATGCATGATGCTCTTCATTCTTTAATTTATTTATTTTTTGTGGAAAATAGGGTTTTGACCTAAGCCGGACAAAATTAGGGTATGACACGGGGCAGCAAACCCCCGACGTAATTGGCCCTAGTGCACCCACTGAAATGACAGAAGCACCCAATGCTGTGATAGGGATGATGGATGCACCTCATAGCCCGCTGACTAAGGCAGTGATAAAATTCTTGTATGGGCCTAACAACCCCACACCACCTCAGCCAGTCGGTGCACCCCAAGTTGAAGGCGCTATGACAGAAGAAGAGCTGGCTGAGGACGACCTCTTGGGGAATGTTATGCTGACATAGAGATGGTGAGCCTTCTTCGACCAGAATTCTGGGGCAATAAAGATCAACCAAGGGCTCTCGAAGGAGATGTCTTCACTGAGGAGGCCGAATGGGCTGCCTTGACAGAGTCTGAGGGAGGAATTACAGAAGGAATGTTGTTTGAAAAACCCACAGTAGACATGACTAGACACCTGAAGCCATTATATATCAAAGCCCCTGAATGGGAAGCTGTTAATCGTGTCTTCGTAGATGGCAGTGTTGTGCTGAATATTATGCCATTAGCCATTATGAAGAAGCTGGGTGATAAACTCCAATTTAGTGCATTTTTAGAGATATTTTTGGGTTACTTTTAGAGCAATTATATACTAATTATATAAATCACTAACTTAATTTGCTCTTTATTTTGCAGGAAGAAAGAGAATATGAAAGAGATATAAAAGTCCATTTTCAAACTACTTAGGAATATATATATATATATATATATATATATATATATATATATATATATATATATATATATATATATATATATATAAGAGAAGAGAAGAAAAGGGCTTAAAGCCCATGAAATCAAAAAAGGGCCATACGGCCACAAATTGAGGAGAAAGAATTCATTAGGAACCCTATTAGCTACCAATTATAAATAGGGCCCCACAATAGAACAGCCGGACATCAACGTGGACGGTGAGAGTGAAGAATTTGGTACCGCTGCTGACACCGTGAGAGAGCTTTGGAACAGAGAAGGAGACTGAATACTCGAGATCAGAATTTTCTCCATCTTCTGGGTTATTTTTATCTCTGGAATTCATGACTCCTAATTTTATTTCATTGTTCTTAGTAACTATGGATAGCTAAATTCTCCTCTAGGGTCTTAGGTGGATCTTGCATGTTTAGAGACCTTTTTATGTTCTAATTTCATATTTGAATTCCAGTTTTTATTTCAATTAATATTGTGCTATTATTTTTATTACATAATTAGGATTAGCTACCCTTTTCATGTTCATAATCAATTAGTTGATCAGCGACCATACTGCAATTACTTGGTGGACCTATAGGATAATTGGGGCTATAATTATTGCATGGCCAAACCTTAATTTAGTCTTCCAATCATTCGACCTTTTTCCTCTTTATGATTTTGTTGAATTTAAATTCTTGCATGGCCAAACAAGGGTTAATTTAGGAAAAATATATTAATCGCGAATGACTAAATGGATTAATAGCTTTAGTAAAGGGATTGGTAATTAAATATAATAAAGGAATTCAAGTAGGAATTAGACATAGGGGAATCAAAGCTTGCAAGTGAAACCGTAACCCTAGACCTCTCTCCATTTATTAAATCTAGTATTTTAATTCTTGTTATTTATTTCTTTTTATTTGTTTTCATTACAACTAAATTATTGGTTCGTCTAAACAATATATAATCCTGACTAGTTTGGTACTTGTTAATTAATCCCTGTGAATACGATAATCTTTTCTACTACTTCTGCGAAAGAGTACACTTGCTCTAAGTGAGTTTTTAACGCAACACTGGGAAAGAACGCCTAGGACCTCATCCCAACCACTATGACCGTGACCAATTTCATGGGCCACCCATCCTACGCTTTGGGAGTGTTGGTAGCCGATGTAACAGTTGGGAGCAAGGTAACTCGCCTGGCCTTCTTTGTTATAGAAGGAAAGCCCTCATATGCTGTGATCCTAGGAAGAGATTGGATCCACACCAGTGAATGTGTCCCCTCTACCCTGCATCAGAAGTTAATGATATGGATAGGGGATCAAGTGGAAATAGTAGAAGCAGACCCTAATCCTTTCCCTGCAGAGGTAAAGATGTTTGAGGCCGTCTTCTACTCCCCTCATTTGCATCCTATTTCCATCCCAGTGATTTTGAGGAGGGTGGCATAGAGTCATGTGACTGGACCAAAAGAGACTTTGAATTCAAGATGTTGGCCGACCCACGGCCTAACAATAAGGATAATGATTAGTCTCCCCCCAGAAGTACAGAGCCTGTTGGATCGGTTGCACCTATTCCAGATTGAATCCAACAATGAAGAGGCTATGTTTGGTGCAATAGACGAAGAGTAAGAACTTGAGGAACATTCCTACCAAAAGGCTACGGATGACGCCGTTGACGGGATGTTGGCCGAACCTTTCCAGCTAGAGCCCATCCAAAAGAAGATGCCTACTTTTGAAGTGCAAGACCCTCTGGTGGAGGTGAACCTGGAAAGTGAAAAGGAGCTAAGGATTGTTACCAAGTGGCTTCAGTCTCAAGAGGGGGGTGAATTGAGATTTAAAACTTTTCAGATCTTTCGAAAATGTTTTTCCCCATTTCAAGGACTTAGATCAATTTTTCGCGCAGGTTAAATGGAAGCGAAGGAATTAGAATATAAAGTAGTAAAGCGGTATAACAGTAAAGCAGGAAAGCAGTAAAGCACGCAGAGATTTATCCTGGTTCGGTCACCTCCTAGTGACCTACGTCCAGTCCTCACACCCTTGTGAGACTCAGGTGCCTTGGAAAACCAAAACAACAACAGGGCCCACTTCCTAGTACAAACATCTCAGGCACTCTGCCACAACATTGGCTTTCCCAGGATGATAATTCAACTCGAAGTCATAATCCTTCATGAATTCCATCCACCTTCTTTGCCTATTATTTAGCTCCTTCGGGTCAAATAGATATTTCAAGCTTTTGTGATCACTAAAAACTTCGAAACGAGAACCATAAAGGTAATGTCTCCAAATTTTTAGTGCAAACACGATAGCCGCCAATTCTAAGTCATGAGTTGGGTAATTCCGTTCATGAGTCTTCACTTGTCTTGATGCATAGGCCACAACATGTTGATTCTGCATGAGAACACATCCTAAACCCTTCCCAGAGGCGTCACTGTAGATTTGAAACCCCAAAGACGGATCTGGAAGAATCAGGATCGGGGCAGAAGTCAACCGTTCTTTCAATTCGAGGAAACATTCCTCACAATCGGTATCCCATGTAAACGGTTGACCCTTGCGAGTTAACCGGGTGAATGGGAGAACCAACTGTGAGAATCCTTCGATAAATCTCCTGTAATAACCTGCCAATCCCAAAAAGCTTCTTATCTCAGTCACTGAAGTTGGCCGTTCCCAATTCGACACAGCTTCCACTTTACTAGGATCCACTGCTACCCCTTCTTGGGAAATCACATGACCCAAAAACTTAATCTCTGACATCCAGAAATCACACTTCGACGGTTTCGCATATAACTTCTTCTCTCGTAGTACCCCTAAAACAAAGCGGAGATGTTGAGCATGCTCCTCAATTGTCTTTGGAAAACCTTCACAGACTCAGGCACTCTCCTCCTAGGATACCCCACCTATGGAGAGCCCTCCAATCTAATATAACAATAACAAGAGATACCCCACCCCTGTTACAATGAGCTGCCCCAGAAAGATACCCCACTTCCTAGTACAAACAGCTACCCTAGAGAGATACCCCACTCACTAGTACAAATCACAAACAATTAAATAATAAACAATTGTAAAGCCAGAAATACCTCTAATGAAGGCAGATATTACATCTTGAAGAATGCAACCCCAACTAACTCTTAGCAAAAGATCAGCTCAGACGGACCAACGGTGCGTGACGAGCAAAAGTAAATGCGTGAAGAGTTTTTCTCAAAAGTTTTCTGATTCGTGAAATGGGTTGTTGTAAAAATGAACGTAATGCAGTGCCTATTTATAGGCTATGAAAAAATCAAGTTTACGTTAAAAATAGTGTAGGAATCGATTCTTTGTTGAAAGCAGGAATCGATTCATTGAAGTGAGGAATCGATTTTAATTTGTTTGAAAAATAGGGACAATCGATTCTTGAGAACCATGGAGAGCTAGGAATCGATTCTGTACTTAGTGAAAATTTGTATGAATCGATTCTCAGCTTTCCTGAGACATGTAGGAATCGATTCTTAGTTAAGTGCAAAAGAGTGGGAATCGATTCTTCCTTTAAAAAGGTTTGGCTCAGAAATCGATTTATGTACTGAAAAATACATGAAGTGAAAATCGATTCTTCCTTTTCTGATTGGCCTGAAAGTCGATTTTGATGAATGTATATGCAAGATAAAATCGATTTTTATGTTTTAAAGATGATAGGTATGTTTACGTAAGTATGCATGCATCTTTGAAAAACTTGTGAGTGTGTGAGACTTTGAGATACAAACTGACCTTTGAAAGAGCTTACACTTTTTCCTAAGACACACCGAAACCCTAAGGACTACCCTTATATTTAAGGACTACCCTTAAACTTGAATCTTCAATTCTTGAGCTTGGCATACAATTTCTTTTCTCGGAGTACGTTCAGAACAATGCGGAGATGTTGAACATGGTCCTCAATGGTCTTAGAGTACACCAAGATATCATCAATAAAAACTACCACAAACTGATCAAGGTACGTGTGAAACACTCGGTTCATGTAATCCATGAATACCGCTGGAGCATTAGTCAAACCGAAGGGCATCACCACGAACTCGTAATGTCCATACCTAGTACGGAAAGCTGTCTTCGGAATATCTAAGGCCCGTACCTTTATTTGATGATAGCCCGACCTTAGATCAATTTTTGAAAATACCACGGCACCCCGAAGTTGGTCGAGTAAATCGTCTATCCTTGGCAATGGATATTTGTTTTTAATAGTCACCTTGTTGAGTTGACGGTAGTCAATACACAACCTCATGCTTCCGTCCTTCTTCTTAACTAGCAATACCGGAGCACCCCATGGAGAAGCACTCGGTCGGATAAATCTCTTTGATATTAACTCTTCAAGTTGAGACTTCAATTCCTTCAATTCTAAAGGAGACATCCTATAAGGGGCAATAGATATCGATCCTGTACCAGGAATCAATTCTATTGAGAATTCTACCTCTCTGTCAGGAGGTAAGGATGAAACTTCCTCTGGAAAGACATCTAGAAATTCATTTACCACTTGCACAGACGACAAGTCTAAACCCGTTTCAGTAGATGCAGACAACATAATAAGAATAGCTTCCGCACCTTGGAATAACGACTGGCTTGCTTCGGTGTAAGAGATCGTTGCTTCAAAATCTGTCTGTGTCAACCCTACGGATTCGGAGGCGAAGCTAATGGTTCGATCAGCACAGTTGATAATCACATGATTTTCAGCCATCCAATTCATACCCAGAACAATGTCCATACTTCTCATAGGCAAGCAAATAAATTTCACAACAAATTGTCTGTCCCCTATGACAAGTAGGCAATTTTCACACAACGATTGGGTCTGGACACGACCCTTGGCGGCAGTTAAAATAGTTATCGGTTCGGATAGCTCAGACAATGCTAAACCCAACCGATCGACACATGCTTGTGATATAAAACAATGAGTTGCACCGGAATCGTATAAAATTTTGACTGAGTTATTAAAAAGAGATCCCGTACCCCTCAGAAGATTATCAGTAGGCGTGATGGTTCGAGCATCCAATGTATTGATTCGCCCCTGCTTAGGAGCATTTGGTGCTCCTTGAAAGCTCCTCCTTGATGGGCACTTATCTGCATAGTGGCCCTCTTCATTACAATGATAGCACCGATTGGATCTTTGCCAACAATCACCTGAATGAAATTTTCCACAAGTGACACATCTGTGGAGTTTTGATGGTTCATGGGATTGCACCTGCTTCCCTTTGTAATTGTTTCCCTTGAATTGTCTGCTTGGAGTAGAAGATTCAGCAACCTTTTTCTTGCCCTTCCAATAGTCTTTCTTTTCAGCATACATTTTCCTCAGATCCTCCTCAGCCACATATGCTTGTTGTACTAAGGCAGGATAATTAACCAAGGTGTAAGAACTGAGTCCTTGGCTCACATCAGCTCGGAGACCTTCTTTGAACATTTGCATTTTCCACATATCATTTGGGGCATACCTTCCCAACTCATAGAACTGAGACAGTCTTTCAAATTTCGCAGCATACTCCCCAACCGACATATCACCTTGCTTCAGATTTACAAACTCTGCTTGTTTACTCAGCTTCTTCACCGAAGGGAAATATTGCTTCAGAAATAATTCCTTGAAGTTGTCCCAAGTTAGGGGAGTTTCTTGGAGTTCCATCATATGCCTTGCATTACACCACCAGGTGTGGGCATCTTCATCGAGCACATTTGCCGCAAATATTACCTTCTCTTCTTCCCCGCATTGCAAGGTTTGAAAAATTTTCTCCATTGAATCAATCCAATAGTAGGCGGTCATTGGATCTGATCCTCCCTTGAAAGTCGGGGGCTTCATCTTTTGAAATTGAAAATATGCCCGGTTAGGATCTTCCTGATGGGGTTGAACATTGGGCTGCTGCAGAGCCATTTGGTCATGCTGCATTTGCAACATATCCTGCATCATCTTTTGCTGATTCTCGATGATATTCTGCATCCATTCAAAGTTTGGATCAACAGGAGGAGGAACGCCTCTACCTCTTCTGGCCATGATTCTGCGAAATATGCACAAAGTATTAAGTTGATCAAGCTCAATGTCTAATAGCATACTAAGAAAATCACGACTGGAGAAAGTAAAGACCCTAACAGCTAAGTCCGACTAGGTCGAACCGCTTTGATACCAACTGTAACACCCAGGTATATTTAACTTGTAAAAATACCAAAGCGTGACAAAATTTAAACATCAGAGATAATAATTTCCTGTTTAGACACTGAATACCAACCCAAAATTTTGCTGAAATACAACATGACCATCTTATACACAAATAAGATCATACGGTACACAGACCATAACTGTCAGCAACTGGTAATCAGAGTCATACAAGAAAGCGGAAAAAGATAAACAAAACACTAATGCCATAGTGTTGTAATACATCGCAACAGAAGGAAAATAAACTTGAACATAAAGCTAAGTCATTATTCTCCTTCCGGGGCCACCTACTCGTGCCTCTGAGGTTTCTTCTGTCCCTGCTTATCTGTAAAACAACAACAATTAAATAGTGAGATACAATCTCAGTGAGTTCTACCGGAACCCCTACTAACACTCTCGGTCCGTTTAAAACATTTTTAAGGTTTGACACGACACCGACTGCAATCCACTTGCTAATCCCGGTGTACCATACAATAAGGCTTCGATCTAATAGGACACCGACTGCAAACCACTTGCTAATCCCGATGAACTAACATCCTAGGCCTTTCTACGTACCACCGACTGCAAACCACTTGCTAATCCCGATGAACGCAGCACAAACTTTTGACACAACACCGACTGCAAACCACTTGCTAATCCCGGCGAACCCCATAACCAATAGTGTTTCCTAATGGCCCAGAGCCTAGGGTAAGGGTTCATGACTTCCCCGCCTAGTATGTCAACATGGGTCGTCACCCAAACTCGATATAATATATATATCTACAGCACTATGAACCCACGGTCCATCAAATCAGACAATTAATGAAACACTTTAATTCCACATTTATAAAAATCCAAGTTCACACTCGCACTCTATTTGACCACTTTTCGACACAATTTTCAATATCAAAAACAGATCATTTTGCCTTAAAGATAGAATATTCAGTTAGGCCTCTGAATAAGCTTTCCAACGCATCTTAGAACACCTCAATCGGGTTCCCGGATCAAAAGATATCGCGAAACGAAAAACAGTGTTTAATTGTTGAAATTCTGCCAAGCTGCGCTGAAGTCGCGCCTGGAGCGCGAGTTAAGCGCGAACTGGCAGAAAGTTCTGCCAAACTGCGCTGAAGTTGCGCCTGGAGCGCAGGTGAGGCGCGAAATGGCAGCAGGGGGGTCTGTTAAGGCAAATTTTGGCGGTTTCGCGCAAAAACCGCGATTCCGCTCAATTCCGATTGTTGTTCCGATCAAAAACAGATTTGACAACCAGTAAAATAAGTCCAATTCAAACCACACAATCAATCAATCCAATCCACAAACTTAATCAAAACGAATTGTATTAAAACGCGATATATTTTCAAATAACGGTTTTCGTTCCAAAATCTCTCGAAACCAATTAACGTAAAAACTAACGAGACACAAAAACATCCTAAGCGTGAGTAAAACTCACCTTTGAAGCGAGAGCCGTTGCCGAGCCGAGATCACCGACGTGTCAAAATCACCGAATCGAACCCAATCAACACCGAATCGCTCCTAACTTCGTTTCGAGCTTCCAATCGCGTTCAATCCGCTCCTAGCTTTGTTCTAGCTCTTGGGTTATGATGAGGAGAGTGAGATGATGAAGATGATGAATTTTGGGGAGGTGGGCTTGACTCCTCTTCTTCCTTTCTCTTCTTCTTTTCCTCTTCTTCTTTTCCTCTTCTTTTCTCCTCTTTTCTTCTCTTTTCTTCTCTGCGTGAATTCCTCCCTTCTTTCCTCTCTTTATTCTTTCTTTTCTTTAATCACACACACACAACACATATTTAATTAATAAATAAGTGGTAGCGTGGTCCAATTACCGTATCGATCTTAATTCCTTATTTTGATTCCAAAACTTCCTTGGTCCGTATTATTCGGTCAACGATCCTGAGACAGCCAATAATTAATTTTTAGCACTCGATAATTTTACCGATTGAGCATCAAATTAATTCAATTGGGTTAACATCCGAATAATTCGATTAATGATTTTGAGGATGTTACATTTAGTCACTTTTATTAACTTTGGCCATCAACTTTACCTTTGTCTTTTTCATCATCAAAACATATTCTGCAATATTAGTTTACCTGCAATACAAGGTATCCACATTCTCCCCCTTTTTGATGATGACAAAACATTAACTCATCTTAAGGTGGGAGGTTAGTTCAAACAGATAATGTATATATGATACTCCCCCTATCATGATGCTCCCCCTTTTTTATTGACTATATGCAAGGTGGTATGAATGAATGCAAATGCATGCTAAATATAAAAACTCTATTCTTCTCCCGCTTTTTGTCATGATCAAAGAGGGCAACATGTAATAAAAAATTGCGAATCTAACAGCATGAAGAGGAATCAAGGATTCCAAGTTCTCTTCGAATGAAGAAGAAGTTCTCTTTTTGTAAAGGTTTTGTAAAAATATCAGCCAGCTGTTTTGCGGATTCAACAAATTCGATTACACAGTTCCCTTTTTGGACATGATCTCTAAGAAAATGGTGTCTTATCTCTATATGCTTGGTCCTAGAGTGTTGGACGGGGTTCTTTGTAAGATTAATAGCGCTGGTATTGTCGCATTTTATAGGGATATGATCTAGATCTATACAATAGTCAAGAAGTTGTTGCTTCATCCAGAGGATTTGTGCACAACAACTCCCTGCTGCAACATATTCTGCTTCAGCAGTTGACAGTGCGACACTGACTTGTTTCTTACTGTGCATTGAGACTAATGCACTACCTAGTATGTGACATGTTCCACTAGTGCTTTTTCTATCCAACTTACATCCTGCAAAGTAAGAATCTGAATATCCAATAAGGCTACATGTGGCGCCTTTTGGGTACCACAGACCGACATTTTGAGTGCCTACCAGATATCTCATTAATCTTTTGACAGCTACTAAGTGTGATTCTTTTGGATTTGCTTGATACCTAGCACACATGCAAACACTAAACATGATGTCCGGTCTACTAGCAGTTAAGTAGAGAAGAGAGCCAATTATACCTCGATATTTGCTTAGTTCTACCGGTTTACCTTCTTCATCTTTGTCTAAGTAGCATGAGGTGCTCATTGGTGTGGACATTTCTTTTGCTTTGTCCATTTCGAATCTTTTGAGTAGTTCTTTGCAATACTTTGATTGAGATATGAAGATGCCGTTGTTTGATTGTTTTATTTGGAGCCCAAGGAAGAAGTTGAGTTCTCCCATCATTGACATTTCAAACTCACTCTGCATAATACTTGAAAACTCTTTGCAAAGCAATTCATTAGTAGCACCGAAAATGATATCATCCACATAAATTTGCACGAGTAAGATGTCATCTTTTGACCTTTTTATAAAAAGTGTAGTGTCAACTTTTCCTCTTTGAAAATCATGATTGAGTAGGAATTTGCTCAATCTTTCGTACCAAGCTCTGGGAGCTTGCTTCAGACCATATAGAGCCTTTTTGAGTTTAAAAACATGGTCTGGTTTTTCAAAATTTTCAAAGCCAGGTGGTTGTTCAACATATACTTCTTCTTGGATAAAACCATTTAAGAAAGCGCTCTTAACATCCATTTGATACAATTTAAAATCCATGATTGATGCAAAAGCAAGTAGCATGCGAATAGCTTCTAATCTAGCTACAGGAGCATATGTTTCATCATAGTCTATTCCTTTTTCTTGATTATAACCTTTAGCAACTAGTCTAGCTTTGTTCCTAATTATTATACCTGATTCGTCTAGCTTGTTTTTAAACACCCATTTTGTGCCTATTATCTGATGTTTATCAGGTCTAGGAACTGGATCCCACACTTCGTTTCTTTCAAACTGATTTAACTCTTCTTGCATAGCAATAGTCCAATGTTCATCAACTACGGCTTCATCTATATTTCTAGGTTCAATTTGAGATACGAAAGCCATATGATTACATGCATTTCTAAGAGAGTTACGAGTAGTTACCCCTTTAGTTACATCACCTATGACATTTTCAAGCGAGTGGTCCCTTGGGATTCTCCATTCCTTGGGAAGTTCACTGCTTGATCCTTCTTCTGATTTCTCTTGAGAGGTGATTTTTGTTTCTTCTTCTTTATCTTTCTTCTTCTCAGCTATCTGTAACTCTTCAGGTTCATCTGCAATATCATCAATAACAGCATCCGCCCAAAAGTATGTTGGGATGTCGTGATCATTTAGCATTGTTCTGGCAAGTTCCTCCAATGATCGATTTTTCCTTACAACAACTCCATTTTGTTGAGGAGTTCTAGGTGCTGAGAAGTTGTGATTTATACCAAGTTCTTCACATAGGATCTCAAATTTTTCATTTTCAAATTCTCCGCCGTGATCAGATCGAATTGAGATGATCTTCAATTCTTTTTCATTTTGAATGCTGCGAGCAAGCTTTTTGAATGCTCCAAAAGCTTCGCTCTTATTTGCCAGAAAGAGGGTCCAGGTATACCTTGAGTAATCATCTACTATAACTAGAGCATAGTAATTTCCACCATAACTTTTTGTCCTTGAGGGACCAAATAGATCCATGTGTAACAGCTGCAAAGGTTTGTTAGTAGACACAATATTCTTTGATTTAAAGGACACTTTTACCTGTTTACCCTTTTGGCTTGCATCACACAATTTATCTTTTTCAAACTTGATATTAGGCAAACCATTAACTAAATCTTTAGACACTAGCTTGTTAAGATGATCCATATGAATATGAGCTGTCCTACGATGCCATAACCAAGAGTTTTCTTCCTTACTAATGAGGCAACATGCATTATATGATGAAACACTATCTAAACTCATCATGTAAATGTTTTCTACTCTATTTCCTATCATTCTAACTTGTTTACTTTGTTTATCCTCAATGATGCATGAACCTGAGTCAAATATTACCCTATTTCCTTTATCACAAAGTTGACTAATGCTTAATAAATTATGTTTAAGACCTTCAACATAGAGCACATTATCAATAGCAATAGATAGTCTCTACCAACTTTACCTTCACCGAGGATTCTTCCTCTGTTATTGTCACCATAAGTCACACGACTGCTTGATCTGGGGGTAAGAGTTAAGAACTTTGTTATATCTCCAGTCATGTGCTTTGAGCAGCCGCTGTCAAGGTACCAATCTGACCCCCGTACCTTGAAGCACACCTGCAGCAATTTAAAACAAGGTTTTAGGTACCCAAATCTCTTTGGGTCCTTGTGGGTTAGTACTCAGTATGGTCCTTTTGGGAACCCATACCTTTTTCATATTTAGTCCATTTCTTTCCCTGCAAACAGAAGCTGTATGTCCAGGTTTACCAAAGTAATAGCATCTAATGTAAGGTCTTGTAGAGAAACGTGATTTATAGTGAGCATGCTTTTTGAAATTGTTTCTAGGAACTTTGTGATGCACATTTTGTAACTTAGATATTTTTTCAACAGTCCATTCTAGTTCATGAATTTTCTTTTCAAAGTCAATGTATTTATGACATACAAAATTAGCTTTAAAACATGCAAGGCTGTCATTTTCTTTCCTAAGCTCTAATTTTTCTTTAGTTAGGTTACTAACTTCATTTTCAAGATGAGAGATAACTTTCTTTGCTTTACCTAATGATTTAGTTAATTTCACAGAATCATCATGCAATTCAGTAAAAGCTTCATATAAATCATCATACGCATTTTGTAAAGATTCAGGGTTAGATGTTACCTCGTTTCCATTTTCGCTTTCATGATCAGCCATTAATGCAACTTGAGCTTCTTCATTGTCTGATTCATCTGATGAATCCATGCAGTTGTCTTCCCATGCGATGTAAGATTTTCTTTCTTTGTTATCTTTGAATGCTTTCTGTTCAAATTTGGAATCCTTTTTCTGTAGATTAGGACATTCCATTTTCATGTGCCCGGGTTTCCCGCATTCATAACAAGTAGGAGGACCGGATGAGCTTTCTTTGCTAGAGAACCTTTTTGAGTTGAAGTTCTTCCTTGGATAATTGTTGCTTTTCATGAACCTTTTGAACTTCTGAACCATAAGAGCCATATTCTCTTCACTTTCATCAACCTCATCATCTGAGTTGTCACTATCATCAAATCGACTAGAACTAGATGCTTTTAGAGCCAAGTTTTCTTTTTCTTATCTGTATTTTCGTACTCAGCTAGACGGGTGAGTTCTAGTTCATGCTCTTGAAGTTTACCGAACAGAGTAGCCAGAGTCATAGTAGCTAAATTTCTTGATTCAACTCTAGCAGTAACCTTAGGTTGCCATTCTCTATTCAGACGTCTCAGAACTTTGTTGATTAGATCCTCTGCAGGAAATGACTTTCCCAACAAGCTTAACTGATTCACTATGTGAGTGAACCTTTTCTGCATTTCTGGTATTGTTTCACCTGTATTCATTCTAAACAGTTCGTACTCTCTGGTAAGAGTATTTGTTCTTGCCCTTTTCACTTCACTTGTACCCTCATGAGTAACTTGGAGATTATCCCACATTTCTTGGGCAGATTTACAGTTTGAAACTCGAAAAAATTCATCAGGACTTAAAGCAGAAGTAATAATATTTTTCGCACGTAAATTATGTTGCACTTTTCTTTTATCATAATCAAACCATTCATTTCTACTCTTAATTGTAAGAATACCGTCTACTATGTGCGTGGGGACATAGGGTCCTTTTTCCACAGCATCCCAAACATCTAAGTCTACCCCTTCAATAAAAATTCTCATTCTTTCTTTCCAATATGCATAATCATTCCCGTTGAATCCCGGAGGACGGGTAAGAGAAGCACCCTCTTGCGTAGACCAACCTGAAGCCATTTCTCTTGAAGCTGCTAGGCCCTTTATACAAGAGTCTAGCTTTGATACCACTTGTTACCAAGTGGCTTCAGTCTCAAGAGGGGGGGTGAATTGAGATTTAAAACTTTTCAGATCTTTCGAAAATGTTTTTCCCCTTTTCAATGACTTAGATCAATTTTTCGCGCAGGTTAAATGGAAGCGAAGGAATTAGAATATAAAGCAGTAAAGCGGTATAACAGTAAAGCACGCAGAGATTTATCCTGGTTCAGTCACCTCCTAGTGACCTACGTCCAGTCCTCACACCCTTGTGAGATTTTCCACTAACCAAAACAACAAGGCTTACAGGTGCCTTGGAAAACCTTCACAGACTCAGGCACTCTCCTCCTAGGATACCCCACCTATGAAGAGCCCTCAAATCTAAAATAACAATAACAAGAGATACCCTACCCCTGTTACAATCAGCTGCCCCAGAAAGATACTGTAACACCCCTTTTCTACCCCATAAGTTACGCGTCATTTATCAGAGTAAATTGTTTTCACAAAAATTAATTTGAATGAATAGAAAAGAAGTGCCACATCGTCATAAGTAAAACTCGTCATTGTCACTCGTCAAGGTTTTTGCATCATTCGTCATGAAATTTAAACTTTGAAAATTTCGTCACAGCGGAATAAAAATAGCAACTCGCCAAAATCCCTCAGACACGTCTCAAAACATCAATAAAATCATTAAACAGCCAGTTAAATAATTCAACAAACTTCACCCACGCCCCCTAGGTGTTACAGTATCAGAGAGCGACTCAAAACATCCCAACAGCTATCAAGGAAGGCAGCATGACCTTCACTCGCGGATACCTGCAGCGTTGCCACAGTAGAGCAACATTCCAAGCAGAAAGGGTGAGTCTTCAAACAGCATAAAGGCATATATAATAATCAATATATTAGAGGACAATATCTATAACTACCACGGCACACTTAACGTCGCATTGCAACCATCACAGAGCAACATCGGCAACCAACGTCAAAAACACATCACAAGCAAAACGCGTCGTGTTTATGCATATGTATGAAAATGCAACCCACACCTGGGCATATGCACGATGGTACCATACTCGTCATAATAAGCCACTATGGGCACACCGTCACTGTTTTCTCGTCATAAATAAGCCACTATGGGCACACCGTCACTAAGAGGCCGAAGCCTATTCGTCATAAAGTGCACATGCTATGAGACACTATGGACACATGTGCAACCACAAATCATCATAATCACAACATCATCAAAATATTGGCCACTAAGGGCAACAACGTCGTTTAATTAACCACTAAGGGTATCCTCGTCATAATCACATCAACGTCAAAATATTGGCCACTAAGGGCAACAACGTCGTTTAATTAACCACTAAGGGTATTATCGTCATTTTACTCAACACGTCATTACTTCGTCCGGGTCAGCCACGTAGGCGCCCTTGCAACATCACTCATTTTTATTTCCTTAAAATAGCTCTTTTCCGAAAATGATTGAGTCACCACAATTTTCTCAAAATACGAGGTTTGAAGGTTGGATCAACGGCCAAATAAATTTTCCAGAAAAATATTTTATGAGCCCCAAATTAGAATATTCAGATGGGCGTCTGAATAAGCTTTCCGAAACACCTCGGGACGTCTCAATCGGACTCCCGAGCCAAAAGTTATGCTAAAAATTAGTTTTTTTTTTTTGAAAAGAATTCGGGACGTCTCTGAAACAACACACACCTTATTTCACAATTCAACAACACAATTTATCCCGCATTTTTACAATTAATTCACACCACTCATTTAACAACAAACACTAACAAATCATCAACATCAAACATCAATAAATCACCAACAACAAACATCACAACTCATCTTATATTCACAACAACACCAACAGTTCAACAAGAAATTCAACATAATAACTAATACACCCTAGGCATCATAGAACTACCCTCCCACATACTAACCATTATATAAACCCTTATAATGTGAGACTCCCCTTACCTTGATTAAACCGAAGACAGAGTTCTCTCTACGGAATCACCAACAGAACCACAGCAACAAGAGCTCCTAGCAATTCACTAAAAGTCACCAACAATCCAAGCTCCCGAGCGCGACTTAATACTAGCGAGACAACAATGGACTCGAATGCGTACCCTCAGTCGATTTAGCAATAACTCGCGCAATCTTTTCCTGTCGGCGTACTCAAGTCTGATATCACAGTAAGCTTCGTTCGCTCTCGTACATTGATTCCGCTTCTCATCATTCATCCCAAACCATAGTTGACAACGCGTCAAGGACAACATCATAAACCAAATAATTATATAAGACGAATTAACTATGCAACTCCTTTGTACATTGTCAAAATAGTTTTCAGAGAATATACTAAAATATTGGCAATTGGAACTAAGTTAAACTTTAAATATTTTGGAAATTGAAATACTAGACTATTTAAAGTTAATATTATTAAGTAGTTCATTAGTTTATAACTATGAAGAATAGCCTAATATATTATATATATTAGAGGCTCATATAGTATACGTACTCCATGTGCAACTTTTTTATAACTTTATTAAAAGTTCAAAACCATTGATCAACACTCACAGATGAAGATAAATATATATATATATATATATATATATATATATATATATATATATATAAATTAAACCCCAAGTTCTGATGCAGTAGCGCCAACATTGAAGATAATTAACTCACCAAAAGCAAAGCAATGATTATAATTAGAGATACTTCAACATTTATACCATAACAAGTTATACACATTCCAATAAGGTTTTCACAAGATCAAACTTGAATAAATGAAAGAAAAGGAATGTGTTAAACTAACCAAGAGTGCCGTGACAGTAGGTTCCAACAATCAAATGATAAACTTTGTTGCTAGTAGAATAAACTAATAAGGAGCATGAGACCAAGAACAAGAGGAATTACGCCATTACTTGAGTGGGATTGGAACTGAGGGAGGAGACGCGTCGTCAAGTGCGAAAATTGTTCTTGAACATGGTGGCTATGGAGGTTCTCACAAAAATGGTGGTGACAGAAACATGAGTTAGAGACTTCAAACAGTTAAATCGATGACAGAATCGAACTCAGAAGGTTGTTTCGAGTGAGAAGGTGGAATTTCGGGTCTAGCCGTGGCTTGAGGAGGAAGAACGCGTGAGAGGAAGGAGCTGCACTAGGTTCTTCTGCGGCAGCTCTTTCGCGAGGAAGAAGAAGCCATGCGGGTCGGGTCCTGGGCTTGCCAATACACATGGGCTTAAGTGAGCTGAACTGGGGGTGCGCTTAGCAGACCAAACGGGGCTGTATGCGTAAAAATCCATTTTAAAATCATTCCTAGAGCCCAATTTCACCACAACTATTATTTTAACACCTCCCTAGCCCAAAATAATTTCTAAAATAAGTAACATCTTAAATAATAATATTTTATGAATAAAATAATTAAATAAAACACTAATATATCTTTGATATTGTACAAAAATATACTTTAATATCATCTCAACTTACCTTAATAATTCAAATACGCATAAACATATAAAATCACTTAAAACAACACACATTACTAAATTATATAATTACTAATGCAAAAGAAGCACAATATATCACAAAAATCATTGTTATTATTATATTCACTCATAAACCAAAAAAAAGAAATACTAATACGAAAATTGGGGCGTTACAATTCTCCCCCACTTAGAACATTTTCGTCCTCGAAAATCTTATCGACCAAAACTAACACCCTCTCGCTAATAACTGCGGTCATCTAGTCAACTAGCGCTATCCACATTGCTGATCATTATTTCCTTGATTACCGGCGGTAAGTGATTGGGCGGCCGTCCCTCCTACTTGTTCAGCCCGGTAACTCGAGAAATAATGACCAGACTCACCACCTCCAAAACTCACCGGCTGACTACGACAATGCATATGGACATGGTTATGCTCTAACCAGTCCATACCCAAAATCACATCCAATCTACTCAACGGCAAACAAATGGAACCCACAACAAAGTCTCTGTCGAAGATCGACAAGGGACACTGAGAACACACCAGGCAAAACAAGACTCAGACGCTTACAAAAATCAGCAGCCATTAAACGATAGGTAGCACTAATATCGACAATAGTAACAACAACATCGATATTAACGACTTCGACAACAACAATATCACGGGCATCAATAACAATGACGGCAACAGCAACACCAGCAACCTCAACAGAAATAGCAACAACAATAATCACAACAATGAGGCTTTTAGAATTCACAAAATTATCCACCTAATAAGTTCATGTAAGCTTCTAGCTATAAAACAAATTCAGCAAAAGTTCGCAAATAATTTTAAGTACACATTTATTCTAATCACCTCTACAGTCATATTTCATGAGTTTTAGTGAAGCATAATCCCACCAATTAAACACCAAACATTTACATTTATTTAAATGTGTGAAAAGAGAAGTGACTAGACTCGAATAGATTACAAAAAGGCAAGGAGAAACGGAGTCCAAACACTTAACACCAAGTAGTCATACTCGAGAAGGAAATTAAAGTGTGCAAGTGTGCAACATCAAGAGTGTGGAGCAATTCTTTACTATCGTCTAATTGGAAACTATAAAGATACACTGTCATAGGACCGACACACTTCACAACTTCAATAGAATTGGAAGTACCACAAAACGAGAGCCAAAGGAAGATACTTTCATAAAAACCAATTTTCAAAGTGGAAAAACATCACATTAAAATTGAATAGAACGGTATTCTAATTATGAGCAAACAACAGTAAAACAGCGGCAAAAACGCGCTACAACAGCAGCGAAAAACAGCAGCCATAACACGCTACAACAGTGGCGCAAAACAGCAGTAAACAGGGTGGAAAACAACACCCTTTTTTTTTTTTATAAAAACAGCAGCCCCTTTTATTTCACAAACAGCAGCATTTTTATTTTAGAAAAACAGCAAGACAGCAATTCTTGTTTGGCAAACAGTAGCACTATAAATTGGCAAACAGCAGTATTTTTAAATGGCAAACAGCACATGTTAATGTCATAGACAGCAACATCTTCATGTCATACAGCAGCATTTTTACATGGTCAACAACAACATAATTTTGTTCTTAATCTCATGGCATCATTCAAATAGTTATGAGCGTACCAATCAATCACCACACGAGTCTCACATACTCAATTAAATCTAAAACACACCATACATCACATCTTAAATCAATTTCAAATTACTCAATCACATGCTCTCATCCATATATATGAAAGATCGATCCCAACGTCATCAAATCACCCAATTCGAAATTCAACTCATCATATCATAAAATCAATCACGTGACAACATCAACAATTTCATAATCGTGCTAATCTACTACAGCACATTGAATCAAGTAATAGGAGTGCACGAAAGTCTCGCCGCACATTTTCATTATTAGATTTAAAAACCACATAAAACAAATCAAGATATTAGAAATAATAGTAATAATAGTATTATTAATAATAACAACAGCCAAAATCAAATCATAAGCAAGACATGCAACTCTACTCAGAGTCCATGCATCCAAAGCACACTGGAACACACATACAGTCCGGTTAGGACCGAACCACAAAAGACACTGCAACTGGACTATTCGGCCGGACAGACCGAACTGCTCTGATACCACTAATGTAACACCCCTTTTCTACCCCATAAGTTACGCGTCATTTATCAGAGTAAATTGTTTTCACAAAAATTAATTTGAATGAATAGAAAAGAAGTGCCACATCGTCATAAGTAAAACTCGTCATTGTCACTCGTCAAGGTTTTTGCATCATTCGTCATGAAATTTAAACTTTGAAAATTTCGTCACAGCGGAATAAAAATAGCAACTCGCCAAAATCCCTCAGACACGTCTCAAAACATCAATAAAATCATTAAACAGCCAGTTAAATAATTCAACAAACTTCACCCACGCCCCCTAGGTGTTACAGTATCAGAGAGCGACTCAAAACATCCCAACAGCTATCAAGGAAGGCAGCATGACCTTCACTCGCGGATACCTGCAGCGTTGCCACAGTAGAGCAACATTCCAAGCAGAAAGGGTGAGTCTTCAAACAGCATAAAGGCATATATAATAATCAATATATTAGAGGACAATATCTATAACTACCACGGCACACTTAACGTCGCATTGCAACCATCACAGAGCAACATCGGCAACCAACGTCAAAAACACATCACAAGCAAAACGCGTCGTGTTTATGCATATGTATGAAAATGCAACCCACACCTGGGCATATGCATGATGGTACCATACTCGTCATAATAAGCCACTATGGGCACACCGTCACTGTTTTCTCGTCATAAATAAGCCACTATGGGCACACCGTCACTAAGAGGCCGAAGCCTATTCGTCATAAAGTGCACATGCTATGAGACACTATGGACACATGTGCAACCACAAATCATCATAATCACAACATCATCAAAATATTGGCCACTAAGGGCAACAACGTCGTTTAATTAACCACTAAGGGTATCCTCGTCATAATCACATCAACGTCAAAATATTGGCCACTAAGGGCAACAACGTCGTTTAATTAACCACTAAGGGTATTATCGTCATTTTACTCAACACGTCATTACTTCGTCCGGGTCAGCCACGTAGGCGCCCGTGCAACATCACTCATTTTTATTTCCTTAAAATAGCTCTTTTCCGAAAATGATTGAGTCACCACAATTTTCTCAAAATACGAGGTTTGAAGGTTGGATCAACGGCCAATTAAATTTTCCAGAAAAATATTTTATGAGCCCCAAATTAGAATATTCAGATGGGCGTCTGAATAAGCTTTCCGAAACACCTCGGGACGTCTCAATCGGACTCCCGAGCCAAAAGTTATGCTAAAAATTAGTTTTTTTTTTTTGAAAAGAATTCGGGACGTCTCTGAAACAACACACACCTTATTTCACAATTCAACAACACAATTTATCCCGCATTTTTACAATTAATTCACACCACTCATTTAACAACAAACACTAACAAATCATCAACATCAAACATCAATAAATCACCAACAACAAACATCACAACTCATCTTATATTCACAACAACACCAACAGTTCAACAAGAAATTCAACATAATAACTAATACACCCTAGGCATCATAGAACTACCCTCCCACATACTAACCATTATATAAACCCTTATAATGTGAGACTCCCCTTACCTTGATTAAACCGAAGACAGAGTTCTCTCTACGGAATCACCAACAGAACCACAGCAACAAGAGCTCCTAGCAATTCACTAAAAGTCACCAACAATCCAAGCTCCCGAGCGCGACTTAATACTAGCGAGACAACAATGGACTCGAATGCGTACCCTCAGTCGATTTAGCAATAACTCGCGCAATCTTTTCCTGTCGGCGTACTCAAGTCTGATATCACAGTAAGCTTCGTTCGCTCTCGTACATTGATTCCGCTTCTCATCATTCATCCCAAACCATAGTCGACAACGCGTCAAGGACAGCATCATAAACCAAATAATTATATAAGACGAATTAACTATGCAACTCCTTTGTACATTGTCAAAATAGTTTTCAGAGAATATACTAAAATATTGGCAATTGGAACTAAGTTAAACTTTAAATATTTTGGAAATTGAAATACTAGACTATTTAAAGTTAATATTATTAAGTAGTTCATTAGTTTATAACTATGAAGAATAGGCTAATATATTATATATATTAGAGGCTCATATAGTATACGTACTCCATGTGCAATTTTTTTATAACTTTATTAAAAGTTCAAAACCATTGATCAACACTCACAGATGAAGATAAATATATATATATATATATATATATATATATATATATATATAAAAATTAAACCCCAAGTTCTGATGCAGTAGCGCCAACATTGAAGATAATTAACTCACCAAAAGCAAAGCAATGATTATAATTAGAGATACTTCAACATTTATACCATAACAAGTTATACACATTCCAATAAGGTTTTCACAAGATCAAACTTGAATAAATGAAAGAAAAGGAATGTGTTAAACTAACCAAGAGTGCCGTGACAGTAGGTTCCAACAATCAAATGATAAACTTTGTTGCTAGTAGAATAAACTAATAAGGAGCATGAGACCAAGAACAAGAGGAATTACGCCATTACTTGAGTGGGATTAGAACTGAGGGAGGAGACGCGTCGTCAAGTGCAAAAATTGTTCTTGAACATGGTGGCTATGGAGGTTCTCACAAAAATGGTGGTGACAGAAACATGAGTTAGAGACTTCAAACAGTTAAATCGATGACAGAATCGAACTCAGAAGGTTGTTTCGAGTGAGAAGGTGGAATTTCGGGTCTAGCCGTGGCTTGAGGAGGAAGAACGCGTGAGAGGAAGGAGCTGCACTAGGTTCTTCTGCGGCAGCTCTTTCGCGAGGAAGAAGAAGCCATGCGGGTCGGGTCCTGGGCTTGCCAATACACATGGGGCTGTATGCGTAAAAATCCATTTTAAAATCATTCCTAGAGCCCAATTTCACCACAACTATTATTTTAACACCTCCCTAGCCCAAAATAATTTCTAAAATAAGTAACATCTTAAATAATAATATTTTATGAATAAAATAATTAAATAAAACACTAATATATCTTTGATATTGTACAAAAATATACTTTAATATCATCTCAACTTACCTTAATAATTCAAATACGCATAAACATATAAAATCACTTAAAACAACACACATTACTAAATTATATAATTACTAATGCAAAAGAAGCACAATATATCACAAAAATCATTGTTATTATTATATTCACTCATAAACCAAAAAAAAGAAATACTAATACGAAAATTGGGGCGTTACAGATACCCCACTTCCTAGTACAAACAGCTACCCTAGAGAGTTACCCCACTCCCTAGTACAAATCACAAACAATTAAATAATAAACAATTGTAAAGACAGAAATACCTCTAATGAAGGCAGATATTACAACTTGAAGAATGCAACCCCAACTAACTCTTAGCAAAAGATCAGCTCAGACGGACCAACGGTGCGTGACGAGCAAAAGTAAAAGCGTGAAGAGTTTTTCTCATAAGTTTTCTGATTCGTGAAATGGGTTGTTGTAAAAATGAACGTAATGCAGTGCCTATTTATAGGCTATGAAAAAAATCAAGTTTACGTTAAAAATAGTGTAGGAATCGATTCTTTGTTGAAAGGATTTGATCTAGGAATCGATTCATTTAAGTGAGGAATCAATTTTGATTGGTTTGAGAAATAGGGACAATCGATTCTTGAGAACCATGGAGAGCTAGGAATCGATTCTGTACTTAGTGAAAATTTGTATGAATCGATTCTCAGCTTGCCTGAGACATGTAGGAATTGATTCTCAGTTAAGTGCAAAAGAGTGGGAATCGATTCTTCCTTTAAAAAGGTTTGGCTCCGAAATCGATTTATGTACTGAAAAATACATGAAGTGAAAATCGATTCTTCCTTTTCTGATTGGCCTGAAAATCGATTTTGATGAATGTATATGCAAGATAAAATCGATTTTTATGTTTTAAAGATGATAGGTATGTTTACGTAAGTATGCATGCATCTTTGAAAAACTTGTGAGTGTCTGAGACTTTGAGATACGAGCTGACCTTTGAAAGAGCTTACACTTTTTCCTAAGACACACCCAAACCCTAAGGACTACCCTTATATTTAAGGACTACCCTTAAACTTGAATCTTCAATTCTTGAGCTTGTTTGGCTTGGATTGTGACTTTGATGTTTAGTCACTTTTATTAACTTTGGCCATCAACTTTACCTTTGTCTTTTTCATCATCAAAACATATTCTGCAATATTAGTTTACCTGCAATACAAGGTATCCACAAGGATGACCAAGATCAGTGGTAAACTACAACCTCAACAGCGAGATCAAGTGATGGCTTTAATAAGGGACTAGTGTGACTGCTTTGTGTGGGACTACCATGAGATGCCAGGCCTTGATAGAGCCTTGGTACAGCATGGGTTGCCCATCAAGGAAGGTTGTAAGCCCCATAAACAGCCACCGAGGAGGTTCAATCCACAGCTAATGCCACAGATCAAAGTAGAGGTGGAAAGATTGCTCAAGGCAGGATTCATATGAACTGTCAGGTACGTTGAATGGCTGTCTAATATAGTCCCTGTTATCAAAAAATGGCCAGATCAGAGTTGTATTGATTACATAGATCTGAACTTGGCCACTCCCAAATATGAGTATGGTATGCCTGTGGCTGATATGCTTGACCGAGGTGGAGGCTGACACCCATAAGACTGCCTTTAGGTTCCCTGGCGCCTTAGGTATCTATGAGTGGTTGGTAATGCCTTTTGGCCTCACAAATGCAAGAGCCACGTACCAAAGGGCCATGAATGCTATTTTCCATGACGTCATTGGTAAAAGCATGGAGGTATACATTGGTGATGTGGGGGTTAAGTCCAAGAGTTTTGAAGCCCACCTAGTGGCGCTTGAACAAGCTCTGAAAAGGATGAGACTCGACAATCTCAAAATGAACCCTGCTAAGTGTTCTGGAGTGGACCGAGGGGTCCCATCAGCAAAACCAGGAGGTGCATTCACCAATTGGAATGGATTAGCCCAATCAATCCAGCCCATGTCCACCTCACGCGAGCCCAACATGATTGGACGGTCAAGATCGACTCTACCCATCCAACGATCCACGAGAGGGCACGATTTCATATAAATACAGGCAAACTTTGTCCTAAGAAAGGTTCAATCTCGAATCCTTAGTACCTTCACTCTTATATTCTATATACTGACTTGAGCGTCGGAGTGGCTTGCAGGTACCCCCCCCCCGGGCGCTCGTTGACCTCCCGTCAGGACAGCAAATGACCTGACCTCCCGTCAGGACAGCAAGAGACCTGACCTCCCGTCAGGACAACAAGAGACCTGACCTCCCGTTAGGACAGCAAGAGACCTGACCTCCCGTCAGGACAACAAGAGACCCTCCCGTCAGGACAGCAAGAGACCAACCAACAGTAGACGACCAAAAAGCTGCTGGGTACAGAACATTGGCGACCACAGTAGGAGATTTCTATCTTTCACATCATCACTCGAGCTATTCTCTTGCTATTCCATGGCTCCCAGAGGTAGACCTCGGGTTCAAAGCATCGTCACACCCGCACCCCGACTAGAGGGGACTCCGGAAGGAAATGTCGTAACGCTACCTGACAAGGGTACCAGTCAGCAGGCCCAGCCTTATGCTGCATCAGGAAGACCAGCAGAGTGCTAAGGACATGCCCAACCCAAGAGGGCGCCTGGCAGGGCACCAAGACAGCCTTAGGTCGCGCCCATGAGGGCGCCTGGCACCCATGATGGCGCCATGGCAACAACAAGAAGGACCGAGCACCATACAAGGTGCCTGGCACCCGGCACCTAGGAGGGTGCTCTAGTCGGCAGTCCATAACTTTGTCCATGTTTATCCAATCGAGACGTGTAAGGATGCGTTGGAAAGCTAAGAAGAAGAGCTACAACTTTCATGTTAAACTCAAAATCCAATTCGAATGTCTCCAGACCCAGGAAAGGCGCCCAGGAGGAGGGCGCCAACGTCAAGACGCAGCATCTTGGCCCCAGGCGCCCAGGAGGGCGCCAAAAACAGGATACATGGCATAGGGCGCCCATGAGGGCGCCAGCAGTAGAAAGCGGCATCTTGGCGCAAGGCGCCCAAGAGGGCGCCAAAAACAGGATACATGGCACAGGGCGCCCATGAGGGCGCCAGCAGCAGAAAGCAGCGTCTTGGCACAAGGCGCCCAAGAGGGCGCCAAAACCAGGATACATGGCGTAGGGCGCCGACTTCAGGGTGTTGCACTTTGGCTCAAGGCTCCCAGGAAGAGGGAGCAAACTTCAGGGTGTTGCACTTTGGCTCAAGGCGCCCAGGAGGAGGGCGCCAACTTCAGGATGTTGCACCTTGTCACTCATCACGCAGGAAAGCTAAGAAGCTTTGCTACAATTATTATGTTAAAAGAAAAATCCAATTTGGGCGTCTCCGGCACCCCCACCGCAGACACCACCAAGGATCACCATCGAGGAGATCCCCCGACCGGCGCAGGGCTCGAAATTTGGACTATGAAGACACATCCCCCCCCCCCCACAACTCAAGAAGGTTTTCTGATAAAGGACCTTTCACTCGAAAGGGGGTTGAATGCCAAACCCCAAGGGCCGATAATGTGCCATAGAGGCGTCAGGAAGCCTGTTCACTGCAAAATCTTCCCCCTCACTCTCGAAAATTCCGCACTAGAGTGGTTACAAGAGCTAGGGCCCAACTCCATCTCCTCATGGGGGGCAGCTGCCGAGAATGTTCACAGCTCGTTTCACTGTGTAACATGTAACAGCCCGAAAATAGTAGATTAATTTTCTAGTTGATTAAATGAGGTTTAAGTGGTAGGAGATAATTAATTAATTGATTTAATTAATTATTTAGGGTTTTGAGAGTTAAATAAATAGAATTATTTAATTGGACCTAGGGTTAGTTTTAGATGGTGGTGGCGAGTTGAAGTGGATTAGGAGAAGCCCATGATTAGGTCATTAAGTGGAAGCCCATGTCCATTAAGCTAGGCGCCTATAAGATGCCAATCTTAGGGTTTGGTGATTCATTCCAACACTTTAGAAAAAATAGAGAGAGTGGGACGGCTTGGAGAGAGGAGAGGCGTGAAACCATAAGAGAGAGATGAAAGAAGAAGGGCGCAAAACCCTAGAGGAGAGAGAGAGGAAGTTTTCGCATGCACCAAGGGGGGAGAGGAGGATCTTAGTTGCTGAATTTTGATGGTAGCTTGCTCACCAAGAGATAGGTGTTCTTCAATTATGAGGTAAGGGGGCTCTCGTTCATAGTTAATAATTTATAAACCACGAAAGCATGGTGATTAGGTGTTAGGAGTAGTTGTTTAAATTGGTTCATGAAATATTTGAGTGATTGGGTGATCGTTTGATATATATGTGGCTGAAGTGTGATGGTTGTTTGTGTTGTTGAATTCACTGTTTTGAGATGTTCTGACATAGGTTTAGTATTTCAGTGACTGAGAACGTTTTACTAATTGAAAAATTATGTGGTTTGTCATTTCGAAAACTTGATTGAATGCTTGTTAATTTGGCGTTGATTTGGTTGCATTTGGAGTTGTAAAACTTGAGTTATAGGTGAAACAAGTTAGGTTAAAATTCCGGGAACGATGTGGGTAGAGGTTCAGTATTTCGGTAACTGGGAACGTTTTGTTGACTGAAAAATTATGTTGTTTACTGTTCTGGAAAATAGACTTGATGCTTGTTAATTTGGCACTGGTTTGGTTGCGTTTAGAGTTGTGTAGCGCGAGATATGAATTTCACAAGTTAGGGTAAGATTCTGGAAACAGTCTGGATATAGGTTCAGTAAATCTGTGGTCGTGAGTGTTCTATTCGTCTAAAAATTATGGGGTTTGTTTTGTTGGAAAGTAGACTTAATTTCCTACTGAATAGGCACTGATTTCGCTAAATTTCATTGAGAAATGAGGGAGAAGATTTGATTTCAAAATGACTAATAATTCTGTCCGAATTTTGTGGGATTTGTTGCTCCGAATTTTGTGGGATTTGTTGCTCCGAATTTTGTGGGAGTTGTTGCTCCGAATTTTGTGGGATTTCTTGCTACAATACGAGATAGTTGTTAATGTGGTATAGTATTTGTTACGTGCTTTGTTGTGATTATGTGACGAGGTAGCTGTGATGCTACAACACGTGGTATTTATATGAAATGATTTATAACGAGATATGGTGATATAGTATTTATTAATTGAATGCTTTGAGTTGGTGTAATTGGTGCATGAGTCATGAGTCACATTGTCATATGCATTCTTACGAGGTAGCTGTGATGCTACAACACGAGGTTTATTACGAGTTGCGCCCGTCGTGGCCTTTACGAGATCGGTACCGCATGCATATGCCCGGAGGGGTTGCATTTCATACATTGCATACACGTCCTGTGTTTGATTTCGTCTTCTTGAACTAATGGTGTAACTGTATTCTGGGTGTAACTGCATTTGGTGTGACGGTACTCAGTGTAATAGTATTCAGCGTAACTGGATTTGGTGTAACTGTATTATTGGTGTAGTAAATTGAGGGTATCCCTGGTGTGCCTATTATACTGTGTTTCTTGTTTTATCTATTATTATCTATGTATTGAGACTCACCCTACTGCGTCGTGTTGCCTCGTATGTCGGCAACCTGCAGGTGACGGTGACTGAAGGTGGCTAGAGATTCTTCTTCTAGTATGGTTGAGTCGGCTCTGATACGTAGCACTCGGGAGGGTTGTCCTTGTGTCTTTCCTTATGTGTTATGTATATGCCTTTCTAAGTTGTAAACCTTTTGAAGTATGATTGCCAAGTTAAACCTTTTTATTTCCGCTGCATGTTTTTGAAAAGAAGTTAGTTATAATTAAAGTACTCTGTTTGCGAAGTGGTTTTCCGGTTCGAAAAATGTGACACTCTTTTGGCGCGAAGAACTCTGATATTATTTTTTTAATAAACCGTTGGGTAGAAAATGGGGTGTTACATTAGTGGTATCAGAGCAATGGTTGGTCCGTCCGGCCAGGTCATCGAGTCGTTGTGTCTGTTAGCGACCAACTGTTGTCTTTTTAGTGCTAACCAATGTTTGCGTTGCAGGTACATCAAAAGTTGCCAATGGTAAGTGATCTAGTGGGGGAGACATCCCTACTAGTGTTATGTGTTTTGGGTATCCCTATGTGCTGTTGTCTGGTTTGTTTTTGACCTTCCCTGCTGTGTGAACTGTGTGTGATTGTTAGTGGGAGAGTGTTAGTTTCAGCGGGTAAATTTCGAGGGCGAAATTCTTTTTAGGGGGGGAGAGTTGTAACAGCCCGAAAATAGTAGATTAATTTTCTAGTTGATTAAATGAGGTTTAAGTGGTAGGAGATAATTAATTAATTGATTTAATTAATTATTTAGGGTTTTGAGAGTTAAATAAATAGAATTATTTAATTGGACCTAGGGTTAGTTTTAGATGGTGGTGGCGAGTTGAAGTGGATTAGGAGAAGCCCATGATTAGGTCATTAAGTGGAAGCCCATGTCCATTAAGCTAGGCGCCTATAAGATGCCAATCTTAGGGTTTGGTGATTCATTCCAACACTTTAGAAAAAATAGAGAGAGTGGGACGGCTTGGAGAGAGGAGAGGCGTGAAACCATAAGAGAGAGATGAAAGAAGAAGGGCGCAAAACCCTAGAGGAGAGAGAGAGGAAGTTTTCGCATGCACCAAGGGGGGAGAGGAGGATCTTAGTTGCTGAATTTTGATGGTAGCTTGCTCACCAAGAGATAGGTGTTCTTCAATTATGAGGTAAGGGGGCTCTCGTTCATAGTTAATAATTTATAAACCACGAAAGCATGGTGATTAGGTGTTAGGAGTAGTTCTTTAAATTGGTTCATGAAATATTTGAGTGATTGGGTGATCGTTTGATATATATGTGGCTGAAGTGTGATGGTTGTTTGTGTTGTTGAATTCACTATTTTGAGATGTTCTGACATAGGTTTAGTATTTTAGTGACTGAGAACGTTTTACTAATTGAAAAATTATGTGGTTTGTCATTTCGAAAACTTGATTGAATGCTTGTTAATTTGGCGTTGATTTGGTTGCATTTGGAGTTGTAAAACTTGAGTTATAGGTGAAACAAGTTAGGTTAAAATTCCGGGAACGATGTGGGTAGAGGTTCAGTATTTCGGTAACTGGGAACGTTTTGTTGACTGAAAAATTATGTTGTTTACTGTTCTGGAAAATAGACTTGATGCTTGTTAATTTGGCACTGGTTTGGTTGCGTTTAGAGTTGTGTAGCGCGAGATATGAATTTCACAAGTTAGGGTAAGATTCTGGAAACAGTCTGGATATAGGTTCAGTAAATCTGTGGTCGTGAGTGTTCTATTCGTCTAAAAATTATGGGGTTTGTTTTGTTGGAAAGTAGACTTAATTTCCTACTGAATAGGCACTGATTTCGCTAAATTTCATTGAGAAATGAGGGAGAAGATTTGATTTCAAAATGACTAATAATTCTGTCCGAATTTTGTGGGATTTGTTGCTCCGAATTTTGTGGGATTTGTTGCTCCGAATTTTGTGGGAGTTGTTGCTTCGAATTTTGTGGGATTTCTTGCTACAATACGAGATAGTTGTTAATGTGGTATAGTATTTGTTACGTGCTTTGTTGTGATTATGTGACGAGGTAGCTGTGATGCTACAACACGTGGTATTTATATGAAATGATTTATAACGAGATATGGTGATATAGTATTTATTAATTGAATGCTTTGAGTTGGTGTAATTGGTGCATGAGTCATGAGTCACATTGTCATATGCATTCTTACGAGGTAGCTGTGATGCTACAACACGAGGTTTATTACGAGTTGCGCCCGTCGTGGCCTTTACGAGATCGGTACCGCATGCATATGCCCGGAGGGGTTGCATTTCATACATTGCATACACGTCCTGTGTTTGATTTCGTCTTCTTGAACTAATGGTGTAACTGTATTCTGGGTGTAACTGCATTTGGTGTGACGGTACTCAGTGTAATAGTATTCAGCGTAACTGGATTTGGTGTAACTGTATTATTGGTGTAGTAAATTGAGGGTATCCCTGGTGTGCCTATTATACTGTGTTTCTTGTTTTATCTATTATTATCTATGTATTGAGACTCACCCTACTGCGTCGTGTTGCCTCGTATGTCGGCAACCTGCAGGTGACGGTGACTGAAGGTGGCTAGAGATTCTTCTTCTAGTATGGTTGAGTCGGCTCTGATACGTAGCACTCGGGAGGGTTGTCCTTGTGTCTTTCCTTATGTGTTATGTATATGCCTTTCTAAGTTGTAAACCTTTTGAAGTATGATTGCCAAGTTAAACCTTTTTATTTCCGCTGCATGTTTTTGAAAAGAAGTTAGTTATAATTAAAGTACTCTGTTTGCGAAGTGGTTTTCCGGTTCGAAAAATGTGACACTCTTTTGGCGCGAAGAACTCTGATATTATTTTTTTAATAAACCGTTGGGTAGAAAATGGGGTGTTACATAACACCCCGTTTCTACCCCTTTAATTTGTACGTCATTTATCAGAGTGCTTTCGTTTTCAAAAATAATAATTTAATTAGTAGAAAAGAAATGTCACATCTTCATTGATAAAACTCAGCGACTACGCCATTAACATTCGTGCAAAAACGCATTCGTCACAAAAGTCGAACTTCAAAATTAAATCTCATCACAGCGGAAATAATAGCTCACCAAAATCGCTCAAACGCGTCTCACACATCAATAAAATTATTAAAACAGTTACTTAAATAAGTCATCAACTTCAACCCCGCCCCCTAGGTGTTACAATATCAGAGAGCGACTCAAAACATCTCAACAGCTATAAGGGAAGGCGGCATGTCCTTCAATCGGAGTCACCTGCAGCGTTGCCACAATAGAGCAACATCCCAAGCAGAAGGGGTGAGAATTTTCAACAAAATATAATTAAACATACAGCAGAGTAATATGAGCACAACCATCACACAACATCGTCACAAATATCAACTTCATCGTCGTTACACACAACACCAAACAAATTCACAATTCACGTCACCCGTCATAATAAAAAAATGAATGCGCATGAAGATGCAACCCACACCTGGGCATATGCATGATGGTACCATACTCGTCATAATAAGCCACTATGGGCACACCGTCACTGTTTTCTCGTCATAAATAAGCCACTATGGGCACACCGTCACCAAGAGGCCGAAGCCTATTCGTCATAAGATGCACATGCTATGAGACACTATGGACACATGTGCAATCACCAAAATTTACTCACCCGGAGTACTCATCATCACCACCATAAGACACTCATAGAGTGTATTCATCATAGCCATCATATTAATATCACCACTCTTCACAAACAATCACATTCAAAAATATTGTAACAACATCTTTAAATTTGGGGAAGGGCATCTCATTTTCCAAGTAGAAGAAAACCTCACATTTTAACCGGAAAATAGTAATAGTATCAAAGTCAAATTTACACACTCTTCTCTTTTACAAACTACAGAAATTCGGTTAATAAAACGCAACAAATCGGAGCTGAAAAACAGTGGCCATTATTTGCGCAAAACAGTAGCAATTTTACACTAAATCGAAACTGAAACAGTGGCCATCATTTGCGCAAAAACAGTAGCAAATTTACATCATATTGAAGCTGAAAAACAGTGGCCATTATTTGCGCAAAACAGTAATTTTTATAGGCTGAAACAGCAGCAACAACAGCAACTTTAAATTGCCAAAACAGCAGAATTTTATTGGTAAAAACAGCATCATTTTATTGTGAAAACAGCAAAATTAAAATACAGTAACAGCAACACATTTTTGACAGCAACAGCACAATTAAAATACAGCAACAGCAACAAAAGAAATTCTGCAACAGCAATACATATTTAACAGCAACAACACAATTAAAATTCTTCAACAGCATATAAAAATTAACAGCAACAGCAATAAAAAAAATTACAGCAACAGCAATATATAAAAAGAATAACAGCAACAGCATATAAAAAAATTAACAGCAACAGCCACATAAAAATCTGCACACAGCAGCAACAATATTGGATAAACAGCAACATAATTCTGCACACAGCAACAACACTATTTGACTAACAGCAACATAATTCGAATTTCATCTCTTTTTCCTATCATAGGGCAATTCGCAATTCACCTCCTCACATCATAAGAAATTTTCGCACATCAACACAACCATTCGATCCATTACTCCTCTTGATATATATATATATATATATATATATATATATATATATATATATATATATAAATTGCGAATTCAACTACTCCCAAAAACCCACAAACCCTCTATATACTCAATTATATTAATTGAAAACGCTCACCCTTACCTTACTTATGATGAACACGAAACCTTCTTGACGAGAAATCACCACGTAGCCAACAGCAACAAAGCGCCCTTCTTCTCCTCCCTTGTGCGCCGTACGGCTCCCTCTCCCCTCCTCTCTTCACGATTTCTTTCTTTCTTTCCTCTCCAAGGCGCACTCTCTCTCTCTCTCTAGGTCTCTCTCTCAAAATTTCGCTAATGACTCATCATAGTCCCAACCCTAATTCACTTATGCGCAATCCAATGGATGTCGGGCCTCCAACACAGCTTAAGCCCTTTATCTAATTAGTTGTCGCCACCAAATCCCTAATACCACACCTCCACATAATTAATATAATTTCTAATAATTAAATTATATCCATTAAAATAATTAAATTAATCAAAATACCTAAATACTTAGTTAATTAACTTAATTTAATATTTAGGGTGTTACAACTCTCCCCCACTTAGAATATTTCGTCCTCGAAATTTTCTACCGACGCATTTTTATTTCACAAACAGCAGCATTTTTATTTTAGAAAAACAGCAAGACAGCAATTCTTGTTTGGCAAACAGTAGCACTATAAATTGGCAAACAGCAGTATTTTTAAATGGCAAACAGCACATGTTAATGTCATAGACAGCAACATCTTCATGTCATACAGCAGCATTTTTACATGGTCAACAACAACATAATTTGGTTCTTAATCTCATGGCATCATTCAAATAGTTATGAGCGTACCAATCAATCACCACACGAGTCTCACATACTCAATTAAATCTAAAACACACCATACATCACATCTTAAATCAATTTCAAATTACTCAATCACATGCTCTCATCCATATATATGAAAGATCGATCCCAACGTCATCAAATCACCCAATTCGAAATTCAACTCATCATATCATAAAATCAATCACGTGACAACATCAACAATTTCATAATCGTGCTAATCTACTACAGCACATTGAATCAAGTAATAGGAGTGCACGAAAGTCTCGTCGCACATTTTCATTATTAGATTTAAAAACCACATAAAACAAATCAAGATATTAGAAATAATAGTAATAATAGTATTATTAATAATAACAACAGCCAAAATCAAATCATAAGCAAGACATGCAACTCTACTCAGAGTCCATGCATCCAAAGCACACTCGAACACACATACAGTCCGGTTAGGACCGAACCACAAAAGACACTGCAACTGGACTATTCGGCCGGACAGACCGAACTGCTCTGATACCACTAATGTAACACCCCTTTTCTACCCCATAAGTTACGCGTCATTTATCAGAGTAAATTGTTTTCACAAAAATTAATTTGAATGAATAGAAAAGAAGTGCCACATCGTCATAAGTAAAACTCGTCATTGTCACTCGTCAAGGTTTTTGCATCATTCGTCATGAAATTTAAACTTTGAAAATTTCGTCACAGCGGAATAAAAATAGCAACTCGCCAAAATCCCTCAGACACGTCTCAAAACATCAATAAAATCATTAAACAGCCAGTTAAATAATTCAACAAACTTCACCCACGCCCCCTAGGTGTTACAGTATCAGAGAGCGACTCAAAACATCCCAACAGCTATCAAGGAAGGCAGCATGACCTTCACTCGCGGATACCTGCAGCGTTGCCACAGTAGAGCAACATTCCAAGCAGAAAGGGTGAGTCTTCAAACAGCATAAAGGCATATATAATAATCAATATATTAGAGGACAATATCTATAACTACCACGGCACACTTAACGTCGCATTGCAACCATCACAGAGCAACATCGGCAACCAACGTCAAAAACACATCACAAGCAAAACGCGTCGTGTTTATGCATATGTATGAAAATGCAACCCACACCTGGGCATATGCATGATGGTACCATACTCGTCATAATAAGCCACTATGGGCACACCGTCACTGTTTTCTCGTCATAAATAAGCCACTATGGGCACACCGTCACTAAGAGGCTGAAGCCTATTCGTCATAAAGTGCACATGCTATGAGACACTATGGACACATGTGCAACCACAAATCATCATAATCACAACATCATCAAAATTTTGGCCACTAAGGGCAACAACGTCGTTTAATTAACCACTAAGGGTATCCTCGTCATAATCACATCAACGTCAAAATATTGGCCACTAAGGGCAACAACGTCGTTTAATTAACCACTAAGGGTATTATCGTCATTTTACTCAACACGTCATTACTTCGTCCGGGTCAGCCACGTAGGCGCCCGTGCAACATCACTCATTTTTATTTCCTTAAAATAGCTCTTTTCCGAAAATGATTGAGTCACCACAATTTTCTCAAAATACGAGGTTTGAAGGTTGGATCAACGGCCAAATAAATTTTCCAGAAAAATATTTTATGAGCCCCAAATTAGAATATTCAGATGGGCGTCTGAATAAGCTTTCCGAAACACCTCGGGACGTCTCAATCGGACTCCCGAGCCAAAAGTTATGCTAAAAATTAGTTTTTTTTTTTTGAAAAGAATTCGGGACGTCTCTGAAACAACACACACCTTATTTCACAATTCAACAACACAATTTATCCCGCATTTTTACAATTAATTCACACCACTCATTTAACAACAAACACTAACAAATCATCAACATCAAACATCAATAAATCACCAACAACAAACATCACAACTCATCTTATATTCACAACAACACCAACAGTTCAACAAGAAATTCAACATAATAACTAATACACCCTAGGCATCATAGAACTACCCTCCCACATACTAACCATTATATAAACCCTTATAATGTGAGACTCCCCTTACCTTGATTAAACCGAAGACAGAGTTCTCTCTACGGAATCACCAACAGAACCACAGCAACAAGAGCTCCTAGCAATTCACTAAAAGTCACCAACAATCCAAGCTCCCGAGCGCGACTTAATACTAGCGAGACAACAATGGACTCGAATGCGTACCCTCAGTCGATTTAGCAATAACTCGCGCAATCTTTTCCTGTCGGCGTACTCAAGTCTGATATCACAGTAAGCTTCGTTCGCTCTCGTACATTGATTCCGCTTCTCATCATTCATCCCAAACCATAGTCGACAACGCGTCAAGGACAGCATCAGAAACCAAATAATTATATAAGACGAATTAACTATGCAACTCCTTTGTACATTGTCAAAATAGTTTTCAGAGAATATACTAAAATATTGGCAATTGGAACTAAGTTAAACTTTAAATATTTTGGAAATTGAAATACTAGACTATTTAAAGTTAATATTATTAAGTAGTTCATTAGTTTATAACTATGAAGAATAGGCTAATATATTATATATATTAGAGGCTCATATAGTATACGTACTCCATGTGCAATTTTTTTATAACTTTATTAAAAGTTCAAAACCATTGATCAACACTCACAGATGAAGATAAATATATATATATATATATATATATATATATAGATATATATATATATATATATATATATATATATATATATATATAAAAATTAAACCCCAAGTTCTGATGCAGTAGCGCCAACATTGAAGATAATTAACTCACCAAAAGCAAAGCAATGATTATAATTAGAGATACTTCAACATTTATACCATAACAAGTTATACACATTCCAATAAGGTTTTCACAAGATCAAACTTGAATAAATGAAAGAAAAGGAATGTGTTAAACTAACCAAGAGTGCCGTGACAGTAGGTTCCAACAATCAAATGATAAACTTTGTTGCTAGTAGAATAAACTAATAAGGAGCATGAGACCAAGAACAAGAGGAATTACGCCATTACTTGAGTGGGATTAGAACTGAGGGAGGAGACGCGTCGTCAAGTGCAAAAATTGTTCTTGAACATGGTGGCTATGGAGGTTCTCACAAAAATGGTGGTGACAGAAACATGAGTTAGAGACTTCAAACAGTTAAATCGATGACAGAATCGAACTCAGAAGGTTGTTTCGAGTGAGAAGGTGGAATTTCGGGTCTAGCCGTGGCTTGAGGAGGAAGAACGCGTGAGAGGAAGGAGCTGCACTAGGTTCTTCTGCGGCAGCTCTTTCGCGAGGAAGAAGAAGCCATGCGGGTCGGGTCCTGGGCTTGCCAATACACATGGGCTTAAGTGAGCTGAACTGGGGGTGCGCTTAGCAGACCAAACGGGGCTGTATGCGTAAAAATCCATTTTAAAATCATTCCTAGAGCCCAATTTCACCACAACTATTATTTTAACACCTCCCTAGCCCAAAATAATTTCTAAAATAAGTAACATCTTAAATAATAATATTTTATGAATAAAATAATTAAATAAAACACTAATATATCTTTGATATTGTACAAAAATATACTTTAATATCATCTCAACTTACCTTAATAATTCAAATACGCATAAACATATAAAATCACTTAAAACAACACACATTACTAAATTATATAATTACTAATGCAAAAGAAGCACAATATATCACAAAAATCATTGTTATTATTATATTCACTCATAAACCAAAAAAAAGAAATACTAATACGAAAATTGGGGCGTTACAGATACCCCACTTCCTAGTACAAACAGCTACCCTAGAGAGTTACCCCACTCCCTAGTACAAATCACAAACAATTAAATAATAAACAATTGTAAAGACAGAAATACCTCTAATGAAGGCAGATATTACAACTTGAAGAATGCAACCCCAACTAACTCTTAGCAAAAGATCAGCTCAGACGGACCAACGGTGCGTGACGAGCAAAAGTAAAAGCGTGAAGAGTTTTTCTCATAAGTTTTCTGATTCGTGAAATGGGTTGTTGTAAAAATGAACGTAATGCAGTGCCTATTTATAGGCTATGAAAAAAATCAAGTTTACGTTAAAAATAGTGTAGGAATCGATTCTTTGTTGAAAGGATTTGATCTAGGAATCGATTCATTTAAGTGAGGAATCAATTTTGATTGGTTTGAGAAATAGGGACAATCGATTCTTGAGAACCATGGAGAGCTAGGAATCGATTCTCAGCTTGCCTGAGACATGTAGGAATTGATTCTCAGTTAAGTGCAAAAGAGTGGGAATCGATTCTTCCTTTAAAAAGGTTTGGCTCCGAAATCGATTTATGTACTGAAAAATACATGAAGTGAAAATCGATTCTTCCTTTTCTGATTGGCCTGAAAATCGATTTTGATGAATGTATATGCAAGATAAAATCGATTTTTATGTTTTAAAGATGATAGGTATGTTTACGTAAGTATGCATGCATCTTTGAAAAACTTGTGAGTGTCTGAGACTTTGAGATACGAGCTGACCTTTGAAAGAGCTTACACTTTTTCCTAAGACACACCCAAACCCTAAGGACTACCCTTATATTTAAGGACTACCCTTAAACTTGAATCTTCAATTCTTGAGCTTGTTTGGCTTGGATTGTGACTTTGATGTTTAGTCACTTTTATTAACTTTGGCCATCAACTTTACCTTTGTCTTTTTCATCATCAAAACATATTCTGTAATATTAGTTTACCTGCAATACAAGGTATCCACAAGGATGACCAAGATCAGTGGTAAACTACAACCTCAACAGCGAGATCAAGTGATGGCTTTAATAAGGGACTAGTGTGACTGCTTTGTGTGGGACTACCATGAGATGCCAGGCCTTGATAGAGCCTTGGTACAGCATGGGTTGCCCATCAAGGAAGGTTGTAAGCCCCATAAACAACCACCGAGGAGGTTCAATCCGCAGCTAATGCCACAGATCAAAGTAGAGGTGGAAAGATTGCTCAAGGCAGGATTCATATGAACTGTCAGGTACGTTGAATGGCTGTCTAATATAGTCCCTGTTATCAAAAAAATGGCCAGATCAGAGTTGTATTGATTACATAGATCTGAACTTGGCCACTCCCAAATATGAGTATGGTATGCCTGTGGCTGATATGCTTGACCGAGGTGGAGGCTGACACCCATAAGACTGCCTTTAGGTTCCCTGGCGCCTTAGGTATCTATGAGTGGTTGGTAATGCCTTTTGGCCTCACAAATGCAAGAGCCACGTACCAAAGGGCCATGAATGCTATTTTCCATGACGTCATTGGTAAAAGCATGGAGGTATACATTGGTGATGTGGGGGTTAAGTCCAAGAGTTTTGAAGCCCACCTAGTGGCGCTTGAACAAGCTCTGAAAAGGATGAGACTCGACAATCTCAAAATGAACCCTGCTAAGTGTTCTGGAGTGGACCGAGGGGTCCCATCAGCAAAACCAGGAGGTGCATTCACCAATTGGAATGGATTAGCCCAATCAATCCAGCCCATGTCCACCTCACGCGAGCCCAACATGATTGGACGGTCAAGATCGACTCTACCCATCCAACGATCCACGAGAGGGCACGATTTCATATAAATACAGGCAAACTTTGTCCTAAGAAAGGTTCAATCTCGAATCCTTAGTACCTTCACTCTTATATTCTATATACTGACTTGAGCGTCGGAGTGGCTTGCAGGTACCCCCCCCCCCCCCGGGCGCTCGTTGACCTCCCGTCAGGACAGCAAATGACCTGACCTCCCGTCAGGACAGCAAGAGACCTGACCTCCCGTCAGGACAACAAGAGACCTGACCTCCCGTTAGGACAGCAAGAGACCTGACCTCCCGTCAGGACAACAAGAGACCCTCCCGTCAGGACAGCAAGAGACCAACCAACAGTAGACGACCAAAAAGCTGCTCGGTACAGAACATTGGCGACCACAGTAGGAGATTTCTATCTTTCACATCATCACTCGAGCTATTCTCTTGCTATTCCATGGCTCCCAGAGGTAGACCTCGCGTTCAAAGCATCGTCACACCCGCACCCCGACTAGAGGGGACTCCGGAAGGAAATGTCGTAACGCTACCTGACAAGGGTACCAGTCAGCAGGCCCAGCCTTATGCTGCATCAGGAAGACCAGCAGAGTGCTAAGGACATGCCCAACCCAAGAGGGCGCCTGGCAGGGCACCAAGACAGCCTTAGGTCGCGCCCATGAGGGCGCCTGGCACCCATGATGGCGCCATGGCAACAACAAGAAGGACCGAGCACCATACAAGGTGCCTGGCACCCGGCACCTAGGAGGGTGCTCTAGTCGGCAGTCCATAACTTTGTCCATGTTTATCCAATCGAGACGTGTAAGGATGCGTTGGAAAGCTAAGAAGAAGAGCTACAACTTTCATGTTAAACTCAAAATCCAATTCGAATGTCTCCAGACCCAGGAAAGGCGCCCAGGAGGAGGGCGCCAACGTCAAGACGCAGCATCTTGGCCCCAGGCGCCCAGGAGGGCGCCAAAAACAGGATACATGGCATAGGGCGCCCATGAGGGCGCCAGCAGTAGAAAGCGGCATCTTGGCGCAAGGCGCCCAAGAGGGCGCCAAAAACAGGATACATGGCACAGGGCGCCCATGAGGGCGCCAGCAGCAGAAAGCAGCGTCTTGGCACAAGGCGCCCAAGAGGGCGCCAAAACCAGGATACATGGCGTAGGGCGCCGACTTCAGGGTGTTGCACTTTGGCTCAAGGATCACCATCGAGGAGATCCCCCGACCGGCGCAGGGCTCGAAATTTGGACTATGAAGACACATCCCCCCCCCCCCCCTACAACTCAAGAAGGTTTTCTGATAAAGGACCTTTCACTCGAAAGGGGGTTGAATGCCAAACCCCAAGGGCCGATAATGTGCCATAGAGGCGTCAGGAAGCCTGTTCACTGCAAAATCTTCCCCCTCACTCTCGAAAATTCCGCACTAGAGTGGTTACAAGAGCTAGGGCCCAACTCCATCCTGAAGAGGGAGCAAACTTCAGGGTGTTGCACTTTGGCTCAAGGCGCCCAGGAGGAGGGCGCCAACTTCAGGATGTTGCACCTTGTCACTCATCACGCAGGAAAGCTAAGAAGCTTTGCTACAATTATTATGTTAAAAGAAAAATCCAATTTGGGCGTCTCCGGCACCCCCACCGCAGACACCACCAAGGATCACCATCGAGGAGATCCCCCGACCGGCGCAGGGCTCGAAATTTGGACTATGAAGACACATCCCCCCCCCCCCCACAACTCAAGAAGGTTTTCTGATAAAGGACCTTTCACTCGAAAGGGGGTTGAATGCCAAACCCCAAGGGCCGATAATGTGCCATAGAGGCGTCAGGAAGCCTGTTCACTGCAAAATCTTCCCCCTCACTCTCGAAAATTCCGCACTAGAGTGGTTACAAGAGCTAGGGCCCAACTCCATCTCCTCATGGGGGGCAGCTGCCGAGAATGTTCACAGCTCGTTTCACTGTGTAACATGTAACAGCCCGAAAATAGTAGATTAATTTTCTAGTTGATTAAATGAGGTTTAAGTGGTAGGAGATAATTAATTAATTGATTTAATTAATTATTTAGGGTTTTGAGAGTTAAATAAATAGAATTATTTAATTGGACCTAGGGTTAGTTTTAGATGGTGGTGGCGAGTTGAAGTGGATTAGGAGAAGCCCATGATTAGGTCATTAAGTGGAAGCCCATGTCCATTAAGCTAGGCGCCTATAAGATGCCAATCTTAGGGTTTGGTGATTCATTCCAACACTTTAGAAAAAATAGAGAGAGTGGGACGGCTTGGAGAGAGGAGAGGCGTGAAACCATAAGAGAGAGATGAAAGAAGAAGGGCGCAAAACCCTAGAGGAGAGAGAGAGGAAGTTTTCGCATGCACCAAGGGGGGAGAGGAGGATCTTAGTTGCTGAATTTTGATGGTAGCTTGCTCACCAAGAGATAGGTGTTCTTCAATTATGAGGTAAGGGGGCTCTCGTTCATAGTTAATAATTTATAAACCACGAAAGCATGGTGATTAGGTGTTAGGAGTAGTTGTTTAAATTGGTTCATGAAATATTTGAGTGATTGGGTGATCGTTTGATATATATGTGGCTGAAGTGTGATGGTTGTTTGTGTTGTTGAATTCACTGTTTTGAGATGTTCTGACATAGGTTTAGTATTTCAGTGACTGAGAACGTTTTACTAATTGAAAAATTATGTGGTTTGTCATTTCGAAAACTTGATTGAATGCTTGTTAATTTGGCGTTGATTTGGTTGCATTTGGAGTTGTAAAACTTGAGTTATAGGTGAAACAAGTTAGGTTAAAATTCCGGGAACGATGTGGGTAGAGGTTCAGTATTTCGGTAACTGGGAACGTTTTGTTGACTGAAAAATTATGTTGTTTACTGTTCTGGAAAATAGACTTGATGCTTGTTAATTTGGCACTGGTTTGGTTGCGTTTAGAGTTGTGTAGCGCGAGATATGAATTTCACAAGTTAGGGTAAGATTCTGGAAACAGTCTGGATATAGGTTCAGTAAATCTGTGGTCGTGAGTGTTCTATTCGTCTAAAAATTATGGGGTTTGTTTTGTTGGAAAGTAGACTTAATTTCCTACTGAATAGGCACTGATTTCGCTAAATTTCATTGAGAAATGAGGGAGAAGATTTGATTTCAAAATGACTAATAATTCTGTCCGAATTTTGTGGGATTTGTTGCTCCGAATTTTGTGGGATTTGTTGCTCCGAATTTTGTGGGAGTTGTTGCTCCGAATTTTGTGGGATTTCTTGCTACAATACGAGATAGTTGTTAATGTGGTATAGTATTTGTTACGTGCTTTGTTGTGATTATGTGACGAGGTAGCTGTGATGCTACAACACGTGGTATTTATATGAAATGATTTATAACGAGATATGGTGATATAGTATTTATTAATTGAATGCTTTGAGTTGGTGTAATTGGTGCATGAGTCATGAGTCACATTGTCATATGCATTCTTACGAGGTAGCTGTGATGCTACAACACGAGGTTTATTACGAGTTGCGCCCGTCGTGGCCTTTACGAGATCGGTACCGCATGCATATGCCCGGAGGGGTTGCATTTCATACATTGCATACACGTCCTGTGTTTGATTTCGTCTTCTTGAACTAATGGTGTAACTGTATTCTGGGTGTAACTGCATTTGGTGTGACGGTACTCAGTGTAATAGTATTCAGCGTAACTGGATTTGGTGTAACTGTATTATTGGTGTAGTAAATTGAGGGTATCCCTGGTGTGCCTATTATACTGTGTTTCTTGTTTTATCTATTATTATCTATGTATTGAGACTCACCCTACTGCGTCGTGTTGCCTCGTATGTCGGCAACCTGCAGGTGACGGTGACTGAAGGTGGCTAGAGATTCTTCTTCTAGTATGGTTGAGTCGGCTCTGATACGTAGCACTCGGGAGGGTTGTCCTTGTGTCTTTCCTTATGTGTTATGTATATGCCTTTCTAAGTTGTAAACCTTTTGAAGTATGATTGCCAAGTTAAACCTTTTTATTTCCGCTGCATGTTTTTGAAAAGAAGTTAGTTATAATTAAAGTACTCTGTTTGCGAAGTGGTTTTCCGGTTCGAAAAATGTGACACTCTTTTGGCGCGAAGAACTCTGATATTATTTTTTTAATAAACCGTTGGGTAGAAAATGGGGTGTTACATTAGTGGTATCAGAGCAATGGTTGGTCCGTCCGGCCAGGTCATCGAGTCGTTGTGTCTGTTAGCGACCAACTGTTGTCTTTTTAGTGCTAACCAATGTTTGCGTTGCAGGTACATCAAAAGTTGCCAATGGTAAGTGATCTAGTGGGGGAGACATCCCTACTAGTGTTATGTGTTTTGGGTATCCCTATGTGCTGTTGTCTGGTTTGTTTTTGACCTTCCCTGCTGTGTGAACTGTGTGTGATTGTTAGTGGGAGAGTGTTAGTTTCAGCGGGTAAATTTCGAGGGCGAAATTCTTTTTAGGGGGGGAGAGTTGTAACAGCCCGAAAATAGTAGATTAATTTTCTAGTTGATTAAATGAGGTTTAAGTGGTAGGAGATAATTAATTAATTGATTTAATTAATTATTTAGGGTTTTGAGAGTTAAATAAATAGAATTATTTAATTGGACCTAGGGTTAGTTTTAGATGGTGGTGGCGAGTTGAAGTGGATTAGGAGAAGCCCATGATTAGGTCATTAAGTGGAAGCCCATGTCCATTAAGCTAGGCGCCTATAAGATGCCAATCTTAGGGTTTGGTGATTCATTCCAACACTTTAGAAAAAATAGAGAGAGTGGGACGGCTTGGAGAGAGGAGAGGCGTGAAACCATAAGAGAGAGATGAAAGAAGAAGGGCGCAAAACCCTAGAGGAGAGAGAGAGGAAGTTTTCGCATGCACCAAGGGGGGAGAGGAGGATCTTAGTTGCTGAATTTTGATGGTAGCTTGCTCACCAAGAGATAGGTGTTCTTCAATTATGAGGTAAGGGGGCTCTCGTTCATAGTTAATAATTTATAAACCACGAAAGCATGGTGATTAGGTGTTAGGAGTAGTTGTTTAAATTGGTTCATGAAATATTTGAGTGATTGGGTGATCGTTTGATATATATGTGGCTGAAGTGTGATGGTTGTTTGTGTTGTTGAATTCACTATTTTGAGATGTTCTGACATAGGTTTAGTATTTCAGTGACTGAGAACGTTTTACTAATTGAAAAATTATGTGGTTTGTCATTTCGAAAACTTGATTGAATGCTTGTTAATTTGGCGTTGATTTGGTTGCATTTGGAGTTGTAAAACTTGAGTTATAGGTGAAACAAGTTAGGTTAAAATTCCGGGAACGATGTGGGTAGAGGTTCAGTATTTCGGTAACTGGGAACGTTTTGTTGACTGAAAAATTATGTTGTTTACTGTTCTGGAAAATAGACTTGATGCTTGTTAATTTGGCACTGGTTTGGTTGCGTTTAGAGTTGTGTAGCGCGAGATATGAATTTCACAAGTTAGGGTAAGATTCTGGAAACAGTCTGGATATAGGTTCAGTAAATCTGTGGTCGTGAGTGTTCTATTCGTCTAAAAATTATGGGGTTTGTTTTGTTGGAAAGTAGACTTAATTTCCTACTGAATAGGCACTGATTTCGCTAAATTTCATTGAGAAATGAGGGAGAAGATTTGATTTCAAAATGACTAATAATTCTGTCCGAATTTTGTGGGATTTGTTGCTCCGAATTTTGTGGGATTTGTTGCTCCGAATTTTGTGGGAGTTGTTGCTCCGAATTTTGTGGGATTTCTTGCTACAATACGAGATAGTTGTTAATGTGGTATAGTATTTGTTACGTGCTTTGTTGTGATTATGTGACGAGGTAGCTGTGATGCTACAACACGTGGTATTTATATGAAATGATTTATAACGAGATATGGTGATATAGTATTTATTAATTGAATGCTTTGAGTTGGTGTAATTGGTGCATGAGTCATGAGTCACATTGTCATATGCATTCTTACGAGGTAGCTGTGATGCTACAACACGAGGTTTATTACGAGTTGCGCCCGTCGTGGCCTTTACGAGATCGGTACCGCATGCATATGCCCGGAGGGGTTGCATTTCATACATTGCATACACGTCCTGTGTTTGATTTCGTCTTCTTGAACTAATGGTGTAACTGTATTCTGGGTGTAACTGCATTTGGTGTGACGGTACTCAGTGTAATAGTATTCAGCGTAACTGGATTTGGTGTAACTGTATTATTGGTGTAGTAAATTGAGGGTATCCCTGGTGTGCCTATTATACTGTGTTTCTTGTTTTATCTATTATTATCTATGTATTGAGACTCACCCTACTGCGTCGTGTTGCCTCGTATGTCGGCAACCTGCAGGTGACGGTGACTGAAGGTGGCTAGAGATTCTTCTTCTAGTATGGTTGAGTCGGCTCTGATACGTAGCACTCGGGAGGGTTGTCCTTGTGTCTTTCCTTATGTGTTATGTATATGCCTTTCTAAGTTGTAAACCTTTTGAAGTATGATTGCCAAGTTAAACCTTTTTATTTCCGCTGCATGTTTTTGAAAAGAAGTTAGTTATAATTAAAGTACTCTGTTTGCGAAGTGGTTTTCCGGTTCGAAAAATGTGACACTCTTTTGGCGCGAAGAACTCTGATATTATTTTTTTAATAAACCGTTGGGTAGAAAATGGGGTGTTACATTAGTGGTATCAGAGCAATGGTTGGTCCGTCCGGCCAGGTCATCGAGTCGTTGTGTCTGTTAGCGACCAACTGTTGTCTTTTTAGTGCTAACCAATGTTTGCGTTGCAGGTACATCAAAAGTTGCCAATGGTAAGTGATCTAGTGGGGGAGACATCCCTACTAGTGTTATGTGTTTTGGGTATCCCTATGTGCTGTTGTCTGGTTTGTTTTTGACCTTCCCTGCTGTGTGAACTGTGTGTGATTGTTAGTGGGAGAGTGTTAGTTTCAGCGGGTAAATTTCGAGGGCGAAATTCTTTTTAGGGGGGGAGAGTTGTAACAGCCCGAAAATAGTAGATTAATTTTCTAGTTGATTAAATGAGGTTTAAGTGGTAGGAGATAATTAATTAATTGATTTAATTAATTATTTAGGGTTTTGAGAGTTAAATAAATAGAATTATTTAATTGGACCTAGGGTTAGTTTTAGATGGTGGTGGCGAGTTGAAGTGGATTAGGAGAAGCCCATGATTAGGTCATTAAGTGGAAGCCCATGTCCATTAAGCTAGGCGCCTATAAGATGCCAATCTTAGGGTTTGGTGATTCATTCCAACACTTTAGAAAAAATAGAGAGAGTGGGACGGCTTGGAGAGAGGAGAGGCGTGAAACCATAAGAGAGAGATGAAAGAAGAAGGGCGCAAAACCCTAGAGGAGAGAGAGAGGAAGTTTTCGCATGCACCAAGGGGGGAGAGGAGGATCTTAGTTGCTGAATTTTGATGGTAGCTTGCTCACCAAGAGATAGGTGTTCTTCAATTATGAGGTAAGGGGGCTCTCGTTCATAGTTAATAATTTATAAACCACGAAAGCATGGTGATTAGGTGTTAGGAGTAGTTGTTTAAATTGGTTCATGAAATATTTGAGTGATTGGGTGATCGTTTGATATATATGTGGCTGAAGTGTGATGGTTGTTTGTGTTGTTGAATTCACTATTTTGAGATGTTCTGACATAGGTTTAGTATTTCAGTGACTGAGAACGTTTTACTAATTGAAAAATTATGTGGTTTGTCATTTCGAAAACTTGATTGAATGCTTGTTAATTTGGCGTTGATTTGGTTGCATTTGGAGTTGTAAAACTTGAGTTATAGGTGAAACAAGTTAGGTTAAAATTCCGGGAACGATGTGGGTAGAGGTTCAGTATTTCGGTAACTGGGAACGTTTTGTTGACTGAAAAATTATGTTGTTTACTCTTCTGGAAAATAGACTTGATGCTTGTTAATTTGGCACTGGTTTGGTTGCGTTTAGAGTTGTGTAGCGCGAGATATGAATTTCACAAGTTAGGGTAAGATTCTGGAAACAGTCTGGATATAGGTTCAGTAAATCTGTGGTCGTGAGTGTTCTATTCGTCTAAAAATTATGGGGTTTGTTTTGTTGGAAAGTAGACTTAATTTCCTACTGAATAGGCACTGATTTCGCTAAATTTCATTGAGAAATGAGGGAGAAGATTTGATTTCAAAATGACTAATAATTCTGTCCGAATTTTGTGGGATTTGTTGCTCCGAATTTTGTGGGATTTGTTGCTCCGAATTTTGTGGGAGTTGTTGCTCCGAATTTTGTGGGATTTCTTGCTACAATACGAGATAGTTGTTAATGTGGTATAGTATTTGTTACGTGCTTTGTTGTGATTATGTGACGAGGTAGCTGTGATGCAACAACACGTGGTATTTATATGAAATGATTTATAACGAGATATGGTGATATAGTATTTATTAATTGAATGCTTTGAGTTGGTGTAATTGGTGCATGAGTCATGAGTCACATTGTCATATGCATTCTTACGAGGTAGCTGTGATGCTACAACACGAGGTTTATTACGAGTTGCGCCCGTTGTGGCCTTTACGAGATCGGTACCGCATGCATATGCCCGGAGGGGTTGCATTTCATACATTGCATACACGTCCTGTGTTTGATTTCGTCTTCTTGAACTAATGGTGTAACTGTATTCTGGGTGTAACTGCATTTGGTGTGACGGTACTCAGTGTAATAGTATTCAGCGTAACTGGATTTGGTGTAACTGTATTATTGGTGTAGTAAATTGAGGGTATCCCTGGTGTGCCTATTATACTGTGTTTCTTGTTTTATCTATTATTATCTATGTATTGAGACTCACCCTACTGCGTCGTGTTGCCTCGTATGTCGGCAACCTGCAGGTGACGGTGACTGAAGGTGGCTAGAGATTCTTCTTCTAGTATGGTTGAGTCGGCTCTGATACGTAGCACTCGGGAGGGTTGTCCTTGTGTCTTTCCTTATGTGTTATGTATATGCCTTTCTAAGTTGTAAACCTTTTGAAGTATGATTGCCAAGTTAAACCTTTTTATTTCCGCTGCATGTTTTTGAAAAGAAGTTAGTTATAATTAAAGTACTCTGTTTGCGAAGTGGTTTTCCGGTTCGAAAAATGTGACACTCTTTTGGCGCGAAGAACTCTGATATTATTTTTTTAATAAACCGTTGGGTAGAAAATGGGGTGTTACATAACACCCCGTTTCTACCCCTTTAATTTGTACGTCATTTATCAGAGTGCTTTCGTTTTCAAAAATAATAATTTAATTAGTAGAAAAGAAATGTCACATCTTCATTGATAAAACTCAGCGACTACGCCATTAACATTCGTGCAAAAACGCATTCGTCACAAAAGTCGAACTTCAAAATTAAATCTCATCACAGCGGAAATAATAGCTCACCAAAATCGCTCAAACGCGTCTCACACATCAATAAAATTATTAAAACAGTTACTTAAATAAGTCATCAACTTCAACCCCGCCCCCTAGGTGTTACAATATCAGAGAGCGACTCAAAACATCTCAACAGCTATAAGGGAAGGCGGCATGTCCTTCAATCGGAGTCACCTGCAGCGTTGCCACAATAGAGCAACATCCCAAGCAGAAGGGGTGAGAATTTTCAACAAAATATAATTAAACATACAGCAGAGTAATATGAGCACAACCATCACACAACATCGTCACAAATATCAACTTCATCGTCGTTACACACAACACCGAACAAATTCACAATTCACGTCACCCGTCATAATAAAAAAATGAATGCGCATGAAGATGCAACCCACACCTGGGCATATGCATGATGGTACCATACTCGTCATAATAAGCCACTATGGGCACACCGTCACTGTTTTCTCGTCATAAATAAGCCACTATGGGCACACCGTCACCAAGAGGCCGAAGCCTATTCGTCATAAGATGCACATGCTATGAGACACTATGGACACATGTGCAATCACCAAAATTTACTCACCCGGAGTACTCATCATCACCACCATAAGACACTCATAGAGTGTATTCATCATAGCCATCATATTAATATCACCACTCTTCACAAACAATCACATTCAAAAATATTGTAACAACATCTTTAAAATTATGGAATAAATATTTCACTTTCATACTTAGGAAGCGCCACAATTAAATTTGGGGAAGGGCATCTCATTTTCCAAGTAGAAGAAAACCTCACATTTTAACCGGAAAATAGTAATAGTATCAAAGTCAAATTTACACACTCTTCTCTTTTACAAACTACAGAAATTCGGTTAATAAAACGCAACAAATCGGAGCTGAAAATCAGTGGCCATTATTTGCGCAAAACAGTAGCAATTTTACACTAAATCGAAACTGAAACAGTGGCCATCATTTGCGCAAAAACAGTAGCAAATTTACATCATATTGAAGCTGAAAAACAGTGGCCATTATTTGCGCAAAACAGTAATTTTTATAGGCTGAAACAGCAGCAACAACAGCAACTTTAAATTGCCAAAACAGCAGAATTTTATTGGTAAAAACAGCATCATTTTATTGTGAAAACAGCAAAATTAAAATACAGTAACAGCAACACATTTTTGACAGCAACAGCACAATTAAAATACAGCAACAGCAACAAAAGAAATTCTGCAACAGCAATACATATTTAACAGCAACAACACAATTAAAATTCTGCAACAGCATATAAAAATTAACAGCAACAGCAATAAAAAAAATTACAGCAACAACAATATATAAAAAGAATAACAGCAACAGCATATAAAAAAATTAACAGCAACAGCCACATAAAAATCTGCACACAGCAGCAACAATATTGGATAAACAGCAACATAATTCTGCACACAGCAACAACACTATTTGACTAACAGCAACATAATTCGAATTTCATCTCTTTTTCCTATCATAGGGCAATTCGCAATTCACCTCCTCACATCATAAGAAATTTTCGCACATCAACACAACCATTCGATCCATTACTCCTCTTGATATATATATATATATATAAATTGCGAATTCAACTACTCCCAAAAACCCACAAACCCTCTATATACTCAATTATATTAATTGAAAACGCTCACCCTTACCTTACTTATGATGAACACGAAACCTTCTTGACGAGAAATCACCACGTAGCCAACAGCAACAAAGCGCCCTTCTTCTCCTCCCTTGTGCGCCGTACGGCTCCCTCTCCCCTCCTCTCTTCACGATTTCTTTCTTTCTTTCCTCTCCAAGGCGCACTCTCTCTCTCTCTCTCTAGGTCTCTCCCTCAAAATTTCGCTAATGACTCATCATAGTCCCAACCCTAATTCACTTATGCGCAATCCAATGGATGTCGGGCCTCCAACACAGCTTAAGCCCTTTATCTAATTAGTTGTCGCCACCAAATCCCTAATACCACACCTCCACATAATTAATATAATTTCTAATAATTAAATTATATCCATTAAAATAATTAAATTAATCAAAATACCTAAATACTTAGTTAATTAACTTAATTTAATATTTAGGGTGTTACAACTCTCCCCCACTTAGAATATTTCGTCCTCGAAATTTTCTACCGACGCGAACACCCTCACACTACCCAAATAACGTCGCCTCAACGCTTAGCGACTAAACCTGCTGCGCTACTCTGATAAACCGACTTGCATTCTACTTCACTCATCTACCCTTAAGGATAACGAAAAATATCACTCATCACAGAATCACCACGAAGTTCACGGAGTGCATAATAATTGCAAAAACAAGCCACATAATAGGCAACATCAAAATTATCTTTGCCACTCAGGCGACATCAACAACAACAAAACCACAACATCGGCCATAGGCCTACAACACACAATTCGCTAAAGCATTTTCGGGCCATTCGGCGGTACCTTCAACAAAACAACCTAGCTTGGGCCATTCGGCGGTACCCAAGACAACACATAAACATCAACATAATTAATATCAATACAATCAACCACGTCATCATCATTAACGAGCAACCACCAAGCAATAACAAAACAACAGTACTACTCACAACGGGAATTACCATCCCGAGAATCAACTATTGACCCAACAGTCAATAAGCATCACAATAATGACCAACCTGCACAACAGCAACCATACACAACAACAACAACAGTCACGACAGGGCCGACGCCCAAATCGACAACGTACAAACAATGTGGAGACAAAACTCCGGGACCAACTATCCCATATCCGACAACAGGTGCTAAGGCACCGACAACACCACAATTCAACGTGGGTCACTAAGCCTCCGGCAACACAACAACAACAACAATGGGGCACTAAGCCACCGGCAACACAACAACAACAACAACGGGGCACTAAGCCACCGGGGCAGCCACACGGGCACCCAACTACCAACAACCACGGACCGGCAGGCAACACTTAACCATTTAAAAACAACCGACACATTTAAAAAACCAAAGACACCAGAAACAGTCAATTTTGCCTTGAAATTAGAATATTCAGTTAGGCCTCTGAATAAGCTTTCCGAAACATTTTAGTTTGCTCAATTCGGACTCCTGGGTCAAAAGATATTGCGAAAACATTTTTCCGTTACAGTGACAGCACAAACTAGGCAACGCATGAAATTCCAGCACCCGCACGTAAACTTCAACAATTTATTTACCCTATCAAACGACATCGGAATTTTGAAAACAACCCCTCTACGGAAAATTTACGAAGTCTAGTTTCTGGCTATATTTTTAGAATTTCAAAATGATGAGACGAATAGCACAGTTTTCACAAACAAGGCAGCTGGTCCAGAAAATGGGGCAGCGACTGTGTCCAAAGTTGTGACTCTTCTACAATGCCCAAAACAAACTCAAATAACACGAAACTTCAGCCTAAACAGTAAATCATTTTGTCTAGTTTTCAAAGAAATTGGATTCATTCGAAAAGGAGTTCATTTGAAAACACCACAATCAAAACATTGACCCTATGACCAGACGGTCCCCAGAATTTTACCCTAACTTGCGAGACCCATAAATGGAGTTATACTACTCCAAATGCGACCAAACCAAAGCCAAAATTACCAGAATTAAGTCTATTCCCTAACAAAATATGTTCCATAATTTTTGGACAAACGAAAGGTTTCCAGTTTTAAAAAAAATACAGAACCTATGTCCAGAATGCTCCCAGATTACTAACCTCACTTGTGGAGCCTATAACTAGAGCTACGCAAATCCAAATTGAACGAAACCGGTACCAAAACGACCGGCGTGAAATCTATTTTCACGAACAATTAAACACGAAATTTTTGGACTGGCCGAACAGTCCCAGTTTCACGAAAACCAAAACAGTGTTACGCACTACATCTCAACTTTTTACAAACACAACAATACACATCAATCAATCAATTAAACATCAACTTTAACAATTAGCATACTACAGTAAAAGCTTTACACACGATTAGTGTTTATAAAATAATTTTCACTACTAATCTCGGTATCCAACCGTAAAAATGTTTAATGGAGGTTCAAAACAATTTCAGGAATTACTTTACACTTTTAGATTTTCAAAACCACATGGACAAATCAAGAAGAATCAACCAAAAGTTTTGTTATAAAACTCGAGCATGCAAGATTACACTTTGAGGAATTTAGGCAAGTTAAAATAGTAACTCAATGAGGTGGTAGTTCTCAGCTAAAATATTTACATCAGGTTGCAATTTTTCAAAAAGGAATTGAGGGCAAAATTATAGTACTTGAATGAAAACGTTTTCACTTGTAATGATTAAAACACCATGGCAGTTATTAGTGCATCAATAACTTAAAATAGTCCATAAAATAATTTGACAACACATTCAGTTTGCAACCATCTAAACACATTGCAGAGTTTTCGTAGAGGTTTAGCGTCGACCAATAAAAAAAAACAGTTTGGACGAATCAACACATGCGAGTAACAGGCAACAAGGTAAACTACCAGTAGCATATATGCACAGCAGATACACATAACAAGGTCAGACAAACAAAGGTAATTATCTTTTAAAATGCATTAAGTCGGTTTACACTCAAGGGACAACAAACATCAGGATGGTGAGCATTTAATATCATACTATACCAATACACGAGCATGCGAGTACATATGCAAGTAAAAGTCAATTTTAACATTTAACAACAACAGCAATTACAAGAGCATCTGAGTACATGTCAATCTAACATTTTACAACAAACAGTAATTCATTGGAACATGATGCAAGGTACACCGAGCTCAATACCAACCAAAACACATGTGAGCATTTAAACAACAGAGCATATCATTTAGAAACACGCAGCAAGGAGGTCAACAATAAGGACCACAACAAACAAACACAATTAACACACCGAAAACACAATACGGCACACAACACTAGTAGGGACATCTCCCCCACTAGTTCACTTACCAATGGAAACTTTTGGCGTACCTGCAACATAAACAATGGTCAGCACTGAAAGACAACAGTTGGTCACTATCTGACACAACGACTCGACGACATGACCGGACGGACCAACCATTGCTCTGATACCACTAATGTAACACCCCGTTTCTACCCCTTTAATTTGTACGTCATTTATCAGAGTGCTTTCGTTTTCAAAAATAATAATTTAATTAGTAGAAAAGAGATGTCACATCTTCATTGATAAAACTCAGCGACTACGCCATTAACATTCGTGCAAAAACGCATTCGTCACAAAAGTCGAACTTCAAAATTAAATCTCATCACAGCGGAAATAATAGCTCACCAAAATCGCTCAAACGCGTCTCACACATCAATAAAATTATTAAAACAGTTACTTAAATAAGTCATCAACTTCAACCCCGCCCCCTAGGTGTTACAATATCAGAGAGCGACTCAAAACATCTCAACAGCTATAAGGGAAGGCGGCATGTCCTTCAATCGGAGTCACCTGCAGCGTTGCCACAATAGAGCAACATTCCAAGCAGAAGGGGTGAGAATTTTCAACAAAATATAATTAAACATACAGCAGAGTAATATGAGCACAACCATCACACAACATCGTCACAAATATCAACTTCATCGTCGTTACACACAACACCGAACAAATTCACAATTCACGTCACCCGTCATAATAAAAAAATGAATGCGCATGAAGATGCAACCCACACCTGGGCATATGCATGATGGTACCATACTCGTCATAATAAGCCACTATGGGCACACCGTCACTGTTTTCTCGTCATAAATAAGCCACTATGGGCACACCGTCACCAAGAGGCCGAAGCCTATTCGTCATAAGATGCACATGCTATGAGACCCTATGGACACATGTGCAATCACCAAAATTTACTCACCCGGAGTACTCATCATCACCACCATAAGACACTCATAGAGTGTATTCATCATAGCCATCATATTAATATCACCACTCTTCACAAACAATCACATTCAAAAATATTGTAACAACATCTTTAAAATTATGGAATAAATATTTCACTTTCATACTTAGGAAGCGCCACAATTAAATTTGGGGAAGGGCATCCCATTTTCCAAGTAGAAGAAAACCTCACATTTTAACCGGAAAATAGTAATAGTATCAAAGTCAAATTTACACACTCTTCTCTTTTACAAACTACAGAAATTCGGTTAATAAAACGCAACAAATCGGAGCTGAAAAACAGTGGCCATTATTTGCGCAAAACAGTAGCAATTTTACACTAAATCGAAACTGAAACAGTGGCCATCATTTGCGCAAAAACAGTAGCAAATTTACATCATATTGAAGCTGAAAAACAGTGGCCATTATTTGCGCAAAACAGTAATTTTTATAGGCTGAAACAGCAGCAACAACAGCAACTTTAAATTGCCAAAACAGCAGAATTTTATTGGTAAAAACAGCATCATTTTATTGTGAAAACAGCAAAATTAAAATACAGTAACAGCAACACATTTTTGACAGCAACAGCACAATTAAAATACAGCAACAGCAACAAAAGAAATTCTGCAACAGCAATACATATTTAACAGCAACAGCACAATTAAAATTCTGCAACAGCATATAAAAATTAACAGCAACAGCAATAAAAAAAATTACAGCAACAGCAATATATAAAAAGAATAACAGCAACAGCATATAAAAAAATTAACAGCAACAGCCACATAAAAATCTGCACACAGCAGCAACAATATTGGATAAACAGCAACATAATTCTGCACACAGCAACAACACTATTTGACTAACAGCAACATAATTCGAATTTCATCTCTTTTTCCTATCATAGGGCAATTCGCAATTCACCTCCTCACATCATAAGAAATTTTCGCACATCAACACAACCATTCGATCCATTACTCCTCTTGATATATATATATATATATAAATTGCGAATTCAACTACTCCCAAAAACCCACAAACCCTCTATATACTCAATTATATTAATTGAAAACGCTCACCCTTACCTTACTTATGATGAACACGAAACCTTCTTGACGAGAAATCACCACGTAGCCAACAGCAACAAAGCGCCCTTCTTCTCCTCCCTTGTGCGCCGTACGGCTCCCTCTCCCCTCCTCTCTTCACGATTTCTTTCTTTCTTTCCTCTCCAAGGCGCACTCTCTCTTTCTCTCTAGGTCTCTCTCTCAAAATTTCGCTAATGACTCATCATAGTCCCAACCCTAATTCACTTATGCGCAATCCAATGGATCATGGGCCTCCAACACAGCTTAAGCCCTTTATCTAATTAGTTGTCGCCACCAAATCCCTAATACCACACCTCCACATAATTAATATAATTTCTAATAATTAAATTATATCCATTAAAATAATTAAATTAATCAAAATACCTAAATACTTAGTTAATTAACTTAATTAAATATTTAGGGTGTTACACACTGCCTCCCGGCTGAAACCCAAATCTGAAGAGATTCTTAGATCAGTCAAGCAGGGAGAGAAAGAAACACTTAGAGAATATCTGGAAAGGTTCAACAAGGAGGCTACCAACGTCAGAGACCTTGAAGACAAGAGGAGGCTCTTTTGGATGAAGGATGGCCTCAAGAAGGGAAGCCTGTTTCAAAGGGACATGGAGGTTAACAAATCCCAAAGCCTATACGAGTTCCTTCAGAAGTGTTGCACCCCGAAAAATCCCCTGTTGGGTTTCTCGATGTACAACGTGGAAAAATTTTGGAGCCGCCACCAATATTTTAATTTTAAGACCAAAACATTGAAAAAAGGTCTTTTGGACAAGGCGGATGGTCTTTTGAAAACTAGAGATATGGGTTCGGGGGTCGATTACGTGCGAGGAAGGTGTTAGCACCGCGCACGTCCTTTCTATCGAAAGGGAACCTCTAATTAAATGTGTGGTTTTAACGTTTGATTTGAAAAAATACCTAGATTTGCCTATTTATTTCTTATTTGGAGATGAATGGGAAATCTTTAATGAAAATTTTATTTTAGGTGAGAAGGGGGAAAAAAGGGTTTTTAGAAAAAGTGCTTGACGGGACATGGCCCGCTCCTACGTATCTCCCGGTGCGATGGAGAATTCAAAGCTACGTAGTTCTTGGTTCCTTTTTTGAAAAGTTTTTGTTTTTTTTATCTTTTTTAGTGAGTTTTTGAAATAGGACGAGCATTAGCAAATGATTAAACTAGCAGAGGCTATGATGAATCACTGCTAAATGCTCAAAAAGAGTTGTACCGCTAGTCAAACGAACAAAGGTTCTGATGGACTATTGATAACAACTTGTTTTTATTATCTTTTTGAAAGTGATTTTCGAAAAAGATTGATTTGCACAATGATCAAACTAACAAAGGTTATGATGGATCATCGTTTATTATTCTTATGAGAAAAAGACATTGCCACTAATAGCTAAACGAACAGAGGCTCTGATGAGCTATTAGCAACAATGGGTTTGAAAATGATTCTTTTTGTTTGTTTTTATGAAAAATAATTTGTTTATGGTTGCGAAAAGGATTTTTATTCGTTGCGCTTGACGAGAACGTGGCTCGCTCCTACCTATCCCAAACGGGAATCAAAGCGACGTAGTTCTAATTAAAAAATGTTTGTGAAAGGGGTTGAAAGGGACAAGTTGAATCATCCGAGACCATCTTCACCACTTTAGGACATGATGCACTAGGCATAAGTGGGAATCATACGGTTCGTCATCAACAATGGACGATAATATACAAGAACGAGTAGATAAACACTATAGCTAAGTTAGTTCACACAGATCACAATAACTAAATATTAACAAACGAAAGGACTGAAATACCTCTGATGAAGACAGATATTACAACTCTGAAGAACGCAAACCCCGACTAACTCTTGCAGGAGATCAGCTCAGACGGACCAACGAAACGAATAGAGCAAAAATGAAGCGTAGAACTGGAAAATGAGATTTGCGAGAGTTGTCTTTTCAGATCTCGTGAAAATGTCTGGAGCAATTCTTCTCTGATCTTGTGAGATGTGTGTGTAAAAAATGAAAATCACACCTACTTATTTATAGGCTTAGGCAACAGTAGAATTTTTGAAAAGACAATTAATGTAAGTGAAGAATCGATTATTGTATGAAGTGTAACAAGTGTATAATCGATTCATTGCCTTTAGAAATTAAAAGAATCGATTGTTTGCTTAGTTGAAATAGGGAGGAATCGATTCATGGCCTTTAGGAGATCCTGGAAATCGATTATGTGGCCTTTGGAAATATGTAGGAATCGATTCTTTATTTTTGGAAATGATAAGAATCGATTATATGGTCTATGGAAAAAGGTAGGAATCGATTTTCAGGACATTTGGAGATCCTGAAAATCGATTTCGTAGTCTTTTAAAGTTTAAGGAAATCGATTCTTAGCTTTTACATGAGTATGGGTAGAAATCGATTTCATGCTTTAAACATAGGCAAGGGAAATCGATTATCGGCCAATAGGTGAGATAAAGAATCGATTTTCATGGCTTAGGAAAAAGGTATAAATCGATTCTTGGCCATAAGAACAAAATAGAAATTGATTTTTGCTTTGCCTAAAAATTTTTTTAGGTTTAGGCCATAGTGTATAAAAAAATTTTCCAAAGCTTGCCATGCATGCATAACATATTTTTCAAAACTTGCCATGCATACATAACACATTTTCAAAAACCCTAATTTGATGCATGAGGCTTATTGCAAAAATTGTTTTTAGAGACCCTTTTGTGAGAAATGGCCAAAATGCCCTTTTTGACTTTAACTTCCCAAAACGTGCATTCTAACCCTAAAAATGATGCATAATTTATTTTTGTGTGGAAAATTAGGGTTTGGACCTAAGCCGGACAAAATTGGGGTATGACAGCTGCCCCTCTTTATCTGAATTTTAACGAGGAATATGAGTTGGCCGAAACACATTCCAAGGCAAAATGAAGATAAAGAATTCAGAAATTATACCGATTTTGTCTACTAGGGGAAACCCGAATTTTCCTCTTTTTCTCTTTCTATATTTTTTTTTTGAATAGATGGGCACTTTCGTGTTGCTGCGGAAACAGTAAATGAACACTGACGTGTAGACAGAATAGGTAAAATGGGCACTTGCGTGCAGACAGACAAGGTAAAATGGACACTTGCGTGCAGACAGAAAAGTAAATGGGCACTTGGCGTGCAAACAGAAAAGTAAATGGGCACTTGGCGTGCAAACAGAAAAATAAAATGGGCACTTGCGTGCGGAATGCGGTAAATTGCCCAGGCTTCCTAAAACCTGTAATCCTGATATACTGATCAATGCACGGCGTCCACTGTATCTTAGGCTGATACAACTATTCCGTTGAACCTCATATGGGGCTGCGGTCCATCGTGTTGCTCGTACACGATGTGAGACCTGGGCAGAAGGGAGCGATGACCTCTTTGGGCTCCAATCCGCAATGCGCGCCTGAGCGCTCTCTTTTCTTTTCTCCTTTTTTCTTTTCTCTCCTTTTTTTTTTTGAACTCCCGACTTGGGGTAGCATTTTCTGGAATCTGAAGACGAGCGTTAACACTGCGGTGTTCATCCTGTCTCACTTGTCTGCAACTGGAAAATGCACCAACGTGTGCGATGCAAATGCCATGATTGCTTTTTTCTTTTCTTTTTCTTATGATGAATGTGATGCAAATGTCTGAATTTCTTTTTTCTTTTTTATTATTATTTCCTATGTATGATGGGTGCATGATTTTATGCTTGGGGAATGTAATGCATGACTTTATTTTGTTTATTGCTCTTTTGCTTTTTTGGCTCTTCTTTTGCTGGCCCGATCCACTCGCGGGACTTGCGTCATGAGACACCATGATTATTCGGGAGCCGAGCTTCGTCCTCTTGTTTCAATGCAATCAGCGCTTCTTATTTGATTTTCGGTGAGCTTACTTGACTGAAAGATCGTCTCTTTTTGTTGTCATTTTCAAAAATTTCGCAATGATCTTAATGCTATGACGTATGCACATTTCCGTGATTTATTTATCATCTACCATAAAACGTAGTTTTTAAAAAAAATCAGAAATGAAAAGAAAGCAACGATAAGACAGCAAACTGATAGAGTGAAAAATTTGGACTTTTATTCATACGGGAGTCAGACGCGCAGAATGTCACGCTGACTGAAAAGAGTACATTGGAAATTTTCCTGAAACTAAGAAAAAGAGAAAGGGGAATGGACGCAGCAGATCTTATGAATATTCTTTGTCTCTGGAGCGTTTGATGCCAACCGTTCATACTTGCAGCCTTGATCACCCTTTTATCCAAGCTTTTGGAAGCACTGCTTGCCCCATTTCTTTTATGTCCAACTTTTCTGACCCTAATTTTTGCCTGGATCGCCCTTTTGGGTTTTCAATCCACCGGGTCGCTCAATTTTGCCTAGGCCGCCCTTTCGGGTTTTCGACCTAGCGAGCTAATTCTTGCTTGGCTCATCTTTCTCTTTTTTCTTTTATTTTTCTCAGGCGTAATATTTCTTGACTGAATCTGAATTAACTGGGTTTCTGAGTTCTTCACCATCCATGTTGGTGAATATCAATGCTCCTCCAGAAAAGGTTTTCTTTACCACATATGGCCCATCATAGCTAGGAGTCCATTTCCCACGGGGGTCACTCTGGATAGGCAGGATCTTCTTGAGCACAAGGTCTCCTTCGCTGAATTCTCGAGGGCGAACCTTCTTGTCGAAGGCTGTCTTCATCCTTTGTTGATACAAATGACCATGACATAGGGCAGCAATTCTTTTCTCCTCAATGAGATTCAGCTGATCCCGACGAGCCTGGACCCATTCTGCTTCTTCCAACTCGGTTTCCAACAGCACCCGTAGAGAGGGTATCTCAACTTTAACGGGAAGAACTGCTTCTGACCCATACACTAGAGAGAAGGGGGTTGCCCCGGTGGAAGTGCGTACTGAGGTGCGATACCCGTTTAAAGCAAAAGGAAGCATCTCGTGCCAGTCTTTATAGGTTACTACCATCTTCTGCACGATTCTCTTGATATTCTTATTGGCTGCTTCGACTGCCCCATTCATCTTTGGACGATAGGGAGAGGAATTGTGATGTTTGATCTTAAACTCTGCGCACAATTCTTTCAATATCTTACTGTTTAGATTGCTACCATTGTCCGTGATGATTTTATCCGGGAGACCATAGCGACACACCAGGTCCTTTTTTACAAACTTGGCAACCACAGAACTGGTTATGCTGGAATATGAAGCAGCTTCAACCCATTTGGTGAAGTAATCAATTGCAACTAGAATGAAGCGGTGCCCGTTTGACGCCTTGGGCTCTATGGAACCATTGACATCCATGCCCCACATTGAAAATGGCCAAGGTGCAGTCAAGACGTTTAATGAAGCCGGTGGTACATGTATATGATCAGCATAAATCTGGCATTTGTGGCACTTTCTTACAAAACTGTAGCAATCTGACTCCATCTGCAGCCAATAATAGCCAGCCCTTAATATCTTCCTTGCCATAGTATGCCCGTTGGAATGTGTCCCGAACGAGCCTTCATGCACCTCACTCATGATCCTTTCTGCCTCCTTCTTCGCCACACACCTAAGGAGTACTTTATCATGATTCCTCTTGTAAAGCACCTCTCCACTCAAGAAGAAGTTCAGTGACAGCCTTCTAAGTGTTCTTTTATCCTTTTCCGATGCCCCTGGAGGATACTCTCTGTTCAGGATATACTGCTTGATGTCATGATACCAAGGCTTATCATCTTTATTATCCTCAATTGCCGCACAGGAGTAGGAATGTGCTGGCAAATCTCGATGCTGAATCCCGATGTGAGTCAAGCTTTTGTCGCAGCTGATATTAAACATTGAAGACAAAGTGGCTAGTGCATCAGCCAACTGATTCTCATTGCGAGGAAGGTGCTGGAATGTGATTTCCTCAAAAAGCTCAACCAGCTTTAGAATGTAATCTCGGTAAGGGATCAACTTGGAGTCCCTTGTCTCCCAATCACCGTTCACTTGGTGAATTACTAGAGCTGAATCTCCATACACATCAAGTCTCTTAACTTTCCAATCACTGGCTGCCTGGATACCAAGAATACATGCCTCATACTCTGCGATATTATTAGTGACGTAGAAGCTTAGTCTGGCAGTGAATGGGATGAAGCGATTATCAGGGGAAATCAGCACTGCCCCGGCTCCGTGCCCGTATATATTGGAGGCACCATCGAACACCATTCTCCATCTTTCATCTTCTGGGGATTTCCCTTCTTCAAACAAAGCCATGATATCTTCATCGGGAAAGTCATACTGCATAGGCTGATAATCTTCAACAGGCTGGTGTGCCAGGTACTCGGCCAGCGCACTACCTTTAATTGCTTTCTGAGTGACATATAGGAGATCATATTCTGATAGCTGCATTTGCCAGCGGGCAAGTCTCCCTGTAAGTGCGGGCTTCTCGAAGATATACTTGATAGGATCCATTTTAGATACCAACCAAGTAGTGTGACTTAGCATGTACTGCCTCAGACGATGAGCAGCCCAAGCTAAAGCACAACAAGTCTTTTCTAGCAGCGAGTACCTTGTCTCACAGTCAGTGAATTTCTTGCTCAAATAGTAAATGGCATGCTCTTTCTTCCCAGATTCATCATGTTGCCCTAACATGCAACCCATTGAGCTGTCTAGCACGGTTAGGTACAGTATCAGAGGTCTGCCGGGTACAGGAGGCATTAAAATAGGCGGATTCTGCAGGTACTTCTTAATCTTCTCGAAAGCCTCTTGACAATCATCATTCCACTTAGTCTCTTGATTCTTGCACAGCAATTTGAAAATCGGCTCACATGTGGCAGTTAACTGGAAGATAAACCTGGAAATGTAGTTCAGTCTTCTGAGAAAACCCCGAATTTCTTTTTCTGTCTTAGGAGTAGGCATCTCGAGAATTGCACGCACTTTATCTGGGTCAACCTCTATCCCCTTTTGACTGACAATAAACCCCAATAGTTTTCCAGATCTCACCCCAAAGGTGCATTTAGCCGGATTTAACCTGAGCTTGAACTTTCTCAACCGTTCAAAGAGCTTCCGCAAATTAACGACGTGCTCTTCATCTGTTCTGGACTTTGCGATCATATCGTCCACGTACACCTCAATCTCTTTGTGCATCATATCGTGGAACAACGTGACCATAGCTCTTTGGTAAGTAGCGCCGGCATTCTTCAACCCAAACGGCATGACCTGGTAGCAGAACGTTCCCCAGAGAGTTGTGAAAGTAGTCTTCTCCATATCTTCAGGAGCCATTTTAATCTGATTATACCCCGAATACCCGTCCATGAAGGAGAAAAGGGAATGCTGTGCTGTGCTGTCTACTAGGACATCAATATGAGGCAAGGGAAAATTGTCTTTGGGACTGGCACGATTCAGATCTCTGTAATCAACACACATTCTAACTTTTCCATCCTTTTTGGGCACTGGAACAATGTTAGCAACCCACTGCGGATATTTAGCTACGGCTAAGAAACCAGCGTCGAACAGTTTCTTCACTTCATCTCTGATCTTTAAAGACATCTCGGGCTTCATCCTCCTTAACTTCTGTTTAACCGGAGGGCACTCAGGCTTGACTGGCAGCTTGTGCACCACTATATCAGTATCTAACATGGGCATATCCTCATACGACCATGCAAAGACATCAACGTAGTCACGCTGGAGTTGAACCAACTTCTCATGCTCACTCTTTTTCATTGAAGTGCCCACCTTGACTTCTTTCGTTTCGCCCTCTGTGCCTAAATTGATGATCTCAATAGTTTCCGCATGTGGCTGGATAACTTTTTCTTCTTGCTCGACCATTCTCATCAATTCTGGAGGTGTTTCCCAGTCATCCTCAGCATCCTCCTCGGCTTGATTAACGGGGTAATCAAAATTAACATATGAACCGCTGGCATCATTATTTTCAGAGGTATTCATTTTAGATCTGCATTTGCGGGAATAGAAAAGCAATGAACAAGCAAAAATAGAGACACAAAATGAAGACGCGAAAAAAGCTATTTTTATTCATTCGAGAAATTCAAAACTACATTTCATTGATAGATGATAATAAATAAGAAAAACATGCATGCCCTTATGAAAAGGTCGTAAGGCCTTGGGCAGAGCCAAAAGATTTGCATTACAAAGATCATTACTTTGAAATGAAAACGACAGGGAAATTAACGATCTTCCAGTTGCCAATTTCTTCTCCTGCAGCACTGCGACAAACCAGGCCCCGATTCTCTCCTTCTTCAACTAGCTCTTCCTCGATGACAGCTATCTGATTAGGGATCAGCATGTCAGCACTTCTGAAATTCTGTTTGAGGTCATCTACGGGGACCATCATCAACCGGGGTTCTCTCCCCTGAAGCTTAGCCAATCGCTTCTCACTCTTTTCCTCGACCATTCTTCTCTTATCAGTTGGAGTGGGCCAATAACCTAACCCACGTCTGTCCTTGTATTCTTGCAGATGCACAGGTGACAGAATTCCTTGCTCAAATCTTCCTAGCCTCTTCCCAATCTGATAGCCACTCTTCAGCATAACTTTTGCTACCATAACATCAGCATTGGACCACTTGGGTACATGTAGTGGTGATTCTCTACTTACGAACACAGCATTCGCAATTTCTAAGGATTGAAAGGCGGATTCGAGGGATTCCTCTGCAGCTTCAATATAATGAGAGGGGACAGGTTTGCTGACCGTGAACTCTTCCTCCCCACAGACAACCACAAGCTTATCGTCGACTATAAACTTGAGTTTTTGGTGAAGTGTGGAAGGGACAGCGCCTGCTGCATGGATCCAAGGTCTCCCCAAGAGACAGCTGTATGAGGATTCAACATCCATAATTTGAAAAGTCACATAGAACACCTCAGGCCCTATTTGCATTGGGAACTCCATTTCCCCTATGACTTCTTTCTTAGACCCATCAAAGGCTCTGGCCAGGGTTGAGCTGGGTCTCATGTAGGAACAATCCACCTCTAACTTGTTCATCGTTGATCTGGGCATAACATTCAATGAGGATCCATTGTCAATGAGAAATCTGGAGAGTGTATACCCACCGCACGCCACTGAGATATGCAACGCCTTATTGTGTCCCTTCCCCTCTGGGGTGAGCTCATCATCAGTGAAAGTAATGTAATTAGATGCAACGATGTTCCCAACTATACCATCCAACTGATTGACTGTAATATCTTGGGCGACATGGGCCTCATTCAGTATTTTAACCAAGGCGTCACGGTGGGCTTCTGAGTTTAATAGTAGGGACATGATGGAAATTTTGGCTGGGGTGTGGTGTAGCTGATCCACCACTTTGTAGTCACTCTGCCGCATTATCCTCAAGAATTCAGCAACCTCTGGGTCTGCCACCCTCCTATTTATCATAGGCTCCGGCTCTACATTCTTTCCTTTTCGGACCCTCTCTTCTGCTGCCTTAGAGGGATTCTCTTCCTGAGCTTGGGGAACATACACACGCCCACTTCTAGTTACCCCGCTACTTCCTGCAATATTGGTGATGTCAAGAGCAGCTCGAGATCTCGGAGCTGGAATTGGTGCACGGTAGTTCCATGGGACATTATTGTTCTTCTGGCTAGGAGCCGGGACTGGGATCACAATAGTCTTTGGTCTTGCCACAGCCGAATTCAGACTGTATGGCACCTCGATAGGTCTCCTCACATCTCTACCCTCATCTGATTGGAAGTTCAGAACATCCTCTTCTCTTTCCTGTATACCCACCTGGATGATGTGGCGGTCCATCAGATCCTGTAACACCACCTTGAATGCTTCACATGCTCCCACACAGCTGACATTAGTACAAACTCCTTTCTGAACACAACCCATTCCAATAATCCCGCATTTGTACAATTCTGCATGAATGACTTTTAGGGGAGTCTGAATATCTTCTGCTGATCTGATTATGGACTGCTCTTTCATATCCATGATTGCATTAATGGCATGCTTCCCATGGCCAGGCAGCGGGTTAGTCGCGATATTTGGATCCTCCTGCTTGAAAGTTATGCCCTTTTTATCTACCAAGTCTTGCACCACTATCTTGAAGGCTTTGCAATCTTCCACAACATGCCCAATTGCTCCTTCGTGGAAAGCACAGGTACTATTGGGGTTGTATCCTCTGAAGTAAGGTGGTTGGACAGGTTTCATGGGTCTTGTGTTGATGAGCTTATTGGTGATGAGGTAGTTGAATAGCTCTGTGTATGACATGGGAATTGGGTCAAAGGTTATTCTGTTTTAATAGGTTCTTCGGTGGTTGTTTTGGTTGTTGTTTAGGAATGGATGAGCTGTTTGTGTGGGAGTGCGGACTGGGATGTTAGGTGGCTGGTATGGTGGGTTGATAGTGATGGTATTGGTTTCCCCATCCTTCTTTTTGGGAAAGCTGGATAATGGCTTCTTTTGGGAGCTCATGTTACTTGTGGACCCCTGTGCAATCTTTCCACTTCTCAATCCGTTCTCCAATCTCTCTCGCACAATCACCAGATCTGAGAAATTGGATGATGCACTGCTGATCAGACGATCATAATATAGCGGTGGCAAGGTTTCCATGAACATAGAAACCAATTCCTTGTCTAAAAGAGGAGGTGTGACTTGTGCGGCCAAAGCCCTCCATCGCTGGGCGTACTCCTTGAATGATTCATTGTCCTTCTTGCCCATATTCTGCAGCTGTGTTCGGTCAGGTGCCATGTCCGTATTGTATTGATATTGCTTGAGGAATGCCTCAGCTAAATCCTTCCAGCAGCGGACTTGGGATGGCTCTAACTTCATATACCAATTAAGAGATGCTCCAGCAAGGCTATCTTGGAAGCAATGGATTAGTAATTTGTCGTCACGGGGGTAGGTAGACATCTTCCTACAATACATCGTCAAGTGGCTCTTTGGGCAGGTCGCGCCTCTGTACTTGTCAAAATCGGGGACCTTGAATTTTGGCGGTAACACCACATCAGGAATGAGGCACAAGTATCTGGCCTCCCTAGCCCTGGAGCCAAATCCTTCAATCATTCTTAGTCTTTCTTCTAACATCTGGAACTGTTCTTTGGTCTGTTGGTGCTCAGCGGAATAGACTTGAGGGGAATGACTTATACCATAAGGAGGTGGAGGCATTGAGTGCTGAACCTGAGGGTAAATGGAGTTTCCGGACACAAAGCCTTGAGTCTGCGGAAAGGCAGCTGGCTGTGGAGTGAGATTCTGAGGAGTAGGCTGAGGTATAACAATTGAATGCGGGATCTGAACCCGGGGTTCACCAGTCATTCCTTCTGATCCGACAGGCGTTGGCTGTACATTCTCGGCCATCGCCCCGGGACTAGCTCCTGGGTTAGTCCCTTGGTTTGGAGGACTATAACCCAGAGGAAGGCCATAAGGAGGCCACTGAGCTGCTTGGAAGACATTTCCATTCTTCAAGGACAACAGGAGTCTCATCATCTCATTCATCTGTGCTTTCATGGCATTCATTTCATTTCTCAACTCAGGATCACCTTGACTGGAGCTACCAGGAGCTGAAAGGTTCTGATTCTGCACCTCGGGGCCTTGGCCTGTTTCGTTTCCATTCTCTGAGCCTGAAACTGGAGGATTCTGATTCTCTGGTGGAGGTTGATCGGGGTCGCTTAAGATTGCCATTCTTCTGGCCTGTGAACGCGTCCAATATGAATGTGGTCGCACCAGCTTGCCTTATCTCTCTGAATTGAAATATTTTTATAAGCAAAGGAGCAAATTAATGAATGCAATGTAATGCACATGATTTTTATGTTATTTGTTGTTTATTGCCGGGAATCATAGTGCAACTTGCTCTTGTCATAGGTGTATATTCAAATATTTTCCAGAACATAACGCGGCTGGGATCAACAAGCGAGATAAGCATACTTCATTCAAGCATCATTTCTTTAACCATCCCAAGGGAAGAACAAGGTACAATATCCTTAAATGCAATACAACGCTTTGAAAAGAAAAACACAACATTCTTATAAGAAAAGAAAAATTACAATTTCCTAGTGAACATTCTAAAAAAAGGGAAAATTTAAATTTAAAAACCTATTGCCTTCATCTTCTCTTGGCTCTTCTCCTTTTTGCTAGCTGCAGCTTCCTTTGCCTTTTTCATGAGTTCCTCAGTCAGAGACCTGCAGTACTCCACGAATTCATATACTCGCACCGGAGTGTTGTAAGGCAGCATCTCAGCTTCTGCTTTTCTCAACCTCTTGGGAATATCCCTCACCGCCTGGTTAGCCAACCATGCCAATTTGGAGAACTTGTTCTTCCACTGTCAAATTTCGGCCCTCATCTCAACTATGATCTCTTGCTTTTCAATCCTACCCATTAGCTCGAGAAGACGATGTTCCCAATACTGACTCTCCTCTCTCACCTGTCGGTAAGCATCACTGATGTGCCTCAGATTCCTTTTTAGCTCATCTGAATTCTCTTGCTCCATCCTTAAGGCCTGCTGATACTCTCTAAGGATGTTCACGATGGGATCTCTATCTTGTCTGATGCACCCTATTTGACTTTCAAGCTCACACGTCACAGACTGAGACTTTTTCTTGAATTCCTCTAGTGATTCCTTTGTAGTTCTCTCACTTTGCGTAGACTTCTTGAACAGCTTCCTCCATTCGTTTGCTCTAGCCATGGCCTCGCCCACCTTGGTATTCGATCTTTTCAACTCATCTTTGGCACCTTTCAGATATTTCTTCAATTCTTGATTACTTTCCTCTTCTTTCTTAAGTTTCTTGCTGCTTTCTTTGAGAGCTTCGACCCTGCGCTCGTTCTCGTTCTCTAACTTTCTCTTCTCAGAAATCACTTTCCCCAACTTATCTTGTAAGGCTTTCTTTTCTTCTTCTACCTTGAACAAAGCAGACTTGACCTCACTCAGTTCTTTGAGACTTGGAATGTGAAGCTCTGGGACTTCTTTCCCAACTGACGAGGAATTCTGGCGAGGTGGGCTAATATTTTGGATTCTTTGGTGAAGCCATTGGTAGAAAGTAACATCACCTGTTTTCTTTGTGATCTCCACTTTATTCTTGTAAACTACACCCTCCCAAGCCTTTGAAATTTTCTGAAGCAAGCCATGGTTCTTTGAATCTTCCTTATCGAGAAAAATTGGGGCCAACATGTCTTCAGTGGGTGCATTCTTCATAGGATACCCAAGCTGTCTGATGGTGAGAGAAGGATTGTAATTGATGTAGCCTTGGGTTCCCATGAAGGGCACATTCTGGAAATTGCCACACCGGAACAGTAGTGATGGCCTATCTTTCCAACACGGATGATTGAACCAACAGACTTTGAGAGCACTGAGATTCTCTAAAGTGTGCACCCATTCTTGTGTACATCTGGCTTCTACATCACAACACAGGGCATATTCTACTAAGTCCGCGGCTTTCGTCTTATGAGTGACAACATGGTTGAGGAACCAGGTGTAGAGAACATGGAAAGAGCAAGCAACCTTCTTCTTTCCTAACACACGGTGATGAGTGAAGGAATAGTAGGTATCTGCAAGGATTGCTGGTACAGGGTTAATCGGATTTTCTTTACTTATGAATGCTAGAAAAAGCCCAATAGCGGGCTCATCATTGAACTTCTCGACCTGAGGGAAAAGGACGATCCCGAAAATAGTTAGGGCTAACAGCTGTTTGAAAGGGCCCCACTTCTAATTCTGGGCATAAAACTTCAACAAACCTTCGAAATAACTTAGCGGGAAACCCTTGATACGGTTCTTCTTTTCCTTATGAAGCTCTAATTCCTTCACACTGACTTGCAACAACAAAGAGAGTCTCTGGTCTGAATACCGATGTTTATGATATTGGTAAGGTGCTAACTCTGATTTCGAGAATCCCACGATCTGTTCATACTCCTCGAGAGTTGGTGATAACTGAAAGTCTTTGAAGAGGAAGCATCGAATGTCTGGATCATAGAATCGGCTGAGGGCCATAATAGCACTTTCTTGAACATCTAATTGTAACAATCTGATGAGGTTACCATAAGCCTTCCCGAATAGATCCTTCTCTTCTGACTCCATCAAGGAAACAAACTCTTTCAAACCCTCTACATCTATTCTCCTGGCAACCGAAAACCTCGAATTAAGTACAATCTCGCTTCTTGATCCCATGTTGCTTTATCTTTCCCGCCTAAAACAAAATTCCAAGTTACTTTACAATCCCGGCAAACAACTTAGATGCGTGACGAATGAGTTTCAAAATTGAGTTTTATTTAATGTAGATGATGCAAATGACGTAATGATGCAATGATGCCACGATGCATGATGTGACGATGCTTCTTTACAGAAAGGGGATATTTACAGGTGGTGTTTTGAAAATCTTCAGACTATATGCCACCTCATATAGGCGTTTATTGAAAAGGAAAAGCACATCTTTTTTGATTTTCGAAAAATTTTGAGGGAAAATTGATTGAACTGAATGCACGATGCAACACACAATTTGGAAAGCCCTTGTGACCTAAAATGGGGTATAACCTATGATCTAAGACACTTTAGGGGTAATCTTCTCATGTAGCTCTATTCACACCCTCACAAAGGTCATCAGAGCCACAGTCTCTTTCACGAAATTCCTTGTAAATGCAGCAAACTGCTAGGTACAAGGTATCATGGAAGAGCACAACTCTGATTGAAACTTTCGCGAGTAGCCAAACGGACAAAGGTCCTGATGGGCTCCCACTACTCGAATCCACTCGTCCTATGGGTTATGGTCTTTTTCTCTAATCATATAATCTCGGGGTACAAGTGTAGTGTGTGTGAAGGGCATTTTCCCTAGCACTACCCCCACCTGAAATGAAAACCAGAGCAGTCCAGATAATAGCATGTTGTCTACCCTATGGTTCAATATTATTCAAATACAACTAGCCTAGGATACCAACAAAAAACACATTACTTACTTCAGAAAGGGAGTTGAGAAGAAGGGAACAACAAAAAAGACAAATGCATATGCCTCTAATCAATGATAAGAAAGAAAGGCAAACAAGGTACTAATCAAATCAACAATACATTAAACCACACATTTTAATTAGTTAGGCTCGACCCTCGTCTTTTAAAAAAATGTCCCCAGCAGAGTCGCCAGCTGTTGCACCCCGAAAAATCCCCTGTTGGGTTTCTCGATGTACAACGTGGAAAAATTTTGGAGCCGCCACCAATATTTTAATTTTAAGACCAAAACATTGAAAAAAGGTCTTTTGGACAAGGCGGATGGTCTTTTGAAAACTAGAGATATGGGTTCGGGGGTCGATTACGTGCGAGGAAGGTGTTAGCACCGCGCACGTCCTTTCTACCGAAAGGGAACCTCTAATTAAATGTGTGGTTTTAACGTTTGATTTGAAAAAATACCTAGATTTGCCTATTTATTTCTTATTTGGAGATGAATGGGAAATCTTTAATGAAAATTTTATTTTAGGTGAGAAGGGGGAAAAAAGGGTTTTTAGAAAAAGTGCTTGACGGGACATGGCCCGCTCCTACGTATCTCCCGGTGCGATGGAGAATTCAAAGCTACGTAGTTCTTGGTTCCTTTTTTGAAAAGTTTTTGTTTTTTTTATCTTTTTTAGTGAGTTTTTGAAATAGGACGAGCATTAGCAAATGATTAAACTAGCAGAGGCTATGATGAATCACTGCTAAATGCTCAAAAAGAGTTGTACCGCTAGTCAAACGAACAAAGGTTCTGATGGACTATTGATAACAAGTTGTTTTTATTATCTTTTTGAAAGTGATTTTCGAAAAAGATTGATTTGCACAATGATCAAACTAACAAAGGTTATGATGGATCATCGTTTATTATTCTTATGAGAAAAAGACATTGCCACTAATAGCTAAACGAACAGAGGCTCTGATGAGCTATTAGCAACAATGGGTTTGAAAATGATTCTTTTTGTTTGTTTTTATGAAAAATAATTTGTTTATGGTTGCGAAAAGGATTTTTATTCGTTGCGCTTGACGAGAACGTGGCTCGCTCCTACGTATCCCAAACGGGAATCAAAGCGACGTAGTTCTAATTAAAAAAATGTTTGTGAAAGGGGTTGAAAGGGACAAGTTGAATCATCCGAGACCATCTTCACCACTTTAGGACATGATGCACTAGGCATAAGTGGGAATCATACGGTTCGTCATCAACAATGGACGATAATATACAAGAACGAGTAGATAAACACTATAGCTAAGTTAATTCACACAGATCACAATAACTAAATATTAACAAATGAAAGGACTGAAATACCTCTGATGAAGACAGATATTACAACTCTGAAGAATGCAAACCCCGACTAACTCTTGCAGGAGATCAGCTCAGACGGACCAACGAAACGAATAGAGCAAAAATGAAGCGTAGAACTGGAAAATGAGATTTGCGAGAGTTGTCTTTTCAGATCTCGTGAAAATGTCTGGAGCAATTCTTCTCTGATCTTGTGAGATGTGTGTGTAAAAAATGAAAATCACACCTACGTATTTATAGGCTTAGGCAACAGTAGAATTTTTGAAAAGACAATTAATGTAAGTGAAGAATCGATTATTGTATGAAGTGTAACAAGTGTATAATCGATTCATTGCCTTTAGAAATTAAAAGAATCGATTGTTTGCTTAGTTGAAATAGGGAGGAATCGATTCATGGCCTTTAGGAGATCCTGGAAATCGATTATGTGGCCTTTGGAAATATGTAGGAATCGATTCTTTATTTTTAGAAATGATAAGAATCGATTATATGGCCTATGGAAAAAGGTAGGAATCGATTTTCAGGACATTTGGAGATCCTGAAAATCGATTTCATAGTCTTTTAAAATTTAAGGAAATCGATTCTTAGCTTTTACATGAGTATGTGTAGAAATCGATTTCATGCTTTAAACATAGGCAAGGGAAATCGATTATCGGCCTATAGGTGAGATAAAGAATCGATTTTCATGGCTTAGGAAAAAGGTATTAATCGATTCTTGGCCATAAGAACAAAATAGAAATTGATTTTTGCTTTGCCTAAAAATGTTTTTAGGTTTAGGCCATAGTGTATAAAAAAAATTTCCAAAGCTTGCCATGCATGCATAACATATTTTTCAAAACTTGCCATGCCTACATAACACATTTTCAAAAACCCTAATTTGATGCATGAGGCTTATTGCAAAAATTGTTTTTAGAACCCTTTTGTGAGAAATGGCCAAAATGCCCTTTTTGACTTTAACTTCCCAAAACGTGCATTCTAACCCTAAAAATGATGCATAATTTATTTTTGTGTGGAAAATTAGGGTTTGGCCCTAAGCCGGACAAAATTGGGGTATGACAGGAAGGCACAGAAGTACATGGACTAGGGAGAAGACAACATGGCGTACCAAGAGGACGCCAAGGTTGGTAACAAGGAGGAAGAGGATGAAACTCGTGACTCCGAATAAGGAGCAGAGCGTCAGAACTCGAGCCTAAGGCTAGGCCTAGTTGTGAATTTGTTGTTTGAGCACAAAAGCAGAATATCAAGAAAGAAAAAAGGTCCAACTTGTAACAGCCCAGGTCCAACGCATTGGCCACCCCAGCACAATTACATCACGGTCTTCTCTACCCCCCTTGTAGAATTTTTGCCTTCCGTGGGAATCGAACCTTGCACCAGAGGCATAAGTGCAAGTTAAACACACCTCCCACTACCAATTAAGCTAGATCAATTGGTAGTGGGAGGTGTGTTTAACTTGCACTTATGCCTCAGGTGCAAGGTTCGATTCCCACGGAAGGCAAAAATTCTACAAGGGGGGTAGAGAAGACCGTGATGTAATAGTGCTGGGGTGGCCAATGCGTTGGACCTAGGCTGTTACAATAAAAAGGCGCCTTTTTATTGTAACAGCCCAAGTCCAACGCATTGGCCACCCCAGCACTATTACATCACGGTCTTCTCTACCCCCCTTGTAGAATTTTTGCCTTCCGTGGGAATCGAACCTTGCACCTGAGGCATAAGTGCAAGTAAAACACACCTCCCACTACCAATTGATAGTGGGAGGTGTATTTAACTTGTACTTATGCCTCAAGTGCAAGGTTCGAATCCCACGGAAGGCAAAAATTCTACAAGGGGGGTAGAGAAGACCGTGATGTAATAGTGCTGGGGTGGCCAATGCGTTGGACCTGGGCTTGTAATACCCTAATTTTGTCCGATCAAAAATGAGAGATTTTTTTTTAATAAAAATAATAATCAGTTTTATTTTCATGTCATGTATTATTTTATTTTAGTTGCCACAAGTTTTTAACCAAAAAAAAATATATTAATTAGAAGTGAAGAAACAAAAAATAAGCAAAGGAGGAAATGGAGGGGGTCTGCCAAAAAAAAAGAATGGAGGTGCAATCAGGATTGGGCCATCAGAAGCCCATTCCTCCACCAAACCCAACCCTAATTCGCCTAACCCTAACCCATATCCAACCCATAACCCAACCCAACTCCTCACCAAACCCTAATACCCTCCTCTACTAGCCAAATTCGGCAACCCCACTCAAAAAACCTTAAAAATTTTAACTTCCCCCCTTTACCCTAAAAATTGTCCACATTTAACCCCCCCCTTAACCCTAAAATTCGGCCACATTCACTCCCCCTCCTAAAAATTCGACCCCACTCCCTCTTTTCCCTCCTTGGAAATTGCATTTTTTCCTTTCCCACACTCCACCTTTCCTCTTTTCTCTCAACTCACCCACTTCCCCATACACGCCTATTCCCTCTCTCTTCTCTTCCCAACGGCTCCCATCCCTCTCTCTCCTCAATCTCACGCTTCCTCTCATCATTTCTCCTACTCAGACACCCTTCCTTCTCTCCCACTCACACACACTTCTCTTTCTCTTTCACTCATCCTCCCATTTCCCCACTCTCCCATCTCCACGCATACCCTATCTCCTTCTCTCTTTCCCTCACGGATCTCCTCTCACTCTCACACATCCATCACTTCTCTTCTCTCACCAAAACACAAAATCATCATCCTCTCCTCTGTCATGCCCATACCCCTCACACAAACCATCATAACCCCTCCTCTCACAAACCTTCATCAACCATCACGAAATCTCTACATCTCTCCTTCATATCAAGTTTTTTTTTTCTCAAGTCAAAAAAAAGAGAAACACTGTACAAGGTATGGTGAGGCAGTCAGAAGAAAACGAAGAAGAAAAAAAAAAGCCCTTTTTTGTATAAATAGGGGACCATGACTTTGAAGAGACCACGGTTTTGGAGGAGGAAGAGAAGATTTTCGAAAAAAAGAGTTTTGCAAAGAAGAAGTTCTTAGAGGAAAAAAAAGAAAAATTTTCGGAGCAAAAAAAGAGAGTTTAGATCTTTAGAAAAAAAAACAGTGAGATTTGTTCACTGTTTTCTATTTTTCCTTTCTTTCTTTTCTCCCTTCTCCTTCCAAGTTTTTTTTTAGTTTAAAATCCGCTGTATTAAAGAGATCCTAGGAGGAATTCGTGTTCCCAACATTTCCAGATTTTTTTCTTAAGGTACTGTAATGTGATTTTCGGATTCAATAATTTGTTGCTGTTTTTCTTCATTTATTTGTTGCTGTTTTTTCTATTAATTTGTTGCTGTTTTTCTAGTAAATCATTTTTTTTTGTATATATTTGTTGCTGTTTTTCTTCATTTATTTGTTGCTGTTTTTTCTATTAATTTGTTGTTGTTTTTCTATTAAATCGTTTTTTTTGTATATATTTGTTGCTGTTTTTCTTTATTTAATTGTTGCTGTTTTTTTTATATATATGTAAATTGTTGCTGTAATTTTTTTTATACATATCATTGCTGTTTTTTTATTTAAATTGTTGCCCTTTTTTAAATGTTGCTGTAATTTTCGAATTAAAATAAAGTCCTTTAAAATAAAAAAAAATGTTTTTTTTCTTCCAAAATAATTGGTTACTAATACCACTATCTTTGTAAAAAAAAAAGAGGAATAATAAAAATATTTATTTTCCCAAAAAAAAAACAGCAAAGGCACCTTTTAAAACAATAAATATGACATTTATTTTCAAATTAGAAGGGGCATTTATTTATAAATGAGCAAATCTTTTCCAAATCCAATGCTTATTAGTCTAGGTATTAAAAAAGGGAGCGCTTCAGAATTATTGTTTTAGGGTAAGTTAATGAAATGGAAAAAAAGAAAAGTCAAACAATCGTTTTTTAGCGTCAAACCGCTATTCACACCCCCCACATTTTAGTAATACAGCACTCCCCGCTTTCAGCCCAATTTTCGCGCAAGGGTCCAAAAAACCAAATACTCAGTTTTGGGCTGCTACTAAGCCCACCACCTATTTCCATTTAATACAACACCCCTGTTAATTGCACCCACCTTTTTAATTATAACTCACTTCGCTTTTATTTACACCATAATGTTCCAAACCGTTTTTTCTTTCTTTCAAACAATCAAACTCGCGTAAAAAAAACAGGTTGTTACTAATGGTCACTCTGAGCTTAGCTTGTTTGACCGATAGGGCTAACCTTCTTTTTTCAAAGCGGATTAGTAGCGGTGATCACTCTGAATTTATTCGTTTGATCATCGCAAACACCCGCCTAAACTTCAAGAAATTTTCAGTTAATAGAATACAAACGTAATCTCAACTCCCTTTTTAAAAAAAAATCACGCTTCCCAGTAAGCATTTTTCAAACAAAACGCTCGATCGCAAACCGGGTATTTATAGCGTTCACTCTGGGCCCTGCTCGTTTGAACGCTGTAAACACTTACTTTTTCGAATAAGCCATTAGTGGTGACCACTCTGGATTTATCTGTTTGGTCACCATGAACGGCCTCTAGTTTTCGCAAACTTTTCAATAGATAAAAAATACCAACACACAAATATTTTCTATCTGAGAACTACGTAGCTTTGATTTATCCATCGCACCCGGAGATACGTAGGAGCAGGGGCCCTCTCCTGTCGAGCGCAAAAAAAACTAAAATTTTATTAAGTTTTCCTTTCCGATTTTTGCAAATAATAAAAAGGGTAAATTAAAATGTTTTCTTTAAACTAATTTTTCTACACTTTAGATTAAAAGGTAACCTTTTTAGGATGTTGCGGGGTGCTAGTACCTTCGCCGCACTTAATCGACTCCCGAGCCCAAACCTGGTCCGCAAAACCCCCTTATCCATATAAAAGGTTTTTTTTTCAATGTTTTCCAAAAATAAATATTGGTGGCGGCTTCATTGTAAAAACAACGAAGAATCCCTCCTTCGGATTTTTCGGTCGCTACAGCTGGCGACTCCACTGGGGACTATTTAAGAGGGTCAAGCCTAATTTAGTTAAATGTGTAGATATCTGTTAGTTTAGTACCTTTGTTTACCCTTAGTCTTTCTATTAGCACGTCTATTTCATTTATCTGTTTATTTGCTTTAGTGAACCTTAGGGTAGAAGACCTTTGTACTATTATCTGTATTTCTTTTGCAGCATGGGTAGTTTAGGTTGCTTATATCACACACATCACCTACACATATTGCACACACTCTTGAGCGGGGCCCTATACCCGGGTCTAAAAAAAACCTAAGACGAGTGGAGACGATTAGTGTCAGTCGTTCGGGATTTTATCTGTCTGACTCTCATGAAAGCCTCAGCCAGAGTACGCTCTTTCGTGGTATCCCACACCAGGTAGCTCGCTATCGTTGTGGGTCATATCACGAAGGAGATTTCAGCTCTGGAGACCCTTGTGAGGAAGTGATTAGAGCCACCTGAGAGAATGATCACACAAGTAGCCCTAGACCGTGACCTATATAAAAGACCTAACCTGTTTAGGACACGAGGGCAATTCACCTACCCGTTGCATCATGGCAAAAACTTTTTATCTTTCAAAAAAAAAATCAAATGATGAAAACCATTTACTCCTTTTGCCCTTTACGTATATTTTATGTGACAAGGTTAATGTTTCTCAAAATTTGAATCACCAAAATTTGCTTTTATTAACGCATGTAACGTCATTCTTTAATTCATCATACATCATCGTTATTTCACAAAAAATACAAAAAACTCCTCACATGCATGCTATTCATCTCATTTAGGTTTGCCGGGATTTGTAAGAGGCTCGAAAGTTTTGTCATAAGCAAGGCGATATGGGATCAAACTGTGAAGCAATCCAAACTCTGAACTACCCTATAGTAAAACAGCCTAATCTGACAAGTCTAAGGGAATGTGCTGGTCGATTGCTGCCCATCGAGCGCAGGTCTTTTGATAGAGTGTATGGGAAGATTATTATGTTACTACATTTGGACGTGCAAACGGATGCCATTGCCGCTTTGAGCCAGTTCTATGACTCTTCATTAAGATGCTTCACCTTCAAAAATTTCCAAATGGCACCTACCCTGGAAGAATATACACAGATCTTCGGCTTTCCTCAACAAGACAATGGACCCTACCAGTATCAGGGACAATACTACACAGATGAGAAAATCGCCTCAATGTTACAAACCAGCAAAGAGAACTTGAAGCTCCGGAAGAAAAATCGAACTGGCATTGCAGGATTCCCACAAGAGTATCTGGAAAGCCAAATGAAATCCTTCGCCGACGCTAGAAATTGGGGTCCTTTTAAGCAGGTGTTAGCTTTGACCATCTTTGGCATTGTCCTATTTCCACGCCTTGAAAGATATGTGGACACAACAGCTATTGGTGTCTTCTTATCCTTCAAGGATGGAGAAAACCCACTCAATCCGATTCCAGTCATGCTCGCAGACACTTTGTAACACCCTAAAATATTTAATTAATTTATTTAATTAAGTATTTAGGAATTTATTTAATTTATTGGGTATAATTTAATTAATTAAAAATTATATTTAAATGGTGTAGGTGGTATTAGGGGAGGAGGGCGCCAATTAGTTAGACTTGGGCTTAAGTGGAAAGCCCAAGCCCATGATCCAAGATCATATGCGAAGGGGGCAAGCCAAATGGGGGTTAGGGTTGGTGTTGGCAATTGCGAAATTGAGAATAGAGAGAAAGAGAGAAGGAGGGCGCCGTAGAGAGGAGAAGAGAAAGGAGAAGGGCGCGAGTTCAAGGAGGAGGAAGGGACGTGGTCGTGTTGCCGTGGTTTCGATCGTGACTGTCTCTAGGGCTTCTATCCTTCAAGTTCGAGGTAAGGGGATGTCCTATCGATTCCTATAATGATTCCTATGATAGATCCTAAGTAGTGATAGCCTAGGTGTTAATTATGATTGTTGTAGTGCTTGCGAAATTCATGTCTTGATTGTTGCCATATGCGTGATTATATGTTGTTCTTGGGATTGTTGTTGATTTCGATGGTTGGGTATAATTTTGACGATTTTCAATGTGTATCAATGATGGTGGTAATGTGTGTTACAATTGATTCAAATAACAATTTGAGAAAAATGATGTTTGTGCTGAAATTGTGTGAAAATCTGGTGCTGGGATGGGTTCTGGGCGCCAGGCGCCCTGTGCTGGGCGCCAAGGGCGCCTGTGCGTGTGTGACTGGAGCGCTGGGCGCTGGGTGCCAGCGCTGGGCGCTGAGCGCCCGTGCGCGTGTGTGTGTGTTTCGCCAAGGCGCTGGGTGCCAGCACTGAGCGCCCGTGTGCGTGCGTTGTGTGTTACGCCAAGGCGCTGGGCGCCAGGAGCTGGGCGCTGAGCGCCCGAGTGTGTGCGTGCGTGTGTTGCACTTTGCTAGGCGCTGGGCGCCAGGTGCCTGGGCGCTGGGTGCCCATGGCGCCAGTTTTCAGGATGTTCCAAATTATTTTCGAAAACTGTTTTCGCTATATCTTTTGACTCGAATATCCGTTTTGAACGATTCAAAAAGCGTTGTGAAGCATTTTCAGCTGTCTATCTGTGTGTTCCCTTTTTAAAAATAAAAACCTATAATTTCAGAAGGCTCCTGGGCGCCCAAGTGGCTGTCCTCTGGGGTCGTTGCTGTGATATTGAAGATGCGTTTGGTGTCTTTAAAAATTCTCTTTTGCGTACAACCAGTGGTTTTAACGAGGTAATGTCAAAAATGATGATTTTGACGATGATGCCCCTAGTGGCTAGTTAAATGACTTTTTTGCCCTTAGTGGCTAATATTACTTATAATGACATGTAAATGACTGTTTTGCCCTTAGTGGCCAATATTATTGATAATGTGGTGTAAATGACGAGGATGCCCTTAGTGGCTAGTTAAATGACTGTTTTGCCCTTAGTGGATGTTATTATTTATAATGATGTGTAAATGACGATGACGCCCTTGGTGGCTAGTAAATGACGTTTTTGCCCTCAGTGGCTATTGTTTGAGTTGATGATATTTATGTATAAGTGACGATGAAACCAAGTGATGTTAAGGTCTAAAAGGCCAAGTGACGTTGTGTGTAAATTGTGAATTGACAGGTGCTGTGCTTCTTGTGAGCAAACCGGTAAGTGACGGGTCACATAGTTGACTATGATTTGGGTATCTGTGTATTTGTGTGTTTGTGAGTGGTGCATGTCATAGTGTCTCATGCCCATATGCATAAACCCAGTGACGTTTTGAGGCCCATGTGGCTAAGTGACGATGAGGCCTTAAGGGCTAAGCGACGTTTGTGAAAAGGTACCTCATGCATATGCCCGCGAGTGGGTTGCATTTCATATGCCTACATGACATAGTGATGAGTGATTGTAGTGATGTGATCGATGATCGTGATGTGATTATTTATGAGTTATTGTAGTGATGTGATCGATGATTGTGATGTGATTATTTATGAGTTATTGTAGTGATGTGATCGATGATTGTGATGTGATTATTTATGAGTCATTGTAGTGATGTGATTGATGATTGGGATGTGCTTATTTTAGAGCTATGACTTGACTTATCATTTATCATATGATTTATTATATGAATTGAATTGGACTCACCCTTCTGTTTGAATGTTACCCCTATGTGGTAACGTGCAGGTGATCGCGGGTGAAGGACTAGGTACCTTCACTAATTCGAGTAGGGTCGTCTGCTCTGATTATGTAACACTAGGGGGGAATGATGTTGTTTATGTTACTTAGGATTGTTGTGGTGGTTGGATTTTAGTAATGTAAGCCTTGCATAGTTGCAATGCCCTTATGATTAAACTTGTTAGATTTTCCGCTGTGAAGTTGTACTTTAATTGACGATGATGTTTTGAAAGTATTATAAGGCTGTTTTCCAAAAGCGAGTGATTTTGGCGTGTGATGTTTAACGAAGTAAGTGTGACATCCCTTGTGATGTAACTAAAATTTGAAACTCTGATTTTTACGCTAATAGATTAACGGGTAGAAAAAGGGGTGTTACATTAGTGGTATCAGAGCAATGGTTGGTCCGTCCGGCCAAGTCGTCGAGTCGTTGTGTCGGTGTACGACCAACTGATGTCTTTTAAGTGCTGACCAATATTTGTATTGCAGGTAAGCCAAGAGTTGCTAATGGTAAGTGAACTAGTGGGGGAGATTCCCCTACTGGTGCTTTGTGTTGTATTGCATTTCCGTGTGTGAACTCTGTGTCCCTGTTGTTGGTTGCTGTTCTTCAAATTTCTTGTGGAACGAATTCAGATTTCGTTTGTGTGGTTTTTCAATAACTTACCTTGTTGTTTAATATTTACGTGTGTTTCGACTGGTTTAAATTTGTTTCGACACTAGGTCTTGTATGAACCCTTGGGTGGTGTGTCTTGATATGGAGTCTAAGTGCATTGTGAAAGTTGTTTTGGTAAATTACGTCAAGCTGTTACCCGACACTCAAAAATGTTTTGATCACTCTAAGTGATGTCTTCCATGCTTAAAAATGTTGAGTTTTGATGTTCCTTGAATTATGATTGTTTTCCATTATGAGACTGTTTATATTTATTTTAAGGAACTATGACATCTTTTACTTATCAGGAGAGAATTGTAAGTTTTATTTGAAAACAATTATGACATCCTTTGCGTTAGTTGTTTATTTTTGGGTGTTGTCCCTGATTGTTTTGACATGCAGTGTTGTAAGTTTAGGGTCTTCATGAATTGTTTTGCAATTTCCATGCTACTTGGAGTTTGATATTGTACGCTTGGATTTTATGAAAATTTTTTGGTCGTTACTTCTTGAATTGTGTTACGTGGTTTTGAGATCTGAAAAATAAAGTGGTTTCTGAAGTTGTTTTTAGACACCTGTAAAACAATTTTGTGGTTGAGTGCTAATATTGGTATGAAATTTATTTTAACAAATTAACACTGATTTTGTTTTGGCTGTTGTACTCTTTATAATTGGTGCTAAGTGATTTTGAGAAACCATAAACATTTAAAATGCGCATTGGCACGGTTTGTGTATTTCATGGAGTTAGCTTTTAATGCCGTGTGTTCTTAAGAATGCTCTGTTCAAATTATTAAAGTTGATGTTTAATCTTGTAGAGAGAAAATCAGTTTCCATAACGTGATTTATTTTCCGTGTCGAAAAATTCTAAATAAGTATTTTGTGCATGTGTGTGGTTGTATATTTCGTATATGTGCCTTAACTATGAATAGAAATCGCCTGTACCGAGTCTTCGTGATTTTGTGTTAGTAGTTGTATTCTAATCCGGTATATATCACGTGAAGCTTGATATGGTGCGCTTGAGTCTTTATGATAAATTTCCTTTTGGTTGCTTCTTCCTGAGTAGTTTTGAAAATATTAAGATGATAATGTCTCCCGAGGATGGATATATGTTTTCCTAAAAGTTAGTTTTGTTGCTAGACGTTCATATGAATGCTTGAACTAATTTGGTTCGGTTGATGTGTAGTTTTATATAAATACTTTTGCTGTAGCATGTTTTTACTTCTATGTTGACACTCTAGGCTAAGTGTTTTGTGGATATTGGTCCACTAAATTGTTTTTGGTGTCATTGCCATACTAGCATGCTGTAACTCTTGGAAAATAATAAAGTCCTATTACACAATTGTTATTTTCTCTGAATTTTCTGAAACTGATTTAAGGATCAAGCACTCTGATTTTGTGATTTGTCTTACTATATTTACGCATTTGGTAAACTTTCTCGTGATGTTGTTGACGCTATTGTTGTCGTTGTTTTGCTTTTGTTGCTGTTTTTCTGGAAATTATTGATGCTGTTTTCTGAAAAATATTGCTACTGTTTTCCGAAAACTATATTGGCTGTTTTTCAGGAGAATAAATGTTACTGTCTTCTGAAAACTACTGCTGCTGTCCTCCTAAGATGACTGTTGTTGTTTCCTGAAAAATCATCGTTGCTGTCCTTAAAAATTACTTTCACTGTACCGAAAAGTACTGTTACTGTTCCTTGTAACACCCCTTTTCTAATAACTTAGCTTTTAAATAAAATCAGAGTCTCTTTTTTTTTTTTTTTGAAAACAATTCAAGCGAGTGCTACATTTACTCCATAAATATCAAGATACATAACACCGTAAGGAAGGTTCAGTTCGCATCACTAAAACCAATCACCACCAGCAGCGGAAATAATAAAGAGTTCCAAAAAAAATTAAAACCAATACATCACCAACAAAGTCTAGCAGTTTTAAGAAAATAAAGCATAAACATAGGACACCCCCCCTGGTGCTACATATCAGAGCGTGACACTTCCTACCAGACGAAGGCATAAAGGAATCCTTCACTCGTTATTACCTGCACGTTGCCGACATAAGAAGCAACATAAAGGCAGTAGGGTGAGTCTCTTTTCATAATTAATAACATATGGAAATTAAGCAATGCGTAGGAAAAAAGGAAACCAAGCACACCAACTCACAACAATGGGACAATCACATGAACATTCTATATTCCAAACAGCACTACACAATATATGATTATGCATGTAATGCAACCCAAACTCCACGGGTACATGCATGTCGGATCCGTCACCAAATACAAATAGGCCGTAGCCTCTGCTCACCAAATACAAATTAGGCCGTAGCCTCTGCTCACCAATAATGCACATGCTTCATGCAGTGTTATGGAGAATGCATCACAACACACCACAAATCAGTCAATTTCACATTTTAAATTCTAGTCTCACCATAGTGCATTAATTAACTCACCAAATTAAAATTAGGCCGAAGCCTCTGCTCACCAATCTCACCTCATCATCACTCACCAAGTCAGCTCACCACCCATACCAACACCCATTCAAATAGACCAACTTAGGACATTGACAAGACATAGGGAAAGTGGGTAAAAATAGCCATTTGGACACTTGAACACCATCAGCCAGAAACACCAGTAAAAATAATTTATTTTTGCATAAAATTGAGACTATTGGATAGGCACTGAAATTAGCTTCAAAACGCATTTCGAACCGTTGCATTTGGATAACCGAGTCAAAAGTTACATTAAAAACAATTTAGGAAAAATGTTTAGACATTCTGGAAACTGGCGCATGGGCGCTGGGCGCCCAGGGGCAACACAGCGCTTGGCGCATGGGCGCTTGGCGCCCAGGAGAGGCAACACGCACAGGCGCATGGCGCTTGGCGCCCAGGAACAACACGCGCAACAGCGCACAGGCGCTAGGCGCCCAGGGGAACAACACGCGCAACAGCGCACAGGCGCTAGGCGCCCAGGGGAACAACACGCACACAGGCGCATTGCGCCCAGCACAGCAACACGGCGCCCAGGCACTAGGCGCCTAAGACCAACTTGCAACAAAACTCATTTTTCTTCGAAATTAATTTTACACGAGCCAAATGCTCAGGACATGAAAACCCAATAAAAATTTTATCAAAAACTGAACATTATTTTTGGCGCCCATGCACTAGGCACCTAGTGAAAATTTGCAACTCAACTCCTTTGTTGCCAAAAATCATTTTTCATGAGCCATTTTACCTGAGTATAAAAACCTGAAAACAATTTTCGCAAAACTATCACCCGGACTTTGGGGCCCTTGGCGCCCATGACACAAGCAACATGTGCCAAAACTGGCAGCACAGGAACACAGAATGGCAACACAGGCAACAGGCACAGCAACACAGAATGGCAACACAGGCAACAGGCACAGCACACAGTGACACAGAATGGCAACGCAGGGCAACAGAATTTTGGAAACAGGCGCAGCACACTGCTGGGCGCCTGGCGCCCATGACTAGACGCAACACAGAATTTTTTCAGCACTATGCATATGGCGCCCAAGGCGCCTAGGGGCTCCCAAACAGAATTTTTCCACTTTCAATTATCAATTAAAATCACCAAAACACTCCTATATATATATATATATATATATATATATATATATATATATATATATATATATATATATATATATATATATATATAATTAAAGTGTCACCATGATCCCCAATTTCACCAAATAAGCACCAATGAGACATATGATCAAACATAGGGTATCCAATTCGCATTTAGCCACAACTCAAGCATCAATCATAAAATTCTCAACATAATAATTCAACAACAAGCATCACACTATTATAATTCCTCATCAACAACACAATTCAATCATGGAACTAACCTAGGACCCTAACCCTAAGCAATTCCCAATTCGCATAGTATTAAGAACAAAAAGAGGACCCCCTAACCTTATGGAAGTCGAATTGCTAGCCAAGCTCCAAGGGAAGAATGCAAGCCACCAATGAGCCTCCTCCTCTTCTCTATGTGCTTCGCCTTCTCCTCTTCTTCTCTCCTTCTCTTCGCAACTTTTCTCTTCTCACTCTCTCTTACGTTACTTTTTCTTTCTTTTTCCCCACTTGAGTGAATTGCAACTAAACTCCCTAGACCCCAAAGAGTCGACTCCTATGCCAAAGAAATGGGCCACGGGCCTAATTGTGGATCACGGGCCCTTGCTCGCACCACTTAAATAGTGACAACACCTCCTAATAAAATAAAATAAAATAAAATAATTAAATTCGAATTATTTAATTAAATTAAATAAATATTGTAAGCCTTAAATAACTTAATTAAATAAATAATTAAATTATTTTGGGGCGTTACAACTCTCCCCCACTTAGAATATTTCGTCCTCGAAATTACCTGAATCAAACAACTCCGGATATGCTTCCCGCATCTTACTCTCCAGTTCCCAAGTCACACTCTCACCAGCAGCTCCTAACCACACCACCTTCACCAAAGGAATTTCTTTCCCTCTCAGAGTCTTCACTTCTCTATCTTCAATCCGCACAGGCCTAGTCTCCACAGTGAGATTATCCCGCACCTCTACTTCATCCATCTGAATCACATGAGACGGGTCCGGAACATACTTTCGAAGTTGTGACACGTGAAACACGTCATGCAAGTTCGAAAGATTAGGTGGTAGAGCCACCCTATAGGCAACACTTCCCACCCTCTCCGTAATCTGATACGGACCAATGAAACGGGGAGTTAACTTCTTAGATTTCAAGGCACGCCCAACACCAGTCACAGGAGTGACTCTCAGAAACACATGATCACCGGCCTGAAACTCTAAATCCTTCCTTCTCTTATCATGATAGCTCTTTTGTCGACTCTGCGACGCTTTCATCTTCTCACGGATTAATTTTACCTTCTCAGTTGTTTCTCGCACAATTTCAGGCCCCAACACTGCACTCTCCCCAGATTCATACCAACACAACGGAGTTCTACATCTCCTGCCATACAACGCCTCAAACGGTGCCATACCAATACTAGAGTGAAAACTGTTGTTATAGGTGAACTCTATCAACGACAGATGAGAATCCCATGAACCTCCCTGCTCAAGAACACATGCCCTCAACAAGTCCTCTAACGACTGAATAGTCCTCTCCGTCTGACCATCTGTCTGCGGATGATAAGCGGAGCTCAACCTCAACATAGAACCCAAAGCTTCCTGCAAACTTTTCCAAAATTCAGATGTGAATCTTGGATCTCTATCAGATACAATACTAAGCGGAACGCCATGCAACTTCACAATAGTCTTGATATAGATTTCTGCCAACTTTGGAACTGGATAGGTCATATTAATTGGTAAGAAATGAGCAGACTTAGACAACCTGTCCACAACCACCCATATAGCATCAAACCCTCTCACTGTGTTTGGCAAACCAGTTACAAAATCCATGGAAATGCTATCCCATTTCCATTCCGGAATCTCCAATGGTTGCATCAACCCCGCAGGCTTCTGATGCTCAATCTTAGACTTCTGACAAGTCAGACACGAATACACAAACTGCGCCACATCCTTCTTCATACCAGGCCACCAGAACATTCCCTTCAAATCTTGGTACATTTTCGTAGCTCCTGGATGAATACTCAACTTGCTCCTATGGCTCTCCTCAAGAATCATTCTCTTCATCTCAGCATCGTCAGGAATGCAGATCCTATCTCTGAATCTCAATACACCTTGGGAATCTAACTTGAAATCTCCATCCACATCTTGATCATTCACAACTAACAGGTCTACCAACTTTACATCTGACTTTTGGGCTTCTCGAACACTAATCAAAAATTCATTGCCGATCTTCAACATCCCCAATCTGACACTCTGCGGTGTCACTTCACAAACCAGACTCATGTCCCGAAACTGCTCAATCAACTCTAACTCTTTCACCATCATAGCCGACATATGCAAACTCTTCCGACTTAAAGCATCAGCCACGACATTAGCTTTGCCGGGGTGATAGTTCAAGCCGAAATCATAATCCTTCAGCAATTCTAGCCAACGTCTCTGCCTCATATCTAGCTCCTTCTGATCAAACAAGTATTTTAGACTCTTATGGTCGCTAAACACTTCAAATCTGGTACCATACAGATAGTGTCTCCAAATTTTCAGCACAAACACAATTGCAGCTAGCTCCAAATCATGAGTAGGGTAGTTCTTCTCATGGGTCCTCAACTGTCTGGACGCATAAGCTACTACCTTACCCTCTTGCATCAATACACCTCCCAAACCCATCTTGGAAGCATCGCAATATACTACAAACGGTTGATCCGGAACAGGCAAGGTCAAAACGGGTGATGTAGTCAACCTCTTTTTCAACTCATTGAAGCTCTCCTCACAGCGAGCATCCCACACAAAAGCTCTTCCTTTACATGTCAATTGAGTCAACGGAAGTGCCAACCTCGAGAAACCTTCAATAAATCTCCTGTAGTAACCAGCTAATCCCAAAAAGCTTCTAATCTCTGTAACTGACTTCGGGCTCTCCCATTGGGACACAGCATCAACCTTGGCTGGGTCCACAGCTATACCATTACCAGAGATAATATGACCAAGGAAACCTACTTCATTCATCCAGAACTCACACTTAGACAATTTTGCATACAATTTCTTTTCTTTCAATACTTCCAGCACTAACCTCAAATGTTCTGCGTGCTCCTCTTCTGTCTTAGAATACACCAGAATGTCGTCAATAAACACAACTACAAACCGATCCAAGTAACTATGAAAAGTACGATTCATGTACTCCATAAACACACCCGGCGCATTGGTAACACCAAACGGCATAACAGAATACTCATAGTGCCCATATCTCGTTCTGAAAGCGGTTTTCTGAATGTCTTCATCCTTTACCTTGATCTGGTGATAACCCGACCTCAAATCGATTTTACTAAACACCTTGGCACCTACCAACTGGTCCATCAGATCATCAATTCTGGGAAGCGGATACCGGTTCTTTATTGTCACTTTGTTCAATTGCCTATAATCGACACAAAGTCTCATACTCCCGTCCTTCTTTTTCACTAACAATACCGGAGCACCCCACGGTGACACACTTGGTCTTACAAATTTCTTCTCAAGCAGATCTTCTAATTGCTTTTTCAATTCAGACAACTCTGAGGCTGACATTCGGTACGGTGCCATAGACACAGGCCTAGTACCAGGTATAAGATCAATGGCAAACTCAACCTCCCTCTCTGGCGGAACACTTGGAATTTCATCCGGAAACACTTCAGGAAACTCACACACTACTTGAACCCTGTCAATGATCGCCTGATTCTCAGCAGACAATGACGCCATCAAGGCAAACAGATGAACTCCTTCCCTCATTACCTTATGCAAATGACCAGCAGGCAACAACACTGATTCTTCCTCTTCGGGAGGAAGGAAACTCACAGATCTCCGGAAACAATTAATATGCACATGGTTAAATACTAACCAGTCCATACCAAGAATGACATCCAACCCTCTCAACGGCAAACAAATTAGATCAACAAGAAAGTCTCTGCCGAAGATTGACAGAGGGCACTTAGCACACACAAGAGAGGTAGTTACTGAACCCTTAGCTGGAGTGTCAATAACCATCTCCCTCATCATAGGAGATAAAACAAGGTCCAATTTCTCAGCACACAAAGCAGCAATAAATGAATGCGTAGCACCAGTATCAATAATAGCAATCAAAGGAATACCATTAATAAAACATGTACCTCTAATCTCATTAGTATCCTCTGATCCTGCGAGAGCAAACACTTTTCCATGGGACTTCTCTTTCTTCGGCTTAGTACACTTAGTACTAATATGACCTGATTCCCCGCAATTGTAGCACACCACATCCCTTTTCTCACATTTCGCAGCCACATGACCCTCTTTACCGCACTTGAAACATTTATTATCTGAGCAGTCAAAACTCTTGTGACCCGGTTTGCCACACCTGTAGCACACAACCTTCGCAGGGGCATCTCCCCCACTTGTTTTCTTATTATCAGCATACCTCTGCTTACCTTTACCAGCTGGAACCTCATATGGCTTACCCCGATTCTGAAATTTACCTCTCAGATCCCTCGTGACCTTAGAATGAGCATTACTATCATCCTCATATATCCTGCAACTGTCGATCAAATCAGCGAATACCCGAATCTTCTGGTACCCTACAGCCTTCTTGATATCAGCCCTCAGTCCATTCTCAAACTTAATACACTTTGAGAACTCAGAATCAGCATCAGCATAATGGGGATAGAACTTAGCCAATTCAGTGAACTTGGCAGCATACTCTGTCACTGACATGCTTCCTTGCTTCAGCTCAAGGAATTCTATTTCTTTCTTACCTCTCACATCTTCAGGAAAATACTTCCGCAGGAACTCTCTACGGAAAACAGCCCAAGTTATCTCTTCATTAGCAGTTTCTAATCTCTGCCTCACCTCCATCCACCAATCATCAGCTTCCTCTGCCAGCGTATGTGTACGATACCTGACCTTCTGCGCATCATCACAATCCATGACCCGAAATATCCTTTCAATCTCTTTCAGCCATGCCAGAGCACCATCTGGATCATACTTGCCCTTAAAGACAGGTGGGTTCTCTCTCTGGAACGTAGCCAAATTGCGCGTCCCATCATTAACAGCACCGGGTATATTACCCATCGCCCCGGCTATAGCCTGCAAGGCAGCAGCAAGTGCAGCATCGTCCCGTCTGGCCATTCTAGCACTGCAACAGGAAACAAAATTCAGAAACGAGTAACAAACTCAATGTTACTCAACACGACGACTCGACTACCGGCCGGACAGACCGAACTGCTTTGATACCACTATTGTAACACCCCTTTTCTAATAACTTAGCTTTTAAATAAAATCAGAGTCTCTCTTTTTTTTTTTTTTGAAAACAATTCAAGCGAGTGCTACATTTACTCCATAAATATCAAGATACATAACACCGTAAGGAAGGTTCAGTTCGCATCACTAAAACCAATCACCATCAGCAGCGGAAATAATAAAGAGTTCCAAAAAAAATTAAAACCAATACATCACCAACAAAGTCTAGCAGTTTTAAGTAAATAAAGCATAAACATAGGACACCCCCCCTGGTGCTACATATCAGAGCGTGACACTTCCTACCAGACGAAGGCATAAAGGAATCCTTCACTCGTTATTACCTGCACGTTGCCGACATAAGAAGCAACATAAAGGCAGTAGGGTGAGTCTCTTTTCATAATTAATAACATATGGAAATTAAGCAATGCGTAGGAAAAAAGGAAACCAAGCACACCAACTCACAACAATGGGACAATCACATGAACATTCTATATTCCAAACAGCACTACACAATATATGATTATGCATGTAATGCAACCCAAACTCCACGGGTACATGCATGTCGGATCCGTCACCAAATACAAATAGGCCGTAGCCTCTGCTCACCAAATACAAATTAGGCCGTAGCCTCTGCTCACCAATAATGCACATGCTTCATGCGGTGTTATGGAGAATGCATCACAACACACCACAAATCAGTCAATTTCACATTTTAAATTCTAGTCTCACCATAGTGCATTAATTAACTCACCAAATTAAAATTAGGCCGAAGCCTCTGCTCACCAATCTCACCTCATCATCACTCACCAAGTCAGCTCACCACCCATACCAACACCCATTCAAATAGACCAACTTAGGACATTGACAAGACATAGGGAAAGTGGGTAAAAATAGCCATTTGGACACTTGAACACCATCAGCCAGAAACACCAGTAAAAATAATTTATTTTTGCATAAAATTGAGACTATTGGATAGGCACTGAAATTAGCTTCAAAACGCATTTCGAACCGTTGCATTTGGATAACCGAGTCAAAAGTTACATTAAAAACAATTTAGGAAAAATGTTTAGACATTCTGGAAACTGGCGCATGGGCGCTGGGCGCCCAGGGGCAACACAGCGCTTGGCGCCCAGGAGAGGCAACACGCACAGGCGCATGGCGCTTGGCGCCCAGGAACAACACGCGCAACAGCGCACAGGCGCTAGGCGCCCAGGGGAACAACACGCGCAATAGCGCACAGGCGCTAGGCGCCCAGGGGAACAACACGCACACAGGCGCATTGCGCCCAGCACAGCAACACGGCGCCCAGGCACTAGGCGCCTAAGACCAACTTGCAACAAAACTCATTTTTCTTCGAAATTAATTTTACACGAGCCAAATGCTCAGGACATGAAAACCCAATAAAAATTTTATCAAAAACTGAACATTATTTTTGGCGCCCATGCACTAGGCACCTAGTGAAAATTTGCAACTCAACTCCTTTGTTGCCAAAAATCATTTTTCATGAGCCATTTTACCTGAGTATAAAAACCTGAAAACAATTTTCGCAAAACTATCACCCGGACTTTGGGGCCCTTGGCGCCCATGACACAAGCAACATGTGCCAAAACTGGCAGCACAGGAACACAGAATGGCAACACAGGCAACAGGCACAGCAACACAGAATGGCAACACAGGCAACAGGCACAGCACACAGTGACACAGAATGGCAACGCAGGGCAACAGAATTTTGGAAACAGGCGCAGCACACTGCTGGGCGCCTGGCGCCCATGACTAGGCGCAACACAGAATTTTTTCAGCACTATGCATATGGCGCCCAAGGCGCCTAGGGGCTCCCAAACAGAATTTTTCCACTTTCAATTATCAATTAAAATCACCAAAACACTCCTATATATATATATATATAATTAAAGTGTCACCATGATCCCCAATTTCACCAAATAAGCACCAATGAGACATATGATCAAACATAGGGTATCCAATTCGCATTTAGCCACAACTCAAGCATCAATCATAAAATTCTCAACATAATAATTCAACAACAAGCATCACACTATTATAATTCCTCATCAACAACACAATTCAATCATGGAACTAACCTAGGACCCTAACCCTAAGCAATTCCCAATTCGCATAGTATTAAGAACAAAAAGAGGACCCCCTAACCTTATGGAAGTCGAATTGCTAGCCAAGCTCCAAGGGAAGAATGCAAGCCACCAATGAGCCTCCTCCTCTTCTCTATGTGCTTCGCCTTCTCCTCTTCTTCTCTCCTTCTCTTCGCAACTTTTCTCTTCTCACTCTCTCTTACGTTACTTTTTCTTTCTTTTTCCCCACTTGAGTGAATTGCAACTAAACTCCCTAGACCCCAAAGAGTCGACTCCTATGCCAAAGAAATGGGCCACGGGCCTAATTGTGGATCACGGGCCCTTGCTCGCACCACTTAAATAGTGACAACACCTCCTAATAAAATAAAATAAAATAAAATAATTAAATTCGAATTATTTAATTAAATTAAATAAATATTGTAAGCCTTAAATAACTTAATTAAATAAATAATTAAATTATTTTGGGGCGTTACATTCCTAACTTATGCGCTGCCCCTATTTTTATGAGTTGTGCCTATTTCGATTGTTAACTGTTGCCGGTGCCTTAGTGCCCGATTGTTGTGACTGAGTTGTTAATATTGTTGTTGTTGATGATGTTGCTTTGCTGTTGGTTTGTAGTTGTTGATGTCGCCTGAGTGGCAATTGTAGTTGTTGATGTCGCCTGAGTGGCAATTGTAGTTGTTGATGTCGCCTGAGTGGCAATTTTAGTTGTTGATGTCGCCTGAGTGGCAATTGTAGTTGTTGATGTCGCCTGAGTGGCAATTGTAGTTGTTGATGTCGCCTGAGTGGCAATTGCGGTTGTTGATGTCGTCGGAGTGGCAATTGTAGTTGTTGATGTCGCCTGAGTGGCAAAGTTGTTTGTGGATGTTGTTGTCGTGTTACTAAAATTATGAGGCTTGTCGTACGAATGTTATGCACCCTGTGAGTTTCGTCGTGATGCTGTGATGATTGATGTATTTTGTTATCCTTAAGGGTAGATGAGTGAGGTAAAATGCGAGCTAGTTTATCAGAGTAGCGCAGCGGAGTAGAGAGTGAGTCTAATTATTACTGCTTGAAGTTACCTGGCTGAACAAGTAGGAGGGACGACCGCCCAAGCACTTACCGCCGGTAATCAAAGCAATAGTAATCAGCATAATAGATAGCACTAGTTGTCTAGGTGGCCTTAGAGGGAGAGTTTTGGCATTGACTGGTGAATTTCGAGGACGAAATATTCTAAGTGGGGGAGAGTTGTAACACCCTAAAATATTTAATTAATTTATTTAATTAAGTATTTAGGAATTTATTTAATTTATTGGGTATAATTTAATTAATTAAAAATTATATTTAAATGGTGTAGGTGGTATTAGGGGAGGAGGGCGCCAATTAGTTAGACTTGGGCTTAAGTGGAAAGCCCAAGCCCATGATCCAAGATCATTTGCGAAGGGGGCAAGCCAAATGGGGGTTAGGGTTGGTGATGGCAATTGCGAAATTGAGAATAGAGAGAAAGAGAGAAGGAGGGCGCCGTAGAGAGGAGAAGAGAAAGGAGAAGGGCGCGAGTTCAAGGAGGAGGAAGGGACGTGATCGTGTTGCCGTGGTTTCGATCGTGACTGTCTCTAGGGCTTCTATCCTTCAAGTTCAAGGTAAGGGGATGTCCTATCGATTCCTATAATGATTCCTATGATAGATCCTAAGTAGTGATAGCCTAGGTGTTAATTATGATTGTTGTAGTGCTTGCCAAATTCATGTCTTGATTGTTGCCATATGCGTGATTATATGTTGTTCTTGGGATTGTTGTTGATTTCGATGGTTGGGTATAATTTTGACGATTTTCAATGTGTATCAATGATGGTGGTAATGTGTGTTACAATTGATTCAAATAAAAATTTGAGAAAAATGATGTCAGCAAATTGTGTGAAAATCTGGTGCTGGGATGGGTTCTGGACGCCAGGCGCCCTGTGCTGGGCGCCAAGGGCGCCTGTGCGTGTTGCTGTGCGTGTGTGACTGGAGCGCTGGGCGCTGGGCGCTGAGCGCCCGTGCGCGTGTGTGTGTGTTGCGCCAAGGCGCTGGGTGCCAGCGCTGGGCGCTGAGCGCCCGTGTGCGTGCGTTGTGTGTTGCGCCAAGGCGCTGGGCGCCAGGCGCTGGGCGGTGAGCGCCCGGGTGTGTGCGTGCGTGTGTTGCACTTTGCTAGGCGCTGGGCGCCAGGTGCCTGGGCGCTGGGTGCCCATGGCGCCAGTTTTCAGGATGTTCCAAATTATTTTCGAAAACTGTTTTCGCTATATCTTTTGACTCGAATATCCTTTTGAACGATTCAAAAAGCGTTGTGAAGCATTTTCAGTTGTCTATCTGTGTGTTCCATTTTTAAAAATAAAAACTTATAATTTCAGAAGGTTGCTGGGCGCCCAAGTGGTTGTCCCCTGGGGTCGTTGCTGTGATATTGAAGATGCGTTTGGTGTCTTTAAAAATTCTCTTTTGCGTACAACCAGTGGTTTTAACGAGGTAATGTCAAAAATGGTGATTTTGACGATGATTCCCGTAGTGGCTAGTTAAATGACTTTTTTGCCCTTAGTGGCTAATATTACTTATAATGACATGTAAATGACTGTTTTGCCCTTAGTGGCCAATATTATTGATAATGTGGTGTAAATGACGAGGATGCCCTTAGTGGCTAGTTAAATGACTGTTTTGCCCTTAGTGGATGTTATTATTTATAATGATGTGTAAATGACGATGACGCCCTTGGTGGCTAGTAAATGACGTTTTTGCCCTCAGTGACTATTGTTTGAGTTGATGATATTTATGTATAAGTGACGATGAAACCAAGTGATGTTAAGGTCTAAAAGGCCAAGTGACGTTGTGTGTAAATTGTGAATTGACAGGTGCTGTGCTTCTTGTGAGCAAACCGGTAAGTGACGGGTCACATAGTTGACTATGATTTGGGTATCTGTGTATTTGTGTGTTTGTGAGTGGTGCATGTCATAGTGTCTCATGCCCATATGCATAAACCCAGTGACGTTTTGAGGCCCATGTGGCTAAGTGACGATGAGGCCTTAAGGGCTAAGCGACGTTTGTGAAAAGGTACCTCATGCATATGCCCGCGAGTGGGTTGCATTTCTTATGCCTACATGACATAGTGATGAGTGATTGTAGTGATGTGATCGATGATCGTGATGTGATTATTTATGAGTTATTGTAGTGATGTGATCGATGATTGTGATGTGATTATTTATGAGTTATTGTAGTGATGTGATCGATGATTGTGATGTGATTATTTATGAGTCATTGTAGTGATGTGATTGATGATTGGGATGTGCTTATTTTAGAGCTGTGACTTGACTTATCATTTATCATATGATTTATTATATGAACTGAATTGGACTCACCCTTCTGTTTGAATGTTACCCCTATGTGGTAACGTGCAGGTGATCGCGAGTGAAGGACTAGGTACCTTCACTAATTCGAGTCGGGTCGTCTGCTCTGATTATGTAACACTAGGGGGGAATGATGTTGTTTATGTTACTTAGGATTGTTGTGGTGGTTGGATTTTAGTAATGTAAGCCTTGCATAGTTGCAATGCCCTTATGATTAAACTTGTTAGATTTTCCGCTGTGAAGTTGTACTTTAATTGACGATGATGTTTTGAAAGTATTATAAGGCTGTTTTCCAAAAGCGAGTGATTTTGGCGTGTGATGTTTAGCGAAGTAAGTGTGACATCCCTTGTGATGTAACTAAAATTTGAAACTCTGATTTTTACGCTAATAGATTAACGGGTAGAAAAAGGGTTGTTACACACTTACTGTACTTTCACTCATTATAGTGAGCTAAGGGGAAAGAGGATATCTTGCTGCCTGCACGCCTTGTATGTTTGGCTTCTCACCCATGCTTTCGTTAACAAAGTCAGAGTAGAAGGCCCAATTGAAGACGCCAGAGGGTGTGATGTGAAGACAATGAACACTAGTGACTGGTTGCAAGTGCTAGGGGGCCTTCATGAATACAAGATTCGTTGGCACCCATCATGGTGGAAAGATAGGCCCGCAGTAGTTTTTCAATGTGGAAACTTTCAAAACTTCCCGCTCATGGGGACAAGAGGATGCATAAATTACAATCCTTCTCTAACTCTAAGACAACTGGGGTACCCCATGCGAAATCCGCCCACCGAAGACATGTTAATACCTTTTTACCTCCATGAGGGAAGCCCAAAAGAGGTTGACATGCTCCAGAAGATTTCTCAAGCGTGGGATATGGTCGTCCGCAAGGGACAAGAGCTTACTAAGAGGAGCGGCGATAAGGAAACCACCTTTCGTCAATGGCTCCAAAAGAGGATCCAAGACACCCGATTGCCTTACCAAAGTGCACTGTGGGTTGAGGAAGAAATACCTGAACCTACCCTTCCCACTGTCGAAGATTTAGATAAGCTTAAAATGGCATTGTCAAAGGCCGAGGAAGAAAAGAAGGGCTTGCAGGCAGGAATTGGAGGAGGGGAACGCAAGAAAGTCAGTGGCCATTGAAGATAGCCGCAAGCAGCTCAAGATTGAACAAAAGAACAAACTAGATGTTCAAAAGTACCTAAGAGGGGCGAAAGAGGAAATAAAACGTTGCAACCTGAAAATGAACCAAGCCATCGATGATGCATACAAGTGGAAAAAGTTGAGGGAAGAATCAATGATTGCTGAAAAGACCGCACAGAGCCTGCTAATGGTATCAAAAAGAGAGTCCCGGATGATGGCAGCCGAGTTTGAAGAGCAAGTGAAAAGTATTAAGCAGGATAAAGATACCATTGAAGAGATACTCCGAGAATACCAACAAGCCTTGAGAAGGGAGCATGAAAAATCTGATGAGCTGAACGACCATATCAGATATCAAGAGGAGGTTTACCACCAGTTGAAGACAGAAAGCATCTATTGGGAGAACCGCTTTGTGGAGTTGGTCAGCAGGATAGAAAACCATGCAGCCTTCATAGAGTTGAAGAATGAAAGCTTATACTGGAAAGACAGATTCTCAAAGTTGGCATGGCTGGCCAATCAAGCTATCACGGGAATCCCCAAACGTCTAAAGGAGGCTAACGCGGCAATGCACCCGTTTAACACCCTGGTCCAAGTTTCCGAATTCATGGAGTTTTGCGAGGTTCTGATTGCCGAACTCCGGGAGAAGGCTGGCAGCACTACCAGTAGAAAAAGAGAGAGGAGTGGAAAAATGAAAGCCATATGTATTTGAGTGAAATTTAAAGAACATTGTACTTTTCTTTTCGAAGTTTTATTTCCAAAATGTTGTACTTTCCTCCATCAATGAAGTTTGTTTGTCTCACATGCTGATCCTTTATCTTGAAAATATTGTGGAACTTTAATCTGTGTACTTATGACAAATCAGGATGCGCTTGCAATTCCCGACCTAAAAAAATAAGACTCATGCACACATGCATCATTCGCATTTTCATCCATTCATATACTCATACATATACTCATACCATGTGTCCCACCAACATAGAGTAAAAGATAAGCTGGTGCGTCAACATCGCTATTGGACTTGTTCTCAGGCCAGAGACATGGAAGAAAATCAGGACAATCCGCCTCAAGATAACCAGGATCAAGGCAATCCACCTCAGGAACTAGGCAATCAAGAGCTTAGGGCAGAAATAGATGGGATGAAAGAACAGATGGCTGAAATCTTAAAGGTTCTACAAGCTTTGAAGGGCAAAGACACAAGTGAAGATGTCTCCGCTGGGAACACGGAAAATTGAGTTACCAACCCTCCTCCTCCCAATGGACTCAGGATCCCGCATACAGTGCACCCCACTGGGACTAATGACCAGGGTTACATATGGCCTCCTTACGGACTTCCACAAGGTTACACACCTCCGACAGTCGATGTTAATCCAGAAGACGGTCCCTCAGGAGTCGCGGGCCAACAACAGCTTACATCAACGGGTCACGATGGTAATTCGGGGGCACCACAAGTTCAAAACCCGAACCCCATCGTCATACCACAAAGACTCCCACTTGGCTGCCCTCCACCGCCGATAGTTGACGCTCAAGCTCAGGGTTCCAACCTCAGGAATCCCACTCATTCACATACCCCAAATGTGAACCCAGCCATAGTTCCGATGATTCATCCTTACTATGGTATGAGTGGGCTCCCTCACAACTACTCTATGGAGAACCCTCAAGCCAAAGACAAACTACAAATGCTTGAGGAAAGGTTGAGAGCAGTCGAGGGATCCAATGTTGGTGCGAGAGATGCTTATGACTTGTGCCTCGTCCCTAACGTGGTCATCCCTCCAAAATTTAAGGTGCCAGAGTTCGACAAGTACAGGGGGTCGACTTGCCCTGTAAGCCACTTAACCATGTACTGCAGGAGGATGGCGGCGTTTGCTCACGAAGACAAATTGCTCATCCACTACTTCCAAGATAGTCTGTCTGGGTTAGCTTCGAGTTGGTACATGCAATTAGAACGTGCCCATATCAGATGCTGGAAAGACCTAGCCGATGCATTTTTGAGGCAATACAAATATAACATTGACATGGCTCCTGATAGAACACAGCTGCAGAGCATGACGAAGAGATATAATGAGTCCTTCAAAGAATATGCCCAACGCTGGAGAGGGTTGGCTGCACAGGTAGTACCACCTTTGTTAGAAAAGGAGATGGTATCCATGTTCATGAATACCCTTCAATCACCTTTCTACGACAGGTTGATTGGGAGCGTGTCTTCAAACTTTTCAGATATGATCGTCATCGGAGAAATATTAGAGAATGGATGGAGAAACGGGAAGATTGCATATAGCTCCGCTGGAACCAGCACTCAGAAAAGGCCCTTCTCAGGTTTCCCTAAAAAGAAGGAGGGTGAAGCTAATGCCATCTCTGGATCCGGAAAGCCTCCCTACAACAACCCCCGACAGACTTTCCTAATACCTACTCAAACACCACAAGCCCCACCTCACCATGTCAACCCAGGCTATAGACCACAAAACTACCAAGAAAGAAAGCCCGCCAATTTCGACCCAATACCCATGTCTACACAGACCTATTCAATCACCTCATCAGTCACAACTTGATCACTCCCCGTCCAATGAGACCCCTTCAACCTCCTTTCCCTAGGATCTATGACCCAGAGGCTAGCTGTGGATTCCACGCTGGGGCAATTGGCCATTCAACAGAAAATTGCAAGGCATTGAAATATGTAGTACAAGACTTAATTGAATCTAAATGGTTAAGCTTCGCAGAAGATGGTCCGAATGTTGCCACTAACCCTCTGCCGGGGCACGGGAAACCCTCTGTCAATGCCATTGAGGATGTTGAGGGGCAATTATTGGTCAGAAAGGTGGAGGACATTGTCACACCCTTGGACCTCATCCATGCTGATTTGTGTCACTTCAGAATCATTATGAAGGGATGTACCGGAAAGGGTTCGTGTGTTGATCCCCTTTGTGTCGGGGCCTGTGAAGCATTCAAGCCAGTCCTGCAAGACTTATTAGACCGACACATAATACAAATAGGTCTTCAAAAGAAAGAGGAAGGCGTGTCGACTCTCCGGTCAAGCATTGACCAGAGCAAGAGTATCCGGAAACCACTGGAAATCCATTACAAAAAGGACACAAAGCTAACCACCGTTGTGCCTAAACCAATCACTATTCAAGTTCCAGTCCCTTTTCCCTTTAAAAGCACCAATGCGGTCCCGTGGAATTACAATGTGAAAGTTCAGACTACTCCTGATGTTATTAACATCTCAGGGACCGGTGGGATGACTCGAAGTGGGCGTTTCTATACCCCTGGAGGGCCTAGTGAGGACCGAACAAAAGAAGGAGAGGAAAGAGCCCGTAAGAGCAAAAGCATAGAACAGGAATCTGTCGATAAGAATGCAGGAAAGAAGACGTTATCCGAGCAAGAAGCCAGTGAATTTCTGAAGCTTATGAGACAAAGCGAGTATAAGGTGGTTGATCAACTGAACCAAACTCCCGCAAAGATATCTCTGTTGTCATTATTGCTCAGTTCCGATGCCCATCGTGCAGCATTAACAAAAGTATTGAATGAGGCCCATGTCGCTCATGACATCTCGGTCGGCCAATTTGATGGGATCGTCGGAAACCTTTGTAACACCCCGATATTTTCTAACTTGTAGAAACTACCGAAATGCACTACTGGCATACATCAGAGTGACTTTCCTTTTAAAATATTGAACACATTCTACACTTCGATGGAACTCATCAAACGCACTTACATATCTGAACATAATATAATCAAAGTCGGTCCTCACATAACTCAAACTAGTGTTCCATACTCAAAAACCGAAAGTCTGCGGAAGCGATTTACAACTTCATGACATAAGTCGTACAATCATACATCTAAGATACTGAATACAAATATGCAGAGATACGAAGGAAACTGAAATACAAAAACACATAATAATGACAAAAGGAATGTCGTCAGCAACTCTTCAAGTGTCTCCACCGCCGTGGCTCACGGTCTTCAACTTTCCCTACTTAACTGAAAAACAACAACAATGGATTGGGTGAGACAACTTGTCTCAGTGAGTTCTATCGAGACCCCTTACTAACTCTCTCGGTTCAATTATGCTTGATTTCATGAATCGTAGCCCTTAAGTCGACTACGGGGAACATACAACGTGTACTCGTGGCCCTTCTAAGCGACACACAAGGTACACACCATGACAATGATTCTTAGCATATCACCGGGTCTTATTTTAAAGATTCCGGCAAACCCAGTCCCCGGCCATTTCTACTACCTTAGGGACAACAATGTAACGGGCCTAGGGGATAAGGCTCATGACTTCCTCTCCCACTAGTACGCTAATCCATGAACAGGGTCGTCACCCCAGCAATGATGTATATAATATATACCATGAACAATGAGCAGTGAACAGTGAACGATGAACAATAACCAATGAGCTTATGCTTAACAGTGAACTTGTACTTAACTTAATCTTGTACTAACATGATCTTATTATTAGGTGATCTCACACGGCTTACTAGGATTTACTCTTCTAACTTGTCCTGATAATAATCCAGCTAGTCCAGCACAATACATCAATCACATTAAGCAATATCCATGGCATAAGCTTATCTCAATCACAATCATAGCATGACAATCAAATCCACAACACATTCCATGTACCCGCATTGGGCCGTTCATAAAACCATGGACCGCAAGGGCCGTTAATAAGAATAAATACAATCATGGAATTATACAGTATAAATTATATATATAGATAGGTCTTTGAATAAGCTTTAAAACGCATCTGAGAACAGCTCAATCGGGTTCCCGGATCAAAAGTTATTGCGAAAACAAGTTTAGGGTATTTTGCTGAAAAACTGTAAAGCGTCGCGACGCGACATGGTTCCGTCGCGACGCGAAAAGTGACAGAAAGTTTTGCGTTGTAAAAATTAAGGGAGGTCGCGACGCGATGGCCACGGGCCGCGACGCGAAATTTCACAGAATTTTACCCTAACTTGTGATGCTCATATCTTGAGCTACACAATTCCAAATTCAACCAAATCAGGACCAAATTGACGAGTATTCAGTCTAGTTTCTAAAACAATTGACCACATAAATTTTGGATACCTATATCATCCCCAGATGCCCAGAAACTGAACCTATTCTCAAACTGTCTCCAGAATTCTACCCTAACTTGTGATGCTCATATCCTGAGCTACACAAGTCCAAATGTAACCATTCCAAAGCCAAAATGACAAGTATTCAATCTAGTTTCTAAAAAGGTATGTTGTATAATTTTTGGATGCCTAAGTCATTCCCAGTTACTCAGAAACCGAACCTATTCAGAAAATGTCTACACAGTGAGTTTAGCAACAATTTAAGCATTCAAACAGCATCAAATTCAACCATCAAAGCACAATGAAACCCTGAAAACATGACACATAATTTAACATCAATTCCCTAGTGAGTATAGAACTCACCTATAGCGATGTAAATCGCTCACAATGCCGAGACTCCGAGAGTTCAACCGTTCCAAAAATCACGAACTCTCCTCGGATCCGCTCCAACAACAAACTCAGAAAACGGAACCTTTGGACAGCTTCCCAACTGCTCCAACTTCTTTGAAATCCAACGTGCAAGCTGATTCTTCCAACGTCCATCTCCTCCCTTCTGCTCCTCTCTCAAATGCTTAGCTCCTATGACTTCAACATTGCTCCAAAACTCACATGCAAGCTTTGAAACCCCCATCTAAGCTTCCTAACCCAACGATCCAGAATCCCAATCAGTAGTCAAGCTCCACAAGGATCCCGAGCTAGTTCTAATCTCACATTCAAGTAGCCCCCTACTCATTCCCAGCTCCTTTGATCACATGCATGTCAAATGAAGGCCATAGGAGGATGCTTTTGAAGTGTGCAGATTATGAGTTGGGCTAAAATGAAGGGAATGTCGAAATGGTGGAGTGAACTGAGAAGAATGGAGTGTATGTTCAGTTTTGTAGTGAATAGGGGTGATGGGTTTTCTCACCAATTCTCTTCTTCTTCCCTCATCGGATCTCACTCTTCCTCTCTCTAGCTTTTCTCTCCTTCTTCATTCTGGAAACTGAATATGGAAAGTGAAGAGGAAAAGAAATGGGTTCACTTTGTTTTACTTCAGCTGGTGGTGTCTTCAAGTTGGGCTGGCCTATGGTTGTTAGGCTCTTTCTACTTTATAATATTTCAGATTACCATACATACCTCCCCCTTTACTTATACACTACCCAACATAATTAAATTATATTGGTTCATAACTCAAACAATTAATATTATTTAGCAACTAAACATATAATCCATAAATCCAATCCATGACAATCGCCTCATCATCAATTAATTAAGCTAAATTGCTCCATTAACTAATTAATCAAACATAACCTCTTGCTAACTTTCATTAACCAACTTAGCTAAATTTGAGGATGTTACAACCTTGTTGCAAGTAATTATCTCACCTTTACTGATGATGAGATTCCAACTGAAGGAAGGGGGCACAACAAGGCCCTACACATATCTGTGAAGTGTGGAGATTACTCTCTTGCTCGGGTACTTATTGACAATGGTTCATCTTTGAATGTATTACCCAGATCAACCATGGAGAAATTAGATGTGGACTGTTCATACATGAGACCAAGCTCCATATTAGTCAGGGCCTTTGACGGATCGAAAAGGGAAGTCATCGGAGAAATGGAATTACCTGTGCAAGTAGGTCCGGAGCACTTCGTGGTGACCTTCCAGATAATGGATATTGCCCCATCTTACAGTTGTCTCTTGGGGAGGCCATGGATCCACTCTGCAGGGGCAGTTCCCTCTTCTTTATACCAGAAGCTCAAGTTCATAGTCAACAATAAGCTGGTGGTTATTTTCGGAGAGGAAGAAATGCTGATAAATAAGTCCTCTCCCACTCGTTACATTGAGGCTGCTGAAGAGTCTTTTGAAACTGCCTTCCAAGCATTGGAAATCGCCAATACATCTGCTATGTTAAAACCCAAGCTATCCAAGACTGCCGTGATGGTTGCTAAGTTCATGATAGGAAAAGGCTACCAAGCTGGAGGAGGCTTGGGAAAGACCGGACAGGGGATCCTGACGCCAATACAGCCAGAGGAGAACAAAGATAGGCATGGGATAGGATATCGGCCCAATCGCACTGACAAGAGAAGGATTGTGGAGGAAAAGAAGGAGCGGAGGTTAGCCAGGCTTGAGGGCAGGGTGCCAAATGTAACACCCTAAAATTATTTAATTAATTTATTTAATTAAATAATTGGGGATTTAAATTAAATTATTTGATGTAATTCGATTTAATTAGAATTTTATTTATTTTGGTGGTATTAGGAGGGAGTGGAGGCGCCACTTGCATGACTTGGGCTTAAGTGGAAAGCCCAAGCCCATGATCCACAATAGGCGAAGTGGTTAGTTGGAGGGGGGGGCTAGGGTTTGTGGCATTTTGCGAAATCAAAAGAAAGAAAGAAAAAGCGTGAGATAGAGAGAGAGCTAGGAGGGGCGCCGTAAGGAGAGAAGAGGAAGAGGAGAGGAGTCGCAAGCAAGGAAGAGCGAGGAGCGTGATTTTGTTGCTGTGATCCTGTGCGTGGCTATCTCCGGAGTCTCCGTTCTTCAATTTCGAGGTTAGGGGAGCTCTATCACTCTATCTAATAGTTTATATGATGGGTTCTAGATCTAGGATTTGTATTAGAACCGTATGTTTCTTGATGTTCTTGGCGTGTTTGATGTTCATTGCGTTCTTGGCGTTCTTGATGTTATCTTTCGTATAAATGTATATCATGAGTCTATGCGAATTTATCTATTGCTTGGGTTGATCCATGAATTTCGTTATTGGTGATGTTTTGCGTATGTGATGAGAATTAAATGTTAATCTATGCGTTGGTTGTTGAAGGATGTGGTCGCATAAGGGGTTGTTGATGTTGGGCGCCTATGGCGCCATGGTGAGGCTAGTGATGTTGTTTGGTTTTAATTGAGTTTTGATGAAATTGAGTGTTAGTGTCTTTTTTTTGAATGAGATAAATGTGTTTTAGTTGCTGGGAAAAATTGGAGTTGTATGTTTTAAAATTGTGAAGAAAACGAATTTTTAGTTGTTAAAAAGGTGTTGGACAAATTCTGGATGTTGTTGCTGGTTTCTGGGCGCTGGGCGCCTATGCTGGGCGCTGGGCGCCTGTTCTGTGTTGTTGTTGCGCGTGGGGGCGCGCCTGGGCGCTGGCGCCCGTGTTGTCTGTGTGTGTGCGTGTGCGCGCCTGGGCGCTGAGCGCCTATGGCGCTGTGTTATGCGCGCATTGTTTCCCCTAGGCGCTAGGCGCCCGTGTTGCGTTGCGCTGCGCTGTGCGCGCGCGTTGTTGCTCCTGGGCGCTAGGCGCCCGTGCTGTGTTGCGTGCGTTGTTGTTGTTGCCTGGGCGCTGGGCGCCTGTGCACTTGTTGCCTGGTTGCCTGGGCGCCTAAGGCGCCTGTTCCCAGGATGTTGCATAATTTTTCCAAAATTGTTTTTATCATAACTTTTGATTTAGATGTCCGTTTTGAACGATTCGAAAAGTGCCGCGAAGCTTTTTACGTTGTCTATTCGTGGGTTCAATTTTTAAAATGAAAAATTGTTATTTTCTGACTGTTTGTGGGCGCCCAAGTGGCTGTCCCCGGTGATCGTCCCAGTGACATTGAAAAATGACGTGGAACTCTTTAAAAATCCCTTTTGGTGTATAAACAACAGTTTTAAACACGGTAGTGTCAAAATGACTGTTTTGCCCCTAGTGGCCAAAGTTAATGATAATGATGTGTAAATGACGAGGATGCCCTTGGTGGCTAGTCAAATGACTGTTTTGCCCCTAGTGGCCAAAGTTAATGATAATGATGTGTAAATGACGAGGATGCCCTTGGTGGTTAGTCAAATGACGTTTTTGCCCTCAGTGGCTAATGTTTGAGTTAAATGATGTTTAAGTGTGAGTGACAATTGGGGCCTGAGTGGCTAAGTGAGGTTAAGGTCTAAGTGGCCTAGTGATGTTGTGTGATGATTATGAATTTGACAGGTGCTGTGCTCCGTGCGAGCAAACAGGTAAGTGATGGGTCACATTGATGACTGTGATCTGAGTAATTGTGTGATTTTGTGAACTGAGTGGTGCATGTCATAGAGTCTCATGCCCATATGCATAAAACCCAGTGATGTTTTGAGGCCTGAGTGGCTAAGTGACGATGAGGCCTGAGTGGCCAAGCGACGTTTTGTGAAAAGGTACCTTCATGCATATACCCGCGAGTGGGTTGCATTTCATAAATCTATATGACATGAGATGAGTTTGTACATGATGTGAATGATGACTGTGTCGTGGATGTTTTGTGTATTGGATGCTGATTATTCTAGTGCGTAGCCTATGATTAGTGCTTATCATGTTTTCTATTATATAGACTGAAATGATGCTCACCCTTTCCTGTTTGAATGTTGCCCTCGTGTTGGTAACGTGCAGGTGATTCCCAGTGAAGGTATTAGCTTCACTTTTCGAGTCGAGTCGTCATGCTCTGATACGTAGCACTCAGGGGGGATAATGAACTCGGCCTTTATTAATGATTTTTGATTATTTTGTCCATGTGGACTATTTGGTTATGTTTTACAAATTTCCGCTGCGTAGTTGATTGTGTTATGAGGAGTGTTATAGGTGACGTTAACCATGAGGCTTGAGTTTTTGATATTGTGATGTGCTACGTGGACGTATGAATTTGAGTTAAACTGTTTTTTTTTAAAAGTTTGATAAGCGACGTTTGATTTGAGTATGTGTAACATTTCCTATGAACGAGATTCTTGAACTCTGATTTTTATAAACAAAGTAACGGGTAGAAAGGGGTGTTACATTAGTGGTATCAGAGCAGTTCGGTCTGTCCGGCCGGTAGTTGAGTCGTCGTGTTGAGTAACATTGAGTTTGTTACTCGTTTCTGAATTCTGTTTTCTGTTGCAGTGCTAGAATGGCCAGACGAGACGACGCTGCTCTTGCTGCTGCATTGCAAGCTATGGCTCAGGCGATGCAGGGTCAGCAGAATGCTGGGGATAATGCTGGTTTTCGAAGTCTGACAACCTTCCAGAGGGAGAATCCGCCCACCTTTAAGGGCAAATATGATCCAGATGGTGCTATGGCTTGGCTGAAGGAGATCGAGAGGATTTTCAGGGTGATGAACTGTACTGTTGAGCAGAAGGTCCGCTTTGGTACCCATATGTTAGCCGAGGAGGCCGACGACTGGTGGTTGGCTACTAGGCAGAGGTTAGAGGCTGTGCAGGAAGAGATTACTTGGGAGGTTTTCAGTAGGGAATTTCTGAGAAAGTATTTTCCTGAAGACGTCCGCGGGAAGAAAGAGATAGAGTTTTTGGAGCTGAAGCAGGGTGGTATGTCTGTGACTGCCTATGCGGCAAAATTTGTGGAGCTAGCAAAATTTTATCCACACTACAGTGAGGCTACGGCTGAGTTTTCAAAATGCATCAAATTTGAGAATGGGTTGAGGCCTGATATTAAACAGGCCATTGGATATCAGAAGATTCGTGTGTTCGCAGATCTGGTTGACAGTTGCAGGATCTTCGAGGAGGACAGTACTGCTCGCTACAAAGCTACTTCTGAGAGAAAGGGCAAGTTTCAGAGTCGAAGCAAGCCGTATGAGGTTCCTGCGGGTAAGGGTTATCAGAGAGCTGCTGGAGGTAAGGGTTCTGGTGGGGGAGATGCCCCTGCTAGCATTGTCTGTTATAAGTGTGGCAAGCCTGGCCACAAGAGTACTACATGCAGGTCGGATGACAGAAATTGCTACCGTTGTGGTAAAAAGGGTCATATGGCAGCTGAGTGTAAAGTCAAGGATGTAGTGTGTTTCAACTGTGGTGAGTCTGGGCATATCAGTACCAAGTGTACGAAGCCGAAAAAGGAAAGGTCTACTGGGAAGGTATTTGCATTGGCAGGAGAGGAGCCTGAGGATGATGATGGTCTGATTAGAGGTACGTGTTTTATTAATGGTACTTCTCTGAAATCTCTTATTGATACTGGTGCTACCCATTGTTTTATTTCTGTTGATTGCTGTAAAAGATTGGGTCTTGTTTTATCTGCTATGTGTGGGGATATGGTTGTCGATACTCCTGCGAAGGGGTCGGTGATTACGTCCCAGGTGTGTTCTCAGTGTCCCGTGTCGATCTTCGGCAGGGACTTTATTGTGGATTTTGTCTGTTTGCCGTTGAGAGGTCTGGATGTAATCTTAGGCATGGACTGGTTAGAGAATAATCACGTTCATATCAACTGTCGTAGCAAGTCGGTTAGTTTCGGTGAAGAAAGTTCGGTTTTGGTGTCTGCTGACCAGTTGAAGAAATTGAAGAAAGAAGGAGTTCAGTTATTTGCGTTGATGGCTTCATTGTCTGCTGAGAGTCAGGCTGTTATTGAAGAGCTGAAGGTAGTACGTGAATTTCCTGAGGTTTTTCCTGATGAGATTCCGGGTGTGCCACCGGAGAGAGAAGTTGAATTTTCGATTGATCTTGTACCTGGTACGAGGCCTGTGTCTATGGCTCCGTACAGAATGTCGGCGTCGGAACTGTCTGAGTTGAAGACGCAACTTGAAGAATTGCTTGAGAAGAAGTTTGTAAGACCGAGTGTATCACCGTGGGGAGCTCCGGTATTATTAGTGAAAAAGAAAGATGGGAGCATGAGGTTATGTGTAGACTATCGTCAGTTGAATAAGGTAACTATCAAGAATAAGTATCCGCTTCCGAGAATCGACGATCTGATGGATCAGTTAGTGGGTGCTCGTGTTTTCAGCAAAATCGATTTGAGGTCCGGATATCATCAGATTAAAGTAAAGGATGAGGATGTTCAGAAAACGGCGTTCAGAACAAGGTATGGGCATTATGAGTATTCAGTGATGCCGTTCGGTGTGACCAATGCCCCTGGTGTATTTATGGAATATATGAACCGTATTTTCCATGATTACCTAGATCGGTTTGTGGTAATCTTCATAGATGATATTCTAGTTTATTCTAAGTCAGATGAAGAGCATGCTGAGCACCTGAAGTCAGTGTTGGAAGTTTTAAAGGAGAAAAAGTTGTACGCTAAGTTATCGAAGTGTGAGTTCTGGCTGAAAGAGGTGAGTTTCCTTGGGCACGTGATTTCTGGTAATGGTATTGCGGTTGATCCGGCAAAAGTAGGAGCAGTGTTGGAGTGGGAGTCTCCGAAGTCCGTAACAGAGATTAGAAGCTTTTTGGGTTTGGCTGGGTACTACAGGAGGTTCATCGAGGGTTTTTCCAAGTTGGCCCTCCCATTAACTCAGTTGACTTGCAAGGGTAAAGTTTTTGTTTGGGATGCTCGATGCGAGGAAAGTTTTATGGAACTGAAAAAGAGATTGACGACGTCGCCTGTTTTGACGTTGCCTAATCCAGAGGAACCGTTCGTTGTGTATTGTGACGCTTCGATGATGGGTCTCGGTGGTGTGTTGATGCAGAATGGGAAAGTCGTTGCGTACGCGTCGAGGCAGTTGCGGATTCATGAGAAAAATTACCCTACGCATGATTTGGAATTGGCTGCTGTGGTATTTGTGCTCAAGATTTGGAGGCACTACCTTTATGGTTCGAGGTTCGAAGTGTTCAGTGATCATAAGAGTCTAAAGTATCTGTTCGATCAGAAAGAGTTGAATATGAGACAGCGTCGGTGGTTGGAACTCTTGAAGGATTATGACTTTGGTTTGAATTATCATCCCGGCAAGGCTAACGTCGTGGCTGATGCTTTAAGCAGAAAGTCTTTGCATATGTCGGCTATGATGGTGAGAGAATTAGAGTTAATTGAAGAATTCAGAGATTTGAGTTTGGTTTGTAAAATGACACCTCGCAGTGTCAAGCTGGGAATGTTGAAGATTGATAATGATTTCCTGGGCAGCATCAGAGAGGCTCAGAAGTCAGATGTTAAGTTAGTGGATTTAATTAATAGGGTTGGTCAATCCGAAGATGAAGAATTCAAATTGGATTCCAGTGGTGTGTTGAGGTTCCGGGGTAGGATCTGTGTTCCGGACGATGAAGGGATGAGAAAGGCAATTTTAGAGGAGGGTCATCGTAGCAAGTTGAGTATCCATCCTGGAGCAACGAAGATGTATCAAGATCTGAAAAAGATGTTTTGGTGGTATGGTATGAAGAGAGATGTGGCGCAGTTTGTGTATGCCTGTTTGACCTGTCAGAAATCTAAGGTAGAGCATCAGAAGCCTGCAGGGCTAATGCAACCGTTGGAAATTCCAGAGTGGAAATGGGATAGCATAGCAATGGATTTTGTGACGGGGTTACCGAATACAGCTAAGGGTCATGACGCTATTTGGGTGATCATTGATAGGTTAACGAAGTCTGCTCACTTTATTCCTATTAATATCACTTATCCGGTGTCGAGGTTGGCAGAGGTATATGTCAAGGAGATTGTGAGGCTGCACGGTGTTCCGAAGAGTATCGTGTCAGATAGGGATCCGAGGTTCACTTCTGAGTTTTGGAAGAGTTTGCAGAAAGAATTGGGTTCTAAGTTAAAAATGAGTTCGGCGTATCATCCCCAGACAGACGGTCAGTCAGAGAGGACAATTCAATCGCTGGAGGATTTGTTGAGGGCTTGTGTATTGGAACAGCGGGGTTCATGGGATTCATATCTTGCGTTGATTGAGTTTACCTATAACAACAGTCACCATTCTAGTATCGGGATGGCACCGTTTGAAGCATTGTATGGTCGAAAGTGTAGGACGCCATTATGTTGGTATGATTCGGGAGAGAGTGTAGTTTTGGGACCGGAGATTGTCCGGGAGACTACGGAGAAGATCAAGATGATCCGTGAGAAGATGAAGGCTTCGCAGAGTCGTCAGAAGAGTTATCATGACAAGCGGAGGAAGGATTTAGAGTTTCAGGAGGGTGAGCATGTGTTCTTGAGGGTTTCTCCTATTACCGGTGTTGGTCGGGCGTTGAAATCGAAGAAGCTCACTCCTCGGTTTGTTGGTCCTTATCAGATATCCGAGAGAATTGGAAATGTGGCTTATAGAGTGGCTTTACCGCCAAATCTTTCGAACTTGCACGACGTGTTTCACGTGTCGCAACTTCGGAAGTATGTTTCAGATCCATCTCATGTGATCCAAGTGGACGATGTGGAGGTGCGGGATAATCTCACTGTGGAGACGATGCCCGTAAGGATTGAGGATCGTGAAGTGAAGGCGCTTAGAGGCAAAGAGATTGCATTAGTGAAAGTGGTCTGGCTAGGAGCTGCCGGCGAGAGTATGACTTGGGAGCTAGAGAGCAAGATGCGCGAGTCCTACCCAGAGTTGTTTGATCAGGTAAATTTCGAGGACGAAATATTCTAAGTGGGGGAGAGTTGTAACACCCTAAAATTATTTAATTAATTTATTTAATTAAATAATTGGGGATTTAAATTAAATTATTTGATGTAATTCGATTTAATTAGAATTTTATTTATTTTGGTGGTATTAGGAGGGAGTGGAGGCGCCACTTGCATGACTTGGGCTTAAGTGGAAAGCCCAAGCCCATGATCCACAATAGGCGAAGTGGTTAGTTGGAGGGGGGGGCTAGGGTTTGTGGCATTTTGCGAAATCAAAAGAAAGAAAGAAAGAAAAAGCGTGAGATAGAGAGAGAGCTAGGAGGGGCGCCGTAAGGAGAGAAGAGGAAGAGGAGAGGAGTCGCAAGCAAGGAAGAGCGAGGAGCGTGATTTTGTTGCTGTGATCCTGTGCGTGGCTATCTCCGGAGTCTCCGTTCTTCAATTTCGAGGTTAGGGGAGCTCTATCACTCTATCTAATAGTTTATATGATGGGTTCTAGATCTAGGATTTGTATTAGAACCGTATGTTTCTTGATGTTCTTGGCGTGTTTGATGTTCATTGCGTTCTTGGCGTTCTTGATGTTATCTTTCGTATAAATGTATATCATGAGTCTATGCGAATTTATCTATTGCTTGGGTTGATCCATGAATTTCGTTATTGGTGATGTTTTGCGTATGTGATGAGAATTAAATGTTAATCTATGCGTTGGTTGTTGAAGGATGTGGTCGCATAAGGGGTTGTTGATGTTGGGCGCCTATGGCGCCATGGTGAGGCTAGTGATGTTGTTTGGTTTTAATTGAGTTTTGATGAAATTGAGTGTTAGTGTCTTTTTTTTGAATGAGATAAATGTGTTTTAGTTGCTGGGAAAAATTGGAGTTGTATGTTTTAAAATTGTGAAGAAAACGAATTTTTAGTTGTTAAAAAGGTGTTGGACAAATTCTGGATGTTGTTGCTGGTTTCTGGGCGCTGGGCGCCTATGCTGGGCGCTGGGCGCCTGTTCTGTGTTGTTGTTGCGCGTGGGGGCGCGCCTGGGCGCTGGCGCCCGTGTTGTCTGTGTGTGTGCGTGTGCGCGCCTGGGCGCTGAGCGCCTATGGCGCTGTGTTATGCGCGCATTGTTTCCCCTGGGCGCTAGGCGCCCGTGTTGCGTTGCGCTGCGCTGTGCGCGCGCGTTGTTGCTCCTGGGCGCTAGGCGCCCGTGCTGTGTTGCGTGCGTTGTTGTTGTTGCCTGGGCGCTGGGCGCCTGTGCACTTGTTGCCTGGTTGCCTGGGCGCCTAAGGCGCCTGTTCCCAGGATGTTGCATAATTTTTCCAAAATTGTTTTTATCATAACTTTTGATTTAGATGTCCGTTTTGAACGATTCGAAAAGTGCCGCGAAGCTTTTTACGTTGTCTATTCGTGGGTTCAATTTTTAAAATGAAAAATTGTTATTTTCTGACTGTTTGTGGGCGCCCAAGTGGCTGTCCCCGGTGATCGTCCCAGTGACATTGAAAAATGACGTGGAACTCTTTAAAAATCCCTTTTGGTGTATAAACAACAGTTTTAAACACGGTAGTGTCAAAATGACTGTTTTGCCCCTAGTGGCCAAAGTTAATGATAATGATGTGTAAATGACGAGGATGCCCTTGGTGGCTAGTCAAATGACTGTTTTGCCCCTAGTGGCCAAAGTTAATGATAATGATGTGTAAATGACGAGGATGCCCTTGGTGGTTAGTCAAATGACGTTTTTGCCCTCAGTGGCTAATGTTTGAGTTAAATGATGTTTAAGTGTGAGTGACAATTGGGGCCTGAGTGGCTAAGTGAGGTTAAGGTCTAAGTGGCCTAGTGATGTTGTGTGATGATTATGAATTTGACAGGTGCTGTGCTCCGTGCGAGCAAACAGGTAAGTGATGGGTCACATTGATGACTGTGATCTGAGTAATTGTGTGATTTTGTGAACTGAGTGGTGCATGTCATAGAGTCTCATGCCCATATGCATAAAACCCAGTGATGTTTTGAGGCCTGAGTGGCTAAGTGACGATGAGGCCTGAGTGGCCAAGCGACGTTTTGTGAAAAGGTACCTTCATGCATATACCCGCGAGTGGGTTGCATTTCATAAATCTATATGACATGAGATGAGTTTGTACATGATGTGAATGATGACTGTGTCGTGGATGTTTTGTGTATTGGATGCTGATTATTCTAGTGCGTAGCCTATGATTAGTGCTTATCATGTTTTCTATTATATAGACTGAAATGATGCTCACCCTTTCCTGTTTGAATGTTGCCCTCGTGTTGGTAACGTGCAGGTGATTCCCAGTGAAGGTATTAGCTTCACTTTTCGAGTCGAGTCGTCATGCTCTGATACGTAGCACTCAGGGGGGATAATGAACTCGGCCTTTATTAATGATTTTTGATTATTTTGTCCATGTGGACTATTTGGTTATGTTTTACAAATTTCCGCTGCGTAGTTGATTGTGTTATGAGGAGTGTTATAGGTGACGTTAACCATGAGGCTTGAGTTTTTGATATTGTGATGTGCTACGTGGACGTATGAATTTGAGTTAAACTGTTTTTTTTTAAAAGTTTGATAAGCGACGTTTGATTTGAGTATGTGTAACATTTCCTATGAACGAGATTCTTGAACTCTGATTTTTATAAACAAAGTAACGGGTAGAAAGGGGTGTTACACCAAATACGAAGAGGATCATCGTCTGCGACATCAAGGAAAGCTTTCAGAGTGCATGAATGTTGAACCCCAATCAGATCGCCGCAGTTGAGGACGATCTAAGCGCTGAAGAAGGTGTCGTCAGTCTTGTACGCCCTTGTCCTGCAAACAAAAGGCTCAAGAATTGGGAGATCATTGATTTTCCTGTGGTTTTTAGTTCAAAGTAATGTTTCTATAATGTAATCCTCTGGCTCTGCCCAAAGCCTTAGGATCTTTCATTCGGGCACGCATGTTTTCCTTTCAGTATTAGTATCAATGCAACGTTATTTCAGTTCCCAATAAACCCCCGTTTTCCTTTTCTTTTTACATTCGCTTCTTATTTTCTTTCATTCATTTTTGTTCCGTTAATTTACACTAATTGTAACATCCCCTAAATACATAATTTAATTTATTTAATTTAGAGAGAGGTTAATGCGAAATATTAGCTAATTTAATATTTAGCATAAGAACTTTAGTTATGAATTGATTGGCTAAGCTTAATTTAACTTACTATGAAGTAGTGCCTTTGGTATAACTAATTGTTGGTGTTTAAGAAATTAAAATTTAAGCTAAGTTAGAAAAGTTAGATTATGTCACAGTGTTAAGGAGTGAATAAGTTGCTGGAGGGCATAGTGGTCGTTATACATAGTAAGTGAGGGACAATTTGGTCTTTACCACCCCAGTCATTACCTTTATCTCACCAAAACATCTCAGCTGACCATCACTCACTCCCACTTATTCTAATTGCTGGAAACAGAAATTCAAAGGATAGAGAGAGCTTGAGAGTGAGAGTGAAAATCGTGAGGAAGAAGAGAGGAGCAAGGCCAAGCTTCATCTGTCAATGCATGTCCAGTTTTTCCTCACCACTCACTTCCATTTCTTCTCCTCTTTCAACTGATACCACTTTTAAAGCCAACATCTTCCTCCATCACAAATCACCATTGAAGAGTACCAAAGCTCCACTTAGTCAAAAATGAAGTTTTGAAGCATGCATGTCAAACCCAGAGCAATACTAGAATGAACAAGCACCCGCCTTGTAGATTGACTTAGTAGAGCGGATTGTAGTTGCTGGAATTCGGGTTTGGTTCATTTGCGTCAGTTTTGGAGCGGTTTAGATAGCATAGAATCGATATGGGGACCGTTCGTGAGGTTGCATTGTCATTTGGATTCACGGGGCTTCTTTGTTTGTGATTTTCATCACAATAGGTGAGTTCTATAACTCGCTTAGGGAATGTGTTTGTGTCTCTGAATCTTCTTTTCGAAAACCATGGTCACACGTTTTTTGTTATCGAAAGGAAACTTATTAAAAACCGTTTTCTCCAAAGAATCGTGACTTAAATCATATGTTGTGTGATTGATTGTGTTGGAACGCTATGATATATTATTTTAATGTGTGATTAAGATTGGGTCTCGATCGGAAGGGATTTTGGAATCGGAACGGAATGGATTACTCATGAAAATATTATTTTCTGGAAAACTGATAGAGACGCACGGATCCTGTGCCTACGAGCACGGGTCGTGCGCCTCCCTCTGATACGACAGGAACTGGATTTTTAAAACACGCACGGATCGTGCGCCAAGTCGCACGGGTCGTGCGTATGTCTCTGGAACTTTATAAAATTTTAATGGATAACGCACGGATCGTGCGCCAAGTCGCACGGGTCGTGCGTATCTTTCTGGAAAATTTCTACAAACTGTTCAAAAACGCACGGGTTGTGTGCCTACACGCACGGGTCGTGCGAGACCTTCTGACCTTCAATTTCAAAGTACCTTTCTATCCATTCCAAATGATCCCAATCCTCTTCTAATCCATTCCCCAAGGTTCCACAACAATGTAAAGGTAAAAATGGTATGGGATTGAACATGTTCGATAGAAAGTTTGTGTGTTATGAATAAAATAGAAAACCGCTCTTAGAGAACGCGAGCGTGCAAATGTCAAAGAATGATAATAACACACGGTACTTGACTGATATTATACACTGTAATTGACTGTTATGGTACATGGTACTTGACTGGAATGACTAACAGCCCATTGCGAGTACACAGACTGAAAAGGTATAATAAATACAAGAGGAAAAAGGGTGACGACCCTAAGAGGTTAGCATACTTGGGGAGGGGAAGTCATGAGCCCCAAAACCTAGACTCAAGAATGTTTCCCCTGCTAGAAATAGCGGGATGGGTTCACCAAAGTCAAGAAACGCCTATAAAATAGGTAGACTGAGGTGTTATGCTAAAAACATGGAACAAAGATTGCATGCTTCATGTGTCGCTTAGGAGGGCCATGAGCATGAAGGTTACAGGAACTGAATGTATTTCCACGTGGTTGCTTTTTAGGACCACGAGTTCAAAACAAGGCATAATGAACCGCTAGAGTTGTAAGGGGTCTCGATAGGACTCACTGAGATAATGTTTATCTGACCCTTCATATTTGTGGTTTTTACAGAGAAACAGGGGAAAGCAAAGGCGGTAAAGCATGGTTAGCTGGTGTGACTCTTGGAGTCATTGAAGACCTAGTTTAATGTTTTAGACCTTTGTTCCGTTTATTGTTTCTATGTTCCGATTGTATAACTTTCATTGTCAAGTTGTAAAATCGTTTCCGCTACTTTATGTTTTGAGTATTGAACACCAGGATATGTACAAGTCTTAAGTTTTGGAACTTAAGCATTTTCAGAAAGTTTATGAGGTTCAGAGAACCAGTTATTATGTATTATCTAAAGTTTTAGATGTGTTCAATATTTCAATAACAGGAAGTTACTCTGATGTATGCCATTTAGTGCATTTCGATGATTCTATATATTAGAATTTATCGGGGTGTTACATTATGGTATCAGAGCAGTTCGACCTAGTCGGGCTTAGACAGTTAGGGTGGTTTTATCCCTCGAGTAATGCTGCTATCTTGCTTCTTGTGATACTAAGAGACATTGAGACTGATCAACTTAATACTTGGTGTATCATTTGCAGAATTATGGCAGGAGGATCGAGGAATAACCCACCAGTTGATCCGCATTCTGCATGGATGCAGAACGTGATCGAGAGACAACAGAAGATGATGGAAGATATGTTGCAGATGCAACAGAATGCTCAAGCTCAGCCCCAGCAAGTCCCTGAGCCTCAAGTGGACCCAAGGAGGGTTTTCTCTGAATTTCTGAAAATGAAGCCGTCCGAGTTCAGAGGAGGACCGGATGTCATGGAAGCCCAACATTGGCTAGATGATATCGAGAAGATATTCGTAGCTATGCAAGTCACCGATGAAGACAAGTTGAGATTGGCAACTCATATGCTGAAAGGTGAAGCTAACAACTGGTGGACTAATGCCAAAGCCATGATGGTAACTATGGATACTCCCCAGACTTGGGAACATTTCAAGCAGGTATTTTTGGAGCAGTTCTTTCCGACAGCCATTAGGTTCGATAAGGAGAACGAATTTCTGACTCTCACTCAAGGAAGTTCAACTGTGGGTCAGTACGCGGCTAAGTTTGAAGAGTTATATCAATTCTTCGGTTTGGCCGGGTATGCTCCCAACGACAAGTGGAAAACCGAAAGGTTCAAGTATGGGCTAAGGGAAGACATTGCTCAGAGTTTGAGTTCTTTTGCCTATACTAACTATGCTGCCATGGTTCAACAAGCACACATAGCTAAGAGTGACTTGAAGAGGTTATATGCAAGCAGAAAAGTATTCCATCAGAATAAGAAGAATGTTGGATCATCTAACCATCAGACGGGTCCCAGGCACAACTCCAACAAAGGGAAACAGGTTCAGTCATCGAACTCCTCAAGATTCAGTACGTGTTCCAACTGTGGAAAGTACCATCAGGGTAAATGCCTGATGGGATCCAACCAGTGTTATTTCTGCAAGAAAGACGGTCATTTTGCACGGGACTGCCCAGAGAAAGAGAAGATTCAAGGAAGTAACCCTGCTGCTACTACAACTCATGGGAGAGTTTACACCTTGGACGCCCAGAAGGTCACACCGTCAGATAATCTACTAAGGGGTATGGGATCTCTTTTTAATAACTCCGTTAGTATTTTATATGATTCGGGTGCGACCCATTGTTTTATATCTCAAGTTTGTGTCGATCGGTTGGGATTGGCTTTAACTCCTTTGCCTCAACCAATCTCCATTAAGACTGCTGCTGAAGGGAGTGTTCAGACCCAAGCAATATGTGAAAATTGTCTTCTATCCATTGGAGACAGGAATTTTGTAGTAGACTTCATTTGTTTATCAATGAAGGGCATGGACGTTGTCCTAGGCATGAGTTGGATGACGGCCAATCATGTAACAATAGATTGTTTCCATCGAACTATCGGTTTCGCCTCCGAGTCAGTAGAGCTACAACCGCCAAATTCTGAAGCTGTTATTTCTTTCACTTCGGCTAGTAATTATCTGTTCCAAGGCGCGGAAGCTTACGTCATGATGCTGTCTGCATCCACTGAGACAGGTCAGGATTTATCTTCTGTGCAAGTTGTTAATGAATTTCTTGATGTGTTTCCCGATGAAGTTCCTTCATTTCCTCCGGATCGTGAGGTGGAATTTTCTATAGAGTTGGTTCCAGGCACTGGACCTATTTCTATAGCCCCGTATCGAATGTCGCCATTAGAGTTGAGGGAATTGAAAGTTCAACTGGAAGAGCTAATTTCCAAGCGGTTCATCCGGTCGAGTGCCTCACCATGGGGTGCTCCAGTGTTGCTTGTCAAGAAGAAGGACGGAGGTATGAGATTGTGTATCGATTATCGTCAGTTGAATAAGGTGACAGTCAAGAACAAGTACCCTCTACCGAGAATCGATGATTTGCTAGATCAGTTGAGGGGAGCTTCTGTGTTTTCAAAGATTGATTTAAGGTCCGGCTATCACCAAATTAGGGTTCGAGCTTTGGACGTCCCGAAGACCGCTTTCCGTACGAGGTATGGACACTATTAATTCGTAGTGATGCCCTTCGGTTTGACCAATGCTCCAGTTGTATTCATGGATTATATGAATCGGATTTTTAATCCTTATCTGGATCAGTTTGTGGTAGTGTTCATCGATGATATCTTGGTGTTCTCTAAGACGATTGAGGAGCATGTGCAACATCTCCGAATTGTTCTGAACGTACTCCGAGAGAAGAAGTTGTATGCTAAGCCGTCCAAATGTGATTTTTGGATGCCAGAAGTTAAGTTTCTGGGCCACGTAATATCTAGGACAAGTGTTGCTGTGGATCCCAGTAAGATCGAAGCTGTGGTAGACTGGGAGCAGCCGTCTACGGTTACTGAGGTAAAAAGTTTCTTAGGATTAGCTGGGTATTATCGAAGATTCATTCAAGGATTTTCCCAGTTGGTTCTTCCACTCACTCGGTTAACTCGCAAGGGTCAACCGTTTGTTTGGGACTCAGACTGTGAAAATTGTTTCACGGAATTGAAGGGTCGTTTGACTTCTGCATCTATCCTGATTCTTCCGGATCCGTTAGTAGGATTCCAAATCTATTGCGACGCTTCTGGTAAGGGTTTAGGATGTGTCCTAATGCAGAATCGACAAGTAGTTGCTTATGCCTCCAGGCAGTTGAAGCCGCATGAAGAGAATTACCCAACTCATGATTTAGAGTTGGCGGCGATTGTGTTTGCCCTAAAGATTTGGAGACATTACCTGTATGGGTCTCGTTTCGAAGTCTTTAGTGACCACAAAAGTCTCAAGTATTTGTTTGACCAAAAGGAGTTGAACAACAGGCAGAGGAGATGGGTAGAATTTCTGAAAGATTATGATTTTGAATTGAAGTACCATCCTGGTATGGCTAATGTTGTTGCCGATGCTTTAAGCAGAAAGTCTATCCATACTGCAAAGCTGATGATGCATGAGATGTCATTGTTGGAATCATTCAGAGACCTCAATTTGAGAGTTAAGTCAAGAAGGAACAGGTTGGTGTTGAGTCACATTCAGATTTCAAGTTCATTGAGGAATCTGATTCGCTCAGCCCAAGAAGGTGATGTAGAGCTGCAATCGCAGAAGAGATTGCCGAGTTACACCGAAGACGGTGATGGAGTAATTTGTTTTGATGGCAGAATCTGTGTGCCGAATGATGAGGATGTGAAGAGGCAAGTTTTAGAGGAGGCACATAAGAATCAGTTCTCAATACATCCTGGGTCTACCAAGATGTATCGAGATCTGAAGCAATTGTACTGGTGGCCGGGTATGAAAGTGGATATAGCAGAGTTTGTGTCTCGATGCTTGACTTGTCAAAAGGTTAAGATAGAGCACCGGAAGCCAGGTGGCCAGTTACAACCGTTGAATGTACCTGAATGGAAATGGGAAAGCATATCTATGGATTTTGTCATGGGATTGCCATGGTCCCAAACCGGAAATGATTCTATTTGGGTAGTGGTGGATCGCCTGACCAAGTCCGCTCATTTTATTCCAGTGCGTTCGACTCACAAGGTTGCTAGGTTAGCAGATGAGTATCTTAAGAATATTGTTAAGTTGCATGGAATCCCTACAAGTATCATCTGTGATCGAGATCCCAAGTTTACATCTCGATTTTGGAGAGCATTGAATATGGCGTTGGGAACAAAGGTGTGTGTTAGCACCGCATACCATCCTCAGACAGACGGGCAGACTGAGAGGACGATTCAGACAATGGAAGATATGTTGAGAGCTTGTGTACTTGATAGTGGAGGCAGATGGGAGGATCATCTTCCATTGGTGGAATTCTCATACAACAACAGTTATCATTCTAGTATCGGGATGGCTCCATACGAAGCATTGTATGGGAGAAAGTGTAGAACACCATTGTGTTGGTGGGATGTAGGTGAACAGAGATTGTTGGGACCGGATTTGGTTCATGAGACTAAGGATGAAAGCCGCGCAGAGTCGACAAAAGAGTTACGCGGATAAGAGAAGAAGGCCGTTAGAATTCGAAGAAGGAGACCATGTCTTTCTGAGACTTTCTCCAACCATCGGGACCGGTATTGCTTTGCGAGCGAAGAAGCTCAGTCCTCGGTATGTCGGACCCTTCCAGATTATCGAGCGAGTTGGGCCGGTAGCGTATCGCATTGCCTTACCTCCAGAATTGTCCAGATTACATGATGTGTTTCATGTATCGCAGCTAAGGAAATATATTCATGATCCGAATCAACCATTAAGTTATGAAGCGATTGACATCAGACCGGATTTATCTTATCAGCCTACTCCAATCAGGATCATCGAACGTGGCGAGAAAACGCTCCGGACGAGGTCAATTCCTATTTTCAAGGTGCTTTGGGACGGTGCGTCACCTGACGAAGCGACATGGGAAGTAGAGGAGAGCATGCGGGAGAAATATCCTTATTTGTTCGAGTAAGGTACGTTTTGTCAATTTTGAGGACAAAATTTTAGAAGTTGGGGTGATTGTAACATCCCCTAAATACATAATTTAATTTATTTAATTTAGAGAGAGGTTAATGCGAAATATTAGCTAATTTAATATTTAGCATAAGAACTTTAGTTATGAATTGATTGGCTAAGCTTAATTTAACTTACTATGAAGTAGTGCCTTTGGTATAACTAATTGTTGGTGTTTAAGAAATTAAAATTTAAGCTAAGTTAGAAAAGTTAGATTATGTCATAGTGTTAAGGAGTGAATAAGTTGCTGGAGGGCATAGTGGTCCTTATACATAGTAAGTGAGGGACAATTTGGTCTTTACCACCCCAGTCATTACCTTTACCTCACCAAAACATCTCAGCTGACCATCACTCACTCCCACTTATTCTAATTGCTGGAAACAGAAATTCAAAGGATAGAGAGAGCTTGAGAGTGAGAGTGAAAATCGTGAGGAAGAAGAGAGGAGCAAGGCCAAGCTTCATCTATCAATGCATGTCCAGTTTTTCCTCACCACTCACTTCCATTTCTTCCCCTCTTTCTACTGATACCACTTTTAAAGCCAACATCTTCCTCCATCACAAATCACCATTGAAGAGTACCAAAGCTCCACTTAGTCAAAAATGAAGTTTTGAAGCATGAATGTCAAACCCAGAGCAATACTAGAATGAACAAGCACCCGCCTTGTAGATTGACTTAGTAGAGCGGATTGTAGTTGCTGGAATTCGGGTTTGGTTCATTTGCGTCAGTTTTGGAGCGGTTTAGATAGCATAGAATCGATACGGGGACCGTTCGTGAGGTTGCATTGTCATTTGGATTCACGGGGCTTCTTTGTTTGTGATTTTCATCACAATAGGTGAGTTCTATAACTCGCTTAGGGAATGTGTTTGTGTCTCTGAATCTTCTTTTCGAAAACCATGGTCACACGTTTTTTGTTATCGAAAGGAAACTTATTAAAAACCGTTTTCTCCAAAGAATCGTGACTTAAATCATATGTTGTGTGATTGATTGTGTTGGAACGCTATGATATATTATTTTAATGTGTGATTAAGATTGGGTCTCGATCGGAAGGGATTTTGGAATCGGAACGGAATGGATTACTCATGAAAATATTATTTTCTGGAAAACTGATAGAGACGCACGGATCCTGTGCCTACGAGCACGGGTCGTGCGCCTCCCTCTGATACGACAGGAACTGGATTTTTAAAACACGCACGGATCGTGCGCCAAGTCGCACGGGTCGTGCGTATGTCTCTGGAACTTTATAAAATTTTAATGGATAACGCACGGATCGTGCGCCAAGTCGCACAGGTCGTGCGTATCTTTCTGGAAAATTTCTACAAACTGTTCAAAAACGCACGGGTTGTGTGCCTACACGCACGGGTCGTGCGAGACCTTCTGACCTTCAATTTCAAAGTACCTTTCTATCCATTCCAAATGATCCCAATCCTCTTCTAATCCATTCCCCAAGGTTCCACAACAATGTAAAGGTAAAAATGGTATGGGATTGAACATGTTCGATAGAAAGTTTGTGTGTTATGAATAAAATAGAAAACCGCTCTTAGAGAACGCGAGAGTGCAAATGTCAAAGAATGATAATAACACACGGTACTTGACTGATATTATACACTGTAATTGACTGTTATGGTACATGGTACTTGACTGGAATGACTAACAGCCCATTGCGGGTACACAGACTGAAAAGGTATAATAAATACAAGAGGAAAAAGGGTGACGACCCTAAGAGTTTAGCATACTAGGGGAGGGGAAGTCATGAGCCCCAAAACCTAGACTCAAGAATGTTTCCCCTGCTAGAAATAGCGGGATGGGTTCACCAAAGTCAAGAGATGCCTATAAAATAGGTAGACTAAGGTGTTATGCTAAAAACATGGAACAAAGATTGCATGCTTCATGTGTCGCTTAGGAGGGCCATGAGCATGAAGGTTACAGGAACTGAATGTATTTCCACGTGGTTGCTTTTTAGGATCACGAGTTCAAAACAAGGCATAATGAACCGCTAGAGTTGTAAGGGGTCTCGATAGGACTCACTGAGATAATGTTTATCTCACCCTTCATATTTGTGGTTTTTACAGAGAAACAGGGGAAAGCAAAGGCGGTAAAGCATGGTTAGCTGGTGTGACTCTTGGAGTCATTGAAGACCTAGTTTAATGTTTTAGACCTTTGTTCCGTTTATTGTTTCTATGTTCCGATTGTATAACTTTCATTGTCAAGTTGTAAAATCGTTTCCGCTACTTTATGTTTTGAGTATTGAACACCAGGATATGTACAAGTCTTAAGTTTTGGAACTTAAGCATTTTCAGAAAGTTTATGAGGTTCAGAGAACCAGTTATTATGTATTATCTAAAGTTTTAGATGTGTTCAATATTTCAATAACAGGAAGTTACTCTGATGTATGCCATTTAGTGCATTTCGATGATTCTATATATTAGAATTTATCGGGGTGTTACACTAATGCAGATCCGAAAAAAATGTCTTTGAAAATAACAACGCCAATAACCCATATTGTAACTTTGATCACCCCATCAATCAAACTGAGGAAGATGTTGAGGATAATTGGGAAACCCCTCCAGAGTTAATGAGAATGATGGAACAAGAGGAAAAAATAATCGAACCCCACGAGGAATCAACTGAAACGATCAACTTAGGCACGGAAGAAGACAAAAAAGAAGTTAACATTGGCACCACATTGAAAGACAGCGAGCGAGAGAAATTGGTTAGGTTGTTGTTTAACTATGTTGACGTCTTTGCATGGACATACCAAGACATGTCTGGACTGGACCCCAACATAGTCGAGCATAAGTTACCGGTAAAACCAGAATGCCCGCCGGTAAAACAAAAGTTAAGAAGGATGAAACCAGAGATGTTGTTGAAAATCTGAGATGAGGTTAAGAAGCAGTTTGATGCTGGGTTTTTAGCGGTGGCCAAATACCCTCAATGGGTAGCCAATATTGTACCAGTCCCAAAGAAAGACGGGAAGGTTCGGATGTGTGTTGATTATCGAGATCTGAATAGAGCCAGCCCCAAAGATGACTTCCCTTTGCCTCACATTGATGTCCTGGTAGATAGCACAGCACAACACTCTCTGTTCTCCTTCATGGATGGATATTCCGGATACAACCAAATTAAGATGGCCCCCGAAGACATGGAGAAAACCACCTTCATCACTCTCTGGGGAACCTTCTGTTACAAAGTAATGCCATTCGGACTGAAGAATGCTGGTGCAACATACCAAAGGGCAATGGTCGCATTGTTCCATGATATGATGCATAAGGAAATAGAGGTTTACGTGGATGACATGATTGCAAAATCCAAGACTGAAGAAGAGCATATCGTCAATCTGCAAAAACTCTTCGAACGTCTCAGGAAGTTCAAACTCAGATTAAACCCTGCCAAATGCACTTTCGGTGTAAGATCGGGAAAGTTGTTGGGTTTCATAGTCAGTCAGAGGGGAATAGAAGTAGATCCAGCCAAAGTACGAGCAATACTAGAAATGCCGGTACCGAGTACTGAAAAAGAAGTTCGTGGTTTCCTGGGAAGATTGAACTACATCTCTAGGTTCATATCGCAGCTAACATCTACATGCGAGCCTATCCTCAAGCTTTTGTGCAAAAACCAAGAAACAAAGTGGAATGATAATTGCTAAGAAGCCTTTGAAAAGATCAAGAGGTACCTCCAAAATCCACCGATTCTGATGCCACCTGTACAGGGAAGACCTCTCATCTTGTATCTAACAGTGCTAGACAAATCGATGGGTTGTGTACTAGGACAACATGATGAATCCGGAAGGAAGGAACATGCCATCTACTATCTAAGCAAGAAATTCACCGAGTGCGAGACAAGATACTCATTGTTGGAAAGAACGTGTTGTGCTCTGGCCTGGGCTGCACGTCGTTTGAGGCAGTACATGCTGAGCCACACGACTTGGTTGGTATCTAAAATGGACCCAGTCAAGTATATTTTTGAAAAAACCGCACTCACAGGGAGGATCGCTCGCTGGCAAATGCTACTATCTGAATACGACCTTTTATATGTCACCCAAAAAGCAATCAAGGGTAGTGCATTGGCTGAGTACTTGGCACACCAGCCCATTGAAGATTACCAATCAATGCAGTGCGATTTCCCAGATGAAGATATAATGGCTCTATTGTAGAATGGAATCCTCCGGACAACGAAAGGTGGAGAATGTTATTCGACGGCGCTTCTAATTTATACGGGCACGGGGTCGGGGCTGTATTGATCTCCCCTGATAACCGCTTCGTACCGTTTACCGCTAGACTGAGTTTCTATTGCACCAACAACATTGCAGAATATGAAGCGTGCGTCCTAGGCATCAAAGCAGCCATTGAATGGAAAGTCAAAAGACTCGATGTATATGGGGACTCAGCTTTAGTCATCCATCAGACAAAAGGTGACTGGGAAACCAGGGATTCCAAATTAATTCCTTATCATGATCACATCCAAAAGATGGTTGAACAATTTGAAGAGATCACTTTCGATCATCTCCCTCGCGAAGAAAATCAGTTGGCCGATGCTTTGGCGACTTTGTCATCAATGTTCAATATCAATAACGACAAGAGTCTGACATTCATCTGAATCCAACATCGAAACCTACCGGCACATCATTGTGTGGCAATCGAAGAAGAGCCTGACAGTAAACCTTGGTATTACGATATCAAGCACTATATCACAAACAGAGAATATCCTCCTGGTGCCACCGAGAATGATAAGAGGACACTTAGGAGGCTGTCAATAATGGGTTTCTTCTTAAATGGGGAAGTGCTTTACAAGAGGAATCACGATATGGTCCTCCTCAGATGTGTAGCAGAAGAAGAAGCAGAAAGAATTATGAAAGATGTCCATGAAGGCTCGTTCGGCACCCATTCTAATGGGCACACCATGGCAAGGAAAATCCTAAGGGCTGGCTACTACTGGTTGTTGTAACACCCGTTTCTACCCCTTTCATTTATAACAATTATCAGAGTGCACAATTATTTTTTTTTTGAAACGGAATGCTACATTTACTTCCTAAAACACGTCAATTGTTTAACTTAAATTAAAATCATTACGTGGCATCATGGGCGGGCCATTACTCAAAAATACAGTTACAACGTTAAAATAAAATCCAACAAGTCGTACAAGACAAAATCACTATCTAATAAGACGCCCCCAGGTGCTACGTATCAGAGCGACTCGAACTCAAGGGAATGAAGGTCAAAGCCTTCAAGTACGGTTACCTGTAAAGTAAAAATCAACAAAAAGGGGTGAGTCTCAAACCCTATAATAAAGTACAGAAGGAGTAGTATGTACAGATACAGGACTACATCAATTACAGCAATATTCACTTTAATCACCAGTTCAGTCAACCGAAATTAATCACCAATTCATCACCAACTAAATATTCACCAAACAATCAACAAATAAAAGTAATCACCAAACAATCACCAAATAAATAATCACCAAAACATTCACCAACTGTATGTTTAATGTATGAGATGCAACCCAAAACTCCACGGGCATATGCATGTGGATCCATCACCAAAAATGAGCCTTGAGGGCATTCACCAAAATTTATAATAAGGCCGAAGCACGAGGCCGAAGCCTATTCACCAAAAATCATGCATATGATTATGCGACACCATGACAATGCATCACACACCAGAATCACCAAATAAAAATATGCCATAGCATATTCACCAACAGTTTGTTTATTCACCAACACCCAAAAGAGGATCACAGTCCCCATTCACCAATAATAATATACACCATATATATATATATATATATATATTTGCATACCACACTGTTACACAACACATTACTTTCACCGTGACAACACCATTTAAAAATACAAGGAACAGTACCTTAGTCTCATGAAGAACACCAACATTTTATTTAAAAGGAACAGTAGCGATTTCCAATCTAAACAACAACTAGTACACAGTCACTTGGGACATTCAGAAACGACCGGGGAAAAATATTAAGTTTTGGTTTTGGCCTGGACAAACAGATAGACAATTAAATGAGTGTCGTAACGCACTTTGAACCACCTAAGACGGACACCCGAGTCAAAAGATATTTAGAAAACAAACTTGGGAACAACAGCGACACCCTGGGCTACGCGAACACGACAGCCAGAATTCGGCGAATTAGTTAAAATAGTAAACGACATCGAAAAATTACAAAAGACCACTCGTTGGAAAGCTACAGATATGTAGTTTCTGAACATATATTTAAAGTTTCAAAACAATGAGCCAGTTAGTACAGTTTTTAGAAACAACCCGAATGGATCCCAGACTGGACAGATTCTGTCCTTCCACTTCAAATCACTCTAAACTGAATTACACTTGACCAAACGGAACAAAACCTTAGCCTTAACAAAATAAATTTGAGTATAGTTTCTAATGGAAAAAGAATCGTTCAAATCAGAGTTCAATTGAAGACGCAAGACCTGAAACACTGAACCTATACCTAGTTTAAGTCCAGAAATTTGACCTGACTTGGGACGCTCATAACTCGAGCTACACTACTCCAAATTTAACCAAACCAGTCCCAAAGTGACCAAAATTAAGTCGGTTTTCTAACAAAAAAAGTCCTATAATTTTTTGACGAACAGAAAGTTCCCAGTTTTAAAAATACCGAACCTATGTCCAGAATGCTTCCAGAATATTACCCTAACTTGTGGAATTCATAACTCGATCTTCACAGCTCTAAACGCAACCAAACCAGCGTCAATTTAACAAGAATTCAATGAAGTTTTCGAAATGACAAACCACATAATTTTTCAATTAGTAAAACGTTCTCAGTCACTGAAATACTAAACCTATGTCAGAACATCTCAAAACAGTGAATTCAACAACACAAACAACCATCACACTTCAGCCACCAAAATTCACCCAAGACATCACCTGCTCATATGGCGCCCAATGCGCCCATAACACATCAGATTACAGTTTCGAGCAACACAACCAATCAAATCATGCATCAATCTCATCAACAACACCAAATTATATAATATGTTCAAAAATACATCGTTTACGCAATTACTCGAGCACTTAGCAGGCAACTCAAATTCAACATACAGAGCACAATTTCACAGGTCATATCAATGAGCAACAATTGACAACCACATACACATATAATCATCAATAACATAAAATCAAGGTAAAACAGGACATAGGACCTAACCCCTACATACATCCCATTATATTCCCTATTATAAGGCAAGACCCACCCTTACCTTAGTTTCACCGAAGACAGGGACCCCTCCACGTGCACACCGAGTAACCACAGCAACTGAGCTCCTCTCCTCCTCCTTGGGATTTGCGCCTCTCTCTTCTCCTCTCCTCTCCCTTGCGCTATTTTTCCTTCTCTTTCTTTCTCTCCTTCGCGTTTTCTTTCTTTTCCTCTCTTTCACGTTTTTCTCTTTTCTTTCTCTCACGCTCCTTCTCTCTTTCTCTCAAGTGAGGCGCCTCCCCCCAACCCCTAGTCACATGCGCCTAGGTCAACTCCTGGGCCTGGATCGCGGGCCTCCATCCACTTAAGCCCATTTAAATAATTAAATATCACCACCCTCTAAATAATTAAAACCACCCAATATTATTATTATTATTATTATTATTATCATCATTATTATTATTATTATTATTATTATTATTTCTATCACCAACTCCTATTTAATTAATTAAATAAATACTAAATAACTATTTAATTAATTTCGGGGTGTTACAGTTGTCAATGGAGACTGACTGCTTCAACTACGTCAGAAAATGCCACAAATGTCAAATCTATGCCGACAATATCCATGTACCACCTGCCTCTCTGAATGTCCTAACAGCACCATGGCCATTCTCAATGTGGGGAATGGATGTCATCGGTCCCATCGAACCCAAGGCATCAAACGGACATCGTTTCATTCTTGTCGCTATTGATTATTTCACCAAATGGGTCGAGGCCGCTTCTTAAGCCAGTGTAACAAAATCAATGGTTGTCAGGTGTTAGACTTATTATATAACCTTAGAGGGGGGGGTGAATAAGGTTATGAGTAAATATGGATTCTTTTCTCAAATGATGATTATATTCTTTTTCAAATCGGATGCGGAAAATGTGATTTGAACTTTTGGATATAAAAACAAGCAGGAGTTGTTTAAAATGTATTCAATATTGCCAATAAAGATATTATAATAGATAATCAGGATATTGAATTTATTAGATCTATTAATGAGATAAAGATGATATAAGAGATATAGTATATCTTAGAGAAGAGGAGTAGAACATGATTGATGAGTATTGATAATTTAAGCACAGTAATATTAACAATAAACGGTAATAATAATAGTGCAAAATATAAAGAGAGAAGGGATAGAGGGACACAGATATTTAGCGAGGTTCGGGATAAAACCCCTACGTCCTCGGCCTTAGGCTTTTCAACCCTTGGACTTAGCAACCACTATATTGAAGAGAGTTTAATACAAACAGTCGACTTCAATAGTAGTGAATCTCAATTCCCCTGAACTGAGAACCCAAGCACCCGCTAAGGATTTCAACCAACTCAATCACCCGATTGAGAGACCCAAGAGAACCTCCCAGGATTTCAAAATAACAACTTTACGAAATAAAGAGTACAACGTTTGAGATCTATGATCCAATCACTTCTTGTAGTATGTCAGTTTAGATACTGAGAGAGATGAGTGATCTTAGGATTTTTAGATGCTCTAAAAATGATATGGAATATGAAATCTTGTTTTTGCAAAAAGCTTAAAGAAGATATGACAATGGAAGCAGACTTTGCAAAAGTATAAAAGCTTTTAGAAATGATATATCAATTTCGAAATTAAAAAAACTTTTAACAAGATCAAAAACAATGAAGCTCAAGATCTTAGATCTAGATTTATAAAAACATAAAAGCTTTTGGAAATGATATGACAATTCGAAATCAAAAGCTTTTAACAAAATAAAACTATGAAGCACAAGTATAGATCTAGAATCGTATAGAGAGAAATTGTGAGATGAAGAGATGGTGGAGGTGGTTTTGAGAAGTGAAATCAGGCTCATATTTATAGTGATAGGTGAGGTTCGATTTTTGCAAAATCATTTATGGCTTGAGATAATCGATTGTCTCATGTAGTGCAAATTGGTGATAATCGATTATGGCTCAATATGGAAGGTAAGGAATAGGCTCATAATCGATTATCCTTTGTAGTGGAATTGAGCAAGTAATCGATTATTTGCCTTCAATCAGGACAATAATCGATTATGGTATGGAGTTCATTTGAGTCACTAATCGATTATTGTTCTAAAAATGGAAGGTGAGGAATGCATCATAATCGATTATCCTTTGTAGTGGAATTGAGCAAGTAATCGATTATTTGCTTTCAAACAGGACAATAATCGATTATGGTATGTAATGGGAATAGGATGGTAATCGATTATGCTATTAAAAAAAGGTAGGAATTGGTTCCAAGCTTTCCACAAAATTATTTTTAGGGTTTAGGTTTCCACCATATGCATGCATGCAATTTTAAAATATTTTTCAAAAACTACTTTTATGCATCATGCATGTTTTGAAAAGTCATCTCTCTCAATAACTAAAGTGTCATACACTTTAGGTGATAGGACCTTACAAGGTGTCCTAAAGAAGGCTTAGACACAAATTTGGGTTTTGAACTTCATATGTTGCTTCTTCTTCAAGCTTCTCTTCTTTTGTGTCTTCTTCTATTTAAATTAAGTCTTGCACTTTTCTCAACTTGAAACATTAGTAGATATGATGTAATTTGTTATCATACAAAATAAAGGAGTGTTTACCCTTGGTTCAACAAACTCCCCCTTTTTGATGATAATAAATTACATTATTATGCATAGGGTTTGATAATAATGAAAATTCTTTTAAAAGAGCTCCCCCTAAGCATAAGCATATATTTTCTCCTATTTTCTCCCCACATATAATAGTAACTTGCATATTTTCTCCCCCTTTGTTCTCATCAAAAAGGAGGGGGGGTGAAAAAACAAATAGAAAACATTTTATAAACTAGCATAATCAAGCATCCCTAGCTCTCTACGGATTTTACAAAAAGGAGCTTCGGCTAGGGGTTTAGTGAAGATATCCGCTAGTTGGTCATCCGTGCCTACAAATTTTAGTGCAATGCTCCCCCTAGACACATGATCTCTAATAAAGTGATGTCGTATGTCAATGTGTTTAGTTCTAGAGTGTTGTATAGGGTTCTTAGCAATATTAATAGCACTTGTATTATCACACAAAACAGGCACACTTTCAAAAATTAGACCAAAGTCTTCCAAAGTTTGTTTCATCCACAGAACTTGTGCGATGCAGTTTCCAACAGCCACATATTCAGCTTCAGCTGTGGACAAAGCGACACTGTTCTGCTTCTTACTAGACCAGGAGGTCAAACAAGGACCAAGAAAATGACAAGTTCCACTAGTACTTTTTCTATCAAGAGTGCAACCTGCAAAATCAGCATCAGAAAAACCAACTAAATCAAACGTACTCGATTTCGGGTACCACAAACCAAAGTCTATGGTCCCTTTAACATACCTAAGAATCTGTTTTACAGCTTTTAAATGTGATTCTTTTGGGCATGCTTGAAATCGAGCACACAAGCATACAGCAAACATAATATCAGGTCGAGATGCAGTTAAGTATAAGAGACTACCTATCATACTTCGAGACATAGTTTCATTTACCGGTTTACCTTGCTCATCCTTATCTAGTTTAGTTGTTGTTGCCATAAGAGTGCTGATTTCTTTTGCGTCATTCATGTTATATTTCTTCAGCAATTCCTTTGAGAACTTTGTTTGGGATATGAAGATTCCTTCATTTGATTGTTTCACTTGAAGTCCCAAGAAAAAGTTAAGTTCTCCCATCATACTCATTTCAAATTCACTAGTCATCATCTCAGAAAATTCCTTGCACAAATCATCATTAGTAGATCCAAAGATAATATCATCAACATAGATTTGAACTACTATGATATGTTTGCCCTTGGTTTTAAGGAATAAGGTAGAATCAATCTTACCCTTTTTGAAACCATTGGCAGTTAAATGTTTGCTTAATCTCTCATACCAAGCTCTAGGGGCTTGTTTCAATCCATAGAGGGCTTTGTCAAGTTTAAAGACGTGATCGGGATTTTTAAAATCTTCAAAGCCAGGGGGTTGTTTTACATAAACTTCTTCTTCTAAGAAACCATTTAGGAAGGCACTTTTGACTTCCAATTGGTGTAGTTTGAAATCCATGTAGGAGGCAAATGCCAAAATTATCCTAATGGACTCCAATCTAGCCACAGGAGCAAAAGTTTCTTCAAAATCCACCCCTTCGATTTGATTAGAACCTTGAACTACTAGACGACTTTTGTTTAATAAAATTGTTCCATTTTCGTCAAGTTTGTTACGAAAAACCCATTTAGTTCCTATGATGGTCCGATCGACCGGTTTTTCAACTAAGTGCCAAACTTTATTTCTTTCAAATTGTTCAAGTTCTTTTTGCATTGACAAAACCCACTCTGGATCAATTAAAGCTTCCTTGATATTATTTGGGACTATTTGAGAGACGTAAGCACTGTGAAAGCATAAAAGATTAAGGGAAGAACGAGTTTTTACTCCCTTTGAAGGACTACCGATAATCTGCTCCAGGGGATGATCTCGAACTGATTTCCATGACTTGGGCAGATCATCATGTGTTTTTCCATGGATATGGTCATCGATGTCTTGGGGCTCTCGTTCCATTTCAACTTCATTTTGAGCTTCAACTTCCACCTCTGCTTCTTCTACACTTTCATTGTTAGTTTCAGGTGATCTATTTTCGATCATTTCTATCACTTCATCCTCATCATCAGCTTTCTTGACAAACGGGTTAGTTTCATCAAAAGAAACATGAATAGATTCTTGCATAGTTTTATCAATTTTATTGTAAACGATATAAGCTCTACTATGATTTGAATAACCCATAAAAATACCTTCAGTTGATTTAGCATCAAAATAAAGAAGATATGACAATGAATGCCATACTTTTCACACCAAGTCTTGAATGATGAATTTTCGTACTCTCCTCCATGATCGCTTCTAATTTCTTTGATGGCTAAGTTTTTCTCATTTTGTAGCTTTCTGCACAACTTAGCAAACTCGTTAAAAGCATCACTTTTATTTGCAAGTAGGATAACCCAGGTATATCTAGAATAATCATCAACAATAACAAAGACATACTTAGACCCTCCTAGACTTACGACATCAATTTCACCAAACAAATCAAGATGTAGCAGTTCAAGCACATTTTTGGTGGAAATAACCGGTTTTTATTTAAAAGAGGTTTTGTGCATTTTACCAGGTTGACATGCATCACATAATTGGCCTTTTTCATATTTCAATTTAGGTAGACCTCTAACATGCTCATTCTTACTTAACTTAGATAGATGTTCTACACTAGCATGTCCTAAGCGTCTATGCCACAAATCCACATCATCAATTAAGGTAGGCATATATACTATATCATCACTTACATTATCAAAATCAACATAGTATACATTGTTTTCTCGAAATCCAGTAATGTAGAGTTTAGAAGTCATATGGGTAATAACACATTTATCAACAGAAAAGTGCACATCAAAATCATTATCGCATAATTGGCTAACACTTAGTAAGTTAAATTTAACGCCATCAACTAATAAAGCATTTTTAATTTTAATTGTGTTTTCCTTACCCACACAACCTTTACCTATTACTTGAGCAGATTCATTGTTGGCAAATTTTACAGATCCACTAGCTTTGTTGCTCAATTTCAGAAATAGTGAGGCATCACCAGTCATATGCCTTGAGCATCCACTATCAACCATCCACACGTTTTTCTTTTTAGATGAAGGACCAACCTACAAGAGGAACATTTAACAACTAGTACGAGGTACCCAAATTTTGTTGGGTCCTTGGGGGTTAGTCATCAAGGGGTTTGCTTTCACAATCCACCTTGGTTTCTTACAGGCAGGTATAAGGGTACCTAGCTCACATAATTTACGAATAGGACATCTAAGAGAGCTATGGTTCCCTTTTTGACAATAGGTGCATGAGAAAACAGTAGGTGTATAACTTGAAGTAGCAGCTACAAAAGTTATTTTCTTGTTCAAAACAGAGGAGGTGGAATTACCTATGTACCCAATTCCTCTCCTATCAACATATTGATGTTGAGAGTGAAGCAACTGAGTCAAGGTCTTTTCACCAACCTCAAACTTTTTCAAAGATTCTTTCTAAAATTCATTTTCAACCTTGACTTTTTCAAAATTTTGTTTAAGCTCAAGAAATTCAAGGTTGAAAGGTTTTGTTTTATGTAGCTCATTCTTCAATTTAACTACCTCATTTTCAAGTGTCTCGATTTGAGTGAGCATGCTTTTGTTTCTCTTTGTCAATTTCTTAGATTTTAACAAAAGAGTTTCATGTTCAAAATAAAGAGCTTCAAAAGCTTCACTCAAATTGTGACTACTACACGCATCATCAAATGAATCATCATGTGTAGAAGAATCAGAAAGACTAGAGGAGTTAAGGCTTACCTTAGATGCGTCACTTGCCATATTGCAGATAGCATTGTCAGTCTGCTCATCTTGATCTGATTCACCATCAGTGCTGAGATTATCCCATGTTGCTTCAGTTGTGTTCTTTGCCATGAGACAGACAGCATTTGCGACTTCCTCTTCTTCTTCGGTTTCACTTTCAGTATCAGTGTTGTCCCATGTTGCCTTCATTGCTTTCTTTTGCTTGTACTTGGATTTCAGTTTTGGACAGTTTGCTTTGATGTGACCAGGTTTGTTGCATTCGAAACACTTTAGTTGATCATCCTTTTTCTCATACCTGTCTTCTTTGTTGTATCCGGACTTCTTTGAAAAGTCACCTTTTCCAAACTTTTTGAATCTCATAAATTTTTTGAAATTTTTGGCAAGCATAGCCATGTCTTCATCATCGGTTTCTTCTTCAGATTAAACCTCTTTCCTTGCTGCTTTAGAAGTTTTAGCAGCAAGGGCAAGAGATTTCTTCTCTTTTACAGTTTCTTTTTCTTGGTTCTTTTTGGAAGCCAGAACTACCTCAAATGCTAGCAATGATCCAATAAGGTCTTCTTTAGGTAAAGTGCCAATGTCTTTGGCTTCGGTTATAGCACAAGTCTTAGGGAAGAAATCACCAGTTAAGGATTCAAGGATCTTTCCATTCAAATCCTTGTTGGTGTATTTCTTTCCTAAGGCCCTCAAGTTGTTTACAATTAAATTTAATCTCTGATGCATTGCTGTGACAGACTCACATTCTTTCATTTTAAAACTTTCATATTCAGAGGTGAGAATTCTAATTTTAGTATCTTTTACCTGGCTTGTCCCGACATGAGTGGCTTGTAGGCAGTCCCAGATTTCCTTTGCACTTTGACACCCTTTTACTCTACCATATTCTTCTTCACAGAGTGATAGATGAAGGATATTCATGGCCTTTGCATTTAGGGATATCTTGTCAAGCTCAGATTTTCTTAACTCACTCAGGTCGATGGTGTAGATGTCTTCCACCGGTACTTCTTCAGCTTTGCCGGTGGCTTGAATTTTTGAAGTGTCACCATCAGTATTACTTGGTTTTGTGATCTTGATCTTCATCGGGATTAGAGGACCATCCACTATGATTCTCCATAGAGTGAAGTCAATTGCCTGCACATGACATTTCATACGACCACTCCAGTAATCGTAGTTAGTACCATCAAATAGAGGAGGCCTATTAGAGGACATTCCTTCTTTCATGAAAGAACCCATAATTACAGATATGTAAAGGATAAATTTAGAATTGCGAGATGTAAAGCTCTAATATGCAATTCCTAGCTCTTGATACCACTTGTTAGACTTATTATATAACCTTAGAGGGGGGTGAATAAGGTTATGAGTAAATATGGATTCTTTTCTCAAATGATGATTATATTCTTTTTCAAATCGGATGCGGAAAATGTGATTTGAACTTTTGGATATAAAAACAAGCAGGAGTTGTTTAAAATGTATTCAATATTGCCAATAAATATATTATAATAGATAATCAGGATATTGAATTTATTAGATCTATTAGTGAGAAAAAGATGATATAAGAGATATAGTATATCTTAGAGAAGAGGAGTAGAAGATGATTGATGAGTATTGATAATTTAAGCACAGTAATATTAACAATAAACGGTAGTAATAATAATAGTGCAAAATATAAAGAGAGAAGGGATAGAGGGACACAGATATTTAGCGAGGTTCGGGATAAAACCCCTACGTCCTCGGCCTTAGGCTTTTCAACCCTTGGACTTAGCAACCACTATATTGAAGAGAGTTTAATACAAACAGTCGACTTCAATACTAGTGAATCTCAATTCCCCTGAACTGTGAACCCAAGAACCCGCTAAGGATTTCAACCAACTCAATCACCCGATTGAGAGACCCAAGAGAACCTCCCAGGATTTCAAAATAACAACTTTACGAAATAAAGAGTACAATGTTTGAGATCTATGATCCAATCACTTCTTGTAGTATGTTAGTTTAGATACTGAGAGAGATGAGTGATCTTAGGATTTTTAGATGCTCTAAAAATGATATGGAATATGAAATCTTGTTTTTGCAAAAAGCTTAAAGAAGATATGACAATGGAAGCTGACTTTGCAAAAGTATAAAAGCTTTTAGAAATGATATATCAATTTCGAAATTAAAAAAACTTTTAACAAGATCAAAAACAATGAAGCTCAAGATCTTAGATCTAGATTTATAAAAACATAAAAGCTTTTGGAAATGATATGACAATTCGAAATCAAAAGCTTTTAACAAAATAAAACTATGAAGCACAAGTATAGATCTAGAATCGTATAGAGAGAAATTGTGAGATGAAGAGATGTTGGAGGTGGTTTTGAGAAGTGAAATAAGGCTCATATTTATAGTGATAGGTGAGGTTCGATTTTTGCAAAATAATTTATGGCTTGAGATAATCGATTGTCTCATGTAGTGCAAATTGGTGATAATCGATTATGGCTCAATATGGAAGGTAAGGAATAGGCTCATAATCGATTATCCTTTGTAGTGGAATTGAGCAAGTAATCGATTATTTGCCTTCAATCAGGACAATAATCGATTATGGTATGGAGTTCATTTGAGTCACTAATCGATTATTGTTCTAAAAATGGAAGGTGAGGAATGCATCATAATCGATTATCCTTTGTAGTGGAATTGAGCAAGTAATCGATTATTTGCTTTCAAACAGGACAATAATCGATTATGGTATGTAATGGGAATAGGATGGTAATCGATTATGCTATTAAAAAAAGTTAGGAATTGGTTCCAAGCTTTCCACAAAATTATTTTTAGGGTTTAGGTTTCCACCATATGCATGCATGCAATTTTAAAATATTTTTCAAAAACTATTTTTATGCATCATGCATGTTTTGAAAAGTCATCTCTCTCAATAACTAAAGTGTCATACACTTTAGGTGATAGGACCTTACAAGGTGTCCTAAAGAAGGCTTAGACACAAATTTGGGTTTTGAACTTCATATGTTGCTTCTTCTTCAAGCTTCTCTTCTTTTGTGTCTTCTTCTCTTTAAATTAAGTCCTGCACTTTGCTCAACTTGAAACATTAGTAGATATGATGTAATTTGTTATCATACAAAATAAAGGAGTGTTTACCCTTGGTTCAACATCAGGTTCATAAAGAGAGATTTGATTTGCCGCTACGGTCTTCCAAATAAGATCATCACGGACAATGGGACCAACCTGAACAATAAGATGATGAAAGAGTTGTGCGATGACTTCAAGATCCAACATCATAATTCCTCCCCGTACCGTCCAAAGATGAATGGGGCCGTTGAGGCGGAAAATAAGAACATAAAGAAGATCGTGCAAAAGATGGTAGTGACCTTCAAGGACTGGCATGAAATGTTGCCCTTCGCTTTGCACGGGTATCGGACCTCTATCCGCACGTCAACAGGGGCAACACCATTCTCACTAGTATATGGGATGGAAGCAGTTCATCCCATCGAGGTGGAAATACCCTCCCTACGAGTGCTAATGGAAACAAAATTGGAGGAAGCAGAATGGGTTCAAGCTCGTCTGGATCAGTTGAACCTCATAGAAGAAAACAGAGTAGTTGCTTTGTGTCATGGGCAATTGTACCAACAAAAAATGAAAAGGGCTTATGATAAAAAAGTGCGCCCCCGCCAGTTTCAAGAAGGAGACCTCGTGCTCAAGAAGATGTTGCCTATCCAAAAGGATTCCCGTGGAAAATGGACCCCTAACTATGAAGGACCTTATGTGGTAAAGAAGGCATTCTCTGGAGGAGCATTGATTCTCACAAAAATGGACGGTGAAGACCTCCCACTCCCAGTGAACTCGGACGCAGTTAAGAAGTACTATGCCTAAAGAAATATATGGAAAAAAGAGAAAGATGAGCCAAGCAAAAATAAGCTCGCTAGGTCGAAAACCCGAAAGGACGGCCTAGGCAAAAATTAGAGCGACCCGGTGGACTGAAAACTCTAAAGCGCACTCTAGGCAAAAATTAGGGTCAGAAGTTGGACTTTGAGTTACAAAGGCAGTCAATACTTCCGAAAGTTGGATAATGAATGCTCAAAGTTATGTTAATGGGCGATTGGCGTTATTACTTCAAAGATACAAACAATCAAAAGATCAGCTTTCCTTGTTTTCTTTTTCTTCTCTTTCTTTTTGTAGTTTAAACTCCCAATGTATTTCTCAGCCAGCGCGACCTTCTGCGCATTTGTTTTCCATTTTGAATATTAAACACTTCCTTTGTTCTCTCATTTCCCTATTATCGTAAAAATAACGTTCATGGTAGACGATACTGAATTGCGGAACATGTGTATGATCACAAGCATTACCATCATTGCGAAATTTCTAAAAAACACAAAAAAAGAGATGATCTCTCATAAAGTTGCAAAAAGGACAAATGCATAATCACTTCAGCAAATCTTAATAACCCGCACTTTGGCACCACTGCTTGAGGCAACTCTCGTATCCCACGTCAAGAGTCATGCGAATTGATGATGCCAGCAAAGTCAATAAAGAGCTAAAGAGCAAAAAGAGCAAAAGAGCAAGAAAAGAAAATGAAAAAGAAAGAGAAAAAGCCAAGAACAAAAGCCAAAAATAAAATCATTCCACATTTCATCATGTCATCAATTACTTAACTACATGCACGCATGCATCATTCATTGCAAGTGTCTGTTGAGATAATTTTAGTATGTATCGTTAGCACCAATTCTTCAGACCCCCAGCGGTCTTTTAGAGCCCAGGCGCTCCTTCAGACCAACAATGGTCCTTCAATCCAGATCGCACGTCGCGTTATCGAGCAACCGACGGATCATCCGGCCCCAGGCCCTTCAGACTAGCTGTGCCCGCCTAAAAAAAACACAGTGCACGTCCTTCGTGGTTATATCAGTTCCGGACCTGAATAACCCTAATGGCCGCTCGAAAAGAGGCCACCCCCAGACCGTATTACTAGTACCATAAGCTAGTTGCGCTCCTTCAGACCCATCGGTCCCTCAGGCTTAGGCATGCCCTTCAGACCCCGACGGTCCCTCAGTCGAACGCAAGTCGATGCGCCAAGCATTGATTTTGAACTAGACCTTCAGAGCCCCAATGCTCCTTCAGATCCCCAGCGATCCTTCAGATCCCCAGCGATCCCTATTTACCTTCTGTCTAAAGCAACCCAATTTTCATAAGTTTCAAAAAAAAAACCAAAAACCCTCAGTCTGGACAAAATCAGTGTCTTGTTATCTTTATTTCTATTTTCCTCGAGAAATTTGGAATCCCTCCGATTTCCAAGCAAAATATAAATAAAGAGGGGCAGCTGTAATACCCTAATTTTGTCCGATCAAAAATGAGAGATTTTATTTTTAATAAAAATAATAATCAGTTTTATTTTCATGTCATGTATTATTTTATTTTAGTTGCCACAAGTTTTTAACCAAAAAAAAATATATTAATTAGAAGTGAAGAAACAAAAAATAAGCAAAGGAGGAAATGGAGGGGGTCTGCCAAAAAAAAAGAATGGAGGTGCAATCAGGATTGGGCCATCAGAAGCCCATTCCTCCACCAAACCCAACCCTAATTCGCCTAACCCTAACCCATATCCAACCCATAACCCAACCTAACTCCTCACCAAACCCTAATTCCCTCCTCTACTAGCCAAATTCGGCCACCCCACTCAAAAAACCCTAAAAATTTTAACTTCCCCCCTTTACCCTAAAAATTGTCCACATTCAATCCCCCCCTTAACCCTAAAATTCGGCCACATTCACTCCCCCTCCTAAAAATTCGACCCCACTCCCTCTTTTTCCTCCTTGGAAATTGCATTTTTTCCTTTCCCACACTCCACCTTTCCTCTTTTCTCTCAACTCCCCACTTCCCCATACTCCACTTCCCCATACACGCCTATTCCCTCTCTCTTCTCTTCCCAACGGCTCCCATCCCTCTCTCTCCTCAATCTCACGCTTCCTCTCATCATTTCTCCTACTCACACACCCTTCCTTCTCTCCCACTCACACACACTTCTCTTTCTCTTTCACTCATTCTCCCATTTCCCCACTCTTCCATCTCCACGCATACCCTATCTCCTTCTCTCTTTCCCTCACGGATCTCCTCTCACTCTCACACATCCATCACTTTTCTTCTCTCACCAAAACACAAAATCATCATCCTCTCCTCTGCCATGCCCATACCCCTCACACAAACCATCATAACCCCTCCTCTCACAAACCTTCATCAACCATCACGAAATCTCTACCTCTCTCCATCATATCAAGTTTTTTTTTTCTCAAGTCAAAAAAAAGAGAAACACTGTACAAGGTATGGTGAGGCAGTCAGAAGAAAACGAAGAAGAAAAAAAAAGCCCTTTTTTGTATAAATAGGGGACCATGACTTTGAAGAGACGACGGTTTTGGAGGAGGAAGAGAAGATTTTCGAAAAAAAAGAGTTTTGCAAAGAAGAAGTTCTTAGAGGAAAAAAAGAAAAATTTTCGGAGCAAAAAAAGAGAGTTTAGATCTTTAGAAAAAAAAACAGTGAGATTTGTTCACTGTTTTCTATTTTTCCTTTCTTTCTTTTCTCCCTTCTCCTTCCAAGTTTTTTTTTTTAGTTTAAAATCCGCTGTATTAAAGAGATCCTAGGAGAAATTCGTGTTCCCAACATTTCCAGATTTTTTTCTTAAGGTATTGTAATGTGATTTTCGGATTCAATAATTTGTTGCTGTTTTTCTATTAAATCGTTTTTTTGTATATATTTGTTGCTGTTTTTCTTCATTTATTTGTTGCTGTTTTTTCTATTAATTTGTTGCTGTTTTTCTAGTAAATCGTTTTTTTGTATATATTTGTTGCTGTTTTTCTTCATTTATTTGTTGCTGTTTTTTCTATTAATTTGTTGCTGTTTTTCTATTAAATCGTTTTTTTGGTATATATTTGTTGCTGTTTTTCTTTATTTAATTGTTGCTGTTTTTTTTCATATATACGTAAATTGTTGCTGTAATTTTTTTTATACATATCATTGCTGTTTTTTTATTTAAATTGTTGCCCTTTTTTAAATGTTGCTGTAATTTTCGAATTAAAATAAAAGTCCTTTAAAATAAAAAAAAAATGTTTTTTTTTCTTCCAAAATAAATGGTTACTAATACCACTATCTTCGTAAAAAAAAAGAGGAATAATAACAATATTTATTTTCCCAAAAAAAAAACAGCAAATGCACATTTTAAAACAATAAATATGACAATTATTTTCTAATTAGAAGGGGCATTTCTTTATAAATGAGCAAATCTTTTCCAAATCCAATGCTTATTAGTCTAGGTATTAAAAAAGGGAGCGCTTCAGAATTATTGTTTTAGGGTAAGTTAATGAAATGGAAAAAAAGAAAAGTCAAACAATCGTTTTTTAGTGTCAAACCGCTATTCGCACCCCCCCCCATTTTAGTAATACAACACTCCCCGCTTTCAGCCCAATTTTCGCGCAAGGGTCCAAAAAACCAAATACTCAGTTTTGGGCTGCTACTAAGCCCACCACCCATTTTCATTTAATACAACACCCCTGTTAATTGCACCCACCTTTTTAATTATAACTCACTTCGCTTTTATTTACACCATAATGTTCCAAACCGTTTTTTCTTTCTTTCAAACAATCAAACTCGCGTAAAAAAAAATAGGTTGTTACTAATGGTCACTATGAGCTTAGCTTGTTTGACCGATAGGGCTAACCTTCTTTATTCAAAGCGGATTAGTAGCGGTGATCACTCTGAATTTATTCGTTTGAGCATCGCAAACACCCGCCTAAACTTCAAGAAATTTTCAGTTAATAGAATACAAACGTAATCTCAACTCCCTTTTTAAAAAAAAAAATCACGCTTCCCAGTAAGCATTTTTCAAACAAAACGCTCGATCACAAACCGGGTATTTATAGCGTTCACTCTGGGCCCAGCTCGTTTGAACGCTGTAAACACTTTCTTTTTCGAATAAGCCATTAGTGGTGACCACTCTGGATTTATCTGTTTGGTCACCATGAACGGCCTCTAGTTTTCGCAAACTTTTCAATAGATAAAAAATACCAACACACAAATATTTTCTATCTGAGAACTACGTAGCTTTGATTTCTCCATCGCACCCGGAGATACGTAGGAGCAGGGGCCCTCTCCTGTCTAGCGCAAAAAAAACTAAAATTTTATTAAGTTTTCCTTTCTGATTTTTGCTATTAATAAAAAGGGTAAATTATAATGTTTTCTTTAAACTAATTTTTCTACCATTAGATTAAAAGGTAACCTTTTTAGGATGTTGCGGGGTGCTAGTACCTTCCCCGCACTTAATCGACTTCCGAGCCCAAACCTGGTCCGCAAAACCCCCTTATCCATATAAAAGGTTTTTTTTTCAATGTTTTCCTAAAATAAATATTGGTGGCGGCTTCATTGTAAAAACAACGAAGAATCCCTCCTTCGGATTTTTCGGTCGCTACAGGGCTGTTACAAAAAAAGGCGCCTTTTCATTGTAACAGCCCAGGTCCAACGCATTGGCCACCCCAGCACTATTACATCACGGTCTTCTCTACCCCCCTTGTAGAATTTTTGCCTTCCGTGGGAATCGATCCTTGCACCTGAGGCATAAGTACAAGTTAAACACACCTCCCACTACCAATTGATCTAGCTCAATTGGTAGTGGGAGGTGTGTTTAACTTGTACTTATGCCTCAGGTGCAAGATTCGATTCCCACGGAAGGCAAAAATTCTACAAGGGGGGTAGAGAAGACCGTGATGTAATAGTGCTGGGGTGGCCAATGCGTTGGACCTACGCTGTTACACTACTCCGTAGTCAGGAGTGGAGCGAGACAAGTCTGAGACCTAACATACCATGCAGGGAGGGACTGCCTGGATCGTAGGGGGCAACCTCAACATTAACCTAAAGCCAAGATCATCTCTCCAAGTATGGGAGTCAAGAATGTCATGGCGCGCTTGTAACACCCTAAATATTTAATTAATTTATTTAGTTAAGTATTTAGGAATTTATTTAATTTATTGGGTGTAATTTAATTAATTAAAATTACATTTAAATGGTGTAGGTGGTATTAGGAGATGAAGGCGCCAATTAGCTAGACTTGGGCTTAAGTGAAAAGCCCAAGCCCATGATCCAAGGTCATATGCGAAGTGGCCAAGTCTTTAGGGGTTAGGGTTTTGTGTTGGCTTTTTGCGAATTGGAGAGAATAGAGAGTAGAGAGGCACCGTTGGTGACGAGAAGAGGAGAAGAGAAGTCGCGACTCCAAGGAGAAAAGAGGAACGTGATCTTGTTGCTGGGTTCTGTTCGTGACTATCTCTAGGGCTTCTACTCTTCGAATTCGAGGTAAGGGGATGTCCTATCAATTTATATAATAGGTCCTATGATAGGTTTTAAGTAGAGATGCCTAGATCTAATTCGTGGGTATGATGTATGTGTAATTTCATGTTATTATTCGATTGGCATGTTGTTGGATGAAATTGTTGCTCAAAGAATTTGTTTTGGTGTTAGGGGCGCCTAGGGCTCCATGTTTGTGCTTGGGATGTTGTTGAATTTTGATGTTGGATAGATGATTTTGATGATTTTACATGTGTTCATGAGTTGTGGTAAATTGGGTTGTGAATGGTCATATGAAAATTTGAAGAAAAAAATATATATGTTGAAGTTGGGCTGAAAACTGTGTTGCTAGAAGTGTGTTGGGCGCTGGGCGCCCATGGGCGCTGTGCGCGTGTTGCTGTGTGTGTTGCGCTGGGCGCTGAGCGCCCGTGTGTGTGCGTGTGCGTGTTGCGCTGGGCGCTGAGCGCCCGCGTCTGTGCGTGTGTGTGTTGCACTGGGCGCTGGGCGCCAGGCGCTGGGCGCTGAGCGCCCGTGTAGGTGTGTGTGTGTGATGAGTTTTGCTAGGCGCTGGGCGCCAGGTGCCTGGGCGCTGGGCGCCCAGGGCGCCAGTTTTTCAGGATGTTCCCAAAATGTTTTCGAAAACTGTTTTCGCTATATCTTTTGACTCGGACATCCGTTTTAAACGTTTCAAAAAGTGTTGGGAAGCTTTTTCAGTTGCCTATCTGTGTGTCCCATTTTTAAAAATGAAAACTTATTATTTCTGAAGGTTTCTGGGGCGCCCCAAGTGGCTGTTCCCGGCGGTCGTTGCTGTGACGTTGAAAAGATGTTTTGGTGCCTTTAAAAATCCCTTTTGTGTATAACAAGTGGTTTTAACGTTTTAGTGTCAAAAGTGATGATTTTGACGAAGATGCCCTTAGTGGCTAGTTAAATGACCGATCTGCCCTTAGTGGCCAATGTTGTTGATATTAGTGTGTAAATGACGATGATGCCTTTAATGGCTAGTTAAATGACCGTTTTGCCCTTAGTGGCCAATGTTGTTGATATTAGTGTGTAAATGACGATGATGCCCTTAGTGGCTAGTAAATGACGTTTTTTCCCTCAGTGGCTATTGTTTGAGTTGATGATGTTTATGAATAAGTGACGATGAAAACCCAGTGACGTTTTGAGGCACAAAAAGGGCTAAGTGATGATAAGGCCTAAAAGGCTAAGTGACGTTGTTGTGTGTGAATTGTGAATTGACAGGTGCTGTGCCTCTTGTTTGGCAAATTGGTAAGTGACGGGTCACATAGTTGACCGTGATTGTGTGTTTGTGAGTGGTGCATGTCATAGTGTCTCATGCCTCATATGCATAAACCCAGTGACGTTTTTGAGGACCAAAAGGCTAAGTGACGATGAGGCCATAAAGGCTAAGCGACGTTTGTGAAAAGGTACCTCATGCATATGCCCGCGAGTGGGTTGCATTTCATATGCCTACATGACATGGTGATGAGTTATTGTAGTGAAGGAATTGATGATTGTGATGTGATTATTTTAGAGCTGTGACTTGACTTATTGCTTATCATGTGATTTATTATATGGATTGAATTGGACTCACCCTTCTGTTTGAATGTTACCCCTATGCGGTAACGTGCAGGTGATCACGAGTGAAGGACTGGGTACCTTCACTATTTCGAGTCGAGTCGTCATGCTCTGATACGTAGCACTCAGGGGGGGGGGGACGAACTTGATGTTTATGAATGATTTCAGCTGTTATGCTTTGTTGACGATTCTGTTTTATTTTGTTATTCCGCTGCGTAGTTGGTTTTTATTGACGTTAAGTTTATTTGCGATGATAAATGTGTTTTTGAGGCTCTCCTCTTAGTGACGTGCTACGTGATGCAGGATTATTGTGTTTGAGCCGTTTTATTGAGAAGCATTATTTTATTGAAGTATGTGTAACATTCCTCGTGCGAAACAAATTTTTGAAAACTCTGATATTTTTTCCAATTAAATGAACGGGTAAAAAAAAGGGGTGTTACAGCGCTCATCTTCCTATAGCAAAGCAGCAAGGAAATGGTGCACGAGCACCTAGGGAAGTAGAACGATGCATGAACATCCGAGAAAATTAAATATTGCATGAGCACGTAAGGCAGCACACAGAAGTACGCCTGACAGGGCGCCAAGGCAGCCACAGGCGGCACCCATCAGGGCGCCACCAACGGAAGAAAGGGAACCTCCCCTACTTGCACATGGTAGAAAACAATTTCTCCAACAGAATAATCGCTGTGATCAGCTGACAAACTTAGCAGGCCCGACAACGTCAAGTCAAGACCATCCCCCGGGATAATCTCGACTTAGGGGGGCAACAGTGGAACCAAGTCAAATATCCACCAGAGGCACCACTGGTGATCACCATCGAGGAGATCCCCCGACCAACGCAAGTCAACATCAAACTATGCCACGAGGTACGAGGCGACGTCGAAGTCGCAACCTCTGACGGAAGTTAAATTCAGACCGAGATCTGAATAAACTCCCCCAGAGTCACCTAGAGGGGTGCGAAGCGGCATCGAATGTGGTCGCAACCTCTGACGGGAGTTAAATTCAGACCGAGATCTGAATAAATTCCCCCAGAGTCACTGAGAGGGGTGCGAAGCGGCATCGAATATGGTCGCAACCTCTGACGGGAGTTAAATTCAGACCGAGATCTGAATAAACTCCCCCAAAGTCACCGAGAGGGGTGCGAAGCGACATCGAATATGGTCGCAACCTCTGATGGGAGTTAAATTCAGACCGATCTCTGAATAAACTCCCCCAGAGCCACCGAGAGGGGTCCGAAGCGGCATCGAATATGGTCGCAACCTCTGACGGGAGTTAGATTCAGACTGAGATCTGAATAAACTCCCCTAGAGTCACCGAGAGGGGTGCGAAGCGGCATCAACAATGGCCGCAACCTCTGAAAGGAGTTAAAAGTCAGACCGAGTTCTGATAAACTGCCCCTAGAGTTTACTTTGCCACGAGGCAATAAGAGATTATTCACTCAGATGTACGAGACAATGACTTGCGCCTGGGGCCACCCGGCACGTGCCTATTATAACCAAGAGAATCAAGCCTGACAAAGACCTCATGATCAAATTGAAAGATGCTCGACTCTAGAACGGCTTCCGGATACAAACACCGAGCGTGGCCAATCGCTTTGTCGTAGGCAGCATAGAAGAATCTCCACCACTTCATGCTCAATCAGCAGATCATGTTGATTCATTATTATATGACGATTTTCATTCAGTTTGCAACCAAAAATGTCGATGGTTTATTGTTTGATTCAGCCAATTGCTAAGGGTTTTAGCATAATTTTAGTTTTATGTAATAAGTGTGGAGTTGTAACAAAATGCCTGGAAAACCTTCAATTTGATGTGGCGTTTACTAGCGAACCGGACACTTGCCTAGTGACGAAACGAAGAAAAGGAGGAAGGAAAAAGATCGGACAACTTTTGCACTGGGAGCCAAGAACGACCGCGCCGCAATCGAGCAATTCTGCCTTATATCGCGTCGCGACAAGCCACGCATCGCGTCGCGATGGCTAGACGAAGGCTGCGTTAAAAGATCAGTTTTTGCATTTTCTGAGCTCTCTTCGGCTGGGGAACGCTTCTAGGGTTTGGAGCAGCAGCTGGAGGTGATTTTGGGGCCTTCCCAACACCTTGGGAACAAGGGTTTTGAGGTTCTCATGGATCCATCTCTATGTAATCTTCTTCTACTCTTTAAACTTATCCCTTTTATGCCATGTAATTAGATAGTTTTGATTTGGGAGAGATGACTCTTCCTTAAACCCTTGTATGAATGCTTTGTTATGGTCAAGTCAAGTTTTTATTCATTTTATCCATTGCCTATGCCTTATGTTCTTAATGCTTTACAAGTACACATGATATTTGTATCGATCTAGGTTTATCATCACCATTGGAATGTGGGTTGTTTGCTGGAAATTGGGGCTTAGGTCATGACTTGAATTATCATAGGAATATGTAATTGGGTTTCGTGAATTCTTATTTCATTCGGTCGCCATTGATGATCGTAGGAGTGGGAATTTGTGTGAGTGAATTCTTTATTTCTTGAACTTAATGATTTACCCTTTGGCATGAATCACCTAAGGAATTAGGGTAACTCTTAGGGTAATAGGGGTTTTGAGACAAGGGATTGTTCTTAGCCTAATTTAGTGAATTGAATCGGATAATTTGGATAATTACTTTGAGAGTGGCTGAAGGTCATATAAGAGTAGAGGGAAGATGAGTCGATCCCAATTCGCTTCTATCTTACTTTATGTTATTGCACTTTCTATTTTGTTGTTACAATAAACTAATTTTATCACAAGTATCACGACTTAGAATTAACAACTTGCCTAATGATAATGAATCACAATCCCTGTGGAATTGACCGGTTACTTACCGTATTTTATTACTTGCGACGACAATTGGTACACTTGCCAAAAGTCTTAACAAGCTTTTGGGTGTTGAGTCATTATTATATGATGATTTTCATTCAGTTTGCAACCAAAAATGTCGATGGTTTATTGTTTGATTCAGCCAATTGCTAAGGGTTTTAGCATAATTTTAATTTTATGTAATAAGTGTGGAGTTGTAACAAAATGCCTGGAAAACCTTCAATTTGATGTGGCGTTTACTAGCGAACCGGACACTTGCCTAGTGACGAAACGAAGAAAAGGAGGAAGGAAAAAGATCGGACAACTTTCGCACTAGTAGCCAAGAACGACCGCGCCGCAATCAAGCAATTCTGCCTTATATCGCGTCGCGACAAGCCACGCATCGCGTCGCGATGGCTAGATGAAGGCTGGGTTAAAAGATCATTTTTTGCGTTTTCTGTGCTCTCTTCGCCAGGGGAACGATTCTAGGGTTTGGAGCAGCAGCTGGAGGTGATTTTGGGGCCTTCTCAACACCTTGGGAACAAGGGTTTTGAGGTTCTCATGGATCCATCTCTATGTAAACTTCTTCTACTCTTTAATCTTATTCCTTTTATGCCATGTAATTAGATAGTTTTGATTTGAGAGAGATGACTCTTCCTTAAACCCTTGTATGAATGCTTTGTTATGGTCAAGTCAAGTTTTTATTCATTTTATCCATTGCCTATGCCTTATCTTCTTAATGCTTTACAAGTACACATGATATTTGTATCGATCTAGGTTTATCATCACCATAGGAATATGGGTTGTTTGCCGGAAATTGGGGCTTAGGTCACGACTTGAATTATCATAGGAATATGTAATTGGGTTTCGTGAATTCTTATTTCATTCGGTCGCCATTGATGATCGTAGGAGTGGGAATTTGTGTGAGTGAATTCTTTATTTCTTGAACTTAATGCTTTACCCTTTGGCATGAATCACCTAAGGAATTAGGGTAACTCTTAGGGTAATAGGGGTTTTGAGACAAGGGATTGTTCTTAGCCTAATTTAGTGATTTGAATTGGATAATTTGGATAATTACTTTGAGATTGGCTGAAGGTCATATAAGAGTAGAGGGAAGATGAGTCGATCCCAATTCGCTTCTATCTTATTTTATGTTATTGCACTTTCTATTTCGTTGTTACAATAAACCAATTTTATCACAAGTATCAGGACTTAGAATTAACAACTTGCCTATTGATAATGAATCACAATCCCTGTGGAATCGACCGGTTACTTACCGTATTTTATTACTTGCGACGACAATTGGTACACCTGCCAAAAGTCTTAACAAGTTTTTGGCGCCGTTGCCGGGGATTGTTGATTTCATTATTGATAAGGCAATGAGTTGATTCTTAGTTGTTTTTTATTTTATTTTATTTTATTTATTTCAGTATTTTATTTTGGTTTTATTTATTCAGATCCTTAGTTATTGTGTTGGACCTTTTGATGGTTTGTTTAGTGTTTCAGTGAGCTAATTAAGCGGGGGCAAGATTCGAAAGAATTGCTGCTTGACCCCGAGATTGGAAGATCGTAAAAGGCGAACCGGAAAAAGTTAATGTTGCATTTTGGTTGCTGTCTAGCTTGTACATTGATGATGATGCACCGCAATCTTTGAACTGGTTCTCTGTGGTGATTGTTCAAGCTAACATGTTGCAGCTACCATGTGACTCCTCCAAATCAGATTTTATCATCAGATAGTATTAGAGGCCAATAGTGCTGAAATTGACAAATAGAGAGGTAGGCCTAACTCCAAGTTTGTAACCTACTTATCCAAATGTTGTCCACCCTTACCTAAGCCTCGCTATAACCTTGAAAGTCCTCAAATAGTGTGTGTGCAATTCATGTGTATTGATTTGTATAGTACTTGTTCAAGCCTATGAAACGATGATGCAGGTATTGTGAAATGAGTGAATACAATAAACACCTCAAAGAGCGAAACAGTAGTGAGATGTGTGAAAAAGAGAGGACTTGAGACTGCTTGCCTGCTTATGATCTTGTATTTTCCAATTCAATTGTCTTGCTACTATATTATGATTGGATGGTATCTTCTGATGTGTTGAAGGAGTTGTGGTATGTGAACGATGTGGAAGCTGAATAACAAATTGCCATAGCCTGAATTTAGTGAATTGCTTGAGGACAAGCAACGATCTAAGTTTGGGGTTGTGTTGAGTCATTATTATATGACGATTTTCATTCAGTTTGCAACCAAAAATCTCGATGGTTTATTGTTTGATTCAGCCAATTGCTAAGGGTTTTAGCATAATTTTAGTTTTATGTAATAAGTGTGGAGTTGTAACAAAATGCATGGAAAACCTTCAATTTGATGTGGCGTCTACTAGCGAACCAGACACTTGCCTAATGACGAAACGAAGAAAAGGAGGAAGGAAAAAGATCGGACAACTTTCGCACTAGGAGCCAAGAACGACCGCACCGCAATCAAGAAAGTCTGTCTCATATCGCGCCGCGACCAGCCACGCATCGCATCGCGATGGCTGGACGAAGGCTGGATTAAAAGATCAGTTTTTGCGTTTTCTGAGCTCTCTTCGGCTGGGGAATGATTCTAGGGTTTGGACTAAGCCAGAGAAGCCAACTTCCTCCAAAGGCACGGTATCAGTCGCCATCTCTCAACCTGCAGGACAGGGGGCGGAACAAGCAGTTATAAGACATGACCAAACACCCCCTCCCCTGAGGTGGGGGACGTCAACAAAACAAGAGGTTACAACTCCCTCCCCCGAGGTGGGAGACGTCAACAAAACAAGAGAAGCTCAGAAGAACAAAGAAGCTAGAAAGATAAGCGAAAAGTCCGCCCGGAAGTTACCTCAGTGAATTAGAAGTGGCAAAGACTCGTGGGAACGTCAACAGATGATAGTAAGAGCAACTCCCCTCGGCACCAAGCAAGCCTTGAAAATTCGTAGATAAGAAAGCTGGTCAAGAGTCGGGAGGAACAACAAAAATAAAACAGAGTGCCAAACACACGTCCACACAAAACCAGCGCCCATAGGGGCGCCTGGCAGGGCGCCAGTCAAGGCAGCCAGTGCCCATGAGGGTGCCTGGCAGGAGGGCACTGTCAACAACGTAAGTACACGGTAACGAACAACACTTACCAGGAAGAAAAGACGTTGAAACAAGTGGAGTCTACTTCTTCCTCCTCCTTAAAGAAAGCGCTCCAATGATGGATTGGTCCCCTACTTTTAAAATAAGAAAAAGTGGACCACAAGACAAATAGCCGCCTACTCATAGGAGTTAGCGTTTCACCCAACGCCACAGATCTGGAAAATCGACTTGGCCCATATCCACGACGTACAAGCCCAATACGCCTGTCACCTTGAAACGTGCTCAAAAACACAAAAAAGACAAGATGAGCAGCGAAAAATAAAGCGAAGTACCAAGTACACGTCTACACAGGTCAACACCCAAGAGTGCGGCCGTCAGGACCAAGAGGGCGCCTGTCAGGACCAGGAGGGAACCTGTCAGGACCAAGAGGGCGCCTGTCAGGACCAAGAGGGCGCCTGTCAGAAGCATCCAGCGCCCATGAGGGCGCCTGGCAGGAGCAAGCGGCGCCCAGCAGAGGGGCACCTGGCAGGGGGCAGTCTGAAAGCAAATCCTTCGCGGCAGGGTGGTCAGCACTATGCAGTAAGACGCTCACGAGAGCACCGAACCTTGTCTCGCAAAATCTGCTCCATGATAAGCCATGCAGCACACGCACGCAGGGACGCGCCAGCACCAGGAGATGAGTCACAGTCACGACAAAGAGACATTGCACAATTCAACGAGTCGAAAGAAATGGTGAATAAAGATAAAATCATGTATGGCATAGAAGTCATCATTGAAACAGCAAATTCCTATAAGGCAAAATCCAGCCACCCAGCAAATAAAAGAAAAAGTATAGGTGAAAAGCAAATCAACCAAAGAGAAATGGTCAGGGGGCAAGGACATCGAAGTCAACACTATTGGGATGATATCTGACAGTCCCCCCGCCTAGAACCCAAGTGGGCGCCTGGCAAGATGGCGCCTGGCAAGAACACTTTGACACAAGACGCCAACATCGGGATGACTGGGCACTCCGGCACTTTGGCAAGCGGTTTCCAACGCTCCATGTAGGTCCACCTGAAGCCGGTTCTTATCCAAGATAAACCGATTCCCCTCTTCATTCACCCCTACATAGTACAACAAGGTTAAAAGACCACCTCAAAGAATAAGTTAAAAGTTCCAAGAGATCGCCCAAAAAGGACTACCGGGATGAGGTCGACACCCCATATGTCAAGGCTGTCTCCATCATCCTCACCATCTCCCAACCTGCTGGACAGGGGGCAACACAAACAATTAAGTACCAGACAAACAACACCCTATCCCGAGGTGGGAGGCTTCAAAGAAAGGAGACAAGCTCGAAAGCCAAGAGGGTAAGAAAAGAAACTAAGTGTCACCACAATTACCAAGTGATAGAGAAGCAGCAAGGTCGGGCAAACAATCGGGAAAAAGACAAGTCCCCTTGATGGCAAGAAGCCTGAAAATATCAAATCAAAGAGCAAGTCAAAACAAGCAACAAAATGAACAACAAAGAAGGAAGTACAAAGCGAAATCTAAGGCCGAAACTGATGCCCAAGGGGGCACCTGGCAGGGCGCCAAGACAGACAACACAAGTCGCCCAACACAAGGCACCCATGAGGGCGCCAGTTCCCTTCTCGCCAATCACCAAGTGCAAGGTGTAACGCCCTAAAAAAAATAATTGGCTAATTATTTAATTAATTATTGGGAATTAGGTTGTGGAAAAATATTAGAAATAATAAAATGGTATTTTATTAAATTATTAATATAGTGATTTATTTAAATGAAGGGAGTAGTATCCGGTAATTACGGAGCGGTAAGATTGGCCCAAGAGCCCAAGCCCATTGACTTAGGCTCCTAGGAGCATCTGGTGAGGGGTTAGTGAGGGTTGGCTTATTTCCGAATTGTGGGAGAAAGAAAGAAAAGAAAGGGTTGCGAAATAGAGAGAGGAGAAGAAAGAAAGAAATCGCAAAAGAGAGAAGAGAGAAGAGAGAAGAGAGAAAGAAAGTTTGCGAAGAGAGTGAGAAGAGAGAAGAGGTGCGATCGGCCAAGAGAGAAGAGGAGCAAGGAACTGTTGTTGTGGTTACTTCGGTGCTTTCGTAGAGGTCTCAACATCTTCGGAAAAACTAAGGTAAGGGTGGGTCTTACCTTATAATAGGGTTCATAATGGGATGCATGTGGGTTTAGGGCTTATATCGCTATCTTGTATGATTTTTGACGAAGTTGTAATGTACGATTGTTTGGATGATGAATTGATGCACACTAAGTGCTTGTTGAAAAGTACATGACTTGTTAGGCGTATGTGATGATTGAAAATGCATGTTAGGTACTCGTTAAAATGTGTGTTTGAATATGTGAGAATGAATTTGTGATGTTTGAAGTTATTGTTGATGATTGAACATATAAAAAAATTTGGAGAAAATTGAATTAGAAGGACCTTAGGCGCACAAGGGCGCCAATTCATGTTGCTATCTGTGTTGCGCCCAGATATGGCGCAGGTTGCCTCTGCGCCAGTTTTTGCTGTCTGTGTTGCGCCCAGAAGTGGCGCAGGTTGCCTCTGTGCCAGTTTTTGCTGTCAGTGTTGCTGTCTGTGTTGCGCCCAGATGTGGCGCAGGTTGCCTCTACGCCAGTTTTTGCTGTCTGTGTTGCTGTCTGTGTTGCGCCCAGATGTGGCGCAGGTTGCCTCTGCGCCAGTTTTTGCTGTCTGTGTTGCTTTCTGTGTTGCGCCCAGATGTGGCGCAGGTTGCCTCTGCGCCAATTTTTGCTGTCTGTGTTGCGCCCAGATGGGGCGCAGGTTGCCTCTGCGCCAGTTTTTGCTGTCTGTGTTGCTGTCTGTGTTGCGCCCAGATGTGGCGCAGGTTGCCTCTGCGCCAGTTTTTGCTGTCTGTGTTGCTGTCAGTGTTGCGCCCAAATGTGGCGCAGGTTGCCTCTCCGGCAACGACGCCAAAAAACCTGATAGGCCGCAAGTGCACGGTCTTGTCGCGTAATAAAAAGAGTTATCGATCCACAGGGAGAGCCTAGGTGATTACCAATTTAATTTTTCAAAGTTGATTAACTGAAAAGAAAGTGTTTTTAGAAAGAAGGAATGTTTTAGTAAAGTCTACTCACTCATGATCATTGTAGACAAAAGAGGAGAAAAGAAAATAAATGGCTTGGAAAATAAAGGGCAAGAAAATAAATGACATGGAAAATAAAGGGCAAGAAAATAAATGACTTGGAAAATAAAGGGCAAGAAAATAAATGACTTGGAAAATAAAGGGCAAGAAAATAAATGACTTGAAAAATAAAGGGCAAGAAAATAAATGACTTGGAAAATAAAGGGCAAGAAAACAAATGACTTGGAAAATAAATGGCAAGAAAACAAATGATTGGAAAATAAAGGGCAAGAAAATAAATGCCTCGAAAAATAAAGGGCAAGAAAATAAATGGCTTGAAAAATAAAGGGCAAGAAAATAAATGACTTGGAAAGTAAAGGGCAAGAAAATAAATGACTTGGAAAATAAAAGGCAAGAAAATAAATGACTTGGAAAATAAAGGGCAAGAAAATAAATGACTTGGAAAATAAAGGGGCAAGAAAGTAAATGACTTGGAAAATAAAGGGGCAAGAAAGTAAATGACTTGGAAAATAAAGGGGCAACAAAGTAAATGACTTGGAAAATAAAGGGGCAAGAAAGTAAATGTGCAAGAAAAACAAAAGACTTAGAAAATAAATTGCAAGAATTTAAATAGCAAGAAAGTAGAAGAAGATGAAGAACATGAAGAACATGAAGAACAATCTTTAGAGAATTTTTGAGATGAACTTTGTCACAAAATTCAAGTGTTTTACAAGTGAGGATCAAGGTCCTATTTATAGGAAAATATGAGGGGGGGGGGCAAAATAGTAAATTACAAGTTTTGGCAAAGATATGGTCATCAACAAGTGGGCAAGGCAAAGCCATCAACAAGTGGGCAAAAATATCCATCAACAAGTGGAGAAAGCAAAGCCATCAACAAGTTGACAAAGGGCTTAGGTTGAGGGCAAAATGGTCAAAAAGAAGAAAAAAATCAAGTTGGCAAAGGTGGCCATCAAAAAGTGGCCGTAGCCAAATTTTCCAGCATTTTGGCGCCCATGGCGCCCATGCCTGCGCCAGTTCCTGCGCCAGTTTCTGTGTTGCGTTTTTGGCGCCCATGGGTCCCTGTCTTGCGCCAGTTTCGCCAGTTTTGCTCCTGTGTTGCGCTTTTTGGCGCCCATGGGGGTGTCTAGTGCCTTAAAAATTGCTCCTCCTGAAATATTTCCTTTTTTCTTCATTTTAGCTCATATTTTCTCTTTTGCTTCAAAATAAAACCTGAAAATAAAAAGTAAACATTTGCAGTAAAATAGATCAAAAATATAATTAAAATACTAAAAAGACTTAATAAAATAACTATTAAAAAGACTCTAAAAATAGGCTTATCAAACTCCCCTATGCTTGAACCTTTGCTTGTCCTCAAGCAAAAACAGTGTAAATCTTTAGGCCAATTCTGAAGGAAAATTATTTTCATATCGAAACCTTAAGTGAACTGTGGGGCAATTCTAACACTTTGGTTTGAGGGCTACTATTTTGGGCTTCTTGTGGAATTGAGAGACAACTTTAAAGTATCAGTACTCTAGAGAGGATATCAATGTCATCATAGAACCGGTTCCCCATTTACTCCATTTACTAAGATCGGGTCTCAAAGGAGGGTCTTTATACGTTGGGTATTCAAGCATTTTTCTTTTCTTTTTGATTTTATATGCTAACCATTTATTTTGACATTTAAAATGCACTAACTTTTGCATTTTTGAATTGGTTTTGCATATATATATATGTATATTTTTTTTTCTTTGCTTGATACCCCAACTCAGACGTTTTTCTCCAGTAACCGCGCATCTAGTAAATGTCACCAAGAGAACCAGGTTACTAGTTTCTTTTCAGTCCCTCTAATTGTATTAATAACTGAAAACAGTCTCAATAGTGTGTGTGTGAAAAAGCCCTAGAAGTAGAAATCGAACCATGATACAATTTTGTTGTTCCCAACCAGTCCACCTAGATGATTGCTAATGAAAAATTGAAAAATTATTTTTGTCCAGAAAAGACTTATCTAAAACATGCTTAGGGTTCACAAAGTTTCGTGATGGAGGGAGCAGATACAACTCAAAGTACTAAAAGATAAAAACTCGACAAAGCAATAAAGACATTCCTAATAAAAGTAATAAAATACCCCCCCATGCTTGGACTAGGCATTGTCCTCAATGATTTTTCAAATAAAACAAAAGGGGTTGGGAGAGCTCACCTGGCTGTCTGGTTCTGGATACTCGGCCCTAGGGTATTTTATTTTTCAACAAATCGAAAAATACATTAAGCCGTGGGTTGCCTCCCACGCAGCGCTCTTTTAACGTCACTAGCTTGACGATCAAAATTTCAATTGGGATCTTGCAGAACTAAACTAGTTTCTTTCTCAATTGGGTCACCAATTAAATAATTTTTCAACCTTTGACCATTGACTTTAAACGATCCGGTTTTCTCGCTCCAGATCTCTACAGATCCAAAGGGGTAAACCTTACGGATTTCAAAAGGACCGGACCATCTTGACTTTAATTATCCCGAAAAAATTTTTAGCCTGGAATTAAACAATAACACCAGGTCACCCTCCTTGAATTCTCTACGAATGATACGCTTATCATGCCAATTTTTTGTTCTTTCTTTGTAAAGTTTGGCATTCTCATAAGCATCCATTCGATGTTCTTCCAATTCGTTTAGTTGGAGTTTTCTTTTTTCTCCGGCTAATTCCATGTTCAGGTTAAGGCGTTTAATTTCCCAGTAAGCTTTGTGCCCTAGTTCTACCGGAAGGTGGCAAGAATTCCCATAAATTAATTTGAAAGGAGTCATTCCTATGGGAGTCTTGTACGCAGTCCGATAAGCCCAGAGAGCATCATCGAGCTTTACCGACCAGTCATTTCTTGACGTCGAAACAGTTTTTTCTAAAATACTTTTAATTTCTCTGTTCGATACCTCAACCTGACCGCTTGTTTGAGGGTGATAAGGCGTTGCAATTTTGTGCCTTACTCCAAACTTTTGCAGTAACATTTTAAATTGTTTTGAGATGAAATGGGATCCTCCATCGCTTATGACAACACGAGGGACCCCGAATCTTGGAAAAATTACTTTTTTGAAAAGTTTTATGACTACCTTTGCATCGTTTGTAGGAGAAGCAATGGCTTCGATCCATTTTGACACATAGTCAACGGCTACTAGAATATATTGGTTTCCAAAAGAAGAAGGAAACGGTCCCATGAAATCGACACCCCAGACGTCGAAAATTTCAACCTCTAAGATATTATTTAAGGGCATTTCATTTCTTTTTGAAATATTTCCGGTGCGTTGACACTGGTCGCATTTAGAAATGAATTGATGCGTGTCTTTAAAAAGGGACGGCCAATAAAACCAGATTGTAGAATTTTCGTAGCAGATTTTGAAGAACTGCCATGGCCGCCATAGAAAGAAGAATGACAATGGTATAGAATGTTACTTACCTCTTCTTCCGGAATGCATCTTCTGAACACCCCATCTGCTCCCCTTTTAAAAAGCAGTGGCTCGTCCCAGTAATATTGTTTAAGATCATGGAAGAATTTCTTCTTCTGCTGATAATTTAAATCTGGGGGGAGTACTCCTGCTGTAAGGTAGTTTACAAAATCTGCATACCATGGTGCTTCAGATTTGACCAATGAGAAGAGTTGATCATCCAAAAATGTATTGTTAAGCGGCAACTCTTCTTCTTTTGTTCCTTGTAGACGGGACAAATGATCAGCCACAACATTTTCAACGCCTTTTTTATCCCTTATTTCAAGATCAAATTCTTGTAGGAGTAAAACCCATCGGATCAATCTCGGCTTGGCATCTTTTTTGTTTAACAAATATTTTATGGCCGAGTGATCAGTAAAAATGATGATTTTTGAACCTACCAGATATGATCGAAACTTATCAACGGCAAAAACTACCGCCAATAATTCTTTTTCAGTTGTGGCGTAATTCATTTGTGCCTCGTCTAAGGTCATGCTTGCATAGTATATGGCATGCAATTTTTTTTCTTTTCTTTGTCCCAGGACTGCCCCAACTGCATAGTCGCTTGCATCGCACATTATTTCGAACGGAAGATTCCAGTCTGGTGGTTGTATGATCGGGGCAGTAACTAAAGCCTTTTTCAACCTGTTAAAAGCTTCAAGACAAAGACCATTAAAAATAAATGTTGCATCCTTAAGGAGCAGACTTGTCATAGGTTTTGAAATTTTTGAGAAGTCTTTTATGAACCGGCGGTAGAAACCCGCATGGCCTAAAAAGCTTCTCACCTCTTTTACTGAGGTGGGAGGTAGCATTTTTTCAATCACCTCAATTTTTGCACGGTCTACCTCAATACCTCTATGAGAAATTAAGTGCCCTAGGACAATTCCTTCATTAACCATGAAATGACACTTTTCCCAGTTTAGAACCAGGTTTACCTTCTCACATCTCTCTAAGACTTTTTCCAGATTGGCTAAACAGTTTTCAAAATTTGAGCCATGGACGGAAAAATTATCCATAAACACTTCCATTATGTTTTCAACAATGTCTGAAAATATGGACATCATACACCTTTGAAAGGTAGCAGGAGCATTACATAGGCCAAAGGGCATCCTTCTATAGGCATAAGTGCCAAAGGGACATGTGAAAGTTGTTTTTTCTTGGTCGCTAGGGTGGATGGGAATTTGGAAAAATCCCGAATAACCATCCAAATAGCAGAAATGTGAGTGCTGTGCTAACCTTTCTAGCATTTGATCAATGAACGGGAGAGGGAAGTGATCTTTCCGGGTAGCTTTGTTAAGCTTTCTGTAATCGATACACATTCTCCATCCCGTAATTGTCCTTGTGGAAATGCATTCATCCTTTTCATTTTTAATAACTGTTAAGCCTCCCTTCTTAGGCACTACTTGAACAGGACTAACCCACTTACTATCGGAAATAGGATATATTATCCCAGCATCAAGGAGTTTTAAAACTTCCTTTTTAACAACCTCTTTCATGTTTGGGTTTAATCTTCTTTGATGCTCGATAGAAGGTTTATACTCCTCTTCCAGTAGTATTGTGTATGCAGATTGACGGATTTATTCCTTTAATGTCCTCAATAGTATACCCAATGGCTTTGGGATACTTTTTGAGAACATTAAGCAATTTTTCAGACTCATTTGTTTCAAATTTGCATTTACAATTACTGGAAAAGTAGAACCAGGGCCGAGAAACTCATATCTGAGAGATGCTGGTAAGGGTTTTAATTCTATTTTTGGTGCTTCTTTTGGGAGAGGTCGAGGTTTTTCCTCACCCAAAGTTTTAGTACCCAATTCTTGTGATGGTGGATTTTCATCCAAAAGTTTTATGTATAATTGGGTTTCCCCTGCCGCATTTGTATTTGTGTTGCCTAAAAGGCAATCTTCCAGACTATCTTGTGAAGATGATGCTAAAGAGCAGTCTCGCACACAATAGTCTACAATATCAATCCTGCAGCACGAGTCTTTTACAGATGGACTCTTCATGAAGTTTGAAACTTCAAACTCAACCTTTTCATCCCCCACATTAAAAACCAACTTGTCGTTTTCAACGTCAATTATTGCCCCTGCAGTAGCTAAAAGAGGCCTCCCTAGAAGAATAGGAATTTGGGAGTCTTCTTCAATTTCCATTACAACAAAGTCCACCGGTAGAAAAGTTTGCCCTACCTTGATAGGGATATCCTCTAAGATTCCAGTGGGGTATTTAACGAAACGATCTGCCAACTGTATTGTCATTTTTGTGGGTTTAAGTTCACCTATCCCTAGTCTATTGCAAAGAGAAAGAGGCATCAAACTTACACTGGCTCCTAGATCGCACATCGCTCTGTTTATAGTTTCACTTCCAATCACACAAGGTATGGAAAAACAACCTGGATCTTTGAGTTTTTGTGGCAGCTTGTTCTGGATAATTGCACTACATTCCTCTGTTAATGCAATCGTCTCATAGTCGTCTATTTTTCTTTTCTTGGATAAAATTTCTTTCAAAAATTTAGAATAAGACGGCATTTGAGACAATGCATCAGTGAAAGGAACGTTGATGTAAAGCTTTTTAAGCAAGTCGACAAACCTTTTGAATTGCTCGTCAAGTTTGTTTTTTGCAAATCTTTGGGGAAAAGGAATGCGTGGTTTGTATGGTGGTGGGGGGATGTGTGGTTCTTCTCTTTCTTTTTCTGGTTCTTTCCTTTTTTCTTTCTCTTCTTGCTCGCTTGGTAAATTATGTTTTTCACTCACAATTTTTTCTTGGTTTGCTCTTGGTTCCTCTAATTGTTTTCCGCTTCTAAGGGTGACGGCATTTATTTGGCCTTTTGGATTTTGTTCTGGTTGCCCAGGAAATACCCCTGAAGACTTAGAGGATGAAGCCACCTGTGTTGCCACTTGAGTTATTTGATTTTCAAGTATTTTATTATGAGTGGCAATAGAGTCGACTTTTGATACTAATTTGATAAGTGTGTCATTCAAATAACCAGTTTGATTTTTGAATTCTTCATTTTGTTTTGTTTGAGATGACACAAACTTTTCCATCAAAAATTCCAAGTTCGACTTTTGCGGGCTGTTTTGTGGGTTGTTAAAAACCCTTTGATTTTGAAAGACAGGAGGTGGTCTAGGTGCTGGATTGGGTGGAGGATTTTTATAAGAAAAATTTGGATGATTCCTCCACCCAGGATTATAAGTATTTGAAAATGGATCTTCCTTTTGAGCATAGTTAATATGCTCATTTCCAGTACTAGACGCCTCAAGCTGGCATTCAGCTCCAATATGGCCAACAACCCCACATAATTCACATGGTGGAGTAATAGGAGAAGAAGTTTGTGAGACGGCACTTACATTTAATTTTTCAAATTTTTGAAAAAGTGTGTCCACTTTTGAGGTAAGATGATCAACAACAGATATTTCATACTTACCTGGCTCTTTTGATGAGGCTGGTTTATTCGTTATGGCTCGCTCACTTGCCCATTGACAATGGTTTTGAGCCATATCTTCATCGAGTGCATAAGCTTCAGTAAAATTTTTGTTCATTAAAGCTCCACCTGCAGCTGCATCAACAGTCATTCTTGTTGCATATTGTAATCCATTATAAAAAGTGTGAACAACGAGCCATTTCTCTAGTCCATGATGGGGGCATAGCCTTAACATTTCTTTGAAACGTTCCCAAGCATCATAAAGAGATTCCCCGTCGTTTTGAGAAAATCGAGTAATTTGATTTCTCATTTGAGCTGTTTTACTCGGGGGAAAGAACTTAGCAAGAAAAGCTTGTTTTAACTGGCCCCAGCTGGTAATGGATTCCGAAGGCAAATAATGTAGCCATGCTCTTGCTGTATCCCTTAATGAAAAAGGGAAGAGTTTTAGTCTTATGGCATCTGGAGGTACCCCGTTTAATTTGAGAGTTCCACAGTATTCTAGAAAAATTGAAATATGAAGATTTGGGTCCTCCGTGGGAGAACCAGAAAATTGGTTTTGTTGAACCACTGAAAGCAGAGATGTTTTGAGTTCAAAATTATTTGCTTCCACATTCGGATGTACAATGGCAGCCGATGGCTCTGCTGAAGGTGTTGCGTACTCTTTGAGAGCTCGATTTTCATTAGCGGCCATTTGGTTATCGGGAATTTCTCTCCTCCTTCTATGTAAGAACCTTTCGATTTCGGGAATTTGTTGAACAGTTTCTCCGAAACTTCTGGTTCTTCGCATTCGAGGGACAAGAGAAGAAAAAGTAAAAATAAAGAAAATAAAAGTTCAGTCTAACCGATTTAGAAAAACTTAATTAATATCACTGCCTCCCCGGCAACGACGCCAAAAACCTGATAGGCCGCAAGTGCACGGTCTTGTCGCGTAATAAAAAGAGTTATCGATCCACAGGGAGAGCCTAGGTGATTACCAATTTAATTTTTCAAAGATGACTAACTGAAAAGAAAGTGTTTTTAGAAAGAAGGAATGTTTAAGTAAAGTCTACTCACTCATTATCATTGTAGACAAAAGAGGAGAAAAGAAAATAAATGGCTTGGAAAATAAAGGGCAAGAAAATAAATGACTTGGAAAATAAAGGGCAAAAAAATTAATGACTTGGAAAATAAAGGGCAAGAAAATAAATGACTTGAAAAATAAAGGGCAAGAAAATAAATGACTTGGAAAATAAAGGGCAAGAAAACAAATGACTTGGAAAATAAAAGGCAAGAAAATAAATGACTTGGAAAATAAAGGGCAAGAAAAAAATGACTTGGAAAATAAAGGGCAAGAAAAAAAATGGCTTGAAAAATAAAGGGCAAGAAAATAAATGACTTGGAAAGTAAAGGGCAAGAAAATAAATGACTTGGAAAATAAAAGGCAGGAAAATAAATGACTTGGAAAATAAAGGGTAAGAAAATAAATGACTTGGAAAATAAAGGGGCAAGAAAGTAAATGACTTGGAAAATAAAGGGGCAAGAAAGTAAATGACTTGGAAAATAAAGGGGCAAGAAAGTAAATGACTTGGAAAATAAAGGGGCAAGAAAGTAAATGTGCAAGAAAAATAAAAGACTTAGAAAATAAATTGCAAGAATTTAAATAGCAAGAAAGTAGAAGAAGATGAAGAACATGAAGAACAATCTTTAGAGAATTTTTGAGATGAACTTTGTCACAAAATTCAAGTGCTTTACAAGTGAGGATCAAGGTCCTATTTATAGGAAAATATGAGGGAGGGGCAAAATAGTAAATTATAAGTTTTGGCAAAGATATGGTCATCAACAAGTGGGCAAGGCAAAGCCATCAACAAGTGGGTAAAAATATCCATCAACAAGTGGAGAAAGCAAAGCCATCAACAAGTTGACAAAGGGCTTAGGCTGAGGGCAAAATGGTCAAAAAGAAGAAAAAAATCAAGTTGGCAAAGGTGGCCATCAAAAAGTGGCCGTAGCCAAATTTTCTAGCATTTTGGCGCCCCTGGCGCCCATGCCTGCGCCAGTTCCTGCGCCAGTTTCTGTGTTGCGTTTTTGGCGCCCATGGGTCCCTGTCTTGCGCCAGTTTCGCCAGTTTTGCTCCTGTGTTGCGTTTTTGGCGCCCATGGCGCCCACAGGGGTGTCTAGTGCCTTAAAATTTGCTCCTCCTCAAATATTTCCTTTTTTCTTCATTTTAGCTCATATTTTCTCTTTTGCTTCAAAATAAAACCTGAAAATAAAAAGTAAACATTTGCAATAAAATAGATCAAAAATATAATTAAAATACTAAAAAGACTTAATAAAATAACTATTAAAAAGACTCTAAAAATAGACTTATCAGGTGTTAGGACAGGTTCCAACTGCTCAGTTTCTAACTCAGGAGATTCAACAGCCTCATCAGATTCCATACACATCAGTTGGTGTTCAGGACCACGATGCTTTAGCTGATGGCCAGGGGTAAATTTCTCATCGCAATACCAACAAAGGCCCTTGGCACTTCTCTCTTCTAATTGAGCTCTGGAAAAGTGTCTGGTAGGCTTGGGAAGTGTAGCTTTCTGGTTAGGGGTGTTAGGGATCAGTGGCTGGTTGTGTTTGGTGGCTTGTGTTTGAGGTTTGGTGAATGGCTGTTTGTAGGTGGTTGGTGTTTGGGGCCTGGTTGCTTCGCAGAGTTTTGCCAGGTTTGCAGCCTGTGCAACACTGCTAGGGTTGAACATACGGACTTGAGCCTGTGTGGGTGGGTTAAGACCAGCTATAAAGATACTCAACAAATGTTCAGGGAGTACAGTGACCTGGGTTTGAGCCAATTCAAATTCGTCAATATAGGTTTGAACAGAGGAGGAGTGTTTTACCTGAATCAATTCGGCTAGAGGGTCTTCGTAGAGATCCCCGAAGCGTCGCTTCACGTCAGCGGAGTATTGTTGCCAAAGAGGGTATTGATCAAACCTTCCTCGCATGTAATTAAGGTGCCATTGAAGAGCTAGCCCTTCGAGATGCATGGATCCTAAGCGTACACGGGATTCAGGGGGTGTCTCATCGAGCAAGACGAACTGGTCACACTTGTAGAGCCAATCCTTGACTATCTTTCCGTCAAATCGGGGAAAATCTACCTTCGAAATGCGGGTGAGGTAGTTGCGCGTGGGTGGTTGGTCGTTGCGCGCCGGCGTGCCATCCGGTGTTCCCCCTGGTGGCGGAGTGGCGTTACTCTCCTGAGCTGGCCTTTGGCTGAGGATCAGGTTACGGAGTTCCTCCATGCGCGTTTCCAGTGGCTCCTGAAGAAGGTCCATGCGAGCTTGAGATTCAGCTCGTGTGTCGTCAATCTTGCGGTCGAGCTCTGCGACGGATTGGCTGCGGGTGGTCATGACTCGAAGATCACAAGCAACAGGATCGTTGTTTTGATACCAATTGTGACAGTTTGGATTGATGGGGAGGGAGCTCCGAAGCAATCCTAGCTCACTCTAGAGGCTCTAATGGCAGAATAGGGCCTGGAGCAGTGAACTGATTCTGCTAATGTATAATAACAGAATTGATATTGAGAGAGAAGATTTTGAGAGATAGATTGAGTAATAATTGGTACTCTCTTCATTGATTTCAGTGCTGACTATAAAGTACAATCAAGGGGAATATTCCCATGTAGTACAATGTAGTACAAATTGAAAAGAAATAAGTAGTACAGCTATTACAACTCATAAGCAGTAAAATTTACTCTCAATGGTAAATAGTAATTAACTCAAACTAGTGATTAAGTCTATCACAACCACCTCGAAAACCACCAGCAAACCCTCTCACGCTATCTGACCAACAACCACCGTCGATATAGAACAGCATGTTTTTCCCTTAGATCTGATGATTTTTGTTGCTTTTCTGTTCAGGTTATTAACGATCGTGAGACTGAACGATCAAGAGGTAGCGGTGGAGGCGGCGGTGGGGGTTATGGAGGTGGTCGTCGTGAAGGTGGATACATCACTATAAACGAACAGTAATTTGATCTATTATTCGTTTGCATTTCTTCCGTTTTGATAAATCCGCGTTATAGATCTACCATTCGTATGATTTTCTTATTTCATTTTTAGGGTTTTCGTTGCCTATTTACTATTTTCTCTACTTCCCTTTGGGTTTCCTTCTTATCTATTTTCCAGATTAACAACATTTTTGGGTTTTTTTCGAAATTCTTCCACTAAACCTAATTTGGGGTTTTTACGAATTTGAGTTATGGAAATTTGAGTTATGGAGTTTTTACGATTTTCAGTTATGAGTTAGTGTGATTAGGGATTTTAGGGATGATGACTTATTGTGTAGTGTTTTCTTTTTTCTTTGCAAAGGTTCTGTTAGTGGCAAAGGTTTTGTTATTTACAAGGGACATCTCTCAAGCATAGATTCATCTGGAACATCAGTAAGTATCAAACTACTGTTCTGCTTCATCAGATCTTTTGATTGTGTAAAAGCTAATGATTCTCAAATAATTGTTGCTGTAAAGCTAATGAGATTGACTTGGGTTAGTGGAGACAAGGTACCTTAGCAAGTCCAATATGGAGATGGGAAAACAGCTACTTCAGCAGTCACTACTTTTTCACAAGATGATATGCGCAGTGAGTAGTAGTTTTACTTTTCCCTCCTCATAACATAAGTATTTGTTTCATAAAGAAATTGGTCATTGTCGGCTATAATACTTGTTCTAGGGTAGATTCTGTCTGTGTTTCTTTTTGATCTTGTTAATATAAATTAGCCTTTTAAATTTTCAACTTTTAAATTGACAAGTTCAGCACTGCCAAGTTCTGCCAAGGATTTTGGATGGCATGACCCAGGATTCATTCGTTCAGCAGTTATGACAGGACTTAAACCTTCAAGTACTATAGATATGGAAGGTCTGAACTTCATGGAATAAATTGAGGATATATTTTGAGAAACAACCTTGTCTGCCATGTTAGATGCATGCATTAGTAATGGTAACTAGTTCAAAAATAATAATTTTGTACCCTTTAGATAAATCTCAGTACCTTTAGATAAATCTCGAAAATAACTTGGCAGGTAGGATACTTAATGAATAGTGAGGCTGAATTGCATGAATTTGTATTAGTGCACAAATTATTGCAAGAAATTGTGATTGTGGTTATGAAATAAGTTGATTTACCTTATGCCAATGGTGCAGTAATTCGGCTGGTTGGAGTGAACAAATCAAGTTCTCAACTCCACCTGTTGGAGGAGTAGATGAACTCAAATTCATTGCATATGGTGATATGGGAAAAACTCCTCTTGATGCTTCAAAAGAACATTACATTCAGGTAAACTCCTACTTCAGATATTCTAACATTTATTAGAATTCAAATACAAAATATATATTGTAAACTCTATCAGTTATCAAAGTTGAACATCTTGATCTTGTTTTTCAAACAGCCAGGAGCTCTATCAGTTATCAAAGCTATAGCCAATGATGTAAACTCCAACAATGTAAACTCTGTCTTTCACATTGGAGATATAAGTATGCAACAGGTTTTCTAGCAGAATGGGATTTCTTCCTTAACCTTATCAAACCAGTAGCCTCCAAACTTTCATACATGACAGCAGTTGGGAACCATGAGAGGGTATTGCATCTACATTACTTAATGTACTGTTAAAATTTAATGCACATATTACTTTATATAATGATATTTTAATATGAAAATAACAAAATAGGGTGTCATGAAATATCATTTCTGAACTTATTGTTTATATATTCAGGGATTATGTAGATTCTGGTTTAGTTTATGGTACTCCTGATTCTGGTGGTGAATGTGGAGTACCTTATGAAACATACTTTCCAATGCCAACTTCAGCAAAGGACAAGCCTTGGTATTCTATTGAACAAGGAAGTGTTCATTTCACAATAATATCAACGGAGCATGACTGGTCAGAAAATTCTGAACAGGTAAAACAAATAAATCATTAGTTTGTTTCATATACTTCTAGTATAGTTAAATAATACACTATATATATAAAATTTCTATTTCAGTATGAATGGATGCAAAATGACATGGCATCAGTTAATAGACAACATACTCCTTGGCTAGTCTTCCTAGGGTAACTGAGCTGTGCATATTTTTACACCATGTGCTTTCTCAAATCTCAACTTCACAGCATTATTGGATCTATCTATTAACCAAAAATTTGTTACATACATACAGACATAGACCTATGTACACTTCCAACCCTGGATTGTTGAATACTGATCACAAGTTTATTGAAGCAGTGGAGCCATTGCTGTTTAAGAATAAGGCAAGAACATTAAGCTCCTTATAGAACATGATTATGTTATAGTTTCTTGTATTAACACTTGACTTGTTTCTTTTTATTTATTTTCATTTGATGTACACACACACACACACACACATACACACACACACACACACAGATATATATATATATATATATATATATATATATATGTGTGTGTATGTATGTATGTATGTATGTATGTATGTATGTATGTATGTATGTATGTATGTATGTATGTATGTATGTATGTATGTATATAATCCTCTTGAATCATCAATTTTCCATATTAGATGCATAAAATATCTATGATTTCATATTGCATTTCCAAACCATACCTAACTACTTCTGCATATTGTGAATGAGTCTGCAGATTGCTTTCTGCAAATAATTTTACAGGGACAATACCAGAAGGATTAGGCAATCTGAAGAATATCACTCAATTGTAAGTGATATGATATGATAAAAAATTTCTCCTCAGTTTTCATTTTATGTATTTTTTAAATTCTGAAATCACTTTGCATTTTCTGCAGTAGGATAGACGGGAGCAGTATATCTGGGAAGATCCCTAGTTTCATTGTGAACTGGACCAAACTTGAAGGATTGTGAGTCTAGCTTATAGTTCATCCATGAGCTTTTACTTGTTGAAGAATAAAGTAATGATATATAATCCTTAACAGTGACATTTTTGGCTTATGGAATTCCCCAAAACAATGTGAAAAGAACATTTCTTCTGTTGAAGGTAAAAACTAAGAGTGGTAGTTTTCTTAGTCCATTTAAGGATTAAACTCTTGGGGGTCATACAGTCAGTGCAGAGACAATAAGCTTTTGCTGGTTTTGCTGACTTTCTGAATGTCCTGTTCTTTACAGGCTGCATATAATATTGGGTGTCATACAGTCAGTGCAGACACAATACAAAACACTATACTCGGGTGTCGGATGTCTTGTCCTGGACAGGTAAATAAAGAAGAAACAAATGAGTACATTTAGAATGAATATGTTACTCTTATATGTTACTCGTCCTGTATTATTTTTCCTCTTAATTTCTTATTCTAATCTTATATATGCTACTCTAAGTTTAGGATATATTTCTCCCTTCTGCTTTTGTTACTTGCATCACATAATACAAAAAGATAGGAGCTAAAGCAAACATCAATCATATAAGTGAATTTGTTGATTTTTCTGTTAACTAAGTGGTTAATTTTTGTGTTCATTATCCATGTAGTAGCTATTTGGTCACACTTATGGGTTTGGTAATTCCTTGGAGTTTCACATTGGCAATAGTAGATGGATACTCTGTACTGGTAAAATGCCCCATTCGTCAACCAAGAATACTGCTGATTATAGTTGTTGGGGAATGGGTATGTAATTCTGATCTAAGTGCTAATTTGCTATCAGTTTATTAGATAGGTACAGGGAACCATTTGTTAGTAACTCCATTTTATTTTCTGCAGGTATTATCAACACTTACACTAGCAGCAGCTTCCTCAACAGCTAGTGCTGTAGATCTCCTGCTTAATTCTCCAGGATCATTTTGCCCTATAAAGCTCTGCTGCAGGTATCAGATAGAAGTTGCATGTTTTGATTGGAAACAAGTTGCTAATGTCTTTTATTCTTAAATCTGACTTTGTTTTGTGTAAATAACTTTGATGTAACTCTGTATATCACAGTGATCCTGATGACAGATTTGCTCCCAAACCTGTTTTAGCAAGGTTTGTAACTTGTTATTTCATTTTTAAATGCTACAGAGTTCGCGACATTATGTCGTGGCATTATTAAATGATTATTTGTTAGAATTGAAAATATTGTGAATAACAACTACATTAATGAACAATTGGAATGAGTCTGAAGTTTGACTGGTAAACTACATTGCAGAATATATACGAACAAGGAGGAAGGACATTCTGGATACACAATACTGGCCCAATTGGGTGCCTGCCAGTGAACCTATTTTATAAGCACAATGTACCAGCTGGCTATTTTGACAAGTATGGATGTGTCAATGATCAAAATGTGATGGCTGTTGAATTCAATAAGCAGCTTAAGGACAGAGTTGTCAAGCTCAGGACAGAACTCCCAGAGACTGCAATTACTTATGTGGATGCCTATGCTGCAAAATATGGACTAATCAGCAATACCAACAAAGAAGGTAACATACATGTTCATTATTGACATCATGAATCAGTCAAAGAAGCACTTTGTACCTTTACTCTTTTATTCTCATGTCATGTCTATAAACTATTCTTCTTATTCTTATTTTCAGGATTTGTGGATCCAATGAAGATATGTTGTGGGTATCATGTGAATGACACACATATATGGTGTGGGAACTTAGGAAGTGCAAATGGGAAAGATGTGTTTTGTAGACATGACATTGAAGGCGTGTATTGAAGCCCTGCATTTTTAACATGAGTTGTGTGTCTGATTATTTTTTTTTATTTGCTTTTGTTTGATTCTGCTTGGCTGAACATTTTTGTTTTTAATGGAAAAATGTTCAAATGTGGATTCCATTAAAACTTGTAGTGCTTGTCTTCAACATGTAAATGTGTAACTTGTAACTTGACTAATTAATATTATATTAGCGAGACTTTAACAACAATCAGATTCTATTGCAGTGGTGGAGTCTTGTCCTCTTCAGCCACCATCCGTGTGTTCGATTCTTGGCTCCAACATTTCAGATTGACTGGTGTAACACCCCAAAAATGATTAGATATTTATTTAGTCATTTGTTTAATTAATTAATTAATTAATGGATTTAATTAATTTGGGAATAAGTGTGGAAAATAATAATTAGGTGTTTCATGTTAATTAGGAGGTGGCGCCCAATAATTAGGTGAGTGGTTACTGGAGGCCCGTGATCCAAGTGATCCATGGGTTAGGCGCATTTGATGAGGGTTAGGGGTTTGGCTTGCTCATTAGCGCAAAACCCTAAGAAAAAGAAAGAAAGAATTAGCGAATAGAGAGAAGAGAAAGAGAGGGGGTTTCGGCCATATCAAGAGAGGAAAGAAGAGGGAGTTTTGCAAATTCAAGGAGGAGGGGAAGGCGCCATAGTTACTGAATTTTGTTGGTGTCTTGATCTAGAAGCTTTGAGTGTTCATCAAATTTAAGGTAAGAGTGGGATTCTTCTCTATAATTGGGTGAATAATGGGGCATATGTAGGAATTGGCACTATGTTGCCACTTAGGTGATTTTCATGATAATGAGTATGGTGATCTCGAATTTTTACATGTATTCCATGGTGATTTTGATATGTGATTAGAAATTCCCATGTTGATTTCGTATGAATGATGTTTTTATTTTGCTAAGATGAATTGCATGCCATGTGTTTGAGTATGTGATCTATTGATGTTTGTTTGGTGAAAAGTGATGACCATAATGATAATTAAAACATATATTGATGATTGAAGGTTTGGTGGATTGAATTTGGTGTTTTGATTAGCAAAATCATGATTTTGGGGGTCCCTAGGCGCCTTGGGCGCCATAATTCATGTTGCTGTTTTTCTGTGTCTAAGTCATGGGCGCCAGGCGCCCTGCCACTGTCTCTGCGCCAGTTTTTTTGTGTGCAGAATTGGGCGCCCGGTGCATGGGCGCCATGCTCCTAGGAGATGTAGAGCTCCAATGTTGCTGAAACTTGTTCCCCTTAATCCTCTGTGTATGCCTAGCTTGTCCATATATCCAATTCTGTGTTTCAAGTGGTCTGGAAGTGGCGCCCTAGGCGCCCTTGTGCTGAGTTTTCGGTGTGCAGGAAACGGATCCCTGCTCATGGGCGCCATGTGTGTGCCTTGGTTCTGTGACTGATGAAGGCGCCCTTCGCCTGGGTGCCGTGCCTTGAGTTAATGAGATGATCCAATGTGGCTCCACGTGATTCCTGTGTGTGATGCCTGAGGAGTCTTGGCGCCCTGCTCCTGGGCGCCAGTTTTTGGTTGTGCCTGTTCTGTCTCTGTGTTGCTGTGTGTTGGGTGCCTGGATCCCCTGTGGGCGCCAGATTCTGATTTTTGTTGCGTTTTTCCCAATTTTGTTTTGATCGTATCTTTTAACTCGGGTGTCCGTTTTGAACGTTTCAAAAAGCGTCGTGAAGCTTATTCAGGTGCCCACCTGGATATTTTAATTTCTGGGCAGTATGAACTATTTTTCTGACATTGGTCTCAGGCGTCGTTTCTGGTGTCATTTCGGCGTTCCGGTGTCTCAAGAGTTTTTAGAAAATTGTTATTTTGGAAATGGTCGTTGTCTTCAATATTTTGGAAAATGTCAGTTGTCCCGGTGTTGGAAAATCTTCGGTGTCTTGGTGAATTTTCGGTGTGACTGGTGAAAAGTCCGCCACTTGGTGAAAAATATGACATGGTGAAAATGTCTATTTTATTTGGGGATATCTTATTGGTGATGGGTCGTTGGCCCCTTTGGTGATTTTTTTGGTGTGTCATTATTATGACTATCTTTGGTGTTTGTCTGGGGTGCATTCATGGTTTCGCATAACTCATATGCATTTATTTGGTGGAGACTTCGGTCTTATTGGTGAGCAGAAGATTTCGGTCTTATTGGTGAGCAGAAGAGTTCGGTCTTATTGGTGATGTGCCCTCAAGGCAAATTATTGGTGATGATGGATCCACATGCATTATGCCCATTGGTGGGGCTGCATTCATGCATCTCATGATATTGACTGTTTTACCCTTGATGTGGATATTGACTGTTTTACCTTTGAAGTGGATATTGACTGTTTTACCCTTGATGTTGATATTGACTGTTTTACCCTTGCTGTGGATATTGACTGTTTTACCCTTGGTGTTGTAGTTGTAACTGGATGAGTGTAACGAAGTGGTAGATATAGCTGTTAAATTCTAATATATTCCTTATTATTTACGCTATTATGTTGAAGATATCTCACTCTCTTCTGTTTGAATGTTACTCCTACGTTGGGTAACGTGCAGGTGATTCCGAGTGAAGGCCTAGGTACCTTCACTAGTGTCGAGTCGGTGTCTGCTTTCTGATACGTAACACTCAGGGGGCGCTAGTTGATTAGTCTTCATTATTTTTATGTTGCTAAGACTTTACCACGGTTGTTTTGGTTAACTGATGTCGAACCTTTCTTTATGTTTTTCCGCTGCATGGTGAATTATTTCTATATATTCGATTTGATGTTTTATTTTACGAGGCATGTGTGACAACCCCTTTTTGGGATGTGTTAAAGAAATTTTTAAACTCTGATTTACTATTTACCGTTATATTTACTGGGTAGAAAGGGGGTGTTACAACTGGGTTCTGTTATTGTAATTTTAGCATTGGAGATATAGAAGTTGGATGATCATGAAAATACTATAAGGCTAATCAGATTGGATGAAAGTTGCTTTATTTTGTTCCATTGCTTATTTTTTACCCCTATATTTTCTAAGAACACAACTAATTTTTTTGGTTGACACACATGCAGGTTTAGGCCGCGAATTCCCTTTGCTTGTTTAAGCACTGCTAAACAAACTACCAAAAGCATAGATTTGTTTTTGTTTCTTTAATGTTGATATTTTTGTTACTTACATATTGTGAAAATAAATATTTGTTTTCATGATTACTTTCCTATTCTGTTTCACAAGTGTGTACTGACTGTTTCTGTGTATTGGTGTATATCTTCGTAGGAGGTTTCAGGGTAATTCTTTTGAAGGTCCAATACCGTCATCGTTTTCCAATTTGACTTCCTTGACAGAGTTGTGAGTGCTTTCACTAGTTTCTTGTATGGCTGCTTTTGATCCATAAAAGCTAATATATCATCTGTGATATAAATGTAGGAGAATAAGTGGTATTTCTAACGGAAGCTCCTCACTGGATGTAGTACGGAATATGAAGTCTTTGACTATCTTGTAAGGATGCAACTATGCTAATAATTATGCCTAACAGTCTCCCAAGTAGATGTAAATATTTACTTGTACTTTTTCCTTTGTTCTGATTTTCTGAATTTAATCCAAGTATTTGTTTATGATTGTCACAGAGAACTGAGGAATAACAATATTACTGGTTCAATTCAATCTGCAATTGGAGGATTTCAAAATTTCACCCTGTTGTGAGTATCACCTGTTTGTGTTTCACTTTAGATGCACATGCACCCATTACTTAGGTTTCAATTGTTTCACTTCAGAAAACATTCTGTAGATATTCCAGAGCCTGTCTCCGACTCGATTGCTTTCTTGTTATATATGGGTTTTCATAAAATTTAGGTATCAATGTTTTCAAAATTAATTAATGAACCCGTAAAAAACTGAATAATTTTTTTAAGCCAAGCCATCTTTGATTAGAGCTCAACATATTCATTACTGCCAAAGAGTTTTTGTTCAGTTCGCACCATCAAGCAATAAAAAGTATAAGTTTCCAATTTTTTTTGTTTATCTTTTTTCAGTTTAGATATTTTCATTGTTACATGATATCAATATCCAACTTTTCAGCTTGTTTGTCATGTATTGTCATCAAGTTATTTTGTTGTGTTCTACCCCAAAGTAAGATGATATATATTTATGCTGGTGCTTGCAGGGATTTAAGCTTCAATAACATCTCAGGACAAATTCCTGGATCCATATTCAATTTGAGTTCGGTCTCTACCTTGTAATATTGCACTTCCAAATGATTTTGACTCAGCGGTGCTTAAAGTATCAATATTTGCCACTGGTTGTATCTAGCTATACAAATTGATTTCATTAATTACTTTAGATTTGGCAAGATCATTAGGTACTGTATTATAATTTGATATTGTTGTAAGATTGTGTTGATATAAGATTATAAATGAAAAAAAGTGTGTTAATGTTTGATTGTTTTCTGCCTTTCTTTATTCTAAGTTTCATTTGTTTGAATTTTTTAAAAAAAAAAGTAATTTAGATTAGCTGGTTAGTTTTAAAGTCAGGCGAAACTAAAGCCTGACTTTAAATCATAGTTACGAAGTCAGGCAATAACAAAATGCTTGACTTTAAATCATACTTACGAAGTTAGGCGAGAATAAATGCTTGACTTTAAATCAGACTTACGAAGTCAGGCGATAATAAATGCTTGACTTTAAAACTGACTTACGAAGTCAGGCGAAATAAATGTTTGACTTTAAAACTGACTTATGAAGTCAAGCGAAATAAATCCTTGACTTTAAATCAGACTTACGAAGTCAGCCTATCGCTTGACTTTAAAACTCCTGACATACAAAGTCGACTTAATAAAAGTCAAGCGGCTGCCTGACTTTAAATCCCCTTTTCGCTTGACTTTAAATCCCTTTCTTGCACTAGTGAAACTGGACACCAACATAAATTTTTGAAAGGGTCCAGGTCCAGCAATACGCGGAGCACTTCCACACGCTCCACTAGTAGGATGGGAGTGGCAGCGAGAGCGCCTCCGAGGACCTCGGCGGCCTCCGGGGACAAGTTAGGAGCAAAGTTGGGAAAATAGAGTTGAGCCCAAAGCCGCAGAAACCAGATGGGACCCTCGGCCTTCGAATAAAAGCCTTTGGCCTTGACCTGCATAACAAAGCTATCCAGGCTTTTATAGAGAAGGGCTAGGAAGAAAGGGCCCCAGGCGTATTTCTGGCCAGTTTGCAGCAACTGGGCGAAAACAGAGAGTTCCTTAACTACACCGAAAGACTTGGTGTTGAAAAAGAATTTATTGAAGGAATACACCAGGAATGGATGGTGCTCTCCATCGGTAACAGCACCCGCAGACTTGGTGTTCTTGGACAGGAGGTTGGAAAAGGTGGAAGCAAAGAAGAAAGGGGGGTCTTCACCCATAAAGTCAGGATTGATGTGAACATCAATGCCACCCGCAGGAAGCCCCAAGATGGCAGCCACATCTAGTAGAGTGGGGGTGAGAATGCCCCAGGGGAAGACAAAAGCGTTGATGGTGGTCAACCAAAAGGACATCAATGGAAATAAGAGGTTAGCAGCGTGTGAGACCTCCTGGGTTGACACCATGATCATATCATAGATTCCCCACTCCTTCCAGGAAGCACCTTTGTACGTAACCAAACGGTTTACCTAGGCGTTGTACTCAGCATTGCTCTTCGTCCATCCTTTGAGGGCGAAGAACTTCGCCTCGGTGTTGTACCAGGCGAACTTAAGAGGAAGGTCGCAATAGCCGAACCTCTGTTGGACACGCGTGAGGCCATGGTCGGCGTTAGTGACGTGAGGCCTTAGAACAGAGAGGGGACCAATGGTGGTAATGATGGAGGGAATAGTGCTTTGAGAAGACGAAACCATTGTTGGTCGAAAGAGAGAATTGCAAGGAAGATGAAGGAGTGCTATTTGGTGAATGTTGCGCCCCGAAAAATCCGGTTAAGGATTCCTCAGTTTGACAACGTGAAAAATTTTGAAGCCGCCACCAATATTTATTTTTAAAGACTAAAACATTGGAAAAAGTCTTTTGAAAAAGGCGGATGGTCTTTCGAAAACACAGAGATGTAGGTTCGGGGGTCGGTTAGGTACGGAGAAGGTATTAGCACCCCGCACCTCCTTTCTACCGAAAGGGAACCATTAACTTTGATGTGTGGCTTAGAAAAAGTTGACTTGAAATGACTTTTGTTCTACTTCCTTTCTTTTTATTTCGTTTGAGAAACGGTTTTATTGAGAAGGAAAAATATTTTTGGTATCTTTGAAAAGCGGAACAAAACAAAGATTTTTGAAAGGGGTGCTTGACGGGTTACAACCCGCTCCTACGTACCCTCTCTGGAAGAGGGATCAAAGCTACGTAGTTCTAGTTTTTCGGTTTTGAAAATGTTTTTGTGTTTTATCTTATTTAATTTTTTTGAGTTTTGTGAAATAGGACTCAAGTGTTCACAAATACCAAACAAGCAACGGCTTCGAGTGGCGTTCATTACTAACTCGGAAGAAAAGAGTCGAAACCGGTAATCAAACAAGCAAAGGCTTCGAGTGACTACAAGTAACGACGTTTTATTATCTTTTTTTGAAATCATTTTTGAAAAAGGTGAGCATTGGTGATAATTACGTTGTTTTTGAAATTGAAATTTATTTATTTTTAATTAAGGTGTGGGAGCTTTCATGATAGCCAAACAAGCAAAGGCTTCGAGTGACTACCACTAATAACTCCTCATTAGCGATCAAACAAGCAAAGGCTTCGAGTGATGACTAATGATTTATTTAAGAAAAAAAAATGCCTTAGGGTTTTTGTTTGGAAAACATTTGACTCTTGATTTGAAACAAGTTGAGAAAAAGAATTTGATTTGGAAAAGGGGTTTTGGAAAATAAGTAGGACATTTCAATCAACATACCAATCCCTAGCCAATATACAAATCATTTAATTACAATTCATGCAAGCATTACAAATCTAAGAGACAAGCAATATGCATAAATATGTAATAGTCAAAACTAATTACAAATCGCCATAAGAAATGGTCACACAAAGGTGAAACATTAATCAATTGCAAAAGGGTAATTCATTGAATCATTTAAAGATCAACAATAAAAACACAAGAATTAAGTTCCTTTTGGTAATCTTTGACATTTATTAACAATGCACAAAGGCATAAATGTCTAGTCATTTTACCAAATTTTAATGCTAAGATATGTGCAAGAGTTGAATCCCTTTTAAGTAATCCTCAACATTGAGAATAGTGCTTGTAAACACATGTTGATTCCTCTTACCAATCATCAACAAATTAATGATCTAAATAAGCAACACGTTTGCAAAGCTCAAAATGACCGAAATAAATTGTTCACAAGTTATCTTAAACCATTAGCAAGCAAAGAGTCCTAAATTCACACCTTGTTCATTTGAAGACTTAAAGAGAGTTGAATCACTTGAAGTAATCCTCATCACTTAAAGAATAGTGCCTAAAGCACAAGTGAGAGTCATCTTACACATCATCAACATTTGAAACAAATATGGTAAACCAAATTTACAAGGACAAATAACATTATAACTCAAAGGTGGTTGAACCCTCTTGAACAATCCTCATCACTTAACAAATAGTGCTCAAAGCACGAGTGAGAGTCATTTTGTCAATCATCAACAAAACTTGCAAGCAAACTTCATTAAAACAACTTGAGAAAACATTTTAAGCACAAAGGCAAGCCAAATAACCAAAAGGCAACAAAAACCCTATTTATTTTAGCAACTTGCGAAACATACATATGGATGTAACATTATTTTTACAAGTTTTAACATGATTCCAAGCATAATAACACAACAATCAAACATCAATGGCTAGATCAAGTATTATTAGGCAAGGATGAACAAGGAAATTATATTACACATGCATTCTACATAACTTGCGAACCAAAATAGCAATAGATTCACAATTTTATTTCACCAAATGCAAAAACATCACAAGAACAATACATAATCAACACATAGTCACAAGAACAATTTATTAGGTGGGTGAGATGCCAACTCTCACCCACAACAGCCCCTAATCTACATTTAGATGATGTTATGAGATGCAAATATAAGTTGAAAAGGGATTTTGATGCAAGAAAGTGGATGAAAATGCAAAGGGTTTTAGGTTATACCTTAGTTCCAAGCTAAACAAGAGTAGAAATGAAGATCAAGAGTAACAAATCACCAACACTCTTCAAAAATCACCAACAACCAACACGCAACCTTGAAGGATCAGCCCCTTTGATGATGTAAATGTGGAATCAAAGATGAAAGGAGGAGGATATATGAATATGGAGTGAGTTTGAGGTGAGTTAATGGATGGAAGTTAAAAATAAATGGAGGAGAAGGGGTGAGGGGGCTACGGCCTTGGGAGAAGGGAGGAGTGCTAGGGTTTTTGAATGGAGAGTGAGGCCAAGAGGATGTGTGGGCTGATCATATGGAGGTATATATAGTGCTCACTTATCATTAAGGGCTTCTAGGTCATTTTGATTTCCATTGTGCTCTAGGATTGCATCTAAATTTTGAAACAAGGGCCAAGATCAAATGTCACATGGATTAGGGGAAATTAGAAAGCACAAAGTGAGGAGAGAGAGGGCTGAAGGGCGCAGCTTAAGGAGGTGAGTGAAGGATAAGTTCAATTACAAAATTGTATTTTTCTATGAAGCTTATTACAAGAGTGCCATTTTAATTCAAATGAAGGGTGAGGATTGCATTTAGCACTTGAATGGAAGGCCATGATTTAAACACAATTTGCAACCAATAAAATAAATCAAAATGGGGGAAAAGGGGGCTGGAATTCGCAGCCAAGGAGAGAGAGTGAGTGGAATTGCAACTTGTACTATTGTACTACACTTGACCTTTCAAAATTCAAAGGGATATTCCTTATTCCCTTCTAGATAATTCTTCTAAATTCTTGCCATTTTGGGCCATATCCCAAGATTCAATGATTGGGCTCTGAATTTTATGATCTCACCAATCCCAAAATTGATTCATTGACCCTACTTCAAAGGAAATGACCATTTTGCCCTTTTGTTCAAAAAACCGAATTTCATGCCAAAAATACTCCTATGATGCATAAAAAATGCACAACTCCACTCACTTGGACTCACATAAATTCCTCAAGAGATGCATAATGGTTTTTACCGAGAAATTATTTATTTTAGTGAAATGACCAAAATGCCCTTTTGGTCCCAAAAACCCTGATTTTGCTCTAAACTTCATTTCCACTCTAACAATGATCCTGAGACCCTTTGGATGACTCTAAAACTCTAGAAATGCATGCATGATGAGAAAATAAGTCTTTTTGGCGAAATTACCAAAATACCCTTTGAACTAAGAAAAACCCTAGAAACCCTAAAAATGCTCTAAAGTGCTCTAAAATGCCATGCTATGCTTTTCTAACCCTAAAATGCATTCTGAAACTTCTAAGATGCAAGCATGATGCTCTTCCTAACCTCTAGGATGAATGCTAAGACATGGTTTATTTATTTTTGGTTGAAAATTAGGGTTTTGCCCTAAGCCGGACAAAATTGGGGTATGACAGCTGCCCCTCTTTATTTGGATTTTGACAAGAAATATGAATTGCGCAGGACATATTTCGAGGCAAAATAGAAATAAAGAATTCAGAAATTATACCGATTTTGTCTGCTTAGGGAGACCCGAATTTTCCTCTTTTCTTTTTCTATTTTTTTTTGAATAGATGGGCTTGAGAACAAACGGGGAACGGTTAACACTTGGTGTATTAACCGAGAGAAAGAAAATGATGGACCACTCGGGATCTGAAGGAGCACTAAGGCTCTGAAGGACCACTTAGGGTCTGAAGGAGCACTAAGGCTCTGAAGGACCACTCAGGGTCTGAAGGAGCACTAAGGCTCTGAAGGACCACTCAGGGTCTGGAAGGCTGCCTAGGCCTTAATTGAAGGACCATCGTGGTCTGAAGGAGCGCTACTAGCTATGGTACTAGTAAAACGGTCTGAGGGGGCCTTTCGAGCGGCCATGGGGGGTCAAGATCAGCTCCGGAATTGATATGTTGACCATGAAGGACGTCCGCTGTGTCTTAGGCTGACACAACTAGTCTAAAGGACCACTGGGGGTCTGAAGGACTTACCCGCAGCTCGAATACGAGGTGAAGTCTGCTTTTGAAGGGACACTTGGGTCCTGAAGGGATTCACGAATCCTGTTGGTTGATTGATTGAAATGACCAATGCTGCCGCACTGGATTGAGGTACCTGCATACGTCAGTTGATGCAAGGAATAGTGCATGGAGTATGAGTGCATGTTATGCAAAGGCATGTTATGCAGATGCATGAAATGCTATGATTTTGGTGTAATGATGAATGTGATGAAATGCTATTCCTGATTCTTCATCTCTTTGATTTTCTCTGGTCAGCTTTCTTTTTTCTGACTGTTTGTTTTTCTTTGTTTTTTTTTTCATTCTTTGATCAGCTTTCTTTTTCTGATCGTTTGTTTTTCCTTTTGCTCTTTTTTTTGAATGATTTTACTTGATCAGCTTTCTTTTTTCTGATCATCTGTTTTTTTGTTTGCTCTTTTGCTCTTTTGGCTTATTTTCTTTTGCTGGTCCGTCCAACCTGTGAGACTGAGAGATTGATTAGAATTGCGGTGGCATATGAGCCGGACGCCAATTGCTTTGCAATTTGCCATCTGAAATGGCCTATGAGTGCAATTATTCTTTTGTGAGCTCAATTTTCTCAGCTACTTCCTTCTCTTGACGTTTAAGAATTTCGCAATGATTGTGATGTTCTATGATTTATGTGCATGTTTTACAGGTCAATGTTATCACCATCATAAAACACTTATTTGAGCAGAAAAAGCAGAGAAATAGAAGAACAAACAGATACGAGAAAGACTGAATTTTATTGATATGGAAACCGGTCGCACAAGAAGTTACGCCGATTATTCAGTACATTTGAAGATTTAAACTGCAAAAAGACACGAAAAAGAGAGAGGCTGATTTCTGATTGTCCGTCTCTACGGAACAGTGCCAACATTTATGTCTTCGACTTTGATCATCCTTTCATCCAAGTCTTCAGGGGGAGTTGTATGCCCTTTTTTACTTTCCATGCCCAAGCTTTCTGACCCTAATTTTTGCCTGGATCGCCCTTTGCGGGTTTTCAATCCACCGGGTCGCTCTGATTTTTCCTAGGTCGCCCTTTGCGGGTTTTCAACCTAGCGAGCTAATTCTTACTTGGCTTATCTTTCTCTTTTTTCATCTATTTCTTTTAGGCATAATACTTCTTCACTTGATCGGAATTGACTGGGTTCTTTAAATCTTCTCCATCCATATTCGTGAGTATCAGTGCTCCTCCAGAAAAGGCTTTCTTGACTACATAGGGGCCATCATAAGTGGGTGTCCACTTCCCTCGAGGATCAGTCTGGATGGGCAAGATCTTCTTAAGCACTAGGTCTCCCTCATTAAACTCACGGCATCGGACTTTCTTGTCAAAAGCTGTTCTCATCCTTTGCTGATATAGCTGCCCGTGACACAAGGCTGTGATTCTCTTCTCCTCAATGAGATTTAGCTGATCCAGACGTGCCCGTACCCACTCTCCTTCTTCCAGCTTAGCTTCCATAATTACTCGCAGAGAAGGTATCTCAACCTCGATAGGAAGGACTGCTTCTGTCCCATATACCAGAGAGAAAGGAGTTGCCCCAGTTGAGGTACGCACTGAAGTGCGGTAGCCATGCAGAGCAAAGGGAAGCGTTTCATGCCAATCCTTGTATGTGGCCACCATTTTCTGAACTATCTTCTTGATGTTCTTGTTAGCCGCTTCGACTGCCCCATTCATCTTGGGTCGATAGGGCGAGGAATTGTGATGCTGGATCTTGAATTCTGCACACAGTTCCTTCATCATTTTGCTATTCAGGTTACTGCCATTATCAGTGATGATCTTGTCAGGAAGACCATAACGGCAGATCAGATCTTTCTTCACAAATTTAGCAACCACTGAACTGGTCACACTAGAGTATGAAGCTGCTTCAACCCATTTCGTGAAATAGTCAATGGCAACCAAGATAAAGCGATGCCCGTTTGATGCTTTGGGTTCAATGGGAGCAATAACATCCATTCCCCACATTGAAAACGGCCAGGATGCAGTCAAAATATTTAATCTGGCAGGCGGCACATGGATATGATCAGCATAAATTTGACATTTGTGGCACTTTCGGACAAAATTGTAGCAGTCACCTTCCATCTGCAGCCAGTAATAGCCTGCCCTTAAAATCTGTCTAGCCATAGTATGCGCACTAGAATGAGTTCCGAATGAGCCCTCATGTACCTCTCTCATGATTCTTTTAGCTTCTTCTTTGGCAACACACCTTAAGAGGACTGAGTCATAATTCCTTTTGTAGAGAACCTCACCACTGAGGAAGAAATTACTTGACAATCGCCGAAGAGTTCTCTTGTCATTCTCAGATGCCCCAGGAGGGTATTCTCTGTTGATAATGTACTGCTTGATGTCATGATACCAAGGCTTGTCATCAGGCTCTTCTTCTATGGCTGTACAGTAATGATGCGCCGGGAGATCCCGATGCTGGATTCTGATATGAGTTAGGTTTTTGTCGCAGCTGACATTGAACATTGATGACAGAGTTGCCAAAGCATCGGCCAGTTGATTTTCATCTCTAGGGATGTGCTGGAAAGTAATTGCGTCGAAAGACTCCATCAATTCTCGCACATAATCACAATATGGAATCAACTTAGGATCTCTGGTCTCCCAATCGCCTCTTACTTGATGAATAACCAGGGCTGAATCCCCATACACATCGAGCCTTTTAACTTTCCACTCTACGGCTGCTTGGATCCCCAAGATGCATGCTTCATATTCTGCGGTGTTGTTAGTAACATAGAAGCTTAATCTGGCAGTAACTGAAACAAAACGGTTATCTGGGGATATTAACACAGCCCCAGCTCCGTGTCCCCACACATTGGATGCGCCGTCAAATATCATCCTCCACCTTTCATCTTCTGGAGACTTCCCTTCATCAAATAGTGCCATGATGTCCTCATCGGGAAAATCATACTGCATTGACTGGTAATCTTGAATTGGCTGGCATGCTAAGTACTCAGCCAGTGCACTGCCCTTGATCGCTTTCTGCGTGACATACAAGATATCAAATTCTGACAACAACATCTGCCAACGAGCAATCCGTCCTGTGAGCGCTGGCTTTTCAAAAATGTATTTGATTGGATCCATTTTAGACACCAACCAAGTTGTATGGCTCAACATGTACTGCCTTAAACGACGAGCAGCCCATGTCAAAGCACAACAAGTCTTTTCCAGCATTGAATACCTTGTCTCACAGTCAGTGAATTTCTTACTCAAGTAGTATATGGCATGCTCTTTCTTTCCAGCTTCATCATGCTTCCCCAGCACACACCCCATTGAATTGTCTAGCACAGTTAGATACAAGATGAGTGGTCTCCCAGACACTGGCGGCATCAAGATTGGTGGATTCTGAAGGTACTCTTTGATTCTTTCAAAAGCTCTCTGACAATCATCATTCCACTCTACTCTTTGGTTTTTGCACAACAGCTTAAAGAGAGGTTCGCAGGTGGCAGTCAATTGGGATATGAATCTTGAGATGTAGTTCAGTCTCCCAAGGAAACCACGAACCTCCTTTTCAGTCTTTGGCGCTGGCATTTCAAGGATTGCTTTGACCTTATCTGGATCAACTTCTATCCCTTTCTGGCTGACGATAAACCCCAATAATTTTCCGGATCTCACACCAAAGGTACATTTGGCTGGGTTTAACCTGAGTTTGAACTTCCGTAGCCGTTCGAAGAGTTTTCGCAGATTAACAATGTGCTCCTCATCAGTCTTGGATTTCGCAATCATATCATCTACATACACCTCAATTTCTTTGTGCATCATGTCATGGAATAACGTCACCATCGCCCTTTGATAAGTTGCACCGGCATTCTTGAGCCCAAAAGGCATTACCTTGTAGCAAAATTTTCCCCGGAGTGTTATGAAGGTAGTTTTCTCCATATCTTCTGGAGCCATTTTGATCTGATTGTACCCTGAATATCCATCCATGAAGGAGAATAAAGAATGCTGGGCTGTACTGTCTACCAGGATATCAATGTGAGGTAGAGGGAAGTCATCCTTGGGACTAGCTCTGTTCAAATCCCTATAATCAACACACATCCTGACCTTGCCATCCTTTTTCGGGACAGGGACGATATTTACTACCCATTGAGGATACTTAGCCACTGCCAGAAATCCCGCATCAAACTGCTTTTTTACCTCATCTCTGATCTTCATTGACATCTCGGGCTTCATCCTTCTCAATTTCTGCTTGACTGGTGGACACTCTGGCTTCACGGGCAATCTGTGCTCAACAATATCGGTATCTAACCCTGGCATATCCTTGTATGACCATGCAAAAACATCAACGTATTCACGCAAGAGTTGGATCAGCTTTTTGCGTTCACCATCCCCCATGGCAGTACCGACTTTAACTTCTTTTTTATCCTCTTCCATACCCAGATTGATTAACTCAACCGACTCTTCATGAGGCTGAATGATCTTTTCTTCCTGTTCTAGTAGGCTTATTAGTTCCGGAGGAGTTTCCCAATTTTCCTCAACGCCCCCTTCAGTTTGGTTAATTGGATGATCAAAATCACAATATGACTTATTGGCACTGTTATTTCCAGAAACAATTACTTTCGATCTGCGTACGTATAAGCAGAGGGTAGAATGAAAAGCGGAACAAACAAAATAAAGTGAAAAGAAAGAGAAAATAAATGAAGACAAAGAAATTTTATTGATGGAATTCAAAACAAGTGTTTTTATTGATGGTGATGTCACTGAACATAAAAACATGCATGCCCTAACAAACTATCCTGAAGCCTTGGGCAGAGCTAAAGGAATGCATCACAAATCATTACTTTGAATTAAAAGTGATGGGCAAGTCTACAGCTTCCCAATTCTTGAGCTTTTCATCAGCATGACAACGGCGGACCAAGCTGACACCACCTTCTTCATTCTTTGAACCATCCTCAATGGCAGTAATTTGATCTGGGTTTAGCAACCCTGCACTCTTAAAGCTTTGGCGAATGTCACAGATAGGAATCCCTTTTGGCTCCGGGTTCCAACCTCTCAGCTTGGCCAACCTCACTGCTCTTCTTTCTTCAGCCACCTTCTTCTTTTCAGCTTCGGTTGGGCAGTATCCCAAACCAAAACGATCTTTGTTCTCTTTCAACTGAATAGGAGCACGAATTCCCTGTCCTTCTTTTCCCAATCCGCGTCCCAACTGATATCCCTGGGCCATCATGATCTTGGCAACCATTTCTTCATCTTTTGACAATTTCATCACGGGTGATGGCAACTTACCCCCCTCGAACACAGCATTGGCAATCTCAAGGGATTGAAAAGAAGTTTCCAACGACTCTTCAGCCGCTTCTACATAGCGGAAGGGAGAAGGCTTGTTGACTAGCATCTCTTCCTCTCCAAACACCACCACAATCCTATCATCCACTACAAATTTGATTCTCTGATGCAAAGAGGAAGGGATAGCCCCGGCCATATGAATCCATGGTCTCCCAAGTAAACAGCTGTAAGATGAAGAGATGTCCATGATTTGAAAGTTCACGTAAAAGGTCTCTGGCCCAATCTGGATAGGAAACTCCACCTCTCCTATTACTTCCTTCTTTGATCCATCGAATACCCTTACCAATGTCGAACTAGGCTTCATGAAGGAGCAGTCCACATCCAACTTGTTCAAAGTGGACTTTGGCATAACATTCAGAGAGGAGCCATTATCAATCAGCACCCGGGCTAACACAAAGTTCCCACATTTGACAGAGATGTGGAGGGCTAGGTTGTGTTTTCTCCCTTCTGGGGGAAGTTCATCATCAGCAAAGGTTACGTGGTTTGCAGCCATAATATTCCCAACCACCTCATCAAATTGACCCACAGAAATGTTTTGAGCAACGTGAGCCCCGTTCAGCACTTTCATCAGGGCCACTCTGTGTGCTTCTGAACTCAACAACAATGACATCATAGAGATCTTCGCAGGAGTCTGGCTCATCTGATCCGCTATTTTATAATCACTTTGTCTTACAATTTTCAAGAACTCATCCTTTTCTTGCTCTGCCCCCTTTTCTTTCTGGGCATTCTCCACTTCTTTGTCTTTCCCCTTTCGTACCATGTCTTCAACCGCTTTAGATGACTCAGCCTGGGTGACCTTGGGGACATACATGCGGCCACTTCTAGTCATCCCACTTGCCCCAGTGATGTTAGTAACAACGGAAGCACTTGGAGAATTTTCCACTGGAGGCAAGTTACTGTATTTCCACGGTACTGCACTGTTTTTCTCGTAGGGGAAAGGAGCAGGCACCTCAATAATCAACGGCTGAGATCTAGCTTGGGCTGGCTTCGGATTGTATAGTATTTCAATTGGTTTTCTGGTCTCTTTGCCATCATTGAACTGTAGCATGAGCACATTTTCTTCTTTCTCAACCACCTCCAGCCGAACCACATAGCGGTCCATCAAATCTTGTAAAACAACCTTAAAATCCTCACAAGCGCCTGCACACACAGGGTCAGCACACACACAGCCTTTCTGAATCACCCCCCAACGACGTAACTCAGCATATATGTCTTCCATAGGAGTCTTGATATTCTCAACATTCTTTATCATGATCTGACTCCCAGGATCCTCTATAGCATTGGCGGAGGGCATTCCATGTCCTGGCAGGGGGTTCGTAGTTGTGCTTGGACTATTCGGCTTGAAAGAGATCTAGTTGGCATCAATCAAATCCTGGACTACATATTTGAAAGCCTTGCAGTCTTCCACTGTGTGACCGACCCCTCCACTATGAAAGCTACAGGTAGCATCAGCATTGTATCCCCTAGGGAAGGGAGGTTGCATAGGCCTCATGGAGCGGGTATTTACCAAATTCTTTGAGACAAGGTGATTGAACAACTCAGTATAGATCATTGGAATCGGATCAAAATTAGCACGTCTCTTCTCTTGATAGTTCTGGGCTCTGTAGCCTGAATTAGTTTGCTGTGGCTGAGCTGGAATGGATAATGGCATTGTTTGCGGTGGAGAATTGAAAGACGGGCTTCTCCCTTCAGTAATAACATTGGTCTCCCCTTCTTTCTTCTTGGGGAAATTGGAAAAGGGCTTCTTTTGTCCACTAGAGCTACCAAAACCACCAGCAATCTTTCTGCTACGCAATTCGTGCTCTAATCGTTCCCCAATGACAACCATATCCGAGAAACTGGATGAAACGCTCCCCACCAACCTATCATAATATAGCGCTGGAAGAGTTTCCATAAACATATACACCATCTCTTTTTCAGTCAATGGCGGTTTCACCTGAGCAGCTATGCTCCTCCACTTTTGGGCATATTCTTTGAATGATTCTCTATCTCCTTTACTCATGTGCTGTAATTGAGACCGGTCGGGAGCAAGGTCCATGTTATACTGATATTGTTTCAGAAACGCTTCAGAAAGATCTTTCCAACTGTGGATGTCGGAGGATTGCAGCTGCATATACCAATCTAACGATGCCCCAGTCAGACTGTTCTGAAAATAGTGAATGAGCACTTTGTCATCATGAGCATAAGCGGCCATCTTTCTAACGTACATCGTCAGATGGCTAGATGGATACCCGGTGCCGCGATATTTATCAAAGTCAGGGGCTTTGAATTTAGGGGGAATGACAACATCTGGGACAAGGCACAACTCTCGGGCATCCCTGGCTCTAGTACCCGATCCTTCCACAGCCCTTAAACGCTTTTCAAGCAAGTGATACCGATCCCCACGCTGAGTGCTCTCAAACAAATGACCTTGTGGATAGTTCCCCGAACTGTGATAATAACCCCCATACTGAGCGGGGTTCCCCATATGATGAACAGCATTCTGAGGATTCACGACGACTCCCGGAGTAGGAGTAGGTGAACTTCTTGGCAACACGATACCAAGACTAGGAGTATGAATTTGTGGTCCCATAGCAGATCCATTAAGTATAGTCATGACAGGTTGACCCGACCCCAAAGGAATAGCTTCAACAACGGACGGCCTATAACCCATTGGCATTCCCCAAGGATATATCTGTGCATTCAGATGACCTTGTCCACTCGCCCCTGGAGGATGGGCAAAGTGACTGACCCCTTGTTCATGAGTAGTTGTAACTTCAGCAGACACTGGAGGAGAAACGAAAGTAACAACCCCTTCGGGATTTACAACAGCGATGGCCCCAGCAGCGGCCTCACCCCTCAGATTCTGTAGCATACTCATTACTTCGACCATCTGCGCTTCCATAGCCTCAACTTTAGCCTTCAAGGCCTGATTTTCCTGAGCCAGTTGCTCAGGGTTAAGAATCTCCACCCCCAACTCGTCTTGACTCAGGTGGTCCTCATCTCCGAGATGCTGATTGCTAGCCATCAATCTTGCTTGTAGACGGGTGAAATAGCGATGCGGACGAACCAGCTTGCCCCTTTTTCTATTTGAAATAATTTTTTTTATTAAATGAAGAAATGAATTAATAAATGCAATGCATGAGATGCAGATGGATGTTAGTTTTATGCCGTGAATCCCGAGGTGTTCTATCTTGTCACAAGCGCATAAACTTTGTTTTTGATCGAGGAATCGAAATAGCAAGTCGACATACTTCATTGGTTGAGAGTTCAAAGCTTTCATTAAAAAAAACAGTACAATATTCATAATGAACAAGACACAAGAGTACAATATTCTGAATACAATACTCGAAGTACATGGAACTGACTCAAAGCCTCACATCGGAATCATAGAACTGACTCAAAGCCACAAGGGCATCCTCTTGAACCTTCAACTGCAAGAGCCTACGGATATTCCCATATGCTTGATCAAAGGAAATTACTTCAGCTGGGCCCATAAGAGCTGCACACTTCCTCAAACTATCAACATCGATCTTCTTCATAAACGGGAAGCGAGATGTAGACGAAGTCTTGCTACTTGATTCCATTCTGATACGCCTATGACAAGACAGCGCATCATTCGGTGATTCCCGGCAAGCAAATGCATATGAGATGCTAAATGGATGCGAATAAATGAATGCGGTATGATGCAATTATGATATGAATGATGCGTGTGAAAAAAAGTAAAGGCGATGCATATGGACGGAAGTTCAAAAATTGAGGAGCCACGCTACGTGCCGCCTCACGCACTGGCTTATTTGATGAAGGGAAATATATCATTATTTTTGAAAATGAGGACCGTACGTCATTTCATATGGACCGGTATGAGAAAGGCTACAGCGGTAACTCTTTCTCTTTTCTTTTTTTTTTTTTGAAAATGAAGTGGGCCATATGTTATTTCGTACGGACCGGCAAAAGAGAAGGCTACAATGGTAACCCTTTCCTCTTTTCTCTTTTTTTTTGAAAATTTCTCTTTTTATTATAGTAAAGACATGCCTAAACTACAATGCAACATACAATTCGTATGCCCTCGTGTCCTACCAAGGTGGGAATCCTAAGTTCTAGGGCAACTTCAAAGGTTCCTCCCATGTAGCTCTAATTCACACCCTCACAATGGCTACCAGAGCTATAGAATCCTCATGCCGACACCACAAATGTAGAATACTACCAAGTGTGGGGTGCCATAAGAAAGCGTACTCTGGTTGAGACTTTCATGAGTATCAGACAGACAAAGGTCTCGAATGACAGTCACTAATCGTCTCCACTCCCCTAAGTGTTTGTTGGATCCGGGTATAGGAGCCCACTCATAGCACACAAATCATAAGTTGTGAAAGTGTGTGATTGAGGACATACTTCCTAAAATCTACCCATCCCCACCTGCAAGGAAAACCAGAATAGCCAGACAGAAGCAAGCAATATCAAGTCGTCTACCCTAGGGTTTAATATTATTTCAAAACAAAATAAACTAACCTAAGGTATCAACAACAAACATGTATAGCTTACCTCAAGAAAGGGAGCGAATAAGAAGGGATCATAAGGGCATAAGGGTATGATGCATGAGATTACCTTGTAGAAAGGGAGCAAAGAAGAGGGGACATGGGAATTGAGAAATGCATGATAAGAGAAGAAAAGGAAGAAAAGGAAAAGGTAGAACAAAGTTTTCAAGTTAAACATTTTAAGCCACACATCAGGTTAACTAGGCTTGACCCTCGCCTTTTTGAAAAAGGGTCCCCAGTGAAGTCGCCAGCTGTTGCGCCCCGAAAAATCCGGTTAAGGATTCCTCAGTTTGACAACGTGAAAAATTTTGAAGCCGCCACCAATATTTATTTTTAAAGACTAAAACATTGGAAAAAGTCTTTTGAAAAAGGCGGATGGTCTTTCGAAAACACAGAGATGTAGGTTCGGGGGTCGGTTAGGTACGGGGAAGGTATTAGCACCCCGCACCTCCTTTCTACCGAAAGGGAACCATTAACTTTGATGTGTGGCTTAGAAAAAGTTGACTTGAAATGACTTTTGTTCTACTTCCTTTCTTTTTATTTCGTTTGAGAAACGGTTTTATTGAGAAGGAAAAATATTTTTGGTATCTTTGAAAAGCGGAACAAAACAAAGATTTTTGAAAGGGGTGCTTGACGGGTTACAACCCGCTCCTACGTACCCTCTCTGGAAGAGGGATCAAAGCTACGTAGTTCTAGTTTTTCGGTTTTGAAAATGTTTTTGTGTTTTATCTTATTTAATTTTTTTGAGTTTTTTGAAATAGGACTCAAGTGTTCACAAATACCAAACAAGCAACGGCTTCGAGTGGCGTTCATTACTAACTCGGAAGAAAAGAGTCGAAACCGGTAATCAAACAAGCAAAGGCTTCGAGTGACTACAAGTAACGACGTTTTATTATCTTTTTTTGAAATCATTTTTGAAAAAGGTGAGCATTGGTGATAATTACGTTGTTTTTGAAATTGGAATTTATTTATTTTTAATTAAGGTGTGGGAGCTTTCATGATAGCCAAACAAGCAAAGGCTTCGAGTGACTACCACTAATAACTCCTCATTAGCGATCAAACAAGCAAAGGATTCGAGTTATGACTAATGATTTATTTAAGAAAAAAAATGCCTTAGGATTTTTGTTTGGAAAACATTTGACTCTTGATTTGAAACAAGTTGAGAAAAAGAATTTGATTTGGAAAAGGGGTTTTGGAAAATAAGTAGGACATTTCAATCAACATACCAATCCCTAGCCAATATACAAATCATTTAATTACAATTCATGCAAGCATTACAAAGCAATATGCATAAATATGTAATAGTCAAAACTAATTACAAATCGCCATAAGAAATGGTCACACAAAGGTGAAACATTAATCAATTGCAAAAGGGTAATTCATTGAATCATTTAAAGATCAACAATAAAAACACAAGAATTAAGTTCCTTTTGGTAATCTTTGACATTTATTAACAATGCACAAAGGCATAAATGTCTAGTCATTTTACCAAATTTTAATGCTAAGATATGTGCAAGAGTTGAATCCCTTTTAAGTAATCCTCAACATTTAGAATAGTGCTTGTAAACACATGTTGATTCCTCTTACCAATCATCAACAAATTAATGATCTAAATAAGCAACACGTTTGCAAAGCTCAAAATGACCGAAATAAATTGTTCACAAGTTATCTTAAACCATTAGCAAGCAAAGAGTCCTAAATTCACACCTTGTTCATTTGAAGACTTAAAGAGAGTTGAATCACTTGAAGTAATCCTCATCACTTAAAGAATAGTGCCTAAAGCACAAGTGAGAGTCATCTTACACATCATCAACATTTGAAACAAATATGGTAAACCAAATTTACAAGGACAAATAACATTATAACTCAAAGGTGGTTGAATCCTCTTGAACAATCCTCATCACTTAACAAATAGTGCTCAAAGCACGAGTGAGAGTCATTTTGTCAATCATCAACAAAACTTGCAAGCAAACTTCATTAAAACAACTTGAGAAAACATTTTAAGCACAAAGGCAAGCCAAATAACCAAAAGGCAACAAAAACCCTATTTATTTTAGCAACTTGCGAAACATACATATGGATGTAACATTATTTTTACAAGTTTTAACATGATTCCAAGCATAATAACACAACAATCAAACATCAATGGCTAGATCAAGTATTATTAGGCAAGGATGAACAAGGAAATTATATTACACATGCATTCTACATAACTTGCGAACCAAAATAGCCATAGATTCACAACTTTATTTCACCAAATGCAAAAACATCACAAGAGCAATACATAATCAACACATAGTCACAAGAACAATTTATTAGGTGGGTGAGATGCCAACTCTCACCCACAACAGCCCCTAATCTACATTTAGATGATGTTATGAGATGCAAATATAAGTTGAAAAGGGATTTTGATGCAAGAAAGTGGATGAAAATGCAAAGGGTTTTAGGTTATACCTTAGTTCCAAGCTAAACAAGAGTAGAAATGAAGATCAAGAGTAACAAATCACCAACACTCTTCAAAAATCACCAACAACCAACACGCAACCTTGAAGGATCAGCCCCTTTGATGATGTAAATGTGGAATCAAAGATGAAAGGAGGAGGATATATGAATATGGAGTGAGTTTGAGGTGAGTTAGTGGATGGAAGTTAAAAAAATGGAGGAGAAGGGGTGAGGGGGCTACGGCCTTGGGAGAAGGGAGGAGTGCTAGGGTTTTTGAATGGAGAGTGAGGCCAAGAGGATGTGTGGGCTGATCATATGGAGGTATATATAGTGCTCACTTATCATTAAGGGCTTCTAGGTCATTTTGATTTCCATTGTGCTCTAGGATTGCATCTAAATTTTGAACCAAGGGCCAAGATCAAATGTCACATGAATTAGGGGCAATTAGAAAGCACAAAGTGAGGAGAGAGGGGGATGAAGGGCGCAGCTTAAGGAGGTGAGTGAAGGATAAGTTCAATTACAAAATTGTATTTTTCTATGAAGCTTATTACAAGAGTGCCATTTTAATTCAAATGAAGGGTGAGGATTGCATTTAGCACTTGAATGGAAGGCCATGATTTAAACACAATTTGCAACCAATAAAATAAATCAAAATGGGGGAAAAGGGGGCTGGAATTCGCAGCCAAGGAGAGAGAGTGAGTGGAATTGCAACTTGTACTATTGTACTACACTTGACCTTTCAAAATTCAAAGGGATATTCCTTATTCCCTTCTAGATAATTCTTCTAAATTCTTGCCATTTTGGGCCATATCCCATGATTCAATGATTGGGCTCTGAATTTTATGATCTCACCAATCCCAAAATTTATTCATTGACCCTACTTCAAAGGAAATGACCATTTTGCCCTTTTGTTCAAAAAACCGAATTTCATGCCAAAAATACTCCTATGATGCATAAAAAATGCACAACTCCACTCACTTGGACTCACATAAATTCCTCAAGAGATGCATAATGGTTTTTACCGAGAAATTATTTATTTTAGTGAAATGACCAAAATGCCCTTTTGGTCCCAAAAACCCTGATTTTGCTCTAAACTTCATTTCCACTCTAACAATGATCCTAAGACCCTTTGGATAACTCTAAAACTCTAGAAATGCATGCATGATGAGAAAATAAGTCTTTTTGGCGAAATTACCAAAATACCCTTTGAACTAAGAAAAACCCTAGAAACCCTAAAAATGCTCTAAAGTGCTCTAAAATGCCATGCTATGCTTTTCTAACCCTAAAATGCATTCTGAAACTTCTAAGATGCAAGCATGATGCTCTTCCTAACCTCTAGGATGAATGCTAAGACTTGGTTTATTTATTTTTGGTTGAAAATTAGGGGTTTGCCCTAAGCCAGACAAAATTGGGGTATGATAGTGAATAGAAAGATGAAAGCGTAAAGAAACCCGGCGAAGTGGGCATCATCGTTATTTATAGCCTCAAACCAGAGCCGTCATGTCATTGGGAACTGTCGCGCAGTCGTTTCGATTAACACGAAGCGCCAAGTGTCACGAAATGGAAGTCTAGTCGCTTCAAACGGTCACATCAAGTCATGTCAAAGAGTTTTTTGCGCTGTCAGTCACGTCTTCGCGGCCATACGACATCACAAAAAGGGGGCAAATTGTTAACACCTAAAAATAACTAGGTCACGGGCCGAGGGCTGAGTGAACGAAGGGAGTAGAATTGGAGTGCTGGGGTAGGCCACTTGACAAAGGTTTGAGAGATAATTGCCAGAGAGAAGAACTCAAGAGAAGCCCTCGGGGCATACCACAAGACAACTCCTCGAGGAAGGGGTCAGCCCGAGTAGCAATAAGCAAGGCCGAGGAAGAGCAAAGCCGCAGCCTATACCGTGCCACGGTCGAGGTGGGCTCGAGTGCCTGAGTTACTGTCCGAGGACGAAGGTTAGCTGAGCAAGCCAAGTGACTGAGGTAAGGCAGGCTGACTTGGAAGGCAAGTAAGAGGGAGCATGAAGACAGAACGTGGGAGTAGTTGAAGATCAAGCAAATGAGCGAAACCCTGAAAAGCGGAGTGAGGGAGTTACACTCCATTAACCGTGCTAGTGAAATCGTGGGTAGTGATTCCACCTCCTTAGGACTTAAGAACGATGATAGTCGTTGATATTAGATTGATCTAACGGTAGGCAAATTTGGCTATAGTAGTGGCCGATGAGGGCCTATGTATATAAATAAGAGAGCAATTGTACAGAATACACACACAACAATCAAACCAAAACTCTACGTTTATTTTTATCTATCTTCTTTATCGCATTTTTATCTTTATTTTTATACATTAGCCAGTAGTATAATCCAAACGTCGCAGTCCCCCTCACCCAACTTGGCCCTTTCTAGAGGAGTCAAGATACCCACCGTCAAGGAGCTGAGTTCCCTCCTTGGCGCAATTGCTTGAAGAACAGGGGAATCAAGACACTTGTTCAAACCTCGGCCGAACCCACAGCTAGGACCTAAAAGTTTGACACGGGACAACCGACTTTTTTTGTCTACTTAAATGAAATGACAAATAAACATCAGGCACAAACACTATCACTACTTACATCTGGGTTTGAATCCGAGAGTCGATGTCCTCGTATCGCTGAAATTGTCAAGCCAACTAATAGTGAGGGGACAAAGTTTTTGGCAACAAATGAGGGACAAAGTTTAGACATTTTAAAATAATAAACATCATTATCATATAGTTTCTTTAAAAAAACATTTCGACAGATGGCCACACAAATCTCTGTCTCCATAATTTTTTTTGGTAAATCCGAGTATCCACGGGACAGAAAGCGGTGACTATTTATTATATTTTTTACAATAAAAAAACAGCACCACTTCCGCATCATGTTCATGACGTCATTGGTATCGGTGGCCAACTGGCCTTGGCTCTGCCTGAAAATACAACGTCATGTAAAATTACGGACTATCAAAATCCAACAAGTAGTAAATCACATTCTCCCTCTTTAATAAAATATAAGTCAAATTATCACATATGGGTTGTGTTTATCAAAAAAAATCACATATGAGTTGTAATAAAACATAAATAGCATTTTAATTAAATTTCATTTAATTAAAATTTCATTTCAATTTCAATAAAAGGTGGAGATTCTCTCCATTTCTCAAAAGAAATAGATACTAGTTTATTAATTGAAACAAGTTTTGATAAAATTAATGTTTCAATTGAGATGAAGGATAATTTAATTAGACAGTGAAGCTAAATTTTTAAGTGAAATTTACAAAATTAAAATAAAAATAACTATTTATCTTAATAAATGTATGAGTAGTTTAAATTTGTTTATATTTTATTACGAGAGAGTATTCATGATTTTTTTAGATTATTTTTTATCGGATATGAGAGTTTTATAGAGACTGTATAGGTTATATAATCTATATCCTGTGGTGGCTAGGGTGGGAAAGTCCCTTTTCTGGCTCATAATGGACTCTAAGGGTGTGTTTGGATTAGGAGAGAAAGAGGGAAGAGAGAGTGAGGGAAGAAAGAAAGAGATGAGAATTAGAATAGATTAGGAGAGTTGTTTGGTTTATGGGAAAGAGAAGAGAAATAGGGAAGAGAGAGTTGTGCCTCTTTGTTTGGTTGGAGCGAAAGTGAGAAGAGAGAAAGAATACTAATTTTAAAAGGACAAAAACACCCCTATGTGTTTGATTTAATTTTTTAATTTAATTGAATTAGTACTTTTTTTACAAGTGGTATTTATTTTAATTGTTTAATTAAATCAGGTAAATATTTAGAGAGGATTGACACTGCATCTATGGATTTATAAGTGGTATCTATGGATGCAGACAAAGTCCAGAGTGTCAAGGAGTGGCCTACACCAAAGAATGTCAAGCAATTGAGAGGATTCTTGGGCCTCACAAGATACTACAGAAGATTTATAAAAAATTATGCCTCTATTGCAAGCCCTTTAACTGATCTACTGAGAAAGGAAGCCTTCATATGGTCTGAAACAGCTGACAGTGCTTTCACCAAGTTGAAGGAAGCCATTACTTCTGCTCTTGTATTGGCACTGCCAAATTTCACTCAGCCTTTCACTCTGGAGACTGATGCATCTGGGTTGGGAGTGGGAGCTGTATTGAGTCAACAGGGTCACCCTATAGCTTACTTTTCCAGGAAGATGGTCCCTAGAATGCAGAAGCAGTCTGCATATACAAGGGAACTGTTTTGCCATCACTGAGGCATTAGCAAAATTCAGACACTATTTGTTGGGGCACCAGTTTATCATCAGAACTGATCAGAAGAGTTTGAGAAGCTTGTTAGATCAGTCACTCCAAACTCCAGAGCAACAGGCATGACTCCACAAATTCATTGGTTATGATTTCAAAATTGAGTACAAGCCAGGGAAAGATAACATTGATGTTGATGCCTTAAGCAGAGTTTTCTTTATGGCCTGGTCAGAACCCCAATCCCAATTTTTACAGGATTTGAAAAAGGCTATTGCCACTGATGAAGAAGTACAAGCAGTAATCCAAAGGTGTTTGAATAAGCAAGACAGTGAGTCTGAGTATGTCTTGCGAGATGGCTTGCTATACTGGAAAAATAGGCTGGTTGTGCCCAAACAAAACACACTGATTCAACAATTGTTGAATGAGTATCAAACTTCTCCAATTGGAGGGCATGCTAGGGTAACCAAATCAATTGCTAGAATTAGTGCTCAATTCTATTGGCCTAAGTTGAGAGAAGATGTCACCGAGTTTGCGAGAAAGTGTTCCATTTGTCAACAAGCAAAAGTGTCCAATACACTGCCAGCAGGGTTGCTTAATCCTCTTCCAATACCTGCTCAAGTCTGGGAGGATATAGCAATGGACTTTATCACAGGATCACCAAACTCCCATGGCTTCACGGTCATTATGGTAGTAACTGACAGATTGTCCAAATATGCCCACTTTACAGCTATGAAAACTTATTACACGAGTAAGAGTGTAGCTGAAGCCTTTATGAACTTTATTGTGAAACTACACGGCATTCCTAAATCAATTGTGACTGATAGGGACAAGGTCTTTATTGCTGCATTTTGGCAACATTTGTTTAAGTTACAGGGTACCACATTGGCAATGACATCTGCGTACCACCCACAATCAAATGGGCAATCAGAAATTCTTAACAAATGCTTGGAATTGTACTTGGGGTGTTTTACATTTGAAAATCCAAAGAGCTGGTTTAAGACATTGGCATGGGGTGTATTGGTAGAATTCGTCCTTCCACACTAGTTTGGGCATGACTCCTTTTAAAGCACTGTATGGGAGGGATCCATCTACATTGCAGAGACCTATTTTCACTAATAATGAACCAGTAGAGGTTCTGCAACAACTAAGTGACAGAAATGTTGTTGCAGCAATTGAAACAGAACTTACACAAGGCTCAACAAAGAATGAAAGTGCAAGCTGATAAGAAGAAGCAAGATGTGGAACTGGTTGTTGGAGACTTAGTCTTGGTCAAACTCCAACCATATAGACAACATTCTGTGGCACCAAAAAAGAATCAAAAGCTTGCAATAAGGTACTTTGGGCCATTTGAGATAATACAGCGAGTTGGCAAAGTAGCATACAAGCTATTGCTACCAGAGCAGGCCAGGATACACCCTGTATTTCACATTTCACAAGTGAAGAAATTTCATGGAGACAATGTTGTTCCGTACATGCCTATGCCCATTGCATCAGACCGTGGGCCCGTTCTGCAACCAAAAGAGATCCTCAAGACCCGTGTGACTATCAGAGGAGAGGCACAAGCAACTCATGTGCTAGTTTTGTGGGATGATGAAGACATGGCTGCTGCTACTTGGGAAGACTTTGAGGAGATCAAGACCAATTACCCTCTTTTCAATCTTGAGGACAAGATTGCTACTAAAGGGGGTGGTATTGTAACGAAGGTAAATTGGCAACATGGAAGCGGAAAAGGAACAAAATGGCACCAACACTGAGGCGCCAAAAACTGGAGTCACGCGCGTGAGCTCATGGGTGCGTGTACCTAGCTATCGACTGAGTGAATTCACTACTTAGGCGTGAGTGTGAGTGAATGGAGGTTGTTGAATGATGTGTGAATTTTCACTCTCCTCTACCTGAATATCTCTCTCTCTCTCTTCTATCACATATTTTATTTTCTTCTTCATACTTGTAATGCTTCCATTGTACTTTTAATCAGAACTCCATTATCAATTTAGTAGTACCAATCAGTGTTTCAAATTGCGGACCGCCACACATGTTGCGGCCGCAACATTGCTGTTGCGGGAGACGCCACTTCGGCATCACACCGCATTTGGAGTGTGAATCAGTTTCACATATAACCACCGCAATAAAACCACATCACACTCCGCATCACCACCGCAATGGGCTGCATCACCACTGTACTAAAATGCTTGACAAAGAAAATTTAAAACAATCGCAAAGAAGAAGAAAAGAAAGGCCATCCAAGTCCACTGTCAGCGAGATCTGGCGCCGATCTACGGCCGTTGCTCTGCCGGACCATTGTTCATCGTGGTGCGAGTCTTTCTAGATTTGACTACCATGCCATCCATGTAGATTTCAATGTTTTTGCCGAGGTGGTCTGCGAAGACTTTGTTCGTGACGCTTGCTTGAAACAGTGTGAATTCGTATAAACTGATTAACGCTTGCTTGATTAGTTTATTATCAATCCAGAATTGAATTCTTAAACGAGTCTTGCACGAATCTTTAGAAACTGTGATAAATCCGTGAAGCACACCCGAAAACCAATGGATTGATTGTCTCTCCTTATTTGATTTTTCTTTTAAACCAAAATTTTTTTCTCCAAAAACCCCACTTTTTATTTTAAAATTAGTTTTTAATTTGGTAATCTTAGTTTTTGAGGTCCTTGTGAGACGACCAAGGTTCCTCACCTTGTTACTATATTTTTATCCTTTTTGATTAATTTTGATCCTTGTACGACTGCTGATGATATAGCTCACCACTCGACGTTGGAGATTATCCAGAGTGGTCTGTTCTCTCCTGGCGAGTGAGTCTGAGAATGGTCTCGGCTTTAAGACTGCAACCATTGCTTGGAGGGCTACTACAATGTTCAAATTTTTGATCTTGGCAATCTGTGTGTTGAATCGGTCCACAAAGGCAATCAAGCTTTCTTTTGGTTTATATATGTTGTAATCCATCCAGGCTCGTGGTACTTTTTACCACAACTCAGTTAGTGTCGAATCGATCTTTGAATTGTTTAGTAAGCTCCCTGTGAGAATGAAGATATCCTTTCAGCGGATTAGAAAACCACCTTAAGGATAAATTCTCGAGAAGACATGGGAGGGTTTTCATTTTAGCCCCTCTGAGGCCTCAAGGAGCAACATTCTTGAGTTGAAGAGGGTGAGGCGCTCCTCGGGGTCTGTCTTCCCATTGTAGGGTTTAATATTCAGAACTTGGAATTTACGTGGAACCTTGGTGGCAAGTATACAAGATGCAAAAGGGTGTAGAGTGGATCCCGACCTAGGTCCCCTGTGTTCTCTCTGCCTCCGATGTTTGTGTCCTCTTCCGAGAGAGGAATGACTCTTAAAGTAGCTGGTGCTTGAGCTGCTGGAACTAGTATTAGAAGAATAACTCAAACTCGACAACCAAGGTCTTCACTTCTTCTACCTTCTGTGCTTACTTATGTACCTCCTCAGTTTGGGGGCAGGAAGAGCTTTTGAAGAGCTTTGGTGCACATATTTTTTGTTTTTCAATCATAGCTTCGCCTGATGGGTATCCCTACCTACAGGCTATCTAGGCCTTCGAGAGGGCCCTACATTGACCAAACTCGCCTCTACCTTCACGTTGTGGATAGGTGGATTCTGAGGGGGACCATGAGGAGGGTCCAGTGATAAGTTTGGAGGAAGTTTTTGAGATGCATTGGGCAAAGTGTTTGGTTGTACGTTTGGAGGTGGATTATTCCTTTATGGAGGAGGATTCCTTTTTGTAGGAGAGGGGTCTCTCCTACAGTTTCTCATGGTAACCCTGACAATGGCGATGAACAAGGATTGTTGAGGTTCGGGAACGTATTACTAGGTCTCACGTTGGGCGCAAATGTTAGTGCTAGAATTTACACAATGATGGCTCTCCTCTACACGCGTGCGCGGTGGAAAACGTCTTCAAGCTCCACGCCATAAGGTATCCCTGCAAAGACACTCTGACGCCTAAGTTAGTTTAGGGCTTAAGGAAATTAAAGAGGAGAGTAAGTGTGAAATTAGGTTAAAAATGACGTTACAAAACCTAAGGAGTGAGAACCCCTATTTATAGTAGAGTGGTAGGAGCGCATGTCCTGTAATTAAGGTATCACATATGTTACGAGATATTCAGATCAGATCTTCGTTTTGATCGTGGGGAGTAGGTGTTAAATGCTCCCTATTTGATTGGTCAAGATAAGAATTCTGCCGACCTCTACTGGGGGTTCAAAGCTCGGTTCCGAGATAGCCTACTCAGAGCCGTGCTCGGTTCGTGACATCTAACCTTAGCACATTTGTCTTGCATTGTATGTCGGCGTAGATTGTAGTCTTCGGGGAGAGTTCATATCTCTTACGATCACAACAGAGGTCGATCAAGGAATCAAAAGGGGAGTTCTCTACAAAGCTCGGTGGCACAAGTCGGGACCATAACAGTAGAAACATCTTGTGAGTTATCCTTTCTTTGCCATTATTGCTAGACTCCAAAATATTAGTTATGCCATATCCACAATCTGAAGCCCTTTTTAATGTATAGCAAGAATATGTGGTTAGAATTTCAATTGGAAATGGGTCGTATTCCTCCTCTATCAAGGAAAAGACGTACCCATTATTGTTTTCTTGGCTCTTATATAGTGATAATATGATACAAATAATGACCCCCCTCCCATGCAAACATTTGTTGCCGACAATTGAACTTTGATAGGCTAACCTGGTTCCACGAAGGCGCTGACACGATCCATGGATGGAATTGGGAGGGGAGAGTATTCTGTTTCTGGTAACCATTTCCGCTTTATTATTTGTTTAAGACTATAGTCCTTTGCAAAAAATTTAACGAATAATGTTATGTATTTTTGGCTACTAAGTAGTTCTCTTGTCCCTATTATAAGAAAATTTTTTGTTAATTTTTTTGTCTTAATTATAAGAAAAAGATACATTTTTTAAAGCACATTAATTGCAAAAGTTTATTTTATACCCTTATTTATTGTGAGATACAAGTTTACTAAAAAATCACATAGTGGGTATACAAAATTAATACTAGAGATATATTTGGGATAAGACTTAAATATTGCATCACATTTAATAACCTCATTAGTTTTTGTGATTTTTGTAAAATCTTCTTATAATAGGACTCGAGGGAGTAACATGTTACTGGGAAGGTGAGTTTCAGAACTTAGGTTTCATTTATTGGAGAGATGTTCAGTTGAGAGGCAACCCATATATACTACAACTAGTACCAAATGGTTAAGGGACTCAAGTATCTACCACTTGTGTCACGTATTAGTTGTATTTGTTATAATTTGCTATTAACCTATAAAAACTTTGAAAATTGTAAAATTTAATAAAAGAAAAAGAAAAAACTCGATAAAAAAACTATATTTCAACTTACTTAAAAAAATTTGTGTTGCAAAAAGTTAAGAAAAAGTCAGTATCTTCTTCTAATCTTAATAATGGAGTAAAAATCAGAAAAAAGTAAATGAGATCTAATATAAGAAATGCACCCCGTTGCTACTCTCGTTGCTGCTCCTGTTGCCGCTCCTGTTGTCGCTCCCCATTGTCTCTCCCGTTGGCGATATCGTTGGCAGTCTCTCGGTTGCTGCTCTCGTTGCCGCTTCTCGTTGCCTCTCATGTTACCTCTCCTGCTGCCTCTTCCGTTGCCTCTCCCGTTGCTGCTCCCGTTTTTTTATCATTTTAATTAAATTATTAAAATAAAGTTGTTTTAGAGTTTGCCGACAGGATCATATACGGATTTATTAATTACTTATTTGCTCTATTCTAATAGCAGGTACAATACCATCACCGCGGCACCACCGTGAACTCTAGACTCCGATATCTGCTCTTGACTTGATCCTATCAACTTTGGATCATTATGTGATATTTGGGCACCAATGGCATACTAGTAATGACATACTGGGTCTCTCAATAGTGACCCATTCAATAATAATACCAATCTTTCTACTACGCTGAAACAATTTTAGCCTCCCAATGTGAAAATCGACGATTTCCGACGGAGATTTTCGTCGCAAAATGACATTTGCGACGTCATTTCCGACGGACAAAATTTCGTCGCAAAATCGCTCGTCGCAAATCGTTTCTGACGGCTTTTGTCGTCGCAAATGTCTCCGTCGCAAAGTCGTCGGAAATCCGTCGCAAATATCCGTGGCAAAGTCATCGCAAACTCTGACACCTGTTCGTCGCAAATCCGTCGGAATTTTTTAAAAAAAATTTAAAAAAAAATTGAATTATACATCAAAAATACTATTTAATAATTATATCTATACATATATGAGGTTGAGTATAACCAAAACAAGCAATAAAACCTAGTAGAGTGCAGTCTTGCACAAACATAAGCATATCAAAAAAATTAAAAAGGAATTCATTCCATACATAAAGGATGAAAACTAAAAACAATGAATAAAATGCTAACTAGCAGCATCCTTCTTCTCAGCCTTGCAGTGGCAAAATAGATGCTCCATAGATTCAGTAACCAAGAAAACTTCAGTTTCTAAACTCTACAGGCATAAACTTCAATCAGGCATAAAGTATCTATAACTGAAACATTTAGAGAGCTTCCAAGGTAACCAACACATCAAACAACCATGCATTACATGTGCTCGCAAACAATAACATTTTCCAATAAACAACAAAACCATAGCAATCAGAATTCCCTATCTGCTCCAGTCCAGCAGTAATATAAAACCATATCAATCAGAATAATATCTACATTTCAATAACAATAAAGTGCTACATATTATTTACATTTCAATACCCTTCTTTATGCGTGAATAATATCAAACATTAAATGTATAGCAATGATGAACTTCGAAAAGTTGTAATTACAAGGATTTCCTATATTAAAGCTCATAAACATACAAACTAAAACAACATTTATGCAAACTGAAAAACCTAATATCCTATATTTAAATAATATATGCATGCAAATGTTTCTTAGATCTTCATAATTATATCCACAAACCTGTTTCGCCAACTTTCCAAGTTTACCGCTGTTGGCTTCATCCCCATCTTCAGCATCAATTCTCATTTTCCTATCAGAATGATTGTCATCCTCATCTTCATCGTCAGTTTGAAAGCCATCCATATCATCATCGGCTTCAGCTTCTTCCTGTTTTGCAGCTTTTGCAAAGTATTATAGTTGAGAAACAGACAATCATAAATCTGATCAAAGGAAAAGGAGTCAATCTACTCCGGATGAACATATTGTATAACAAAACTTTTTTTCTCAAATAGTACAAGTTTGTTGATACGGTCTAACCAGAAAGTTAAACAGAAAACAAGCAACAAGTATTCTGAAAATCATACACACCTAATACACTTTTGAGTCATGCAGCAAACTAGCCAGGAAAAAACACACGGCTTAGGCAATTCTTGAACCACTGAAACTATATTGAAGGTGAAAAAATCAACAACAAAAAATTTAGGCCCCAAAATAACATAAAAAACAACTATCACAATAATATTTACACAAAAAGTGAATTAATAAACCTGAAACAGAGACTAGAAAAAAAAGTAAAAACAAATTCTCTATAACTCGCCAAAAATCATCATATAAACAACCAGAACGGTGCACCTCATAATTAACTCAGACGCAATCTTATATACACATTAGTATGTCAAACAAATGAATGAGATTTATAGCTATAGCAATCTTACATACACATTAGTATGTCAAAGACATTCAATTTTGTTATGATTATTAAACTGAAATGGATTTTGTTATGATTATTAATAGCTATAAATCTCATTCATAGGTTGTTAAGATGTAACTAAATTGAAACAAGATTACCAACCTATGATGTAACTAAACTGAAACTGAAATGAGATTTATAGCTATTAATAATCAGAACAACCTATGATGTAACTAAACTGAAACTGAAATGAATTTTGTTAAGATGTCAAAGACAGTCAAACAACCTATGAATGATATTTATAGCTATTAATAATCATAACAAATGAATTTTGTTAAGTACTTAATTTGAGTTGCACAAGAAGGAGATCAAACAAAATAAATTGAATGTCTTTGACACCACTCTATAGTTGTTCAAACTACTATTCACATTCAAAGACAGCAATGTTTAGTTCAGCTTATCTCTGAAATAAATCACCTAATCATTCAACCATGTCCTTCTATTCATGTATATATATAAGTCTGCAATGTCTCAGTTACGGAGAAAGTATGACAGAAATACCTGCAATTTGATCCTTATACGCAACCAGAAGATCAAGAGTGCAACGGAACACCCGGCCTAAAGCCTCTCCTGGAAATTGATCAGCTGGAAGTGCTAATAACGATGTTAAACCAATGCAGCAAACTTTCTTGTCATGTTCTCTGCATAAATATTGCCGAAGTTTGCAGTAATTATACTTTTAAATTGTTACACAACAACTATTATTGTCATATGAAAGCGAAGTGTAGAGAAAAAGTACTTGAAGCAGTGGAATCTGTATCCATACCATAACCATTGCACAAAACTTAATGTTAATTACAGTGCATAGATAACAAGTAGAGGTGAATAAAGGATAAAAGTATAAGCATCTCATAGGAAGATTACCTGGCTAGATAGTTGGTCAGCCAAGAAAAAGTCCACTAGCATAACCTATAGAAATGATAAGTTAAAATGAAATGATGTCAAGTTCAGTTTTCTACATATATGGTATTACAATGTATCCAATTGTTCTAACTAAGGAGTCAGTTGAGGGAAGCTTACTCTATAAAATGGTGAGCAGACTATGTTTCGAATAACACGGATGAAGCAGTAACGAGTTGGGCGATAAAAAAAGTCAAATGGGCAAATGAGCAGAACTATGAAAAACTGAAAATGGCAGTCCATAGTTAGCACTTAGCGCTATTAATACTTTCTCTAAATGCTTCAAAAAGTTATATACCAGAAATGTCGTTAGACTAACCAGAAGAAGAATTGCAGGAAGGGCGTCAACTTCAGTAGGAGGAAAGCCAGCAGCCCTTAAAAGAAGGTGCATGACCATTGCCCCAACCACAGTTGTCATTAAGGTAGTGCTTATCAAAAATGCATCTCTGTGCTTCAGTGCTGTTTTTGGTGAAAATTCAAACATGAAATTGAAATTGATTCTTGTTCTCTTCCACATGTACAGGTTGCATCCATACATAAATAAGTGCGGGTTTAGCAATGCAAACACACTGCACAATAAATCACTTTATCCATTAGATCACTCATAAGTAATATAGTCATTTTTGTTTAACATTATGCAAATTAATCTTTTAGGGAAATTCATACAATCTCTCTGTTTTGAACATAATTTTCCATTTGCATAACACATTTGTATGTGTATGTATATGATCGATTAATTAGAAGACTGATGATTGTAATAGGCTAATAATAGCACACAAAAAGGGATGTGTGAACTTGAAATATGTCCAAATAGAAACAAAGTGAAGTAGCACCTGAAAACTGGATAGACAATTTCCATATAAGCCTGCTGATTAGTAGGAGAGAATATACTGCACAAGTGGGCCAAAATTGTGTATACACTAAACAATGATACAAAACAACCAGTACACAACCCTACAAAGAAAGTAATAAAAGAAATTAAAAACATAGATGATTTGTCAACATGAGAAGGAAAAACTTTGTTTTGCATATCATATACTCCTTTGTAACACAAAATTGGGTTAATGAAATACATAAACTTTTGTTGACCTATTTTTGCTAATATTTTGTTACGGATGAGGGAGTATTTTCATTTTCAATAAAACAACATTCACATTTGACCCATTAGCTTAGTGTGTCCACAAATCACCCAAATTAGTGGCTACATGACAATGGTTAGTAGCAAAAACTGTTAATGATGTTACTGCCACAGTGCCACTATGCATGTGGGCATATTAAAGAAGAAACAAAGAGAGAAGCATTTTATATTACCAACAAAGAAGGTGACCATATGAGAATCTTCATTTTGTTGGGGGTCTTAAAAACTTCATTGCCTTTTTCCTGTCATTGTTGGCGAAGTGCTTTGTGAATATGGATTCCACTCGCGTGTTGAATTGTGATTGGATAACACTAAAAACTGCTCATCGCGTGTTGAATTAATGATATAATAAAAGTAGATATATGAATTCTTCTTCTTAGTAACTTACAGTTAATGTCACATGAGATCCTTCAGCCACTGGTATATAAGTTCTTCCAGCAACCTCCAGCTGCACATCACGTACATACACAAGTCAAAAGTCAACTTCATCAATAGAAAATAAGCAAATCCTTCAAAAGTGACACCCACAGAATCAATCAAAAGAAAATCTCAATAAACTATACCAAATGCAAGGCATTTCTGGTTGCAAGGGTGGTATAAACATTGCCATAGATAATTGTAAGTCCAATAACTTCTACTTCTGGTGATCGTAAGGCAAGGAATATTGCCATCGCATCATCTACAGAAAACCAATTGCAGTATTCTCAGATTCAAAGAAACATGGAATAGAAAAAATTGAATGAAATTGAAATGAAATGAAACGAATTGAATTTGAAAGAGAAATATGTATATACCACCCTTGCAGACAACCAACCTATCGAAACCAACCTTGATCTTTGCCAACATAATCTTGAACCTATCGAAATCATTGAGGTCTGCCCTCCTCTTCCTCACAATCAGCTTTCTTCCCCCATTCTCCCACTTGTTCTTAACATCTGTACAAATTAAGAACAAATATGCAAAGCCTTATCTCAAGCACAAGTTTACCAAAATAAGCCTAATGAATTACTGAAATTCATTCCAATTTGTAGCTTACCCGTGAAATCGGATTTAGAAGGTGCGTGGTGTTTTCTTCTCACTTCTCGGTGTGGAAATTCTTAATACATCGCAAGAATGCAGAAATTGGTATTAGAAAATTCCAACATAATGCACAAAAATGATAATACCCAAAATCATAAATCAATAAACACACCAACATATTGTATGAACTTACCTAACAGGAATGACAGCAAGCACGACGACGGCGACGGCGGGCGATATAAACTGAAAAGATCTTCATATGTTTTCTCCCACAAAACCTAAAATCCTCAGAACAAGAAAGATCAGCATAAATCTAAATCAAACCTAAAATCTTCATATGTTTTCGTCACCAACTATTTTTCCAGCAGCATGATAACTAATTAGGGTTACCAAATTTCCCAAATCAGAAATTAAACACCCAAAATCAGAAATTAAACAATTAGGGATTCCAAATTTCCCCAAATCAGAAATTAAATAATTAGGGTTTTCAATTTTCCCCAAATCAGAAATTGAACAATTAGGGTTTTCAATCAAAGTATCATTGTATAAAACAATCATCAAAGAAGAGAAGAAGAAATCTAACCTGAGAAGAAGAAGAGCTGAAGAACAAAGCTTCTCACGTTCACTGTTTATGCGACCGAGAGAGCCAGAGAGGGAAGCAAGTGGTTATGCGGTGGTGGTGATCCACTTCAGAGGCAGGAGGCGACAGCTGCGGCGGAGAGGCGGAGAAACGGGAGACGAAATGGAGAGAAGAGTCGTGAGATGAAGGAGAAGGACATGCTATCGTGGTGGCCACTGGAGTAGAGAACGACGGCGGAGGATGGCAGAGGAGGGAGGAGGTCAGGGGAGGAGAGTGGAGGGTGAGGGTGAAGAGAGTGAGTGAGAGAGAAAGAGTGGAGGGAGGAGGACGGTGGAGAGTGGAGGGTGAGGGTGAAGAGAGTGAGTGAGAGAGAAAGAGTGGAGGAAGAGAGGACGGTGAATGAGTGAATGAGAGGGTTCGATGAAGCTGCGCTTTGTTTGATTTGGTTTTACAGTTTGCGACGGAGTTTTTGACGTTTCCGACGAAAATATCCGTCGGAAATATGCGACGGAAACCAACTTCGTCGCAAACGTCAGCAGGAATTTTAGCGCCTCTTCTGGTGAACATTTGTGATGACATTTTCGTCGGAAATCCGTCGGAAATTGCGACGGATAAGAGTTCGTCGGAAAGTTTTGCAGGAAACGGGGCTTATTCTTGTAGTCTGTAGTACAATTCTGGCAGTATCAGTGCTATTGAAAATGGCCCAAGAAATAATATTAGCCAAATGGACCATCATATTTATGAGGTGGGTTGGAATTTAATGCATCAGAAAAAATCCTTGGTGCTCATGTTTAGGTGTCTCTGTCGTTAGTTGTGTGTCACTGTAAAGACATTCTCTATCTATTCTTGTGGCTTGGAGGTTCTCTATTGGACAGGTGTGTCGTGATCTATAAGGTCAGGTCACCATGACGATTCTTCATATCATCAATGGTATAGTAGAATGATTGTATCACCTTTTAATTATCTGGGATATAATTAAGTCGTTACTATTCAATTGGACCTGCAGAAGAGAAGAAAGAATATATTACAGGAATATAATTAAGGTGTTACTATCTGGGATATAATCTTTTTCTTCTGAAATTGAGAAGGACAACAGTCACACAAGCTTATTGTTATGTTCATTATCTATTATCTATTATCTATTATAGAGGTGAAAATAGAAAATGACAAAAGTGCCTAACTTTTGTTTTTGTTTTTACTGTTTCTTTTTTTTACAAATATTAGAAAACAATACACAAGTAAAAACAAATGACAGTTTTGCATTAAAAAAACCGGAAATGACAGAAAATATTTCTCCTTAGAGAGTACTAACTTCATAATTTTCTTTTGTCTTCTTTGTTTGGTTTGACTTTGATGCACTACTTCAAGTACCCGACAGCACCGTTAGATTTAGTATTGCATACCATTTGTTTAGTGGTCCTATGAGGAAATTATATTTCAAAAGTGATAACTGGAGAAAAGGCCATGCTAAATGAACTTTCCAAATAGGTATGATTCTCTTCTCAACATCACATACAACAAAGTGCATAAAAACAAACCTACAAAAGAAGCAAGTTTGTGCTTTGAGGGATCTTCGGAAAAGACACTCTCATATATCAAACAATATAAGGTCCCCTTTTAATTCCCTCTTTATTTATATGAAACCAAATGCATGATTACAAAGCATCATTTTTCAACAGCTTTATAAAGAAAAACTTCCAATACTTAAAAGCAAACATAATATCATATCAAAGCAACATACAAGAACATTTAACACAAAAGACACTTTACTTTTGACATGTCCATTGGAAACCCGTACCCCTCTGCCATTTTACACTATTGCTAATATATAATGCAAATAATACAAAAAACGATAAAACAGTCGCGGTCACAATTGCAGTCGCATCACAATCCTTGATATTGCAAATAATTGCATCTTATGCGGCCTTAATCAAGGTTGCATTGTGGCTGAGAAAACATAAAAAACTATGATGTTGCAGTCCAGATCACGGTCGCGAACCTATTAATAAAACCTTTGCTAAATGTATAGTAATTTTGATCCATGTGGTGATGAGTTAGAGCTTTGCAAAGATGGTGTTGTGGCATAAGCATGTTGTCCCAGCCTTGCACTAATATTTCCCGGCTTTGTCTCTCCTGGCCGGAAACCTTGCCACCATAGAAGTATTAATCCTATTAGGAATTCTTGGGCTTAAATTTGATTTCTCATAAGTTATAAAAGCATCACCAGCAACTCTAACAGATTTATGGTTTTTGCAACCCAACAAGATTCCAGGGCGCCTCCTTTGTGTCTCTTTGGTAGCCTTTGGTTTTCCATTTGAGTGATTGAATCTTATAGGACTCCTTATGGTTATCTCAGACGTTTGTTCTTCACAATCTGACATAACAGCAGCACTTGCAGTTACCACACTCCATTCTATGCTTGCTTCACTTGGTGCATAACAATTGGGACTAACACAGCTTGAAGCAGCATCTGATGCTTGCCTAGCAAGTAAATGGTTCGATTTTCCTTTGAAACTCTCAATCTCAAATAAATCTGAACTTGCATCACTAGCACCATCATCATCATCATCATCATCATCATCATAGTTTGAATCAATTAATGCTATCTTGGGAACATCATTTCTTGAGGGAAATACCAACCTTTTATCAATGCTTAAGGACTTGGTGTTGTTATTCAGTATCAATGGAGAGCCAAATACTTCCAAAGATTTCCTTGGTGTCTTTTCTTCATCTAGTTCAAGTTGCATTTTCACTAGATTATTTCCTAATACAACACTTTTGTTTTCATTGTTTAATCCTACCTCCAACTTTCCTTGCTTTTGGAAGTAAACATCATTGTTGATAAGAAGTTGTGCATTTGGCATACTTATTTTTGGAAGTGAATGATTAGAATCTTGACCAACACTGAAGAGCTTATTTGGTGTTGCTTTTCCATGAGTAGTAGTTTTGTTAAAGCTGATTTTAGCTGCTTGGTCACTAATATCAACAGAATCCTTATCAGAGCAAGAGCATTTGAAACCAAGACTGGCTAGAACACTCTTAGCATGCACCTTCTCTTTGCTGCTCCTTAGAGAATTCCTCACTCCACTTTGTAACAGTGCACTTTGACTGTTGTTACTTGATTCAGAGAGAATACTTGGAGTTCCATACTGAACTTTGTACTTTCTAGTTTCTATTTGTTCATCTCTTTTGTGAAGGTACTTTGTATGACTATGAGCTATGTTGGAAATTCTTGGTGATTCAACTTCTACTCCATGGAAGTATTTTTGAGCACCAAATACTCCAATTTCTCCACTTTCTTCTGTCTTTTCTATCTGGTGTAACGGAGATTTTAGGTTGCTGATAAAGGGGTTCATTTTTTGACTTGATTCACCAAGATTTCCTACAAAGTTCACTTTCTTGTTGTACAAGTATGGAGAGAAAATAGGATCATGAAGGTGATGGTGGCTGCTTTTGGCAGTTGATGATGATAAGGTAAACATAGTTTATGGAAAATCTGTTTAAATACACTGACAAAAAAAGAAGAAAATGGCCCAACAGAAACTGTTTAAAGACAAGCTTAATAGAAAAACGGGCAAAGGAACCGAATCAGAGAACAAAAGAGAAGACAGAGACCGTACAATAGTTGGAAGTATAAGAAATAATAATTATGGAACAAGAGAGAGTGTAAAATGTAGACTAGTGGAATATAGAAGGTGTCAAAGTGGTAGGGACATGTGGAATATAGAAGGTCCAAAGAGAAGACGTAGACTAGTGGAATATAGAAGGTGTCAAAGTGGTAGGGACATGTGTTTCTAGCCTAATTGACACTTTATCATACCTTTTATGTGGAAATTATTTTGCATGGTTTGATCCTCTCTATTTACGGACGGTTCCGATAAAATAGAGAAAGACACATGTAATAAATAATATTATTTAATTTCATTGATTTGCCTTTCTCCTATTGAAATTGCCTCGTAGGTCGTAACCAAAGAAGATTGAACATCTGCCTAATTTATTTATTTTTGGACTGGATCGTAACTCTAATTTATACATACCGTAATTAGGAATAACATTTGAACAACTTACTTGATGTGATTTAACAGTAGGCTATGCTCTCTGAGAACAACTAATTTCATTAAAACTACTATAAGAAGAGAGTGCACGTGTTCAGGTTTGAGGAGAACTGGACGAAGGACTAGGTGTGAAGATATTGTTAGGAGAAACTGGCGTGGAGGAAGCAGGTCTTGTGCTGATAAGTTGGTGGGGGTTAAAGATCTTGATGCTGAATTTGATGATTATAGAACTAGCTCTATAAAGAAAGAAATCAAGAGAGTGGAGAAATTACTCAAGGATGAAGCTTTATGGCTGGGCAACTCCTCTAATCTGGGCAGGTTCAGAAACCTTGAAAGAGAGCTTGATGATCTTCTCAAGAAAGAAGAAGTGGCTTGGAGGCAACGGAGTAGGGCTATGTGGTTGAAGCATGGTGATAAAAATTCAAAGTTTTTCCATAGGAAGGCTAGCCAAAGGAGCAAAACTAATGCAATTAAGAAGCTTAAAGATGAAGATGGGAACTGGTGGCATGGTGATGAGCACGTGGAGAGAGTTATTATTAATTTTTTCACTGATCTTTTTTCCTCTTCTGAATGTTCTGATCCTGAACAGGTTTGTGCTCATATTCAGAAACATCTATCCTCGGCCCAACAGAATGAGTGCTCTATTATTTTCAGCAAGGAAGAGGTCAAAGAGGCTATTGATCAGATGCATCCCCTTAAGGCCCCTGGGCCTGATGGCCTTCCGGCCTTATTTTTTCAGAAGTATTGGCACCTTGTGGGCAATGACATCTTGAAGCTTGTCCTCGATATTCTCAACAATGGGATCCTCGATATTCTCAACAATGGGAAATCTCCTGAGTGTATCAACAATACCTTCATTGCTCTCATTCCTAAGTGTAAGAATCCTACTTCCCCTAAACACTTTAGACCTATTAGCTTATGCAATGTCACCATGAAAATAGTCACCAAAACTATTGCTAATAGAGTTAAGAGCTTCCTTCCTAGTATCATTGATGAGGAACAAAGTGCGTTTGTGAAAGGTAGACACAGTACTGATAATGCTTTGGTAGCTATGGAATGCTTCCATTGGCTAAAGAAAAAAACCAAAGGAAAGAAGGGCATGATGGCCCTCAAACTTGATATGGCAAAAGCTTATGATAGGCTAGAGTGGAATTTCATAAAATCTGCCCTTCTAAATTCTGGTTTCCCTGAAAACTTCACCAATCTTATTTTATCATGCATAAACACTGTTAGCTACCAAGTTCTGATAAATGGTCAACCTAGTAGAGTTTTTACCCCTGAGAGAGGTATCAGACAAGGAGATCCTCTCTCCCCTTATATTTTTATCTTGTGTGTAAATGTTCTCTCTGGTATGTTGCATAATGGTAGTCAGAATGGTACTATCCATGGAGTTCGGGTAGCTAGAAATGCCCCATCTATAACTCATCTGCTGTTTGTGGATGACAGTTTGCTTTTTACTAGGGCTAATCCTCAGGAAGCTACTTCTATTGCCAAAATCCTTGATTCATACCAGGCTGCCTCGGGTCAACTTGTCAATCTTGATAAGTATGACATGTCATATAGCCGAAATGTGCCTATCCAAGAACAACAAATTATCTGTAACTAGATTGGGATAATGGCTGTGACACACCATACTAAGTACCTTGGTCTTCCAGTGGTATTTGGGAGGTCTAAGAAGGAGGTGTTCTCTCTTGTTCAAGACAGGGTTTGGAAGAAGGTTAAGGGTTGGAAAGAGAAGTTTCTATCTAGGGCTGGTAAAGAAACTCTAATCAAGTCTATTGCTCAATCAATCCCAAATTATATCATGAGCTGCTATAAGATGCCAGAGGGGGTCTGCAAAGAAATTGAAGCTTTGGTTGCCAAATTATGGTGGGGGTCTTCGGATACTCAAAGGAAAATCCATTGGATGAGTTGGAGCAAGCTTGGGGAGAGTAAGTCTAGAGGTGGTATGGGTTTTAGGGGTTTCAGTGACTTTAATATTGCCCTCCTTGGTAAGCAATGTTGGAGACCTGTTAATGATTCCTCCTCACTGATGGCAAGAGTGTTCAAGGGCCGGTATTATCCTAGAACAAACTTCCTTGAGGCTACTACCGGTTTCCAACCAAGCTATGCTTGGAGGAGTATTTTGTGTGCTCAGAAAGTTTTGGAGAGAGGCTCTCGGTGGTTGATTGGTAATGGGCAGAAAGTGAAGATTTGGCAAGATAATTGGCTCCCTGAGCAGGCAAATTTCAAGGTTTGCAGCCCTGTGAATGGGCTTCCAGCTGATGCTACTGTCTCTTCTCTCATTGATCCTGTTACGAAGCAGTGGAATAGACATCTCATTTTCAGTACTTTCAATCAGTTTGAGGCTAAGCAAATTGTCAACATTCCGGTGTCTATGAGGCTGCCTGAGGATAGATTGGTGTGGCACTCTGAGAAGCATGGAAGCTATTCGGTTAGATCAGCATATCATATGTTGAATAATGAGAACTCCAGAAGCATTGCTGAGTCTTCAAATTCCTCAAATTTATCTCTTTGGAAGGCTATTTGGAAAATCCAAGCGCCTAACTGTGTGAAGAATTTTATTTGGAGAATGGCAAAAGGCATCCTGCCTACTAGGTCCAGATTGGAGAGGAAAGGTATTTCTCTTGATACTTGTAACACCCCAATTTCGGTGCGTTGCGGTTCTTTTAGTTGTGTTTGTTGTATGTATTATAATTAAGTGATAAGATTAAACTATCTCAATTTATTGTGTGTTGAGTTATTAAAATTAGTTAAAGTCATATTTAATTATATTTTTATCTGCTATTGGTAATATATGATTTTTATTATATATATTATTATTTATTTTAATTTTTAAAAAGATTAGTGTTTAAAGTAGAATTGATTTTTAAGAGTTATTTTGGGCTATGGAGGTGTTAGAGTGGTAGTTGTAATGAAAATGGGCTTTAAAAATATTTTAAAACGGAATTTTTTTTGAGTATTTTTAATGCTACGCCCCCTTGTTTCATGCGCACACCCCCCTCCTGCTTGCAAAATCCAGCCCAGTGCCTTGCCCAGCCCACGAGCGCGCGATCCACGGACCCAGAACCCGACCCGGTTCGCTGTTCCTCTTCTTCCTCGCGCAGCTGCAACCGAAAAACCCTACTCTCCTTCCCTCAATCGTGTTCCCACTTTTCTCACCGCGGGCAGCCCCAAAAATCCACCTTCCCACTCGGAATCTCTCTCTGAGTTCTATTCCAGGGCCCATTCAACCTATTTCAGCCTCTATCTCGTGTTCCCGTTGCCCCCCTCTTGTTCGCGAAACTCCATAGCCATCGATACATCAAGCTTTCCTGTTGCGAGCAGTCCTCCGTCCATAGCATGGGTTATGCGAGTCCTCCCTTCGTTTTCTATCCTTCATGCTAAACGGACCAAAATCGTACCCGAACTATATCTGTACACGAAACAGAACAGCTCCGGCCATCTCCACGAAACCGCCGCCGCGGCAGAGCCGCACCGGAGCTGTCCTCCTCTCGGCATGAGTTTCCTTGATTTGTTGTTTCCGATCGAAGCTGCAGCCGCCTCAGTTTTAGCAATATGGGTTGATTAGCACTAATTCATGACCGTTCATGGCCTAACCGCAATCGATTTGATGAAAGACCGAAGCAACACATTTTTGTGACGGATTTGCAAGACACTCATTCCGAGCTCAAAATCCTTGTCACGGTCCTACACGATTTGAATAGGTATCCGTTCAAAATACCGCTAATTCATTAAACGCTTGATTAATTATATTTAATACGTTTGGTATATGACTTTTGTACTGTCATTGTTATTGTTGCACGATTGTACGCATTCGAGTCAAAACCTTGTGCTGCCGGAATTGATTCACGCTTGAGAACTCGTAATCTGTCTCTGTAGAGGTTTGCCTTGGAAGACGCTTCGATATCAGGTAAGGGTGGGTCTTATCTTCTCTATAATAGGGTTTTTATGATGGGGATTATGTAGGGGCTAGGCTCTATGTATGCCTTTTTATGTATTCTTAGTGATTATTGATGAACCCTAGGCATATGAAGACTTGTTGTTAATAAAATCATGTTGTGCGTGCCGAGTGTTTGAGTAATTGTTGATGATATTGTGATTTATGATGATTGGGGATGATTATGATAATTTGGTGTTCGTATTGTTGAATTGAGCCTTGATGATGGAATTTGGTGTTTAATATGTTGTATGTGATTTGAGGAATTTGTGTTGCTCGAATTCGTTGTTGTTGGTGTCATAGGCGCATAGGGCGCCATTTTTGTGTTTATGTTGTTGCTGGAATTTCGGCCACGGAATTAGGCGTCCTCGTGATTGGGCGCCCCGTGCCAAGTTGTTGCGTTTTTGGTTGAATTTTCCATTGCAGGAATTGGCGCCCTTGTGCTGGGCGTATGAGCCAAAGTTTGTGTTGCTGAATTGTGCTTGCTGTTGTGCTGAATTGTGCTTGCTGTGTGTGCATGTCAGTGTGCGTGCGTTGTGTTGCTTCTGGATGTCTAAGTCGTGTCTTAGGCGCCTAGTGCCTGGGCGCCATTTTCAGGACGTTCCCGATTTTTAATAAAAACTGTTTTCGCTATAACTTTCGACTCGGGTGTCCGTTTTAAACGTTTCAAAAAGTGTTGTGAAGCCCATTTCGTTGTCTATCTGTGTGTCCCATTTTTAAAAGCGAAAACTTATTATTTTCTGATGGTTCTGGGCGCCCAAGTGGCTGCCCCGATGGTAGTTGTTGTTGCGTTGCAAAACTGTTTTCGGTGTCTAAAACCTTTTTGGTGTCAATGATGATGTTCTAAAGAACGTTTCTGCCTTAGTGGCCAACTTTAATGATAATGATGTGTAAATGACGATGATGCCCCTGGTGGCTAGTTTATTGACGATGATGCCCTTAGTGGCTAGTTTATAGATGATAGTGCCCTTAGTGGCTAATGTTTGATTGACGATGATGCCCTCGGTGGCTAGTACCTTGATAAGTTGATGATTTTGACGGTAATGCCCTAGTGGCTATGCTTGTGATTGACGATGGATGTTATATTGATGATGATGATTCTAAATGATGATGGTGCCATAACGGCTAATAGCGACGATGAATAATAAGCGACGATGAATATAAGCGACGATGAGGCCCAAAAGGCTAAGTGACGTTGTTATGTGTAATTATGAATTAAAATAAGTGACGATGAGGCCTACAGGGCTAAGTGACGTTGTTATGTGTAATTATGAATTAAAATAAGTGACGATGAGGCCTACAGGGCTAAGTGACGTTGTTATGTGTAATCATGAATTGACAGGTGTTGTGCCTCTTAGTAGGCAAACTGGTAAGTGACGGGTCACATAGTTGACCGTGTTTTGTGTGTGTCTGAGTGTGGTGCATGTCATAGTGTCTCATGCATCCCATGTGCATAAACCCAGTGACGTTTGAGGCCCAAAAGGCTAAGTGACGATGAGGCCCAAAAGGCTAAGCGACGTTTGTGAAAGGTACCTCATGCATATGCCCGCGAGTGGGTTGCATTTCATATGCCTACATGACATTGTGATGAGCTTTTGTAGTGATTGAATTGATGTTGTGATGTGGTTTATATAGCTGGCATTGCGATGATTTGTTGTGGTAATTAATATTGATGACTGACTTGATGTGTCGTGGTGTGGTTGATATAGTGTCATAACTCTAGCATAGTGCTCATCATAAGCTTTATTATATTGTTAGATGAACTCACCCCTTCTGTTTGAATGTTACCCCTATGCGGTAACGTGCAGGTGATCTCGAGTGAAGGCTTAGGTATCTTCACTAGCTGAGTCGGGTCGTCTGCTCTGATTATGTAACACTAGGGGGAATGACGTTGTTTAAGTTACTTATTATTGTTGTTGTTGTTGTTGTTGGATTTTAGTATTGTAGGCCTTGCCTGGTTGCAATGCCTATTATGATTAAACTTGTTGGATTTTCCACTGTGAAGTTGTATCTTAATTGACAATGACGTTTTGAAAGTATTATAAGGCTGTTTTCGAAAAGCGAGTAATTTGGCGTGTGATGTTTAACGAAGTAAGTGTGACATCCCTTGTGATGTAACTAAAATTTGAAACTCTGATTTTTACGCTAATAAATTAACGGGTAGAAAAGGGGTGTTACAATACTCAATGCCCTCTCTGCTGCTCTAGTTCTGAAACTATAAGTCATCTGTTTATGAACTGTGAGTTGGCTAAACTTGTTTGGTTCTCATCTCCTTTGGGGATTCATATCCCAAGTCACTCTGATTTTATGTACTGGCTGCATCATTGGATTTGTGTGGATGATATATTTGCTAGACAATTATTCTGCATTACTTTGTGGAAAATTTGGAAGGGCCGTAATGATCTCATTTTTAACAACTCCAAGTTTAATCCGATGGACATAGCTGCTGATAGCGCCCATTTTGTTGAGGATTATAATGCTGCCAATTCAGCAGAGAACTGTAATTTTCAGGTGGTGAATACCAGAAATCTTTGGACTTCTCCCTCTAGTGACAGAATCAAGATAAATATGGATGCTCACCACAACAGAAAAGGCCATCAGGGGCGCTTTTTTTTTATCATTTGGGGCGTTTTCGGGCGCCCCTAAAGCTTGCGCTCCTGTAGATGGTGACCAACTGGAGCGCTTGTAAGAGGCGCCCCTGATGGCCATAGCGCAGGTGACCAACTGGAGCGTTTGTAAGAGGCGCCCCTGATGGCCATAGCGCAGGTGACCAACTGGAGCGCTTGTAAGAGGCGCCCCTGATGGCCATAGCGCAGGTGACCAACTGGAGCGCTTGTAAGAGGCGCCCCTGAATTTCAAAGGACAAAGGACATCAGGGGCGCTTTTCCTAAGCGCTCCTGATGCTATATTTTTTTTTTTTTAAATTCTTTTTACCAAATCTAACCAGTTCCAAATCAAACCTGCAGCAACAACAACCTAAAATAACCAATTGAATTGGGGGATCAAATTTTCAAACCAGCCAATTCAAAATCAAATTCCAAATAAAAAACTTATAAATGCATCTAATATCCATACATAGAGAGAACAAAAATAATATGACATCCAATGTAGCAACAAAATTTACATGTCCACAAAGTAGCAACAAAATTTACATGTCCACAAAGTAGCAACAAAATTTACATGTCCACTTATTGAGTACAAACAAGCTACCCAAAATGAGCAAAAAAACAAGCTACCCAAAATGACTTGAATTTCGATTTTGATTAATCAAAGAAGCAACATAATGACACCACTCGCCTTTGACCTCAGTAAGTATGTCATCAGAAAATGGAGCTCCAACCTCGTATCCTGGAAAATACTTCCAAAATAAAATAAAATAAAATAAAGTTAGAACTAAGTTGTTAAATGCTTGATATGGAATTGCTAGCTTATCAAAAAAGAAACTATATAAATTACATACATTTAGGGGAATTTCCATTTGTATGTCAGTGATTATGTCCTTCATATACTTCATAACGTAGTATCCACAATCAACATTGTTTGGTTGTCTCGGACACTACAAATCAAAAAAAAATTAATTGTTAAAATGCGAGCAAAATTTACATGGATAAGAATAATATTGATTATAAACTTACCTTTATTACTATCCAATTTGTTTTATTGTTCCCACCTCTAGTCCTAACCTCATTTGATGCCCAAAAAGTTGCCAAACAACTGAAACATCATACATATAACTATATTAATTAATCGAAATAGATACATAATTAATATTGAAATATGCGATGTATCTAAATACACACCTTTCAAACATTCCTCTCATCATGGCGTGTTTGTTATAATCACCGTGACACGAATCCAAATAGAAAATTCTATTTCTCCTAGCATCAATCACCAACAATACCCAATGTACACTACCAAAATATTTCGATAATTAAATAAATAAGACATTTTTGAAAAAACACATTATATATATAGAGAGAGAGAGAGACAGACAGAGAGAGAGATTAAATTTCTTACCCTCCTAAGTTAATGGGTGCCAAAAACCAGCAATCACAGCTGCTTTCAAGTGCCGAAGCCAAGCGTGTATTGATATAGGCTTTTATCGCTTCCTTGCTTTCTTTAACCGCTTCCTTCACGTCCTGAAGTTGCTTTTTTGTCATTTTTTTGTCAATATGAAGGTTGCGTAGAAAAGTACGTTCGGGATCCAAAAATATAAATCTTTGTCTTTGTTCCATGGTGCTCAAAATCACATGGTACAAATACCTATAGTTAAAATGTAGACAAAGAATTGCCTTTTTTAGAATAATGGCATACAAAAAAGCTTACTTACCCATAGAACATGTATAAAACATTTAGATGCCAAAGCATTTCCCAACAGTTAACTAAATTTCAAACCCAAATTATGCAGTAATCTTTCTCATAAGCTAATCATAATCAACACAGTAACCATAACCAGCACAAGCCTAAGTAATGGAAAACACAAATTGTAGAGACTAGAGAACTCTAAATAGATGATGGATTTCACAAGTAGGTAACGAGGACTAGAGAGTCAACTTCAGGTCCAAACAAAAAATTACACAGAAATTTAATCAGCTTCACCTCAAAACCAGAAATAAAAGTTTAAAAATAGAAAAGTAACTATCAGATAATCTAAAACCACCAAACCCCAAACCAAAACATAGTTCCCACAGCTCAACCGAAATCGAAATGGGAACCTAGGAAACATAATAGAGAAAGGGGAATCGAAATAGGGTTTTTATCAAAGGGGGAATCGATATATAGTTACTAATAGAATTCAAAATCAAACCCAGTGGTGGTGGCATTACTCACCAACAGCGGAACTCAGAGAAGTTTGTCTCTGGTCGGAGAAGGCCGGACACCGTTTGGAACAAAGAATGAGAGCGGTCGTCGTATGTGTAGCAGTGCTGGCGGTGCGCTGTGGCCGGACACCGTTTGGAACAAAGAATGAGAGCGGTCGTCGTATGTGTAACACTCTAATCTAAATGGTTAGAGTGTTTAGGTTTGGAGAGGGAGAGTGAGTCGTGGAGGGAGTGAGATCTGATGAGAGGGAGATGGGGAATTAAGAAATTTTAATATAAGGCATCAGGGGCGCTTCTAAAAAGCGCTCCTAAAGGCCCTGCGTGTTTTGGCCTTCAGGGGCGCTTTTCTAAAAAAACGCCCCTGAAGGCCAAAACACGCAGGGCCTTCAGGGGCGCTTTTTAGAAAGCGCCCCTGATGACCAAAATACGGAGGGCCTTCAGGGGCGCTTTTAAAAAGCGCCCCTGATGGCCCTCCGTATTTTGGACATCCGGGGCGCTTTTTAGAAAGCGCCCCTGATGATGGCGCCCTTTTTTAACAATTCTGTTGTAGTGGCTGGTTGCTTCGCTGACAACACTGCTGGCTGGGGGTTTTTGGCTAGGAATGCTGCTGGCTCTGTTCTTCATGCTGGTACATCGGTTTGGAGTGGCAAAATTAGCCCAACGGTTGCTGAAGCAATGTGTCTTAGATGGTCTATTGATTGGGCTAGAGCTAGAAATCTTTCAGACTGTTGCTTTGAGTGTGATGCTGAAGCTGTAGTGCTTTGCTGCCATGGGACTAATTGTGACATTCCAATTGAAAACATTGTAGCTGATTGTAATCTTTTATTAGCTCAAGTCCCTAACTCTAGAATTTCATTTGTTAGCCGTAATTGTAATCAAGCAGCTCATGCTCTTGTTAGTCTAGCTAAACAATTAGGTAATATGTATTGGGAGGGATATGTCCCTGAACCCGTTAACTCTATCGTATGTAATGATGCCTTGTGCTCTGTTTTTCCTCAATCAATTGGATGAGATGTCTTTCAAGTCAAAAAAAAAAGGTAGAGGCTCCAAGTAAATAACGTAAATGAAAAGGAGGTGGCTGGCCATAAACAATATCATAGGGTGAAGATTGAATGGCAGTATGAAAATTAGTGTAATACCATCATTCAGCAAGTGATATCCATTTGGACCAGGTTGAAGGTTTGTTAGAACACACACATCTATAGATATGTTTCAGGGCTCTTATTGACAATTCCTAACTGTCAATCAGTTTGAGGGTGATAAGCAGAAGATCTGTTCAAATTAACACCTTGTTACTTGAGAAACTCGTTCCAAAACTGACGGATAAAGATTGGGTCCCTTTCACTAGTAATAGAGTTAGGCATTCCACATAATTTAAATATGTTATCCAAGAAACATTGAGCGAGGAAACAGCCGTGTAAGGATGAGATAAAGGAATAAAATGAGCATATTTACCGAGTGTATCAACAATAACCCATATAATCTGTTTACCATTAGAAGGAGGAAGACCTTCAATGAAATCCATAGTGATATCTTTCCAAATGTGTTGAGGAATAGGTAAAGGTTGTATAAGACCTAGTGAGGCAGAAAAGTCTGGGGTAAAAGATTATATGAAGTCTGATATACCAAGGGGTGAGTCATGTAACCATTGTAAAATAGTGGTTTTCAGCTCAGGGATTGCACCAATTACTAGCTTCCCTTTTCTGCTAAGCTCACCTCTAATCCATGTAAATTTTGGATGAGAAGAAGGCTTAGATTGTATATCAGAAATGAGTTTCTGAAGTGAGGTATCTGATTCCCAAGATGACTTAATCATGTCTAACAAGCCTTCATCAGCAGTCTTAAGAACCAAAGACAAGAGTTTATCCCCAGGCTTTCTTGAAAGTGCATTAGTTGCCTTGATATTAATTCCCTCTTTCACTACAAAAAAACTGGGATTAGCGAGGGATATTTTTCTCGCTAACGCACATTGGCGAGGGAAATTTGAACCCGTCGCTAAATAATTAGCGAGGGATTTAGCGAGGGATTTTCCCTCACTAATTAGTGAGGGATTTAGAGAGGGAAAATTCCCTCGCTAATTCTGAACGCCACGTGTCCTTTTTGCTGCCACGTGTCCAAATTTTAGAGAGGGATTTAGCAAGGGGATTTTTCCGCCACTAATAAGAATTGATTTAATTGTTTTTTTAGAAAACCTGCTTTTTTATTTATAATAAATATATTATGCAATACTAAAATTTAAAATAAATAAAACACATCAAAATAGATATTTCGAGAATACACAAAAAAAAAATCCAAATCAACATAATCTAGTGTGAAATGTTATAACATAATCCAAATCAACATAAACATATTCCAACTCCAAAACAGCAATAACATAATCCTAATCAACATATATAATACTAATACGGGACATCATGATCATCAGACTCTGTCTCCTCAGACTCAGACGCTTCTGGTTTCAAGCTCTTATAGTACTTTAACACCCTCTCCTGCTAACGTGCAAACCTCAAGAAGTCTACATCTGCTGTAACTGCTGCGCCTGAGCCTCTACCAGCTGCTTGAGCTTCTCTATCTCAGCTGAAGGACGAGGAGGTCGACTACTAGAGTGTCCACTGGTGTCCAAGTGATCATCCCCAAAGCTTAAATTTGGAGCCAAGGGCCCCGTACCATACAGGCGATTCTTATACTTCCCGCCTACCAACTTCTCCCAGTTGCGGTTCGCCAAAGCTATGATCTTGGAGCGAAGTGGACCAAGTGACTCAGGGTTCCAGCTCCCCTGAGTCGCCTTAGACATCGTCTCAATATGTTTCTCTTGTTTTGCATAACCACAAAACATAGCATAATTAGCGCTCCATTTTAAGAAAACATTATATAATACAAATCAAGTTGTGTATTTACCTGAGTCTTTCTGGAGCGCTCATCAACATAAGTCTTTGTATCCTTCCTCACATGTGTGGTCTTGTGCAGCTCAGCAATAGTGAGAGGGAGTCTGGCCTTCTTACTCTATATAAATGAAACAAATTCTCAAATATTGGTAACTAATCTCCCTACTAAACTAAAATAGTACAAAGATTTTTAAAATAACTTACCAATCTCACAGCATGCTGAGCCTGGTTGACGGAGCCGCAGCAGTGAAGCGAGCCACCGTTTTCTGAATTCCTATTTTTCTTCGCTTTCTCAGCGTTTCTTTTGAATTTGTCACTTGCCCATAATTCCTTGAATTTATCCCAGACTTCTTCAGTTATATACTTTTGCTTTTCATCTTTACAGCGCAATTTGTAGAACAAATCCGACAATTGCTTGGCCATTCTAGTCCAAAAAACTTTCCGCACCAATCATCATCTTCGGGCAGCCAGGTCACTCTTGTCTGTATTAAACAAAATCAAAATATGTATTAGTAATTTTATTAAACATTATACAATACATTAAAATTAACAATATAGGTAATGACATAATTGATATTTACGCTAAACAAATCCAAAAAAATTTTCTTTTTCCTCTTATCGATTTTTGTCAACTTTGGATGAAACTCTTGAAAATAGAGTTTCTTAAGGACAAAAGTTCTGGCTGATGAAGCGGTCTTCGATTTAACAAACCTGCATAATTAAGTCGTTGCATAATTAACAAAGATATATACGCGTCAAACAATTAATTTAAATTAAAAATAAGTCAAACAATACTTACGCATCATCAAAGGGTCTGGTGACTCTACGCTTTCGACCATCAGGGTCGACAACCACCTGGTCCTCCTGATGTGTCTCAGATGATGAATCTTAATCAGTATGACCATGGGGGTCTGTATGATCGTCCAGGAAGGGCTGAGTATGTACCTCGGGTGTAGGCATAGATAACCCAGTTGGTGTGCCCATAGGATGCTGAGGTGGGCCCATAGGATGCTGGCGTGGGCCCATATACCCTGCTGGGGTTCCCATATATCCAGCTGGTGTGCCCATAGGATGCTGATGTTGGCCAATAAAATACCCATAGGATGCTGGTGTGCCAGATGGGTTTATAGGATACCAACTGGGGCCGGTGGGAGAATGACCACCCGTGGGGCAATTGGAGCGGAATGTGAAGTCTCTCCAACTTCTCCAGCAGTAGTGGTGGTATGGGGCATCCCCATATACCTGTCCCCTCCTCGTCTATTTAGGTTCGTCAGTAGCAATCTTCTTCCCCTTAAGGAATCTCATCCCCCACATCCAGTGGCTTCAATGCGACCCCGTGGTTTTGTCTTAATTGCAACACACCATCCTTCCCGAGTTGATGGATATGGAACATAATACACCTACCTCACATTTTAAGGCATGATAAACAGATCATAGGAATTATACCTTCTATCAAATCAAATGTCCACGGTATTACATTTGGGATTCAATTTCGTTCATTTAACCGATGGGTCAAACCAACTACAATAAAACAAAACAATTTTATTTTAGTCTAAATATTTGTATTCAAGTTTATATATGTGTTGGATCACACCGTGGTAGTCATCTTCACCTCCTTCTGTGATCCCTTTTACATATACCCCACTATTAATTGTTTGTTTTCCTTCACTCCATGAATGAGTGTCAAATTTATAACTGTTAACGAGGTACTGTGCCACTCACTAACTTCACGAAAAGGACCATCGGCTAAGTTCCTCAAGTGTTGGATTAGGGGAGTTTGTTCCGCCTCATAAACCTAAGTAATCACATGTGGAAAAAATAAGTCACGTCTCATATCTACTTTAAACGTTAGATATTAAAACATTAATTTTATTAACTTACTCTATCATTAAACCATGATGGAAAACTTTCATGTATACGAATAGAAGATGCTTCAGCGCGTATACCCTCAACTCGTAAGAATGCACTGAAAATGAATTATTCATACTTTTTAGAATGAAAATTGATCAAGGCATGACCTAACTTCATACTCTAAATGTCTATTTATTGAAGCATCTTACTCAAGGTATGGTTTAACTTCGGTGCAATTGATCAACACATGAACATGTGCTGATTTATACTCCTTATCCGATAACCATTGAATCGACTACTTTCCTGATGGGCGACCATGTTTGCTAAACACAGATAAAGTGAGCGCATGTCTTTCTCCTTCAACCTCTATTTCGTTTCTATTATTTCTTGACAACATAAAAATGTTGAAATAATGAGAACAAAAATAAATTGTTTCACGGTGTAAATAAGTTGCGCAGATCGATCCTTCGACTCTAGCTTTATTCTTCACTGAACGTTTATAATCACCCATTAATCTAAATATATGGAGGAAGAGGAGTTGATTAAACAAATAGTCATACTAAATATGAAATTTAATTAAAATGTTAAAATTGATAATTACCTTTCAAATGGATACATCCACCTATAATGAACCGGTCCACCAAGTCTTGCTTCATATGCAAGGTGAACTGAGAGATGCTCCAGGGAATCAAAGAAACCAGGAGGAAGTATTCTTTCCAACTTACAGATAATGAAAGGAATATTCTGCTCCATTTTAATAAGATCATCTTTTCTCAATGTTGAGGAGCACATATTCTTAAAAAATTGACTCACTTCAGTAAGTCGTTCCAAAACACACTTTGGCAATGAACTAAAAGCAATTGGAAGCAAACACTCCATGAATACATGAAAATCATGACTTTTCATCCCATACATCTTCCCGGTGTTCACATCTGCACATCTGGCAAGAGTAGAAGAATAGCCATCTGGCATCCTTAATCCTTTCAACCATCGACAAACATCTTTCGCTTCATCGGGTGTCAGACAAAATTTTGCTGTGGATTTTGACATCTTGCCATTAGCCATTGGCAACAAATTCAATTTGGATCAACTTTTGTTACAGTAAAGAGCAGAATCCAATCTAGCCTTATTATTGTCTTTGGTTCTATCTTTCACATTCATCACAGTGTACCATATGTTGTCAAAGAAATTCTTTTCGATGTTCATTACCTCAAGATTGTGTCTCAATAAATTATCTTTCCAATATGGGAGATTCCAAAATATGCTTTTTTTTCTAGTTATGCACACGTCCATAACCCACCAATCGGGAGAGCACACCTACCTCTGTGGCTTGTGTCCATCTGTTTCAACTACTCCTCTCTTGAATGCCTTCTTGTTCTTTCTAAATACATGACCTAGCGGTAAGAATCTACGATGCGAGTCAAACCAATGACTCTTTCCCCTGTATTTCAGCATAAACACTTTTGAGTGTTCCATGCAGTGTGGGCATGCTAATTTACCGTTATTCCCCAACCCGACAACATACCATAAGCCAGAAAGTCGTTAATTGTCCACATCAATGCCGCTCTCTTCAAAAAATTCTTCTTTAGTGCTGCATCATTAGTCCAAACACCCTGCCACAATCTCTTGAGATCATCAATTAGAGGTTCCAAAAATAATTAACAACTCAGGAGGAAGATTGTAAGGGGTATTGTCATAATGCCAAGTCAATCTTTGCAACCTTGGAACTATAGGCAAGTATAACATCGACTTTACAGGGATGAGTTTATAATTACGTTTTACCCCTTTACGAACATGATACCTCGGATTTCCACAAAATTTGCATTCAAGTAGAGTACCATCATTTTTACCAAATTCGTTGTCGTAAAACAACATGTGCCCATCCTCACAACAATCGATCTTCTTACATTCTAATCCCAAGTTCGAATCTAACATCTTTGTTTCATAATAACTTTTTGGCAATTTATGCTTATTAGGTGTCCCATCCAACATCATTTGAGTCACAAAATCTAAACCCAACTCAGAAATATTACTCATGGACTTGAGAGATAAAATCTTAACACACATAGATAATTTTGACTCTGGCGAGCCTTCAAACAACGGTATGTTTGACTCTCTTAACAAACAATAAAAATCTCTGTGCTTCTTCATTTGGAAGTTCGTCATGATCGTCATATTGAGGCTCATCAAATGGCACATTCACCCCGAGACCATCACAAATCATACTTTCCATCGACTCAAATTGTTCACTAGATGGAACACCAACACCAGAACTGCTTGAAGCCCTTAAGTCAAAATTTGGAAGTCGTTCTCCATGGTCCACCCAAAACGATACAAGTGCTCCCTGATTTCATCATCAGTACTAATAGGTACACCGCCATAGTCATGTTTCTGGATATAACCGATCATACAACTAACCACGATTCCAATTGATTCCAATTCATCTACACGCATTCATCTACACGCATCTAGTGGCATCGATATGATCTCGGTAGAAATTATTACGAGCCGAATATGAGGGTCAATGACAGCACAAAACCCTTTTCCATTCAAGTAGTTAAGAAAGTTATTTCTATCTCCCAACCTTAAGATTGTTAGTATCGTCTCGCAATTATCTCAATGGAGATGATTTCGAGCAAAATATGGGCGTAAGGGACATCACCTCACTTTTTTCCATCAACAGCACACAATAAAAACATCCAATATAGTCATCTAACCTAGGGTTCCTCAAACATCAAAACAACAATACACAAATGAGCTATGAAACAATTTACCACCAAATAATATACATTTCTCATTGCTCATGATGCTTTCTAATGAGCTGTACAAGTGCAAGAGACCTAACCAAAGCTCCTAGGTGCAAAATTTTTGAAAACTGCTTATTCGATCAAATTGAAAACAATATTGTAAACTAACACTGATTTAGAATTTCTTCCTCTTTTGTGCGCCTAATTTAGGTTCCAAAACATGAATTTGTTAAATCAATTTTCCTTTAAAAATGAGTTTCTCGCATACAAGGATCCAAAAACCAAAACACCACAAAACGAATATGAAGCAACAAAACGAATATGAAGGAGAACAGAATTTACCTGTTTGCTGAGCGAGGAGAAGAGATGAGGAGAGAAACAAAACAAACGTCTAAATCGAAAACTTACGAATGGAGGATAACTATAATCTAAAACACAAAACAGAGTTTCAGAATCTAGTATTATTGAATGCAACAACACAAACGTGATAAATGAAAACTTACGAGAATGGCGAGCTCCGGTGGTGGTGAAGATGGAGAGCTCCAGTGAGTGAGAGAGAGAGAGAGAGAGGGAGAGAGAGAGAGATGTTGTGGTTGAGGAGAGAGAGGGAGGTTGTTCGGGTTCGTGAGTGAGAGAGAGAGAGAGAAAAGGGAGAAGATGATAATGGTGGTGGTGAAAATGGAGAGATATTCGTGGTGGTGGTGGTTTTAGGAGGGAAGAGGAGAGAAATGAGTGAGAGAAGAGTGAAGAAGAAGAGGAAATGAAGCATCGGGTAGGGTAAAAAATTAACTTAAATTTGCGAGGGATATTAGCGACGGATTAGGAGCATTAGCGAGGGAAATGGAGTTCACGTTTTTCAAGGTGCTGCACAACGGTCACATCACCGTTAGCTACGGAATTTCAAATTAGCGACGGATCTATGACTTTCACGTTTTCCAAAGTCTGTTCAACAGTCACGTCACATTTAGTGACGAAAATATAGCGACGGAATTAATCCTTTGCGACGGATTTGGTTGTTCTCGTTAACAAATAATCACGCATCCTAAATCCCTCGCTAGTGTAACTTTTACGACGGAAAGAGAATCCCTCGCTAAAATCCCTCGCTAATCCTGATTTTTTTGTACTATTTATAGAGGATGTCAAATTCAAATCCCATGAGTTTAGAGACTCAAGCATGTTGAAATGGATTGTTTGATCTCTCTTCGAGGATATGTTTGATGCTTTTTTGGTCTATTTTGATTGTAAAAGGTGCATGACATAGTTAAGCTCCCCACTTTTTGACAGCATAAACGATGGCCAATAATTCCCTTTCATAAATGAACATTGCTTGTGTTGAGGAATCAAGAGATATCATTTTAAAAACTCTTTTAAAATCAATCTCAGGAGTGGAAAATCCCCTTTCCAAGTTCCCTTAGAACTACGAGAATCACTATGAGTTCATGTGTTCACCTTTTGAAGCAAAGAGGAGACGATCACCAGTGTTGCAAAAGAGCAGAACCTCTACTCAGTCCATGCGAACGATCGGCGTCAGAGAGCGTCGTGCTAGCTGGCGGCTACAGAGAAGAAAGTATGACAATGAATTAGGATTCAACCAGGGAGAAGGGCACACAACACTTGCTCTTAAGCACTCCTCCCCTTTCATGTCTTACCCTAGTGGGCCTTGTACACTACAAGCGCATTCTCCTCTATATTTTAGTTAAAACTAGTTTAATTAAAATATAAATTCTCAGATTAATTGTTCTATGCGTGTGGCCCTATAGGCTCCCACTTAATTGGAAATAATATAAAACATTAAAATAATATTTAACTATTAAATTAATATTAAATATTATAAACAATGAGAGCCATCTAGTAATGCATTATTGTCACCCAATTTACAACTTCCCAAGTAGGGATCGTAGTGACTTCAAGTCGAAGGACTACTCACAATGGTCGCATGAGAATCACTAATGACACTTACCACTACAACATTTGGACCCTATGGCAACGCCTAAAATTGCAACGCCAACAATGGCAACGGTTTTTTGAACCCGTTGCTGTTTCAATTTTTTTTCTTTTTTTTTTAAATGGCAACGGCTGAAAATCGTTCCCATAAGGTCTACGGCAACGGTTATTTGTTTAAGCTTTAGGCAACGGTTAGACCAGTAACCTCTGTCAACGGTTACTGGTCATCGACGAAGTCAGGACCAGCGCTTACCGTGGAACTCTTCCACTTTCAGTGAAGACGCCGCCAACAATTTCGCCCGTGGTCATTATACCAGTAAGTAGTCTTTTCGTTGTTCTCGATCTGATCTTTAGATTATATCCTTAGGTTTACTATTTTTTTTCTTCTTTCTTGAGTTTTGATTCACATTTGTTTTCTTTCTGGAATTTTCTATTATCTTGATCTGTTAATAGTTGAACGTGTTTGTGATTCTTTTAATAATACATTGAATTGAATTGATCAGTTTTTTTGTTCTTTTCCTATGTACCCTATGATGGCATAATCACGTGTGTTCTTGATTTCTTCTCCTTTTTTGGTTTATGTTCAATTTATTTGAAATTTTTTATTAGATATATTAATTAACTGAGGTATCTGGGATTTTCAGGCATTTACGGAAGGTGGGATTTGACTAGAAAGGGGGTGGTGGCTGTTGGGAAAGAGATTGTTGATCTGTGCTTGGACAGAATCAGGAAGCTTGCAGATAACTGCACAGGTCTAAGGTTTCTTGGTTTTCATGAATGTCATTGGTGGTGGAACCGGTTCTGGTTTGGGTTCCCTTCTCTTGGTTTTCACGGCTATTGTGGGTATGTTCTATCTCTCTGTTTTCTATTATATATCCTTAAAATCCAAATCCCATTATTGTTGGTGTTGGTTTTGCAGGTGCTGAGTGGTGGGTTCAGCAATTTGGAAAGTCTTTGCCCTTTTTGAGTTGGTTGTCTTTCATTGGGGGTAAGACTGCCCATCATTATATGGTGTTCTTTCTAGATTTGCCTTTCTTGAAGATGATTATGGTCTATCTTTAGTTACTAGTTAGTCTCATTTTTTTTTATCATTATATGGTGTTCTTTCTGAACCTTATCATCATTATTATGATTCACTTGTGTTTGCTCTGCAACATCGCGCATTATTGGGATATCATAATCAAAATATCCTGAACAAATACATTCCAGCTTTGGCAAACAGATAAGAGTCAAGAATTTTAATTTTGGAAATAAAATCTTGTGTTTCTTTCCCCCGCCTTCAGTGATATCATTGTCTTCCTTTGTAACTATCTCCTCCATCATATCACAATATTTAACATCTAGCTCAACAAGCTGGTCAAGGTTTCTAGCCATGGAATGGGAGATGAAACTCTTCAAACTATGGCATTGGGAAATATAAATTGATGATAGCTTTCTGAAGCTTGCAACCTCCATAATATTGTGGTTCCATATGTGACTCAATTTAGGCAAATTGTGCAATATCATAGTATGAAATTGGTAATGTATGGTGTCCCTTTTTATTGTACTCCCTCCTCCTGATTCAAAAACCTCAACTAGTGAATCATAATCACGTACATAGAGTTCTCCCCTTACATGTTGAATCATTTTTATCTCATTGAACGGAACAAGAACCGATAGCTCATGAAGTGATTCAATATGTAGCATGTTCCAGCTGAACGTCTTGGATCCTTTTGATGCTGCTACCTACAAAACAAAACGTTCCCAATGTGACTAACTAATGGCTGTCAAGCTAGCTAATTGATCACTTAGGATGCTACAATTAGTTATTCAGTAGTAACTGAAACATTATCATGAAAGTAATATATACTTAAATAATTCATTATCAACTTATACTAAGTAAGATGAGGCATATATATTATATACCAATGCTTTAATTCCTTGTATAATGGCATTTAAGTCTCTCTTCTGCTGACTGTAGTAGCTGATGAGTAGTGGTTGAAGTGATCAAAAACAGAATACCTGAATCAAACAGTGAAAGTGTGGAAGAAGCCGAGGTGAAAGTGGAACCTCAAGAAGAAGCTGAAGTGGAACGAGAGCCCCAAGACATTGATGACCATCTCTGTAACGCCCCAAAATAATTAAGTAGTTATTAAATTAAATTACTTAGGTATTTCATGGAATAGTTATAATAAAACAATAAGATGATGTTTTAATTAAAAAGAAAAGGGAGTGGTATCAATAATTCCGGGGTGGCAAGTATTGGCCCAAGAGCCCAAGCCCAATGACTTAGGCTCCTAGGGTTGGTGCAATTCGCACAATTTGTCAAAGAAAAGAAAGAAACGAAAGAGAGGAGAGAAAAGAGAGAAGGAATTTGGCGCACCCTAGGGAGAAGAGAAGGAGAGCATCGCACCTTGAGAAGAAGGAGAAGAATGACGCTAGTTGCCGAGGTTTTGTAGGTGACTCCGTGAGAAGTGCTTTTCTTCGGTTAATTTAAGGTAAGGGGAGTCTCACTCTATAATAGAGAGTATAATAGGTTGTATGTAGATCATAGGGTCTTATTTGATGTTATTTGATAATTGTTTGATTGTTTGGATTGGTTGAAATTGAGGAATTGTATGATGAAATCGATCTCCTATGCTAAGGTTAGGGTTCCATATCTTGATTTTGTGTCTTGATGTGTTCTTAATGTATATGTGTGAAATTGAAGTTGTGGGTATGAGCATAACATGTTTTATGATTGTTGATGTGATTTGATTTGGAAAAGAAATTGGGAATTTGATGTTTGGTGAGTATTGGGACGCATGGGGCGCCAAGTGCCTAGAGAAAGGGCGCCCTGTGTACTGTAGCAGTGAGCTTGTGTGGCGTTGTGTATGCTGTCTGCTGCCTGGGCGCTGTTCTGGTTGCTGTGTGTGTGTGTGGTCTGTGCAGGGCGCCAATGTGGCTGCCCTGTGGCGCCTGGGGTGGCGCCAAGGTGCTGCCTGCGCCTAGGCAAGGCGCACAAAAGGGTGTTTGTGTGCAAATCAATTTCACCTGACCAAATTGTATTTAAAACATTTTGGCTAAAGAATTTTCAGTTGTTCACGTACCATTTTGAAATTGTCCTAGAGGGCGTTGTTTTGACTATGTTTGTGGTGCTTAGGGGTGAGCTGTGAGTTCCAAGCAGATTTTCCCGAGCCAAATTTTGTATTCACCTGACCAAATTGTATTTAAAACATTTTGGCTAAAGAATTTTCAGTTGTTCACGTACCGTTTTGAAATTGTCCTAGAGGGCGTTGTTTTGACTATGTTAGTGGTGCCTAGGGGTGAGCTGTGAGTTCCAAGCATATTTTCCCGAGCCAAATTTTGTATTCACCTGCCCAAATTGTATTTTAAGCACTGTGGCTAAGGTATTTTCAGTTTTGCACGCGTTGTTTTGAAATGGTCCTATTGGGCATCGTTTTAGCTTGTGTAGAGGGGGCTTTGAGTGCAAATCAATTTCTAAGCATATTTTCCCGTGCCAAATTTTGTATTCACGTGACCAAATTCCATTTTGAACATTTTGGCTAGAGCGGTTTTAATTCTTCAGGTGGCCAACTCTGTTTGTGCGCGTGCGTGTTTGTGTTGGGCGCTAAGTGTGGCCGCCCAGGGCGCCCCGTGGTGCGCCCGTGCGGTGTGTGCGTGTGCTGGGCGCCTGGTGCTGCCTCGCGTCCAATTGTGTGCTATTTTGGTTCCTAGGTGACAGATTGGTCCCTAAGTGCTAGTTTGGTCCTAAGTGGTGGTTTAGGTCCTTAAGAGAGGTTCTAGTCCCGTAGTTGAGGTTAGTCCTGGAGACGTGATTGAGATGAGATAGTGAGTGGAATAATTGATGATGCCATGGGGGCATGAGCCATGGGGGCATAAGCCATGGGGGCTAAAACTAAAATTGACGAGTAATGAGGAATGATGTTAATGATGTATGATTGGGTTGTGGCATGTTTATAGAGTCTCATGCATACATAAGGCTGCGGTATGAGTTATATGTTGTGATGATAAGGCTGCGGTCTGAGTTTATATATTATGATGATAAGGCTGCGGTCTGAGTTTGATATTATAATGATGAGACTGCGGTCTGGGCAAGTGGTTCCACATATAGGAGTGCATTGCATTAGTCTCATAAAGAGCATGTGAGTCGTTGGTTGATATGAACTATGCTACTGTGTGACTGTATGTGTGTGATCATATGATTAAATATACTTCTTATTATAGTCTTTATTAAATGGTTTAAGACTCACCCTTCTGTTGTTGTTGTTTACCCCAGGTAGCCCTGAGTGAAGGCTTACCCCCTTCATTCCCGAGTCGGTCTGCTCTGAGACGTAGCACCTAGGGGATGGGCTTAGTTCTAGTTGGCTGATTTGTCCTTGCTGAACTGTTTTGTTATGAGATATTTACATGTTGTTAATGAGACTGTTGTTGTCTCTTTAGAACTGTTTCTATTTTCCGCTGCGTAGTGTATGAAGTTTATGTCCTAGTGTGTGGAATTACATAATAAAAGTTTTGAGAAATCCCATCCTATGATGGTGTTGCATATTATACTGATGAAATAAAAGTTTATGTTGATATTGTTTTTGTTGAATTGAAGTGATGTGTAGCATCCCATTGAAATGAATTTAAGGGATAAATTTTTAAACTCTGATTTTTATTATAAATAGCTGGGTAGAAATGGGGTGTTACAATCTCCAAGGAAGAACACATGATGTCATCGACTCCCAAACTGAACTCTGCAGCTCTTTCCTATTCAATTAGTTTTCTTTTTTTTTCATGCGGATGCTCATTGCTTGCTTGTTGTTCACGAATATCTTCCAAAAGTCCGCTTGACACTTTGACCATTTCTTAGGAAATCTTTCCACTAGTCAGACCCACAATTAGATTCGGATCTCAAAATTTCTCTATCAACTCTAACTCCTTAGTCATCATGGAAAAAATGTGAATTGTCTTTCGACTCAAAGCGTCGGCTACAACTTTTGCTTTCCCGAGGTGATAAAGCAAGGAAAATCATAGTCTTTTAGAAGTTCCATCCATCGCCTCTATCTCATGTTAAGGTGACATCCTCAGGAAAGGTGACATGACGGTGGAAGGATACACCGCTAAGTTTGGAAAATTTGTTTCGGTTTTACCAAGTGGTAAAGTAAGCTTCGGATGACGAAGGGAGAATGCAGAAGTATAAGAGGGGCCTTAGTGCTTTTATGACTTAGGGTCTCAGTTCTTATACTATTACCAATTATGTTGCCTTAGCGCAACCAGCCTATGTCGCCGGGGATGATCTCATAAGGAATATGGGAAAGGGAAGGAGGTAGTTGAATTATCAGCTCCGAATGGAAAGTCCTAAGATAATTTCATCAAAGGAAAAGCAGATGTAATTCTTTAATTCTCCAAAGGTCAGAAGATGTTCTAATTATGGAAGACATCACCAGGGTGATCGTCAGCAAAGATCTAATCGGTGCTATTATAGAAATGTAGAGGGTCACTATGGTAAAGAGTGCCCTGTAAGGAAGAGTTCCCGGGAGTCACAAGCAGCTCCCAGACGAGGACGAGTCAACACTCTGGATGTTTAGACAGTTACAACTACAGCACAATCATGTGTGGATCGGTTGGGACTAGCGAATCTCCGCCATCCGAGCCGATAACTATCTTAACTGCGGCTAAGGGTCGTGTCCAGACCCAATCTTTGTGTCGGAATTGCCTACGTGTTATAGGAGACAGAAATTTCGTAGAAGGATTATGACTTCGGGTTGGAGTATCATCCAGGAAATCGCTCGACACGGCAGAATTATGATGCATAGATGGAATTATCAGAGTCTTTCAGAGACTTAGATCTGAATTCAAGATCAAGAACAAATATCCTTTGCCAAGGATAGACGATTTGCTGGATCAACTTCGAGGTGCCGTGGTGTTTTCAAAAAATTGATCTGAGGTCAGGTTATCATCAATTAAAAGTTAGAGCCTTAGATATTCCGAAGACAGCTTTCCGTACTAGGTATGGACATTACGAGTTCGTAGTGATGCCCTTCGGTTTGACTAATGCTCCAGCGGTATTCATGGATTACATGAACCAAGTTTTTCATACGTATTAGGATCAGGTTGAAGTCGTTTTCATCAATGATATCTTGATGTGCTCGAAGACCATTGAGGAGCATGTCCAACATCTCCTCATTGTTCTGAGTGCACTCCGAGAAAAGAAGTTGTACGCGAAACCTCAAGAGTGTGATTTTTGGATGTTAGAGGTAAAGTCTTTGGGACATGTGATTTTCCCAAGTCGGGAGTTTCTGTAGATCCCAGTAAGAAGGAAGCGGTGTTGAATGGGAGTGACCAACGTCAGTCGCAGAGATCGAAAGTTTCTGGGTCTAGCCGGTTACTATAAGAGATTTGTCCAAGGGTTCTCACAGTTAGTTTTCCATTTACTCGGTTGACTCGTTAGGGTCATCCGTTTACGTGGATGCCGATTGTGAAGAATGTTTTCAAGAGTCGAAGATTTCGACTTCTGCTCCAATCCTGATTCTTCCGGATCCGTCATTGGAATTTTAAATTTTGATGACGCTTCAGGGAAGGGTATAGGATATATTCTGATGCAGAATCAACAAGTGGTCGCAAGAGTTTAAGGTATCTGTTTGATCAGAAAGAACTGAATAACAGGCAAAGAAGTGTGTTGAGTTTCTGGAGGATTATAAATTCGTGTTGATGTAACATTCAAGAGAGGCCAATGTTGTAGCTGATGCGCTAAGTAGGAAATCCATTCATATGAAAGAGTTGATGACGCAAGAAATGGGATTGTTAGAGTCTTTTAGATCTAAGTTGGAGTACATCCATAAGTCTCCACTTTGGTGGCGAGGTATTAGTTTGTTAACCTCTCCTTGGTGAAGGTTGACAACGAGATTGTCTTACGAGATTCCGTTTGACAAAACGAGCGTGAATACGAATATGTAAGTGAGGTAACTGCTGACTGTTTTCACGTTGTGGATAACCATCAAAGGGTTATTTGATGGATCTGCTTGCAAGAGTCTGAAGTTTCCGAAGTGAAGCTCGGCGTGCGGTATGGTAGTTTTAAAAAAATCATTTTGTGAAAACCCGCATGCTAAAGTTAATTTTGGGAACGAATCAGGAGGTTAATAAAATCTGATTGAGGAAGAAAATCCTAGGAGGATTATTTAGGTTGAGGAGAAGTTCTCAACGCTATGGACTAATTTGGAAAGGAATCCAGTGCGTCGTTGATAAAAACCTCGTGATGAAGTTGCAATAGAGGTAAAAGAGCTCTGAGTTCTGTTTGAAAGTTGTTTTGAGAACAACAGAGGTGATTTTCATTGTTTTCAAGTTTATTTGATGTCCCCGCGGTTTATTTCTACGTTTAAGATAAACGTTTCTGGTAAATCCTCATTCCATCTTCTTTCGAAAAGTGTTATCTCGAAATCTTGGGGGCGAGTCAAGAAGTTTCACAAGTGACTTTTCCGTCACATTGTCGGTGTGTACGAGAACTGTTATGGATTTTAGAAGAAATTGTGTTTGTTTTTACCTTTGCAGAGGAGTACCAGTTTGTGGATCTCGTTTTCAACCTGTATGTCTATCAAGTGTCTTGTATTAAACCCTTTGATTTAGATTAATCAAAGTTGGGGAGTAAACGAGGATAATTGGAATGAAGTTCGGAAGTGTTTTCAAACGCGGTGTCGAGCCTATCTAGGCGAATGATGAGTTTCCCGTGTTGATTTGTAACCAGAGAGTTCGTATCAAGGTAATGGTGGATCATACTTAGAGAATGATGTGCCAACTTGGGGAAGACCTTCTGCACTCATTTCGTTAATTCAGGAATGTTTTCCAGCAAAATTTGGACCTTTCTGAGAATGTCTGTTCTCGGTTAGCAATCGTAAGACTTGACGAAATTTTGAGGACAAAATTCTTTTAAGTTGGGGAGAATGTAACATCCGCAAAATAATTAATAGAATTATTTGGGTGCTAACCCAATTAAATTAATTTAGTACCCGACTGGTAAATTTATTGAGTGCTAAAATTATTTATTTGTTGTCATCGGATCGTTAACCGGATAATACGGATCAAGGAAGTTTCGGAATCGAAATAGGAGATTTCGATCAATATGGTAATTGGACCACGTTACAATTATATATTAATAAATATATATATGTGTACGTGTGTGTGTGTTAAAAAGGAAAAGAAAAGAATTGAAAGAAAGGAAAGGAAGCTGAGAAGAGAAACAGAGAAGAAAAGAGAAGAGAGAAAGAAGGGGGGAGGAAGAAGAAGAGGAAAAAGGGGGCAATTCCGCTCATCAAAACGACTTCCGTCCAACACGAAAAATGTTCAGCGCTACTTCCTCTTCGTTTTGGTACCAAAATCTTCATCATCAACTCACTCTCCTCAAATCCACCATTTTCGAAATTTGGAGAAAAGTGGAGGTTTTGTTGTTCAAGCTCAAAGGGAAGCTTTGGATGGTGTTTGGGAGCGAGCTCAAGGTGGATAGCGCAAATATTGAAGTCCGATTTGGAGTTGTGAAGAATCAAGGGGTTAGGGAGCAAATTGGGGTTTTGTGAATAGTGACTTGAGGTTGAAGAAGATGATGAATAGTGTTCATGAAGAATTTTGGGAAATCGGTATTTCGGTCAAAAAGCGGTTTCGTGATCGAGTGGGAAGCTTTGGAAGCGGATTGGGTGTCGCCGGAGCGGGGAATGTTCGTGCGGTTACTCGGTGATTTCGGCTCGATCGTGGATCACGCGTCAAAGGTGAGTTTTACTCACGCTTAGGATTTTATGTTTCGAATTAATTAATTAACTATTTTACCGCTTTCGCTGGACTGGAATATTATTTGATAATCGAGTTTGAGAGATTTTGGGTTGAAAACCGATAATTGGAAAATATGTCGCGTTTTGATACAATTCGTTTAAAATGAGTTTTTGATTGATTGTGTGACTTTGATTGAAACTGTTTTTATGGTTGTCAAATCTGTTTTTAATCGGAACAAGAATCGGAATTGAGCGGAATAGCGGTTTTCGCGCGAAACCACCAAAATTCTGCAGCATCAGGTCCCCATCGCGTCGCGACCTCCCTCCTTCGCGTCGCGACCATGCTTCAGTTTGCAACGAAAATATTTCTGTCATTTTCCGCGTCGCGACGGTTTCGTATCGCGTCGCGACGCTTTGCAGATTTTCAACAGTTTTTCACTGTTTTTGTTTTCGCGATATCTTTTGATCCGGGAACCCGATTGAGGTGCTCTAAAATGCGTTGGAAAGCTTATTCAGAGGCCTAACTGAATATTCTATTTTTAAGGCAAAATGAACTGTTTTTGATATTGAAAATTATGTTGAAAAGTGTCGAGTTAGTATGCGAGAGCGAATGTGGACTTAATGTTTTTATCGAAAAGAAAGCGGACTATGAGTCCTATGTGATATTGTATAAATGACGCGGGATGATTGTTAAATCATCTAAACCGGTCTATGATTCACGATATATAAATTATATCGAATATAGGAGTTAGCCCAAATGCGGGTGGATATATATATATACACTAGATCGAGTTTGGGTGACGACCCATGAGGTTGACATACTAGGCGGGGAAGTCATGATCCCTTACCCTAGGCCCGTAAGCCATTAGGGAAAGTACTATTGGTAAAGGGGTTCACCGGGATTACCAAAGCTGGGGTCGGTGTTATGTCACAGTTATAAAACAGTTCACCGGGATTACCAAAGCTGGGGTCGGTGCTGTAATAAAGTTATGAAGCGGGTTACCGGGATTACCAAAGCTGGGGCCGGTACCGTGTTAAAGTTAGAAAGAATGGTCACCGGGATTACCAAAGCTGGGGTCGGTGTCATTCTAAAGATATCAATAGTATGGTTACCGGGATTACCAAAGCTGGGGCTGGTATCATACTATGTCGACTAGTACGAGTCACCGGGATTACCAAAGCTGGGGCTGGTATCATACTATGTCGACTAGTACGAGTCACTGGGATTACCAAAGCTGGGGTCGGTGTCGTGCTAAACTAAAAGTTATTGTACTATGTTCACCAGAAGATGCAGGCGGACTGCGGCTGGTGGTACGTAGAAAGGCCTAGGATATTAGTTCATCGGGATTAGCAAGTGGATTGCAGTCGGTGTCCTATTAGATCGAAGCCTTATTGTATGATTCGCCGGGATTAGCAAGTGGATTGCGGTCGGTGCTGTGTCAAATCTTAAAAATGTTTTAAAACTGGACCGCGAGTGTTAGTAGGGGTCTCGGTAGAACTCACTGAGATTGTATCTCACTGTTTATATTTTGTGGTTTTTACAGAGGAACAGGGAAAAAGAAAAGGTGAAGAAGCACAGCTAGGTGGTGTGCATATGAAGACGGTGAAGACTTAGTTTTCATTGTTATTGTCTTTCCCTCGAGATTTTTGTATTTTCGATTGTATAACTTGTATCAGTAAAAGTTGTAAAATCGTTTCCGCTATTTCTTGGTATTTGGATATTGGACTCTAAGTTATGAGTTGTTTTTATTTATGTTCAATATCTAAAACAGGAAAAATATCTCTGATTATTTTATGATGGTGCACTTGGGTATTTGTACTCGATAAAAATACTGGGGTGTTACACTTATCGATCTTCGACAGAGACCTTGTGGTGAATCTTACTTGCTGCCGTTGACTGGGTTAGATGTAATCTCGAGTATGAACTGGTTAGAGCATAACCATGTCTATGGTTAATTGTCGTAGTAAGTCGGTGAGTTTTGGGAGGTGATGAGTCTGGTTATTATTTCTGGAGTTACCTGGCTGAACAAGTAGGAGGGACGGCCGCCCAATCACTTACCGTCGGTAATCAAGGAAATAATGATCAGCAATGTGGATAGTGCTAGTTGTCTAGATGGTTGTAGTTTGTGTGTGGAAGGGTGTTTAGTCTGCTGCCAAGTATGCGATAGATTATGGGAGAGGACGGTTAGAGATGAAGAAGAGATTTGGTAGTGTTTCGTGAGTTTGACTAAATTTTCGAGGACGAAAATGTTCTAAGTGGGGGAGAGTTGTAACGCCCCAAAATAATTAAGTAGTTATTAAATTAAATTACTTAGGTATTTCATGGAATAGTTATAATAAAACAATAGGATGATGTTTTAATTAAAAAGAAAAGGGAGTGGTATCAATAATTCCGGGGTGGCAAGTATTGGCCCAAGAGCCCAAGCCCAATGACTTAGGCTCCTAGGGTTGGTGCAATTCGCACCATTTGTCAAAGAAAAGAAATAAACGAAAGAGAGGAGAGAAAAGAGAGAAGGAATTCGGCGCACCCTAGGGAGAAGAGAAGGAGAGCATCGCACCTTGAGAAGAAGGAGAAGAATGACGCTAGTTGCCGAGGTTTTGTAGGTGACTCCGTGAGAAGTGCTTTTCTTCGGTTAATTTAAGGTAAGGGGAGTCTCACTCTATAATAGAGAGTATAATAGGTTGTATGTAGATCATAGGGTCTTATTTGATGTTATTTGATAATTGTTTGATTGTTTGGATTGGTTGAAATTGAGGAATTGTATGATGAAATCGATCTCCTATGCTAAGGTTAGGGTTCCATATCTTGATTTTGTGTCTTGATGTGTTCTTAATGTATATGTGTGAAATTGAAGTTGTGGGTATGAGCATAACATGTTTTATGATTGTTTGTGTGATTTGATTTGGAAAAGAAATTGGGAATTTGATGTTTGGTTAGTATTGGGACGCATGGGACGCCAAGTGCCTAGAGAAAGGGCGCCCTGTGTACTGTAGCAGTGAGCTTGTGTGGCGTTGTGTATGCTGTCTGCTGCCTGGGCGCTGTTCTGGTTGCTGTGTGTGTGTGTGGTCTGTGCAGGGCGCCAATGTGGCTGCCGTGTGGCGCCTGGGGTGGCGCCAAGGTGCTGCCTGCGCCTAGGCAAGGCGCACAAAAGGGTGTTTGTGTGCAAATCAATTTCTAAGCAGATTTTCCCGAGCCAAATTGTATTTAAAACATTTTGGCTAAAGAATTTTCAGTTGTTCACGTACCGTTTTGAAATTGTCCTAGAGGGCGTTGTTTTGACTATGTTTGTGGTGCTTAGGGGTGAGCTGTGAGTTCCAAGCATATTTTCCCGAGCCAAATTTTGTATTCACCTGCCCAAATTGTATTTTAAGCACTGTGGCTATGGTATTTTCAGTTTTGCACGCGTTGTTTTGAAATGGTCCTATTGGGCATCGTTTTAGCTTGTGTAGAGGGGGCTTTGAGTGCAAATCAATTTCTAAGCATATTTTCCCGTGCCAAATTTTGTATTCACGTGACCAAATTCCATTTTGAACATTTTGGCTAGAGCGGTTTTAATTCTTCAGGTGGCCAACTCTGTTTGTGCGCGTGCGTGTTTGTGTTGGGCGCCAAGTGTGGCCGGCCGCCCAGGGCGCCCCGTGGTGCGCCCGTGCAGTGTGTGCGTTTGCTGGGCGCCTGGTGCTGCCTCGCGTCCAATTGTGTGCTATTTTGGTTCCTAGGTGACAGATTGGTCCCTAAGTGCTAGTTTGGTCCTAAGTGGTGTTTTAGGTCCTTAAGAGAGATTCTAGTCCCCTAGTTGAGGTTAGTCCTAGAGACGTGATTGAGATGAGATAGTGAGTGGAATAATTGATGATGCCATGGGGGCATGAGCCATGGGGGCATAAGCCATGGGGGCTAAAACTAAAATTGACGAGTAATGAGGAATGATGTTAATGATGTATGATTGGGTTGTGGCATGTTTATAGAGTCTCATGCATACATAAGGCTGCGGTCTGAGTTATATGTTGTGATGATAAGGCTGCGGTCTGAGTTTATATATTATGATGATAAGGCTGCGGTCTGAGTTTGATATTATAATGATGAGGCTGCGGTCTGGGCAAGTGGTTCCACATATAGGAGTGCATTGCATTAGTCTCATAAAGAGCATGTGAGTCGTTGGTTGATATGAACTATGCTACTGTGTGACTGTATGTGTGTGATCATATGATTAAATATACTTCTTATTATAGTCTTTATTATATGGTTTGAGACTCACCCTTCTGTTGTTGTTGTTTACCCCAGGTAGCCCTGAGTGAAGGCTTACCCCCTTCATTCCCGAGTCGGTCTGCTCTGATACGTAGCACCTAGGGGATGGGCTTAGTTCTAGTTGGCTGATTTGTCCTTGCTGAACTGTTTTGTTATGAGATATTTACATGTTGTTAATGAGACTGTTGTTGTCTCTTTAGAACTGTTTCTATTTTCCGCTGCGTAGTGTATGAAGTTTATGTCCTAGTGTGTGGAATTACATAATGAAAGTTTTGAGAAATCCCATCCTATGATGGTGTTGCGTATTATACTGATGAAATAAAACTTTATGTTGATATTGTTGTTGTTGAATTGAAGTGATGTGTAGCATCCCATTGAAATGAATTTAAGGGATAAATTTTTAAACTCTGATTTTTATTATAAATAGCTGGGTAGAAATGGGGTGTTACAATCTCCAAGGAAGAACACATGATGTCATCGACTCCCAAACTGAACTCTGCAGCTCTTTCCTATTCAATTAGTTTTCTTTTTTTTGTCATGCAGATGCTCATTGCTTGCTTGTTGTTCACGAATATCTTCCAAAAGTCCGCTTGACACTTTGACCATTTCTTAGGAAATCTTTCCACTAGTCAGACCCACAATTAGATTCGGATCTCAAAATTTCTCTATCAACTCTAACTCCTTAGTCATCATGGAAAAAATGTGAATTGTCTTTCGACTCAAAGCGTCGGCTACAACTTTTGCTTTCCCGAGGTGATAAAGCAAGGAAAATCATAGTCTTTTAGAAGTTCCATCCATCGCCTCTATCTCATGTTAAGCTTCTTTTGATGGAAGAGATACTTCAAACTTTTATGGTCATCAAAATTTGCTCCATACAAATAATGTCTCCAGATTTTTAACGCAAAGACTACTGCAGTTAGTTCCAAATCAAGGGTAGGGTACTTCTTCTCGTGAGTCTTTAACTGTCTTTATGCATAGGCTACGACTTTTCTATGTTGCTTAAGAACACAGCCTAACCCTTGATGTGAAACATCGCAATACACTTCATACAGTTTTCCTGGTTGTGGTAAAATTAACACTGGTGATGTTGTCAAACGCATCTTCATCGTTTGAAAGCTTTGTCCACACTTCTCGGCCCATGCAAACGGTTGATCTTTCCTCGTGAATTTAGTTAATGGCGCCACTATCCTTGAGAGTCCTTCTATAAATCTCTGATAGTATCCGGCCAAACCAACGAAACTACGAATTTCGGTCACTGACCTTGGTTGTTCTCACAAAATTACAGTCTCCACTTTTGCTGGGTCCACAGCAATTCCTTCCTTGGTAATTACGCGACCTAAAAATTTAACTTCCTCAATCCAAAATTCACATTTTGACAGCTTCGGGTATAACTTCTCCTCGAGCAGAATTTCCAAAACTTGACGAAGATGGTCTTCTTGATCCTCGTAGCTCTTTCATCCGCGGTCGTCCGTGGGTCAAAATAATTTGAAAGTATTAAAATGTAGTATCAAGGTGAGTTAACCTTGGTCGACTCACAAGGACCTCTAATATTAAGATTACCAACAACAAGCACGAAACTAACACTAAAATGTGGGAGCTTTTGTAGAAAACAAGTTATGTTTAAGGGGAAAAGCAACTTAGAGAGACAATCAATTCACCGGTTTCGGGGTGCGCTTCTCGGATTTATCATAGGTTCAAAAAAATAACGTCTCTAAGGATTCCCAATTCTAGATTGATATAAACTAACTAGAACAAGTGTTAATTAGTTTATACAAATTGACACAGTTTAGGGCAAGCGCCGAAACAGTGGGTTCAACCGGTCGCGAAAGCGGACAAACGCCGTTCAAAGCATAACCAATATCATTACAGAATTTATGTCAATCCTCTATCAATTTCAATTCGAGTTAAATAAATTACGTATCCAAATAACTCAAAATAATCAAAAGTTACGAAACGAGATTGTATACAAGCAAGCGCGTACACATACGAATCGCGTTATGCAAAATCAGAATTCAAATAGTTCAAGTGAAATAAGAAGAACTGAAGTTGCAACCATTAAGAGCGAAAACGAAACTGATAGAGACGAATTAGAAACTAAGACGAAATATGATAAAGAATAAAGAACCGAACCTCAAAATCCTTATAGCGTCACTCGTTCACCAATGAATTGATTTCGGGTTTTAGATCCCTAGAGGTTAGAGCTCAAAGACGTAAAATTGAAAAGTAGGAATGCGTAAGATGTAATATCCCCAATTTTCGCTATTTAAATTATTTGGCGTATAATTATTCTTTCGTGATTTATAAATTTGGTTGATAATAAAATGATTTGATAGTGGATTGCTTGATTTAATTACTATATGAATTGTGTGCTTAATTTATATTAATTATGTCAAGTAGGGTAATTAGAATGGTGAGGAGTCATGAGGAATGAAAAGTTTAAGTGAGGGATATAGTAGTCTTTTACCTAGCCTATATATATATATACCCTCCAGCTGAAACCAAGAATAGAATCACCTCATTCTTCATTTCCAGAAAATCTGAAACAAGAAGGAGAGGAGAGAGGGCGAGAGGGTGAGGGAGGAGAAGAGGAGAGAATTCCAAAAATGTGCAATGCATGTGTGATCTAACCATACCAACAAAATCAGCTTCTCTTCCTCATTCTACTGCTACCAAAATCGTGGCCACCCTCCACCTCCCCCACAAACCACCATTGAAGACCACCTTGAGCTCCACTTGGCCAAACACCATGTATGTCACTTGCATGTTCAACTAGAAGGTATTGGAACCAAATTCAGAAGCACTATCACGAATTAGAACCACCTTAGGCATCCTTTCAGTAGGTGGGTTTCAGTGGGAAGTATGTCGGAGCGATTCCGGAGATAGTTCGTGAGTTGGTGTTGTGATCGAGTCCGAGGAGAGTTCGTGATTCTCGGGAACAGTTGAATCATTGAAGTCTCGGCAAGTAGGTGAGTTCTACACTCACTAGGTTGTTATGGTCATGTTTGTTATGCTCTGAGTTTTGGTCTCGCATTTTTATGAAGACCGGTATTGAACCGTTTTATGAAAACATGGACGAATCGTTAAATTATGTGATTGGTTAAGTTTAATCGTTAATTGTTGTTATGATTGTTGATTGCTATGTGATGATTGATTGGTTTCCATGACTGTTTTGATGTATTATTAAGTTCGGATGTGAATCCGAATGGATACGGGAACGATCGGAATGGACAAGAAAACACGAAAACTGACTTTTCTGAAATACTGGTAGCCACGCACGGATCGTGCGCCCCTGGGCACGGATCGTGCGTGGGGTTCTGGTACTCATGGTGGATTTTCTGAAAACTGAGCACGGATCGTGCGCCAAGGCGCACGGATCGTGTGTCCCTTGCTGGTACCAAATTTTAAACTATGCCCTAAGTCATTCCGATTGGTCCTAAGTCCCTTCTAATCCACTCCTCAAGGTTTCCCAAGGATGGAAACGTATTAGTATCATGAAATCAAGTACGATCAAAGTAATTTTATGTTATGTTCATGTCTTTGCTTATGTGATGGTCCGATGTGGTATTTATGAGATCGATTATGACTAAGTTAGGTTATCATAATGTTGAGTATGGGCGATACATTATGAACCTAGGCCCCTCGAGGTTTGCCCACTGATGTACGGATTAGTGGATTGGGTTCACCGGGAGCTTATTTTGCCAAGTGACCGGTGACACGCTAAAAATCATTGTTTATGTGTTGCCTCTTGTAACCGACTTGAGGGTTATGAGGACAACGTTTATGTTAGCCACATAGTCAAATATTAAGACTATGACTTATGAATCAAGAATAACAAATCAAGAATAATTGAACCGAGAGAATTAGTAAGGGGTCGCGATAGAACTCACCGAGACAAGTTGTCTCACCCAATCCATTGTTGTTGTTTTTCAGTTAAGCAGGGAAAGATGAAGACCGTGAGGCACGGCTACGAAGACGCTTGAGGAGCTGCCGCTATCTTTATTTCATTATGTCTTATATTTCAGTTTCCTTTGTATTTCTGTATTTCTATCTAGTATCTTAAGACTACTCGATTGTACGACTTATGTCTTTCAAGTTGTAAATCGCTTCCGCAGACTTTCGGTTTTTGGTACTGAACACTAGTTGAGTGGTGTAAGAACGTTTTATATATATTATGTTCAGTTATGTAAGCGAACTTGATGGGTTTTTAGCATCGAGTATTAGTATGTGTTCAGTATTTAAAAAGGGAAGTCACTCTAATGTATGCCAGTAATGCGCTTCGGTAATTTCTACAAGATAGAAATTAACGGGGTGTTACAATTGGTATCAGAGGAGTTCGACCTAGTCGGACTTAGAATCATGAGTCTCTAAAGTCCTCTAAGTGTGATTCCTCTTAGTATGCTATTAGACGTTTAGCCTGATCAACTAAACACTTTGTGCATATTTCGCAGAATCATGGCTGGTGGAAGTAGGAGAAGCGTCCCCGTCGATCCTCAATCTGAATGGATGCAGAACGTGATCATGAATCAACAACAGATGATGCAGGACATGATGTGGATGCATCACGAACTGATGAATCAACAACAGCGAGCGTATGTTGCAGAAACAAATCTCAACGGATCGAATGAGGAAAGGAAAGCGGATAGGAAAGGGAAAAAGAAGGCATTGGAATTGCCAAACCCAAGAGAAGAACCGAGGAATACCTCCACCAAAGGAAAGAAAGTTGTGGTAGCTGAAGTTCCGAAGTCCGTTAAGTGTTCGGCGTGTGGAAGGCCCCACAGCGGAAGGTGTCATCTAGGATCAACCGCGTGTTTTTATTGTAAGGGAGAAGGGCATTATGCTAACAAGTTCCCAGAAAAGAAGAGAAAAGCGGCTGAATGGTCCACTTCGGAAAAAGAACCAAGAGGTGTCTCCAGCAAGGGTAAGCGAGTGCAGGTGTCGGAATTTTTAAAGCCCGCCCACTGTGGCAAATGCGGGAGGCCCCATGGAGGAGAATGTCGTCTGGGAACGACAGTGTGCTATTATTGCCAAGGCGAAGGGCATTACGCTCACGAGTGTCCGGCGAAGAAGAGGAACCGAGAATGGAATGCTAACTCTGCAAGCGGGAATAATCTTGATGTTGGACGCTCTGAAAGGCAAGGCCGTTGATGATTCGGCGAAAGGTATATTGTATGCTAATTGTTTTGATTGGTCCAATTTTGAGGACAAAATTTTTAAAAGTTGGGGTGATTGTAATATCCCCAATTTTCGCTATTTAAATTATTTGGCGTATAATTATTCTTTAGTGATTTATAAACTTGGTTGATAATAAAATGATTTGATAGTGGATTGCTTGATTTAATTACTATATGAATTGTGTGCTTAATTTATATTAATTATGTCAAGTAGGGTAATTAGAATGGTGAGGAGTCATGAGGAATGAAAAGTTTAAGTGAGGGATATAGTAGTCTTTTACCTAGCCTATATATATATACCCTCCAGCTGAAACCAAGAATAGAATCACCTCATTCTTCATTTCCAGAAAATCTGAAACAAGAAGGAGAGGAGAGAGGGAGAGAGGGTGAGGGAGGAGAAGAGGAGAGAATTCCAAAAATGTGCAATGCATGTGTGATCTAACCATACCAACAAAATCAGCTTCTCTTCCTCATTCTACTGTTACCAAAATCGTGGCCACCCTCCACCTCCACCACAAACCACCATTGAAGACCACCTTGAGCTCCACTTGGCCAAACACCATGTATGTCACTTGCATGTTCAACTAGAAGGTATTGGAACCAAATTCAGAAGCACTATCACGAATTAGAACCACCTTAGGCATCCTTTCAGTAGGTGGGTTTCAGTGGGAAGTATGTCGGAGCGATTCCGGAGATAGTTCGTGAGTTGGTGTTGTGATCGAGTCCGAGGAGAGTTCGTGATTCTCGGGAACGGTTGAATCATCGAAGTCTCGGCAAGTAGGTGAGTTCTACACTCACTAGGTTGTTATGGTCATGTGTGTTATGCTCTGAGTTTTGGTCTCGCATTTTTATGAAAACCGGTATTGAACCGTTTTATGAAAACATGGACGGATCGTTAAATTATGTGATTGGTTAAGTTTAATCGTTAATTGTTGTTATGATTGTTGATTGCTATGTGATGATTGATTGGTTTCCATGACTGTTTTGATGTATTATTAAGTTCGGATGTGAATCGGAATGGATACGGGAACGATCGGAATGGACAAGAAAACACGAAAACTGACTTTTCTGAAATACTGGTAGCCACGCACGGATCGTGCGCCCCTGGGCACGGATCGTGCGTGGGGTTCTGGTACTCATGGTGGATTTTCTGAAAACTGAGCACGGATCGTGCGCCAAGGCGCACTGATTGTGTGTCCCTTGCTGGTACCAAATTTTAAACTATGCCCTAAGTCATTCCGATTGGTCCTAAGTCCCTTCTAATCCACTCCTCAAGGTTTCCCAAGGATGGAAACATATTAGTATCATGAAATCAAGTACGATCAAAGTAATTTTATGTTATGTTCATGTCTTTGCTTATGTGATGGTCCGATGTGGTATTTATGAGATCGATTATGACTAAGTTAGGTTATCATAATGTTGAGTATGGGCGATACATTTTGATGTGGACTATGTAATGGATAGTTATAAGTTGAGTTAACAACGTTAGTAATTCCGTGTGAGATCACCTAATGATAAGATTATGCTAAGTATAAGATTAGGTTAAGATTAAGATCATGTTAAGTATAAGCTCATTGTTATGTTCACAGATCACTGTTCACTGTTCATTGTTCAAGGTATATTAAAATATATACATTATGTTAGGGTGACGACCCTATTTTAATTTAGTGTGCTAGGGGAGGGGAAGTCATGAGCCCTATGAACCTAGGCCCCTCGAGGTTTGCCCACTGATGTACGGATTAGTGGATTGGGTTCACCGGGAGCTTATTTTGCCAAGTGACCGGTGACACACTAAAAATCATTGTTTATGTGTTGCCTCTTGTAACCGACTTGAGGGTTATGAGGACAACGTTTATGTTAGCCACATAGTCAAATATTAAGACTATGAATTATGAATCAAGAATAACGAATCAAGAATAATTGAACCGAGAGAATTAGTAAGGGGTCGCGATAGAACTCACCGAGACAAGTTGTCTCACCCAATCCATTGCTGTTGTTTTTCAGTTAAGCAGGGAAAGATGAAGACCGTGAGGCACGGCTACGAAGACGCTTGAGGAGCTGCCGCTATCTTTATTTCATTATGTCTTATATTTCAGTTTCCTTTGTATTTCTGTATTTCTATCTAGTATCTTAAGACTACTCGATTGTACGACTTATGTCTTTCAAGTTGTAAATCGCTTCCGCAGACTTTCAGTTTTTGGTACTGAACACTAGTTGAGTGGTGTAAGAACGTTTTATATATATTATGTTCAGTTATGTAAGCGAACTTGATGGGTTTTTAGCATCGAGTATTAGTATGTGTTCAGTATTTAAAAAGGGAAGTCACTCTAATGTATGCCAGTAATGCGCTTCGGTAATTTCTACAAGATAGAAATTAACGGGGTGTTACATAAGAGATAAAAAAGACGACAGCTGAACTGTATATAGTTTCAGCTCGCCAAAAACTAAATTCCTAAGTGGGTTCTATGAAAAAAGCCCGTTAACAAACTAATATTCGGCCCAAAACCCGTTTTACATTAAACGGATTCGGTATTTCGCCGTTTTGACCTTCAATACTTCAGAATTCGGTTTTGAGCTTAACAGAAGAATTGTAGCACTGTTCCTTAGCTTTCCAATGCATACTCGCACGCCTGGATCGGATAACCACAGCCAACGTTATTGGCTACAGAGTAGACAGAGGTCAATATGCAATAAAAGCAAGAATTAGTCCAGAAATTACTATATTGCTCAAATAAGACCCAAAGTCTAGAAACGCGCTAAGACTTAAATACTAGACACAGAACCCAATCAAAATTAACAAGTGCAAAGCTATAAAGAGTGCATTAAAATGCACTGATCAAATTCCCCCACACTTAAGCTTTTCCACTCCGGGCAAAACACACTAAACAATACACAAAAATAACACATGAATTTCCAATGAACCCAAAGAATGCAAAGTCATAAGAGAGATGTTTTTCCTAGGATTCAAGGAGAATGGCAATTAGAGATAGCAATTAATTACCATCAAGGCAAACAAGAGAATAGAGTACCAAAAAGTGAATGATAAGCGACGAGTCCTCACAAGATATGTATAAGTAATGCTCTCAATCACTCAAGTATCTAGGCTTGTGTTTACTCTCATATATATATATATATATATATATATATATATATATATATATATATATATATATATATATTAAGCACATCAATGAAAGTTAGCCCTACCATATGCTTGACAAGCTTCTAACATCCACACTTAAGAACACATGCACATAAGATGAAAAGGTCTTTATAAGGGTTGTAATGGGGCCAAGGTAAATGTGGGATTATCCTAAGAGGGGAACTAGGCTAAAAAGAATCAAAGAGGTTAAAGAAGCAATGAAAATCAATTGTAAAATGAGCATGAAAGGGTCCAACTTCAACAGGGTATGATGAATTTCTCAATTTTGATATACACTTTCTCCACATAACTCTCTCTACACACTTTCATTCTTCTTGAAACAAAAATTAAAAAAAAATGCACACTTTTTTTTTTGACAAATGCACACTTTTTTTTCTTTTTCCTTTCTTTTTATTTTTTCCTGTTTGGGGAATATTTTTCTATACAAATAAACTTGCCAAACTTTCCATTGAGAATCCAAGAATTAACCCAAGAGAGAGACACAATTGCAATAATTTGGACACCCCCACACTTATGGATTTGACAATTTTCAATTCAAAGCTCATTCACCCTTAAGATTGGGTAATTACATTGTTTTTCACTTTGGGGCTTGTAATGAGCTATAAAACAAAGAATGGGATAAAAAGGCTCCAAGGGGCTTACACAAAGGGATAAATTCAGGTTAGGCTTATTTGGCTAGTAGCTAAAAAAAACAGAATTGCCTAGATCATTTCAAATATGCATGGGAACAAGTGTTTCAACAAGAATCAAGTCAAGTTCTCGAGTAACTAACAAACATGAGTGAGTCACACACAAGAAAGGAGAGAATGGCAAAATGTAGTCCATCCATTAAAAGGCTTAATTCTCACCGGGGACAATGACGATCACAGATGATGCAGTATTTAGTGCTCATATCCAACTTATTATACCAAGAGCAACAAGAAATCAATCAAATCATGTCAAAACACCTATGGTCCTAGAATAGTCAAAATCACTCACAACTTGTACAAACAAAGAGCTCATGGAAAAACATGCTAAAATAATAAAAAAAATTATTTTTTAAAAACAAGGAAAACTAAAAAACAAACCAAAAATTAAACGAAAAAGAAAACTACTAAGCTACTAAAATAAACCCCCCACACTTAAATCATACATTGTCCTGAATGTAAACAACAAACATAAAATAAGAGTAAAGGGGATGAAATCCCCGGTCAAACTTCAGTGTAGGTGGGATGTTCCAATCAGAGTTCTCTTATGGTTGCATCTTCAGTTGCGGAACTCTCATGGAATAACTTGAGACGCTTTCCATTGACTTTGAAAACTTTCTTTGTCGCCTCACTTTTTATCTCCACTCCAACATGAGGAAAAATGTTAGTAATAACAAAAAGTCCAATCCACTTGGATCGATGTTTCCCAGCCATAATTTTCAGGCGGGGTCTGAACCATAAAACTTTCTTCCCAATGGAGAACTTCTTTCTGGAAATCATCTTATCATGCTTAGCTTTCCACATTTTCTTGGCAGGAATGCCCTCCAAGGTTAGACCAATGTTGTTCCTATGGTTCCTTAGGATTGGCGGCTTCTCTTTTAGTTCAGATTTAAACCCTGCTATATTAGTCTCATGAAGCTTCCCACTCCCCTCTGAATATGCATAATTTAATTTTCTATGGAGTGGTTCAAGCTCTAAAACAAAGGGCTGCTCAATGACAGCAGCAACTACATCCATAACATCAGCTATAGGAAGTGTGTCAACCTGTAAAGTATCAACCAAACCATCAAGCAATTCAATTTTGCAAAGGGAATGCTCTTCGATGGGGTGTTTCTTACCATTAGATGCTAAATTTTTCAGTGGTATCACTAAATTCCATGGAAAGAGTCCCTGCATGTACATCAATTTTAGTTTTTGCAGTCCTCAAGAAAGGCCTGCCTAAAATGATAGGCGACATGCTGGACTTAGTTTCTTCCTCCATGTCTAGAATGTAAAAATCTGCAGGAAAAATCAAATCATTAACTTTATCAAGAACATCCAAAATCAATCCAGCAGGTCGACTATTACTTCCATTTGCTTGTTGGATTGTAACACCTGTTTCCTGCAAAGGTCCAAGAGCAAAAGAGTTAAAAATATAAGTGGGCATTACATTGATTGAAGCTCCTAGATCTAACATGGCATTGTCAAATTGACTATTTCCTATGGTACATGGGATGGATGGGAAACATGAGGGCTAAAACACTATACCCCACATTGACTTTTTCAGTTCCTTTCAGCATTCTCCTTCTCTTGTGTGTGCACAACTCTTTCAGAAATCTAGCATATTTTTGAATCTGCTTGATTGCCTCAAGGAGGGGAATATTGACTCTAAGATCTCACTGTCCCTATCTGCCTCATCTTGTTTTTTAGTACTCATTTCTCTGTGAGGGAAAGGGAGTGGTATTTCCTGTTCATCAGAAACATGTTCAGGTGCCTTATTATTTTTCAAAATAGTAGTTTCAGGCACCTTTGGGGTGTCATCAGTCTTCCCAAATCTCAATATGATAGCCCTAACATTGGGGTTTGGTGCATTTGGATTAACCACAACTTGAGCAGACAGTTGGTCTGCCCCCTGGGCTTGCGTCTGATTAATTGTGGTAGCCATCTGTCCCATTTGTGTCAGCAAATTCTGAATTGAGGCATCTTTTCTCTGTTGGAACTGGAGATTCTGGGCAGCCATCTGCTTAACTATATCCTCTAATGAAGGTTCTGGCCTGACAGCAGCTTGTTGTGTAGCTGGATTTCCCCATCTCAGGTTTGGATGGTTCGTCCAGTTTGGGTGATACCTGTTAGATGACATATCAATATTGGCTCGAGGGTTAAATATGTTGGCTACATATGCTTGAGGGGTAACAACATTAGGATCCTCTTACAGCGTAGGACAAGAATCCGTGGGGTGCTCTGTAAAGGTGCAAATACCACAAACCCTTGCTGTCTGACCTGTTGCCAACTGTTTTACCAAAATCGTGAGTTCATCCAACCTGTTCTCTAAGCTCTTATGATTATTAACATGTATCTCATTTACTCCCCTTGTTAGAAGTGCAGAGTTGCTTCTGGTTGTGAATTGTTGGGAATTAGTGGATATATTTTCTATTAAAGCTCTTGCATCTACTGGGAGATTGTCTACAAGTGCACCTCCACTAGCAGCATCCATGATATTACGGTCCATGGGTAGTAACCCTTAATAGAAGTACTGGATGAGCAGTTGTTCAGAGATCTGGTGGTGAGGGCAGCTTGCGCACAGTTTCTTGAATCTTTCCCAGTATTCATGTAGAGACTCAGTGGAGTTTTGTGTGATACCACATATCTCTTTTCTGATTTAAGCAAATCTGGATGCGAGAAAGAACTTCTCTAGGAACAACTTTTTCAAGCCATTCCAATTTTCAACAAAACCTGGTTGGAGGTAATACAACCAATCCTTGGCTGCATCTTGGAGTAAAAAGGGGGAAGGCCCTAAGTTTAATGTTCTCATCTGGAATTCCTTGGGGTTTCATGGTTGAGCACACAATGTGGAACTCCTTGAGATGTTTGTGAGGATCCTCACCTGCAAGACCATTAAACTTTGGCAACAAGTGTATTAAACCAGATTTCAATTCAAAAGGAACATCAACATCAGAATAATTAATACATAGAACATTGGAAGTAACCTCAGGTGCAGCAAGTTCCCTAAGGGTTCTACCAGCCATGACAGAATCAAGATCAGAATCAAGTTCAAAGAGATAATGGCTAAAGATGCTATCACTACCACTATCCTCTATATGCTCCTTAAGTCTACGATGTAACGCTCTCTCAATTTCAGGGTCAAAGGGATGCAAATTAACAGTATTAGACCTGGTCATGCACCATATGCAACAAGAAGTGAGAAAATGCAAGAATTCTAGAAATACCAACAATGTCCTAATGCTAAAATGAATGCAAAAAATAGAAAACGAATCAAATCTAACCAAACAAATTAAAAACAGTATGAAAAATCTAAATAAATCAAAATAAAGATATTAAAAAAAAATTGGATTTTTTTGGAGATATGAAAAATTAAAACAATTACTTAAAACTAGAAAACGAGCGAGTTTGAGATATGAAAAATTCGATTTATTTCTGATTTTCTAGCCAAATTTCGAAGCAATCGGAGAAAATCTCCTGAAAACCGTTTTTTCACCTAATCAGAGACAAAACAGAACGAGGATGAAACCAACAGAACCTGCAAGGCAACAAAACTCAAAAACAAATGTTAGTGGTTAGTGAGTCCTGATGTTGGTAATCCCTAATTAGAGATCACAGGCAACGGCGCCAATCTGATCCGCGGTCGTACGCGGGTCAAAATAATTTGAAAGTATTAAAATGTAGTATCAAGGTGAGTTAACCTTGATCTTCTCACAAGGACCCCTAAGATTAAGATTACCAACAACAAGCACGAAATTAACAATAAAATGGGGGAGTTTTTGTAGAAAACAAGTTATGTTTAAGGGGAAAAGCAATTTAGAGAGACAATCAATTCACCGGTTTCGGGGTGCGCTTCTCGAATTTATCATAGGTTCTATAAAATAACGTCTCTAAGGATTTCCAATTCCAGATTGATATAAACTAACTAGAACAAGCGTTAATTAGTTTATACGAACTCACACAGTTTCGGGCAAGCGCCGAAATAGTGGATTCAATCGGTCAGGAAAGCGGACAAGCGCCGTTCAAAGCATAACCAATATCATAACAGAATTCATGTCAATCCTCTATCCATTTCAATTCGAATTAAATAAATTAAGCATCCAAATAACCAAGATAATCAAAAGTTACGAAACGAGATTGAATACAAGCAAGCGCATACACATACGAATCGCGTTATGCAAGAACAGAATTCAAATGATTCAAGCGAAATAAGAAATAAGGAGAACTGAAGTTGCAACCATTAAGAGCGAAATAAGAAATTGATAGAGACTACGAATTAGAAACTAAGACGAAACATCATAAACAATAAAGAACCGAACCTCAAAATCCTTATAGCGACACCCGTTCCCCAATGAATTGACTTCGGGTTTTAGAACCCTAGAGGTTAGAGCGCTCAAAGACGTAAAATTGAAAAGTAGGAATGCGTAAGAGATAAAAAAACGGCTGCCGAACTGTATATAGTTTCGAGTTCAACATAATAATTGTAGCACTGTTCCATAGCTTTCTAACACATGCTCGCACGCCTGAATCGGATAACCACAGCCAACGTTATTGCCTGCAGAGTAGACAGAGGTCAATATGCAATAAAAGCCAGAATTAATCAAGAAATTACTATATTGCTCAAATAAGACCCAAAGTCTAGAAACACGCTAAGACTTAAATATTGGACACAGAACCCAATCAAAAATACCAAGTGCAAAGCTATAAAGAGTGCAGAAAAATGCACTGATCACTCTTTGAGTAGATGAGAATCTCATCAATAAACACAACGACGAATCTATCGAGAAATGGATTAAGAATCTGATTCATGTATTCCATGAAGATAGCAGGTGCATTTGTTGCTCCAAATGGCACCACCAAATACTCATAATGCCCATAGCGAGTCCTAAACGCAGTGTTTGAAATATCCCCGGGTTTTACTCTAATTTGGTGATATCACGTCCTTAAGTCAATTTTTGAGAAGACAGCAGCTCCACAGAGCTAATCCATTAAATAATCAATGCGAGGTAAAGGATACTTATTCTTTATCATCACTTTGTTCAACTAACGATAGTCTACACAAAGTATTGAACCTCCATCTTTCTTCGTCACTAACAAGACTGGTGCTCCCCAAGGAGATACATTTGGCCTAACGAGCTGTTTCGACAGCAAATCCTCAAGTTGACTCTTCAGTTCTCCTAACTCCGTAGGTGACATCCTATACGGTGCAATAGAGATTGGATCTGATCCGGGTATGAGATCGATTGAAAACTCAATATCTCGCACAGGTGGTAATCCGGGAACATCCTCTGGAAATACATCCGGAAAATCTTTCACGACTGGTACTTCGCTCAAAGTAACTTTTTTTCCCACTTTTAAGGAAGATAACAACATATAACCTTGAGCAACTTCTTTCAAAGAAGCTATTGCTTGGTTAGCAGATATAAATTCTGAAATCCTAGGGTCGGGAAAAACTAAAATTTTATGTGCACAATCTATAAGGATATGGTTAGAAGATAACCAATCCATGCCTAAAATCATATCTAGTTACGTTAAAGGCAAACATATCAAATCAACAAGAAATCTCCTATCATGGATAACAATAGGACAGTTTAAACACACAGAATTTGCCACTATAGGTTTAGCAGTTGGAGCAGAAATGATCAAATCAAATGGCAATGATGTAACAGGTAAATTCAATTCTTTCACTCTATCCAAAGAGATAAAAGAATGGGTTGCTCTAGAATCAAATAGTACGGTTAAGAGCTTACCTTCCATATCACAATTTCCTTGTATAAGATCTTCAAATTGAGAAGCCTCAACACCACTTATGATGTAAACTCTTCCTTTTGCCTCTGGCCTTTCAGCTCTCATATTACTCACCACTGGTTCAACTTTTGGATCAATATTTCAGTCCTTTACCATGTGTCCCATTTTCTCACACCTGAAACACACCACTCCCCTCATGGGACAAGTGTTAGCCAAATGGTCTTGCTTCCCACATTTGAAACATCTTCGAGTGGGTCCTGGATTCTGATTCCTAGTTGGTTCAGCTCCAAAAGTAGATGCGATCGGACGATATGGTTGTTGATTCTGATTATTCCCCGAGGGTCGGGAATAAGGCTTTTTGTACGGCTGTTTTTCCGTTATGGTTCCATCCTTGTGTTGGATACTTGGACCTAGACAGCCCTCCTGTATTTCCCCGATTGATTCCACTTTCCTTCATTGTCTCTATCTTTCTAGATTTTTCCACGAGTGGTTGGAATTGACGAATCTCGAGTGATAAGACCGACTCTTTGATGTTCAATTCTCCGTATCTGATTGTGAATTTCTACGAGCCATTGAATTCTTAAAAGGAAGTACTAGTCAGAATCTAATAAGAAAACAATCCAAGCCATTCACAGAGTTCACACAACAAAAACACAACAGACCTAAAACCCAAAAATAACCCCAAAGACCCAATCTGCTCTGATACCACTATTGTAACACCCCCTTTTCCTTAACCTTGAAAAGTGGCGCTACACTTAAATAATTCCATTTCTAGTTTCCTTTTGAAAAAACTTTCCTTTACTTTCTGTATGAATTTTCTAAATTTTAAGAAAATAGAGATATACGAACATAATATATATGCATCATATAAATATGTATGTATATATATATATATATATATATATATATATATATATATATATATATATATATATATATATATATATATATATATATATATATATATATATATAGATAAGTCATCAACCAGGAGTGATGACCATGCCCATAGACGTACAACCATCAATAAACAAAGTGCACTAAAATATCTTACAAGAGTTCCTAAGACTAGTATGTACTACTACAATTAAACATATCTTAAGTCAGATTAAATTCTAAGCACTCAGATTAAATCCTAGACAGCTTCACATTCCTCTTCAAGAAATTTGAGCTTGTTGTGTCCAGAGTGGCTCAGTAGTCTTCCCGACATCACTCACTCACTACACTTTCAATTCCTCACCTTCTTCTAACTCATTATGAAAGTAAAGCTTTCCATTTCACTCCCTCCCTCCTCCATTTCGAAAACAACAACAATTTGGAGCTTTGATTTTGAATTGCATGTGGGTCAAAGTGAATCCTAGAAGCCATGGGGTGGTTGCATGTCAGTTGTTGTAGTAGATTAGCAAGTTTTAGAAGCTACATTTCGATTAGGAGCTGATTGGAGAGGTGTAGAAGCTGGATTTTCGAATTGGAGTCGCTCTCGGGTAGTTTTGATGTTGATTGAGTCTACATTTCTCTTGAATGCTATGTTTGTTTGTGATTTTCATCACAATAAGGTGAGTTCTACCCGCTTAGGTTTTAATTTTTGAACTGATGATTTCATGCTCTGGTTTTGTGTGGTTCAAACGTTCGTTTCGATATTTGAGTCAAAACCGTTATTTGCGAAATTGGGAAAATTGTATTTGGAACGGAAGTTTAATTGATTGTTGTGTGTTTGTTTGATCGTTATGAATGTAATTTGGACTGGTTGTAGTATTGATAATATGCAGGGATAAGTTAAGAATCGATCGGAATGAGGTTTGGGACCCGAACGGCAATGAACATACGCAAAAATAGCATTTTTCAGGTATGGTACACAAACCCGATCCTGCGAAATGTCATAGACCGTACGTGTTCTGGCACGGGTCATGCGTACCCCTCTGCCACCGTTTTCAAAACCTATCTGATTCCGTTCTAATCGATTCCAAACCTATCCTAATTCCTTTCCCGACCATATATATTGATGAAATAACCGTAATTCGTGGAAAATGCGTATGTATGATTAATGAATTGTGAATTCTTTATGTTATGCAAAATGAATTGTAAACGTTTAGGGTTTACGAGTGAGAATACACAAGCTTATGATAATGTAATGGACTTATTGTTCGTTAAGGTTTTGGTAACCACCTAACGCAATGAAAATGAAATGAGTTGATGTCTCATCAAGGTATGATAATCACTTAATAATAATAATGATAGTGATTGGGGTGACGACCTCTACAAGTAGCATACTAGGGGCGGGAAGTCATGAGCCCATAAACTAGGCCCCCTCTTCCAAGTTTGCCCACTAATGAAAGGATTAGTGGATTGGGGTTCAAGAAAAATCATAAATTGATTGTCGGGTTAATGTTACACGTAGCTATCGAGACTCGGGGTACGATTGAAATGATGCATAATGAACCGCGAGTGTGTAGTGAGGGGTCTCGATAGAACTCACTGAGATGTTTATCTCACCCTTTATGTTTTGTGGTTTTCTTACAGAGAAACGGGGAAAAATGAAAGCAAAGTATCTTGAGTAGCAGGTGCACCATATGGAGGCTTTGGTAGATCATGGAGATCTATTCAATTGTTTACTTAATTTCCCTAGTTTGTTTGTATATCGATTATATGACTTAAACGTTATCTAAGTTGTGTATCGCTTCCTTTACTTCTATTTGGATATTGAACAATAGGACTGAGAGAATGTATAACTTAATTAAATGACTATGTAGTTAAATTTTGAGACCTTATGAAATTTGAGTGGTTACGAGGATGAGTTTTTCATCTAATTTAATTATGTTCAATGTCCGAAAATAGGAGTAATACTCTGATGTATGCTTTTATGTTTATTCCGATATTTCTTCTATGGTTGAAATATTAGGGTGTTACATATGGTCTCTCTCTATCCTCGTGGCCGTCCCTTATTTTGCTTTTTCCGGCCACCGTGGACCTCAAATCAGAAAACAAGTATGATATTTGAGATCCCCAAGTCGTCATCAACAAAAGCCCTCAAGAAACTTTAAGTTTGGAGCACCCTTCGTCGGAGCTCCGCCGCACCCGAATTTGCACCACCGCACCGGAGCAGTGATTTGAGACCAATCCTTCTCCTTCCTTGATGGGTGAGTTGATTTTACATCTATTTCCCCAAGTTTCCTTAAACCCTAACTCCAATTTGAACTTTCTTCATCTTCTAGCCTTAATTGTTCCAAATCTGAAATTGATCTCATTCTAGTTTTTGATCATTTTTTTGTTTTTTTTCTCTGGGACTGTTGAAGCAAATGTTGGAGACCCTACATTCACTCCGTGGATGAACTTGTTGATGGAGGGATTAGGGACTGCTTGGTGATATTGGACTCATAACGTCGGGGAAGTTTCGGTTCAAGCGCTAGGAAGAATCAAGGGCAAGAACTCTAACTAGAGAAGTTATTTAGATTATCTTGTAGTTGTTTCAAAAAAGAAGACGAGAAGAAAATTTCAAATGAATTGTTTTACTGATAATTTTGGTTTTAATTTATCTTTCAAAAATCGACACGTGTTTATCTTAGGAAGTTTATGATCCATCGGACTTAGAATCAGTTTACACGAAATCCGAAATGAAATTAGTCCTCCAAAAAGTCAGGGAAAATGTATTTATGGAAGGATTTTGAATTACTATTGTGTTGGGTTCTTGGAAATAAAATGCTTTTTGGTTGTACAAACTTTTTGAGTTGTCTTTTGAAATCGAAGTATTTATTTGTAGTGAATTCTAGGATTTGTCGGGTAAAAATTTAATTTTCTAAATGGGGAAGGAAAAATATTTTGCAACGTGTATGATTTATTTTAGGCTTAAATATGTTTTAGGCCCCTGCAAATATAGAGTGTTTTGGTTTAAGCCCCTGCAAAAACTTTTTTTTGTTAAAAGCCCTTGCAAAATGACATATTTTGTTATAAGCCCTTTTATGACTAAAATGTTAGCCTTAACATGGAATACTATGATTTGGACATAAGTGTCTATTCTAGAACTAGTGAAATGAGTTATTCCCTTTTTGGTGTCTATAAGTCATTAGTAGAAGATGGGAAGAGATTTTGTTTAAGCCCCCTTGTGGTTTGTGAAGTGTTAAAAATAAAAGGGGAGATGTTAATATTAAGTTAGAGATGTTGGCTTTGATGATTTGAAATGACTTAGGTAACTAATGCCCATATTTAAATTTATGGTTTAGGAGATGTGTTGGGGTTTGTCAAATTACTTGTAACGATGAGTTAAAGTTCCTAATTAGGGCTCCAATGAAATATGGACTTTTAGTTTCAATAGTAGGTTCAAATTATTTTATTGTTAGTTGGCAAAAAAAAGATCATGGATGAAAGTAGATAAGAAAATATCATGTTTGTCTAGCTTTGAAGTTCTCTTTTGTAAGCATAGGTGATGATAAATAGATTTGAAAATTGGAAATTTTGTTGAGGTTAGGAGAATAAAGAGAAGTCTTAATAAAGTTGTCTAGAGATATGTGTGAAATATCAACTGAATTTAAGTAGGTTTAATTGCATTAGTGTGACCCCTTATAAGACTTAAAGAAATTGTAATTGGTATATGAAGTTTAGATTATTATTTAAATTAATTAAGTAATGACATGTTATGGTCACTAGAAGTTGGTTGTTTCTAGTAGTTAGACTTTAGAGAAGTGATAATGGAGTAAGCTTATATTTCAAATGGAGTAAGTTAGATTGGGAAGAAACCAAAAGTCGCTACTAAGTCTGTAACACCCGTTTCTACCCATCATATTATTGGTAAAAATATCAGAGTTTTTAAACAATTAAACGAGCGCCACATTTACATCTTGAAAATCACCATGAAAACATACTGCAAAAATAATTATCTTTCATTCAATAAGCAGCGGAAAATAAAGGGGTTTTCAAACTCGACAACAGTAAATGCAAAAATGGTTCACAGCGGAATAATCGAACAACCATAACTCCAGTTCAATAAAATAACAACATCGGAATTCATAGCCATAAATAAGCGTTCGCCCATCCCCAAATGTTACATATCAGAGCGACACGACCCGACTCGATTACATGAAGGTGAACTGCCTTCATTCACGGTTACCTGCACGTTACCAACACAGGGGTAACATTCAAACAGAAGGGGTGAGATATCACACTATATAATAGGATACATGAAAATCAATATACAAAGGCACGTCATGGTATCCATTCAGCAACATACAGCAATCAACATCATTATAAACACACAGTTATGCTCACAATGCGGACGAGACTCAAATGCACGGCACACCACCCCCGAATGCATGTGGTACCAAAATCAAGCCCATAAATAGAGGCATCTCGTCGTCGTCGTAATCATAACTCGTCGTGTTTGAGCATAGCTCCTCGTCGTAAATATGCTATGCATGCGACACTATGCAAATGCACAAACAAACAACAACAACAACCGCATAGCACGCAACAACATCAAAACAACAATGGCCATAGGCCTACATCACATCACCTGCCCATAAATAGAGGCAACATCACCACAATTTGCAACATCACAACAATTTGGCTTAATCACATACTCAACATCATTTTAATTGACAACACCTAGGACAGCACCTACCGGGCAGCCACACGGGCGCCCAGCTATCAACAACCACAGACAAGCAGCCGACACTTAACCATTAAATCAACAGACACACTTAAAAATTAACGACACCAGAAACAGTCACTTTTTGCCTTAAAATTAGAATATTCAGTTAGGCCTCTGAATAAGTGTAACACCCCGGTATTTCTAACATGTAGAGAGACCGAAAGATGCACAGATTGCGGAAAATTCAGAGGACACAGTTCCTGTTTAAGTTTTGGACATACAAACTTTTTCCGGAATAACACATAATCGGAAATAACATTACTTCATAAAAAAAAATAGAAGTTTATCGGTTCCATACCGAGTGGATTACAATATCCAAGTCCAAATACCAAACAGAAACATAAACGGTTCATATAACTCATAATCAATACAAGTTTATACAACCAATAGGACAACAAAAGAACAAGGAGAAAATGACTAAGTCTTCAGCACCTCCAAGAGTATATCAACTACTCGTGCACTATAGTCTTCCTTTTTCCCTGCTTCTCTGAAAAACAACAAATATGGATAGGGTGAGATAACATTATCTCAGTGAGTCCTACCGTGCCCCCTCACTGACACTCGGTTCAATTATTAAACCGTTAACAATGTTTAATTAGCTACCAATAGCCATAATCGAAATGCCAAGCAAATCGTGTTCTCTTTTATGTTTTTAATAGCTTAGCTCAACCGACTGCACAACTGCTAATCCCGGTAGCTACAGCTTAACATCTGCCGACTGCACAACTGCTAATCCCGGCAATGTTAACTTATAATCAGTAACTTAGCACAAGCCGACTGCACCTCTGCTAATCCCGGCAACCCGTGAGTTGACCACGCCAAAACACATTCAGGGCCTAGGTAAGGGGTCATGACTACCCTCCCTAGTATGCTACTTGTCGGGTCGTCACCCAACGCGATTTATGTATGACAATACATAACGATTTCTCGAGAGTTAGATAATATATATCTTTCCGATCACCAAAGGATCTATCACAATATCTTTTTAGATAATTTATATCTTATTGATCTATAACCCGTTTTGATGAATTTATAAACATCCGGCATTATAATCATATTGTAATGTATTATTGACTTATAACCCGTTTTGATGAATCTCTAGACATCCGGCATTATAATCATATACAGTTGATATATATAAAAATATATATACATTCTATCCATCAGACAGTGTACCCACACGTATACTAGGGTTTCGGTTTTTCGATCAAATAGGCTTTCAAAGCTCTTTTTCAAAAACCATGGGTTGAACAAGTTCAAAATAAGGTTTTCAGTGAGGCAATCCCTTTTTGAATGGTTGAGAAATAAATTAGAAAAGGTTCGGGATCAAACGGAGCAACAAAACGAGAAAACGGAAGCCGGTAACAGAACCACACGCACGACCCGTGCCCAGGGGCGCACGACCCGTGCGTGGTGCACTACTCAGGACCCATCTACCAGAAGGAAGCGCACGATCCGTGCCCAGGGGCGCACGACCCGTGCGTCCCGTTCTGTTTCCAACAACTTCCAACCCGAAGCAGGCGCACGACCCGTGCCCAGGGGCGCACGGTCCGTGCGACCTGTGTCTGTTACCAGAATTTCGCACTTTTCTCATTTTCGCTCTCCATTCTCGTCCGATTCGATTTCTAATTTCAATCACCTGAAACTCAGAAAATTCCCAGAATATATTTCCAGTAGTACACAATGCATTTCATTTCAACGATTTAAATCAAAATCTCATTTAAACCGTAAAACACCGTTTCGACTCAAAAACGCTTTTCGATTCTAAGACTTTTGAAAACAGAAATTATGACCAAGGGATTCCATGTCGAAAACATGTTCAAAATATCAAAATACCCTATCGTGAGTAGAACTCACCCGTTGACGATCGTTCTAGGAGTTCCGATGAACGCGCGATGACCGAAACGAGAGAATTCACGAACGGCACCGAAGAGCACCAACTGATACTTCAGAACAGCAACCCAAATCTTTCACAACCTTCCCAAATCGAAATGCAAGCTTGGGATTTCCCCCTCTTAACCGCAAAACTGAACATGCAAGCCATCAACACATAGCTCCACCATTTTCACCACTTGGAGCTTCATGGGTATCAATGGAGATGAGTGAAAGAGTGAGAATCAAGCTTTGAAAGTGGTACCATTGGATTCAGAATCAAAAATGGAGTAGGATGGAAGAGAAACAACTTACATGCAACAAGGATTTTGATGATGCTCCACCCCCTTCTTCCTCCTACACTCGCGCCCCTCCCCTTCCCTTCTCCCTTCTGTTTTTTTCCAGAATTTGCTGAATGAAGGAGATGTGGCTAGGAGGCTTCAAAATATATGTATTTATATGAGGGGTGTAAAATTACCATTTTGCCCTCCAGCTTACATACTTTAATTAATCATGACTAAGCCATAATTAATAAATGAATAGGGCTTCTTTGGTCTTTTCTCTCGAATAGTAATTCATCGCGACAAGACTAATTATTCCCACAAATAATTAATCGGTCCTAGTCGTCATAATACGAGTCTTTAAAAATTAGGGATGTTACAATCTCCCCAACTTTTAAAAATTTTGTCCTCAAAATTGATGAAACGTACCTTACTGAAAGAGAGATGGATATCGAGCGCGCATGTCATCTTCCAGTTCCCAGGTAGCCTCTTCGATTGAGAATCCATCCCAGACCACTTTGAGAATAGGGATAGTCCTTGACCGTAGCGTCTTCTCGCCACGCTCCAAGATGTAGCTAGGATAAGGTTGAAATGACAAATCCGGTTGCAGGTCAATGGTATCAACACTCAATGGTTGATGCGGATCGGGAATATACTTCCTCAACTGAGACACGTGGAACACATCATGGAGGTTTGATAGGGCCGGAGACAATGCGAGGCGATAGGCAACTGGCCCAATTCGCTCGATGATTTGGAAAGGTCCAACATATCGAGGACTGAGCTTCTTCGCTCGCAAGGCTCTCCCAGTGCCTATGGTTGGAGAAACTTTCAAGAACACATGATCACCAACTTCAAACTCCAACGGTCTCCTTCGGTTGTCAGCGTAGCTCTTTTGCCGACTCTGAGCAACCTTCATCCTTTCTCGAATTAACTTGACCTTCTCTGTAGTCTCGCGAACCATATCGGGTCCCAAAAACTTGTCTTCCCCAATCTCCCACCAACACAATGGAGTTCTACACTTCCTACCATAAAGTGCTTCAAACGGTGCCATTCCAATGCTAGAGTGGTAACTGTTGTTGTAGGAGAATTCCACTAACGGAAGATGGTCCTCCCATTTTCTCCCACTGTCGAGCACACAAGCCCGAAGCATGTCCTCAAGAGTCTGGATAGTCCTCTCCGTCTGACCATCAGTCTGAGGATGATAAGCAGTGCTAACCAGCACCCTTGTTCCCAAAGCTTCATTTAATGCTCTCCAGAACCTGGAAGTAAACTTGGGATCTCGGTCTGACACAATACTCGTTGGGACTCCATGCAGTCTGATAATGTTCCTCACATATTCATCTGCTAACTTGGAAACCTTATAAGTCGAGCGAACGGGAATAAAGTGAGCGGATTTAGTCAATCGGTCCACTACTACCCAAATAGAATCATTGCCTGCCTGTGACCTCGGCAAACTCATGACGAAGTCCATTGAGATATCTTCCCACTTCCAAACTGGTACATCTAGCGGTTGTAACTGACCGCCCGGTCTTCGGTGTTCCGCCTTAACCTTCTGACAAGTTAAGCACCGAGAAACAAATTCTGCAATCTCGACCTTCATTCCAGGCCACCAATACATCAACTTCAAGTCTCGGTACATCTTGGTGGATCCCGGATGTACGGAGTACTGACTCCTATGAGCTTCTTCCAATACTTGCCTTTTGATATCATCATCATCGGGAATACAAATCCTCCCATTAGAGCAAATCACGCCATCACTATCCTCAGTGAAATCTGGCGATCCCCTCTGAGACTGCAACTTCATATCAGCTTCTTGAGCTACACGGATTTGTTCCCTTAGCACACTGGCTATCTGTATATGCCGCAGCACTACGCGATCCCTCTTTCTTACCACCTTGAGTTTCAAGTCTCTGAACGACTCCAACAAAGCCATCTCGTGAACCATTAACCTTGCCGTGTGGATAGACTTCCTGCTCAGAGCATCTGCTACTCATTGTTTTAGCTCTGATACCAAATGTAACACCCCGGTATTTCTAACATGTAGAGAGACCGAAAGATGCACAGATTGCGGAAAATTCAGAGGACACAGTTCCTGTTTAAGTTTTGGACATACAAACTTTTTCCGGAATAACACATAATCGGAAATAACATTACTTCATAAAAAAAAAATAGAAGTTTATCGGTTCCATACCGAGTGGATTACAATATCCAAGTCCAAATACCAAACAGAAACATAAACGGTTCATATAACTCATAATCAATACAAGTTTATACAACCAATAGGACAACAAAAGAACAAGGAGAAAATGACTAAGTCTTCAGCACCTCCAAGAGTATATCAACTACTCGTGCACTATAGTCTTCCTTTTTCCCTGCTTCTCTGAAAAACAACAAATATGGATAGGGTGAGATAACATTATCTCAGTGAGTCCTACCGTGCCCCCTCACTGACACTCGGTTCAATTATTAAACCGTTAACAATGTTTAATTAGCTACCAATAGCCATAATCGAAATGCCAAGCAAATCGTGTTCTCTTTTATGTTTTTAATAGCTTAGCTCAACCGACTGCACAACTGCTAATCCCGGTAGCTACAGCTTAACATCTGCCGACTGCACAACTGCTAATCCCGGCAATGTTAACTTATAATCAGTAACTTAGCACAAGCCGACTGCACCTCTGCTAATCCCGGCAACCCGTGAGTTGACCACGCCAAAACACATTCAGGGCCTAGGTAAGGGGTCATGACTACCCTCCCTAGTATGCTACTTGTCGGGTCGTCACCCAACGCGATTTATGTATGACAATACATAACGATTTCTCGAGAGTTAGATAATATATATCTTTCCGATCACCAAAGGATCTATCACAATATCTTTTTAGATAATTTATATCTTATTGATCTATAACCCGTTTTGATGAATTTATAAACATCCGGCATTATAATCATATTGTAATGTATTATTGACTTATAACCCGTTTTGATGAATCTCTAGACATCCGGCATTATAATCATATACAGTTGATATATATAAAAATATATATACATTCTATCCATCAGACAGTGTACCCACACGTATACTAGGGTTTCGGTTTTTCGATCAAATAGGCTTTCAAAGCTCTTTTTCAAAAACCATGGGTTGAACAAGTTCAAAATAAGGTTTTCAGTGAGGCAATCCCTTTTTGAATGGTTGAGAAATAAATTAGAAAAGGTTCGGGATCAAACGGAGCAACAAAACGAGAAAACGGAAGCCGGTAACAGAACCACACGCACGACCCGTGCCCAGGGGCGCACGACCCGTGCGTGGTGCACTACTCAGGACCCATCTACCAGAAGGAAGCGCACGATCCGTGCCCAGGGGCGCACGACCCGTGCGTCCCGTTCTGTTTCCAACAACTTCCAACCCGAAGCAGGCGCACGACCCGTGCCCAGGGGCGCACGGTCCGTGCGACCTGTGTCTGTTACCAGAATTTCGCACTTTTCTCATTTTCGCTCTCCATTCTCGTCCGATTCGATTTCTAATTTCAATCACCTGAAACTCAGAAAATTCCCAGAATATATTTCCAGTAGTACACAATGCATTTCATTTCAACGATTTAAATCAAAATCTCATTTAAACCGTAAAACACCGTTTCGACTCAAAAACGCTTTTCGATTCTAAGACTTTTGAAAACAGAAATTATGACCAAGGGATTCCATGTCGAAAACATGTTCAAAATATCAAAATACCCTATCGTGAGTAGAACTCACCCGTTGACGATCGTTCTAGGAGTTCCGATGAACGCGCGATGACCGAAACGAGAGAATTCACGAACGGCACCGAAGAGCACCAACTGATACTTCAGAACAGCAACCCAAATCTTTCACAACCTTCCCAAATCGAAATGCAAGCTTGGGATTTCCCCCTCTTAACCGCAAAACTGAACATGCAAGCCATCAACACATAGCTCCACCATTTTCACCACTTGGAGCTTCATGGGTATCAATGGAGATGAGTGAAAGAGTGAGAATCAAGCTTTGAAAGTGGTACCATTGGATTCAGAATCAAAAATGGAGTAGGATGGAAGAGAAACAACTTACATGCAACAAGGATTTTGATGATGCTCCACCCCCTTCTTCCTCCTACACTCGCGCCCCTCCCCTTCCCTTCTCCCTTCTGTTTTTTTCCAGAATTTGCTGAATGAAGGAGATGTGGCTAGGAGGCTTCAAAATATATGTATTTATATGAGGGGTGTAAAATTACCATTTTGCCCTCCAGCTTACATACTTTAATTAATCATGACTAAGCCATAATTAATAAATGAATAGGGCTTCTTTGGTCTTTTCTCTCGAATAGTAATTCATCGCGACAAGACTAATTATTCCCACAAATAATTAATCGGTCCTAGTCGTCATAATACGAGTCTTTAAAAATTAGGGATGTTACAATAAGCTTTCCAAAACATTTAAGAACGTCCAAATCGGATTCCCGGATCAGAAGATATTGCGAAAACAAAATTGTTTACAGTGACAGCAAAAACAGTGACAGCAAACATGACCTAGCTTGTGTCACCTCTAGAATTATCAAAACTCAGTCAAATGACATGGTACTTGAGCCCAACCCAAAACAAATTGAGTGTAGTTTTCAATGAATCAAGAATCATTCAAAACGGAGTTCAAACGAAAACGTTATACACGAAATACCGAACCTATATCCAGATTGTTTCCAGAATTTTAACATAACTTGTGACACCTATAACTCGAGCTATACAACTCCAAATGCAACCAAACTAGTGCCAAATTAACAAGCATTAAGTATAGTTTCTAAAAAGGTAAACCAGATAATTTTAGGACCACTATATTGTTCCCAGTTACTATAGAACCGAACCTATACTCAGATCATTTCCAGAATTTTAACCTAACTTGCAACACCTTTAACTCGAGCTATACAACTCCAAATGCAACCAAACTAGCGCCAAATTAACAAGAATTAAGTCTAGTTTCTAAAAAGGTAAACCACATAATTTTCGGACTGCTAGATTGTTTCCAGAATACACGCAGAATTCGCCCTATGCGCCCTACAACCAGAAATTTCGTTTAAAAACAACAACACACAACACCAAACACCAACAATCACATCCAAATAGTCTTCAAACCTGTTAATCATCACCAATCATGTCTAAACACCATTAATCACTTTTAATCATCGTCAAAACACATTTAATCATCACCAATCACATACAATCATCATCAATCATGCTTGGACATCGTCAATTCATGTTTAAACACTTTTAAGCACATATATTCATCATCAAACATAATCAATCCTTAAAACTAAGGTTCTCTAATCTTAATCACCTAGGGTTCCATTAGCCACCCCACATAGAGACATTCATATAACCCATTAGATAGATAGAACCCCACCCTTACCTTAGCCTTAGATGATCACGAAAATCCTTGCCCTCGAGTGCTCTCTCCTTGTGCGCCTTCCTTCTCTCTCTTTCTCTTGCTTGGAAGTCATGCCTTCTGTCTTCTTTTTCCTCCCTAGCCGTCGCACTCCTCTCCTCTCCTAGTTCTCCAAATTTCGCTAATCTCTAAGGTATGCACAACCCTAGACCTAATCCCTTATAACACCCCGGTATATTTAACATGTAAAAATACCCAAGTGCACCAAAGTATAAACATCAGAGATAATAATTCCTGTTCAGACACTGAATACCACTATAAAATTTTTGCTGAAATACAACATAACCATCTTATACACAAATAAGACCATACGGTACTCAGACCATAAACTGTCAGCAACTGTGGTAATCAGAGTCATACAAGAAAGCGGAAAGAAAGATAAACAAAACACTAATGCCATAGTGTTTTGATACATAGACAATAGAAGGAAAATAAACTTGAACATAAAGCTAAGTCATCATCCTTCTCCCGGGGCCACCTACTCGTGCCTCTGAGGTTTCTTCTGTCCCTGCTTATCTGTAAAACAACAACATTTAAACAGTGAGATAGAATCTCAGTGAGTTCTACCGAGACCCCTACCAACACTCTCGGTCCATTTAAAACATTTTTAAGATTTGTTACAACACCGACCGCAATCCGCTTGCTAATCCCGTTGAACCATATAATAAGGCTTCGACCTAGTAAGACACTGGCTGCAATCCACTTGCGTCTCCCAATGAACTAGCATCCTAGGCCTTTCTACGTACCACCAGCCGCAATCCGCTTGCATCTTCTGGTGAACATAGCACAATAACTTTTAACATAACACCGGCCACAATCCCATTGCATCTTCCGGTGAACCCCATAACCAATAGTGTTTCCTAACGGCACGGAGCCTAGGGTAAGGGTTCATGACTACCCCGCCTAGTATGTCAACATGGGTCGTCACCCAAACTCGATATAGTATATATATATACAGTACCATGAACCCACGGTCCATCAAATCAGACAATCGATGAAACACTTTAATCCACATTTTATAAAATCCAAGTTCACACTCGCACTCTAGTTGACCACTTTTCGACACAATTTTCAATATCAAAAACAGTTTATTTTTCCTTAAGAATAGAATATTCAGTTAGGCCTCTGAATAAGCTTTCCAACGCATCTTAGAACACCTCGATCGGATTCCGGGATCAAAAGATATCGCGAAAACAAAATCAGTGAAAAACTGTTGAAAATCTTCAAACCGTCGCGACGCGAAATGATACCGTCGCGACGCGAAAAGAGTCAGAAACATTTGCGTTGCCAAAAATACACTTGGTCGCGACGCGATGCCCTGCGGGTCGCGACGCGATGGGGGTCTGTCTAGTGCAGATTTTGTGATTTTTGCGAAATCCGCTATTCCGCTCAATTCCGATTCTCATTCCGATCGAAAACAGATCAAACAACCAATACAATGAACCCAATACAAACCACACAATCAATCAATCCAATCCAAAACGTAATTTAAACGGATTTTATCCAAAGCGCTATTTTTCGAAATAACGGTTTTTGACTCAAATTTTCTCGGAACCAATCGACGCACAAATTATACCAAAACGGAATAAACCTAAACGTGAGTAAAACTCACCCTTGAAGCGAGAGTCGTCGCCGAGCCGAAATCACCGAGATGTCAAAATCACCGAATCGAACCCAATCAACACCGAACCGCTCCTAACTTCGTTTCGAGCTTCCAATCGCGTTCAATCCGCTCCTAGCTTCGATCCTGAACATAACCCAATCACCAACACAACCTATCAATCCTTGATTTCAACAAATTTCCAACAAAAACCCCCAATTTTCGTAGGTCACAAAAAGAGGGAAAAACCGGATGAAATCTTACCTAGCTCTTGGGTTATGATGAGGAGAGGGAGATGATGAGGATGATGAATTTTGGAGGGGTGGGCTTCATTTCTCTTCTTCCTTTCTCTTCTTCTTTCCTCTTCTTCTTTCTCTCCTTTTCTCTTCTTTTCTTCCTTTTCTTTCTCTTCTGCTCGAATCCTCTTCTTTCTTTTCTTATTCAACACACACACACACACACACACTTTTATTTAATTAATAAATAAGTGGTAGCGTGGTCCAATTACCATATTGATCTTAATCCCTTATTTCGATTTCAAAACTTCCTTGACCCGTATTATCCGGTTAACGATCTAATGACATCCAATAAATAATTTTAGCACTCAATAAATTTACCAGTCAAGTACTAAATTATTCCAATTGGGTTAACATCCAAATAATTCGCCTAATTATTTTGAGGATGTTACATCCCTCCTTTTAAACTCACTTACTCATCATGGACTTGGTCTAATGCAACTACCCAAGCCCCTTTTCTCCTTACACCTCCCTTCTCACTAATACTAACCCCCTCATAAAATACACATAATATAACATAAAAGATTATATTTATATAATTATGCTAATATTTTACTAACACCAATCCCCACACACAATTAACAACACATAATCAGATAACACATATAATACGACATAAATTATATTATAACACACAACAAAAATGTACTATTATATTACTATCACTTAATAACTAAAATAATTAATTAAATAAATTAATCAATTATTTTGGGGCGTTACAACTCTCCCCCACTTAAAAGAATTTCGTCCTCGAAATTTTACCTGATTCGAACAACTCTCCCATTAACAAACTAAAACCAAAAATAAGAGGTACCGAGGTCACACACAGAAAACATACCTTTTCCAGCAGGAGCATCACTACAATACAAACAATGGTTAGTAATAAAAGACAACACTCGACCGTCATACGACACAACGACTCGACAACTTGGCCGGACTAACCATTGCTCTGATACCACTAATGTAACACCTGTTTCTACCCATCATATTATTGGTAAAAATATCAGAGTTTTTAAACAATTAAACGAGTGCCACATTTACATCTTGAAAATCACCACGAAAACATACTGCAAAAATAATTATCTTTCATTCAATAAGCAGCGGAAAATAAAGGGGTTTTCAAACTCGACAACAGTAACTGCAAAAATGGTTCACAGCAGAATAATCGAACAACCATAACTCCAGTTCAATAAAATAACAACATCGGAATTCATAGCCATAAATAAGCGTTCGCCCATCCCCAAGTGTTACATATCAGAGCGACACGACCCGACTCGTTTACATGAAGGTGAACTGCCTTCATTCACGGTTACCTGCACGTTACCAACATAGAGGTAACATTCAAACAGAAGGGGTGAGATATCACATTATATAATAGGATATATGAAAATCAATATACAAAGGCACGTCATGGTATCCATTCAGCAACATACAGCAATCAACATCATTATAAACACACAGTTATGCTCACAATGCGGACGAGACTCAAATGCACGGCACACCGCCCCTGAATGCATGTGGTACCAAAATCAGGCCCATAAATAGAGGCATCTCGTCGTCGTAATCATAACTCGTCGTGTTTGAGCATAGCTCCTCGTCGTAAATATGCTATGCATGCGACACTATGCAAATGCACAAACAAACAACAACAACCGCATAGCACGCAACAACATCAAAACATCAATGGCCATAGGCCTAGATCACATCACCTGCCCATAAATAGAGGCAACTCGTCGTCGTCATATAAACATCGTCGTCAACATTACAACTTAACAATTTATGGCGCTTTGGCCACATCACCACAATTTGCAACATCACAACAATTTGGCTTAATCACATCCTCAACATCATTTTAATTGAGAACACCTAGGACAGCACCTACCGGGAAGCCACACGGGCGCCCAGCTATCAACAACCACGGACAAGCAGCCGACACTTAACCATTAAATCAACAGACACTCTTAAAAATTAACGACACCAAAAACAGTCACTTTTTGCCTTAAAATTAGAATATTCCGTTAGGCCTCTAAATAATCTTTCCAAAACATTTTAGAACGTCCAAATCGGATTCCCAGATCAAAAGATATTGCGAAAACAAAATTGTTTACAGTGACAGCAAAAACAGTGACAGCAAACATGACCTAGTTTGTGTCACCTCTAGAATTATCAAAACTCAGTCAAATGACTTGGGACTTGAGCCCAACCCGAAACAAATTGAGTGTAGTTTTCAATGAATCAAGAATCATTCAAAACGGAGTTCAAACGAAAACGTTATACACGAAATACCGAACCTTTATCCAGATTGTTTCCAGAATTTTAACATAACTTGTGACACCTATAACTCGAGCTATACAACTCCAAATGCAACCAAACTAGTGCCAAATTAACAAGCATTAAGTATAGTTTCTAAAAAAGTAAACCAGATAATTTTAGGACCACTATATTGTTCCCAGTTACTGTAGAACCGAACCTATACTCAGATCATTTCCAGAATTTTAACCTAACTTGCAACACCTTTAACTCGAGCTATACAACTCCAAATGCAACCAAACTAGCGCCAAATTAACAAGAATTAAGTCTAGTTTCTAAAAAGGTAAACCACATAATTTTCGGACTGCTAGATCGTTTCCAGAATACACGCAGAATTCGCCCTATGCGCCCTACAACCAGAAATTTCGTTTAAAAACAACAACACACAACACCAAACACCAACAATCACATCCAAATAGTCTTCAAACCTGTTAATCATCACCAATCATGTCTAAACACCATTAATCACATTTAATCATCGTCAAAACACATTTAATCATCACCAATCACATACAATCATCATCAATCATGCTTGGACATCGTCAATTCATGTTTAAACACTTTTAAGCACATATATTCATCATCAAACATAATCAATCCTTAAAACTAAGGTTCTCTAATCTTAATCACCTAGGGTTCCATTAGCCACCCCACATAGAGACATTCATATAACCCATTAGATAGATAGAACCCCACCCTTACCTTAGCCTTAGATGATCACGAAAATCCTTGCCCTAGAGCTCTCTCTCCTTGTGCGCCTTCCTTCTCTCTCTTTCTCTTGCTCTGAAATCACGCCTTCTCTCTTCTTTTTCCTCCCTAGCCGTCGCACTCCTCTCCTCTCCTTGTTCTCCAAATTTCGCTAATCTCTAAGGTATGCACAACCCTAGACCTAATCCCTCCTTATATACTCACTTACTCATCATGGACTTGGTCTAATGCAACTACCCAAGCCCATTTTCTCCTTACACCTCCCTTCTCACTAATACTAACCCCCTCATAAAATACACATAATATAACATAAAATAATATATATATAATTATGCTAATATTTTACTAACACCAATCCCCAAACACAATTAACAACACATAACATATAACACATATAATACGACATAAATTATATTATAACACACAACAAAAATGTATTATTATATTACTATCACTTAGTAACTAAAATAATTAATTAAATAAATTAATCAATTATTTTGGGGCGTTACAAAGTCTACCAAGCTAAATCTTTTTCATATATATATAAGCGGATGTGGAAAAATGTTTTGGTGTTATTTGATTATTATTTTTAAGGTGTTAGAAAAATAATTGATTTCAATAACTACAAGCTTTGTTGGAAACATTTTATGGGTTTAAAGTTGAGTTTGAGAAGTGAGAGGTTTTATAACTAAAATATTTTTAGTTTAATGGAGTAGTTAACTGAGCGTAGATGAATAGTAGTTGTTGTCACGTTGTGACTTGTTATTCTTGGAATGATCAGTTGTGACTCGGGTGGAGCTAGCTATATAGAGTGTGTGCACGTAGATGGAAAGTTCGAGTTGTAGGGGTCGTGGGTACAACCAGATGAAATATACACTAGGAAGGAAAGCGCCTAAGGTAAGGGCTTCTTTCTAGTCACTATTATATGCTTGAGATTGCGGTTGGAGTCTGTTTGTTGTTTGCTTATGAGCTTTGTTGATTTGGTCCCTGCAAGGACATTCTTGTTGTGGCCTCTTGCTTATGTATGTGCTTGTTTTATGTTGTGAATGTGTACATGTTGATGATCTGTGATTGAGATGTCTGGTGGGATTGGGAGTGACTTTGAAAGGAGGGTGAGATAAGACATATGTAGGTATGACCACTAGGGTGACAAGTAAATTTATTTCGGAAAAGAAATTTAAAGTTGTCTTCTTTATAAAACTGAGTGTGGCACGTGAAAGAGATTTTTTTAAAAAAAAGGGAGTTAGAGTGTGAGCTAAGGAATGGAAAATAAAATGGGAAAATCCTTGCAAAATGGTAACGTTTTGAGAGATTGGAATCAGGACAACTTAATACTTTAAAACTTATGACTTTTAGATCTAATAGAGATTTATGAGGTTAGAGTGAGATATTGAGGGAGTCTCCAAGAAGAAATTTATTGGTGGTGAATTAAGGAAGCTATTGGGGTGGTTAGTGTAGGGAGAGAAATGCTTACTGAGTTTATACGAGGTTGAATCGAAGAGGAGAAGCCGGTAAGGACTCTTTCCTTTCTTGTAAGTATTACTATTGTGAATATTGTGATGGCGTGTACTGCCTGATGTATGTGGTGTAAAGGTGTTTGTTTTGGTGTTGGTGTTAAGTCATTATTCTTAATCCATGTGATGATTTGTTTGAATAATGCTTGGTGTGGTGAAATTTGCATGAGTGTTGATGTATATTCATGAATACATGGAATTCGTAGTACAGTATCGACGAAAAAAGTACCTGTCTTACAAGGTTGGTATAGTACAGTATCGACGAGAGAATACCGGATGTGGCACAATATCATATGGAGAAGTGACCACATGGTGCAGTATCATAGAGAGAAGCACACATGAGTTTTCATCATGGGGTGTAGTGCAGTATCGACGAGAGAAATACTACACAAGTGCAGTATCATAGGGAGAAGCACACCCATATTTGGGTTGTAGATCTGTTGTGCAGTATCATAGAGAGAAGCACAACACTTTTTGGAGTAGTAAATCCCGGGATCATATGCATTGACATGACATATAGGCACTGCGTTAGGATATATGGAGTGGTGTGACGTGTTGTTGATTTGTTAGAATTTTGTTGGAAACTTTTTAGGATTATGCATATGTTAATTGGTTACGTATATGTGAGTCGGTTTATATCTATATATGTATAATATCTAGAAGATGACCCTTGCCTATGGTTCTCTAATGTAATGGATGTCAACCCAGTTATTGGAGGACCATAGTTTATTTTCACAGAGACAAGGTTGCAGAGGTCGATGTCCTTCCATAGTGGAGTTCTGGTGGACTCATCGAGGTTCCAAATCGGAAGTTGAGTATAGAATGCTTGATCAGCATAGGTGTCTTCTTTTGTTCTATGGTCCTTGAGCAGTTCTTTGTATGGGCATTTTCGTGTATGTATCAGTAGAGATAGTATCAGTCTTAGATTGAGCGTGCCTTTATCTCACAAATTTTGTCCTTGCATTGTACACCTCTTTTGAAAACAGGTACCATTTTGGTGCAGGGAAGTAAATCTATACATGCCATATTTTAGTTCTAATTCTTGTATCATATTAAGAGAGGCATCATGTTTCGAAAAATGCTGCAATACTCTGATTGTTTGGAAAAGAGTTTTAAAAGAAAAAAATATACTCATGTTTTGAGAAAGCATGAAGAGTATATTTCCAAAATCATTTCATATTAGGAGTTCGGTTCACTTAGTAGCGCTCCGAAATTTGGGGTGTTACAGTATGGGCGAGCCGTATCATAGGAATTTAAATTGTAGGAGGAATCTTGTCGCAGTATGGCCAAAGACTCGTCGCAGTATGGGCGATCCGTACCTCAAAGGATGGTGATGATGATAGGTGGGGTGGTAAGCAAACGATTGAGAGTAGTAATAGAGACAGCCACGACTCGGCCTTGCAGTTAGACACAGTTGGGGGGGGGGGGGGGTCCTAAGTGGGGCACTGCTGGGGCGTTCCACAAAACACTGGGGTACCCTGACTAGACTCTATCTATTTCCCGGGATGTGAGGCAACTTGCAACCGCTTACCCAGAGTTAGATTTATCCAGATGTATTGACAGAGTAGTTGACGTTCTTAGCGTGACGTTGGAGTAGTGGGTATTAGGATTGCGCTGACGTTGTAGTCTTAGGGTCGTACATGAGGTCGCGACATTGAGGATTATATGTCGATTAGTTGATGATTGTTTGTGTATGCGTGTTATGTATGTTGTATCCACTATCGTTTGTTGTTTCTATGTTGTGTGATTTCCTCACTCTCTTCTTTGTGGCTACTCGTGTGCCATTGTACACATTTAGGTGATAAGCAAGTAGATGGCGATGAACCTGTTGACGTGGACGCCAAAAAGTAGTTTGCGCGAGATGAATACCTTTGTTATTATGTATTGATTATTCGTTTGTTCGTCAAACGTTACAATAAGTGGTAAAAGCTCCGAGACATGTGACACAGGGGTTCCATGGGGATACTTATTATTTGTTCGAAGACTTTTGTTATTTGTTTGATTTGTATTTTCGCATTTGTTGGTGATACTTGTTATTTTGTTTGACTCAAGGTTTTTATAAAGACGTCTTTTCTATTAATTCTTTTATTTACGTCACGTTTTCCAAATGGGGTAGGAGGTGTCACAGTTGCCTTTTTGGACGCTGGAGTTTGCTCCATACTTAGGTTTCGACCAGAGCATAGGTACATAAACCACTGATAATCCAACCCATGCGAATCAAACTCAAAATTTTGTTTACCTTCGTTGATCCCACCAGGCGTGCCAATTTTGTTGTTGTTCAAACTCTTTTTCCTAGTCACGAGCCTATTGCTAATCTTTTCTTAATCACTTACAATGAACTAGGAAGTGCCTAAGCCCTTTTGATTTATCCTTTATGCCTTCAAGCCCGGCTTTCCACCATGATTATCCATCTGGCGAGTATTTTTATCAAGGCCCCTTTGTCTCAATGCCTCGCCTCACAAGGCCTCGGCTTCACCCTTGCCTCAGTTTCCTTTATTTTTCCCTCGGCCAACAACTTAGATTATTTTGAGTGTCAACAGACGGTTAGCAAGTACCTTGGAAACTGTTTTATATAGCACATTGCAAAGAGAGATAAGCCTCTGATCTTGCATAGATTCTGGGATGTTTGGGAGAAGAGCGATGTGAGTATCACTCAAAGAGGGAGGTAGTTGTCTCGATGCAAACCAAGAGGTACAAGCCGTAGTAATATCACTACCGAAATCATCCCAAAATCTCTTGTAGAAACCCAGGTTAAAGCCATCCAGACCTGGGGTTTTATCCAAATCCATTAGCATCAGAGCACATCGAAACTCATCCTTGTAGTTAACTCTTCATTATCCACATATGTTACACACTGGGGGAGTATATCAATAATAGGAGCATGAACACCATCATTACTAGTGAAAAGATCCTGAAAATAACTTACATAAACATTCTTCACACGAGCGTCGTCCTCAATAGTAGTCCTGTCATCTCGTTGGAGCTTAAGCACACTGTTCACTTTGTTCTTGCACGTAGCTGAAGCATGAAAAAACTTGTTATTAAGATCCCCATCTTTAAGCCAAAACTTGGAATGAGAAGAAATATATGAGAGGATAATATGTGAAAAAAGATGTATATGTAAAAAGCTTCATAGTCTTGTACGATCTAAGCATTATTGTTTTACTAATTGCAAGTATTATAAATTAAACTGTAAAAGTTTGTAAGACTCTGCACAACGAGTAAAACTGGCGTTTTTAGGATAGACATTTTTCGTGCAATGAGGGTTCGAGCCTAGGATTCCCAGTTTGTGTGTATGAATTTATGGGTAATGCTTGACACTCTTTGTGCATAAATAAAAGGCTTAAGGTATGTTTGCTCCCTCCTAATATCCCAATAATCTAGTTGTGTTCCTTGTAAAAACACAACACTTTTAGTTTAGTCCCTCTATTAACTTTGCATCCAAAAAAGGTGACGTGGCAAATGGTGATGACGTCAGCATGACATCAACAATGACGTCACTGTCATGTGTCAACGTTTAATTGGGCCTCAGCGCCACGTGGCACTGATCGCCATGTCATCACCCCATGTAATCACTACCACGTGGCAGTGACACGTACCACGTCAACAACCATTGGATGGTTGCCACATGGCACTGACGTGGCAATTTGGGGGACATTGTTACTAGAAAAATTAAGAATTTTTTGGAATATGGGAGTTGAACTCGTGACCTCCATGTTCTAGCCGCTCACAAATACCACTAAGCCATATCAATTATTGTGAACATTAAGCCAACTATTAATATATATTACATAAAAACTAATAGATTTTAAAAAAAAAAAAAACAAAGACAAAATCTAGAAACAAAATTCATCTTCTCCCAAACAACTATTCATCTTCTGCAAACAAAAATCATCTTCTGCAAACAACTATTCATCTTCTTCAACCCAACTCCATTGAGGTGAAAACAAAATTTTCATGTTCTGCAAACAAAATCTTCATCTTAACAAATTTTCGTTTAACCAAATCTAGGGCAAAATACTGTTTAACGTTTAACGGAAATCTTCGTTTCACAAATTTTCATTTCACATAAAATCTTTGTTCCAACAAATTTTCGTTTCATAAGGACTAGATTTGTTCTGTACCCTGCTGTCTTTTGGGTCGATCTGGGACTACATTTGGTAGTGCTCCTGTCGGGTTGGATCTTTGTGTGTTTTGGGCGCGAGGGGGGGGGGGTAACCTGCAAAGACACTCTGACGCTCAAGTCAGTATTGAGAATTGTGGAGTATGCAGTTTATGGGTAATGCGTACCTTGTGTGGCTACGCGAGCCAGTATTTATAGAGAGAGGGCAAGATCCTTGGTTTCTTGAAGAAGGAAGGCAAGATATCCCATATTTTGAGGAAGGAGGGCGAGATTCTTGCCCATCCGGGGATAGAGGGCGAGATCTATTGAGATAACGATCTTGTCCAAGCCGTCTCCGACGCCATCATCCAGCCCAGGCAGTATCTCGCAGTTTAGACTTTCAAGACATCAGAATTGGGTTTCGAGCTCAACAAAAGCATTGTAGCTCTACGCCTTATCTTTCCAACGCATGCTCGCACGCCTCAATCGAGTACTAACAGCCAAAGTTATGGGCCAATATATGGAAGAGGGCGAGATCTTGCTCCACGACAAGGCATAGGGAGAGATCTGGCACCTCAAAGTGAGAGAGGGCGAGATACACCCCAAAAATGAGACGGAGGGCGAGATCCTTGCCCTCAAAGTGACAGAGGGTGAGATACTCCCCAAATATCAGGTATAGGGTGAGATCTGTTGAGATAACGTCCTTGTCCAAGCCATCTTCGACGCCATCATCCCGCCCAGGACGTATCTCGCAGTTTAGACCATCAAGACATCAGAATTGGGTTTCGAGATCAACAGAATAAAAGAAGCTTTACTCCTTTGCTTTCCAATGCATTCTTGCACACCCAATCGAATAACAATAGCCAAAGTTACGGCCTGCAGAACAGACAAAGGTCAACATGCAAGGCCAAGGACAGTACTTTGAGGAAGGAGGGCGAGATCTTTCTCCAAATACTGAGAGAGGGCAAGATCCCTGTCCAAAATGAGAAGGAGGGCGAGATCTTTCTCCAGATATTGAGAAAGGGTGAGATCCCCGTCCAAAATGAGGAGGAGGGTGAGATCTTTTTCCAAATATTGACAAAGAGCGAGATCCCCGTCCAAAATGAGGAGGAGGGTGAGATCTTGCTCCAAATATTGAGAGAGGGCGAGATCCCCCTCCAAATAGTGAGAGATCTTGCACATCATAGGGAGTGATGGCGAGATCCTAGAGAATAGGCATCCTGCCCAGGCCAAGGATAGGTATCCCGCCCAGGCCAAGGATAGGCATCCCTTCGAGGCCGAGACTGTTGGGAGACCTGCCACTTGCTTGACCGTACGTCCAAATTCCAAGGTACCGATCTGTCTTTCCCAATCTATCTATGTTTGTGAGTGGCGTTGTATTGTTTTTTCTAATCTTGAGCCGGACACCTTAGGTAGGCAAGTTTTTAGAAATCTTTTTCACTTCCACTAGGTAACCTTAGGAGGGGAGTTTGTCAACAATTCAACCCTTCCCTAAGTAAATACTCGTCCTGACAGCATTCCCCCTTTTCTGCAGGTTTAATCGATGCCGAGAACCAAGAAGATGCCTTCAAGAACCCCCGAACCAAGTCTGGTGCATGTATTCCGAGTGTGTGTTGGAATCGAGGATTTTTGCTTGATGATCACGAGGTCCAGGGTGGCAAAAGTTGTCAGGCCTTATGCAGCCAACAGGGCCGACTTCGACGTCATGGTCCGAGATTTTCCTTGATTATGTTTGGTGCTTTGAATTTCCTTTGATGATGTACTTTTCTTTAGAACTTGCTGGATTTTGATGGGGACCTCGACATTGATTCGGAGTCGTCTCGGTTTGCGTTTATGTACTTTGAGGACCTGAGCGCTTCTGGGATGACCGCTGCTTTAGTACACTCGTTTAGTTGAATCATTGATGTCTTTTAACACTGGTCTTTGTCTCACCACGCGCAAACTTGCGGATCGTCAAAATACGGAGAGAGGGAGAGATCATGCTCTTCAAGGTGAGAGAGGGCGAGATACTCCCTGTAAATAAGAGGGAGGGCGAGATATTGCTCCGCAAACTGAGAGAGGGCAGATCCCCTCCCAAAACAAGGACAGTTTACAGGGACTCGACCCAGATTGAACTCGTTCCAATAGGGGTTATGACCACCATGGCTATCTTATAATGAAGTTCACCCTTGGCAACAGTTTACCGGGACTCGACCCGCATTGAACTCATTCCAACGGGGTTGTGACCACCATGGCCAGCTTATAATGAAGTTCATCCTTGGCAACAGTTTATCGGGACTCGGCCCGTATTGAACTCATTCCAACGGGGTCGTGACATGTTTAAAGTCGCATAACGAAGCGATCCAAAGGACACGCGCCCCGGTTTATAAGGAAACGCAAACGATCGTAGCGTCGATCTCATACCACCCCTTTTTACCGTCAGGATTTCAAAGTTCGTTGGTCGGTCCCATGCCATTGCATCGGGGCCAGATTCGTTATCCTTGCACATAACAATAAGGGTTTGCACTACAATACAATATGTTGTGACAACTGTCTCATTCATCTCAATGTAAGGTTCATTGATACATTCATATTGTTCATGCAGTAAAGATATAGATTCACACAACAAAAACTCTTAGCTTGTCTGAATTCCAAGTTTTGGAAATCGAGTCAAAGCTTCGATTCCTGCCTTCTCTCCTGGTTTTCCTACCGCCTCGGACTCTTTCTGAGATTTCAGACTCATGAAATGACACTTTCGAGCCGACTCTAAGTCAGCTTGGAAAGTTAAAACCTGGTCGTCCAAGGTATAGAACTTCATTTTCAAGTGAACTGTAGATGCTACCGCTTCGAGCCTGCCGAATGTCGGCCTCCCAATGATGCCCTGGTAGATAGACTTGCATGGGAGGACTAGGAAGGGCCTCTTCACCCCAACGGTCGAGTTGTTGAGCCATTCAATCCAGTCAAGTCAGTGCCCCGGTATGGGGTGAGGTCTTTAGCGGAAATCTTCAAAATTTTCAACAAGTCCAAGAATATAATATCTGCTGAACTTCCTTGATCCACTTGGATTCTTCTAGCTTCGATATTTTCCATCACAGCCCTGAATGCTAGGGGTAGCCTGGTTACCCCTTTCTTAGGTGTTAAGGTTGAGGCAACATTCATAATCTCTTTCCATCTTCTTTTCATGGACTTGTTAGACTCGCCGCCTTCTAGCAGATCTCCTCCAAGGACGACCATGGCGACGGGTCTTCCTCTGGATTTTTGAGTGTCTTCATTCTTTGTGTCTTCACTGTCGTCCTCTTTAGAGGACTTGTCGACATCGTTCACCAGACCTTTACCTTTAAGGGGCGACCTGGATCTCCCTCGTGGTGACCGGGGTCTTTTGCGAGAGCCACCTGGCTTGGCCCCATCTTTCTTCACATATTGGGAGAGCTTTCCTCTGCCAATCAGTTCTGTGATGTCATCTATCAAGGCACGACAGTCGTTGGTGTCATGTCCATTGATCCGGTGGTTGCGACGGTACTTCTTCAAGGGAGTCTGGCCTTCCTTCAGCACTAGAGGCTCCGGTCTTATGATGTCTGTAAACTCTGTGTTTGCACATTCTTCGAGAATCTCTGCGAATAATTCAAGGGGGTATGCTCATTGAAGCGCGAGGTCGCGACTCACGTTGTGACCCTCCGGCGTCCATTTTGGGACAGAAGTCTCTGAATTCTGTCTCCCTCCCAGTTCCATTCGTGGCTGCTGCTCTGTAGGCCATGTCATCTTCCTCATAGTCTATGTACTTCTGGGACCTTCGGAGGAACTTTCCTAAGATCCTTGGTTTGTTTAACCCGAGGTTCACCTGGAACAAGCTTCCCTTTTGCAGGTCGTCCTTCATCTAGAAAAGCCTTTCCTTATCCTTAAGATTCTGAACATTGGAAGCTTCTTTGTTGAACCGCTCCACATATTCTATGAGGGTCTCGTTCTCACCTTACCTGATAGCTCTAGGCACTTCTTCGGACTTAGGCTTCACCCGGGAGGCAGTGAAACGGGCTGAGATCATCTGTCCTAGCTGTCTCCGCGATGAGAATGAGTTTGGCCACAACTCCTGGAACCAAACCAATGCGGATTTCTCAAGAGTGAGCAGGAAGATCTTACACATGATGGGCTCCCTTGCCCCCGGGTATCGCATCCTCAAGACGGGGGTTTCTCTAGTGCCCTCGGGATTGGGTAGTCATCAATCCTTCTCGTGAAAGGATCTCCTTGAGATGTGCTGGGGATGTAACTAGGCAACCCATCCCTGAGATGTGTGGATACCTTATATTTAAGGTTAAGGGTAGTCAAAGTGCCAAATGGAACTCTGAGACACAACCAACTCAAGAAGTAAGTCCGTGTCAAGGGTAGTCACTAGGAAGTTGGGTCAAGTCTTAGGAATGATTGTAAAACTATTTTGAGGATCGGCTCAAATCTCTCGACACACAACACTCGCGTAATCAAGTAAACGTATGCATGCTAAATAGGTTAGGCACAAATGTTTTTCAAGCATAAAATCGATTTAGAACTTATGTTTTTAAAACAACGTGCTTTTGGAAGAAAACAATTGATTCATGACTTCTTGTTTTTAAAGCAAACAATCGATTTATGACTTGGTGTTTTTAAAGCAAAGAATCAATTTATAACTTGGTTTTTAAAGCATAAAGTGGATTATATACTTAATTCATTAAGTATAAAATCGATTATGGGCTCCATCTTGGAAGCACACAATCGATTGATTGCTTTAGGAGTTGAAAGCACAAAATCGATATTGATCCTATTTTAATTATGTAAAGAATCGATTTTCACACTTAGTTTTAGAAGCAATCAATCAGTTATTCACTTATGAAGTTGTTCTCTTTTTAAAGCAAAGAATCGATTGTCATACTAAGTGATTTTAAGTAAACAATCGATTTTTCACTTGTTAGAAATTTTCTCTAACGGTCATATTTTTCCTAAATCTATTTTAATCGTTGTAATTGGTTTATACTAGAGAGTGGGGTATCTCTCTAGGGTTCTTGTTTGTACTAGAGAGTGAGGTATCTCTCTAGGTTTTGTGGTTGTAACAAGGGTCGGGAATCTCTTGTTGGTTATAGATCTTGAGGGCTCTTGCAATAGGTGGGGTATCCAAGGTGAAGAGTGCCAGGGTCTGTAAGGGTTTTAAAGCACCCGGTTAAGCTTTGTTTTTGTTAGTGGAAAATCACACAGGGTTGTGAGGACTGGACGTAGGTCACTGGGAGGTGACTGAACTAGTATAAAATCTACTGTGTTATTTATTGTTTTATTTCTTTTTCGTTCGTTCCATAAACCTGCGCGAAAAATTAGTCTAAGTCGTTAAAAGGGGAAAAGTTTTTAAAATCTCAAATTCGGCTTCTCCACTACATCATTGCCCGGATCATCCTTCCTAAACAATCAGACATTGCTCAGGTAATGTATGATGAAGTGACTTTACTTTGGGGTATTAAACATCAAAAAAGCATGAACTAGGCACATCTGGTTGTAAGCCACATGCTGAAATATAGAAACACACAAGCCAAATCCCTTCCTTATTGTGTCCTAGTCACAAATATCCTCCGCCACTTCAACATCCCTTTTTTAGGAAATAAAATCATAAAAGGAAAAGCAGCCTATCACATGATAGGTGTCTCTACCATAAATCAAATGCACTTCATTCAGGATGGCGACACCTGGTATCATGCCACCATTGGCAAAGCATCCACCCAAGAATATGATCCTAACAATGTGGAAATCATGACACCTGGTCCTAACACAAACTCCACAATATCTGAGGTTGCACAGCACGACATAAATCACACTACTGCTGCAGCTACTACCTCCTCTACTTCTCTTGATCATTTCCTGGTTGCACTCAATATCTTTCAAACTGAGCAGCGTGAAATGTATGAGGCAATCCGACAAGATATCATCACCTCTAGAGAAACCCACAGTGATGAAATTGCTGCCTTAAACAATCGGTTAACAGATTTTGAGACTCGTGTTGATTCCTACTCGTTTTGGATGCAGGACCCTTAGATAGTGATCCCACCATATCTTTCTATGCAGCTTAGTTATTTCTCTCTTTTGTTTCGGATATTATTGTGCTGGCTTGATCCTTTGATGTAGCTTTCTTCATGAATTTAAATATGGTATTTCGTTGAACCGAGTATGATTTATTATCTGGTGGATACCTTTTTTCTAAATATATATATATATATATATATATATATATATATATATATTATTGCGATGGTCCACTTTCTTTTATTTATTAGCTATGTTGTTCGATTCGCAATCTGTATCTCACGTTCAACCTTTTGATCATGACAAAAAGGGGGAGAAATATAGGGTTATTATATGATGCATATATGCATATAGGATTGTCACTTTGCATTTTACATTTAGTCAGGGGGAGCATCAAGTAAGGGGGAGTCTAGATACAAATCATGATATCATGAATAATGCATTGTTTTTTGCTTGATGAACTAACCTCCCACCTAAGATGGATCATAGTTTTGTCATCATCAAAAAGGGGGAGAATGTGGATATCTTATATTGCAGGTTAAGTTTTGATGATGAAGTAATCCAAGACAAAGTGACAAATGGAACTCCGAGACACAACCAACTCTTAGGAATGATTGTAAACCTCTTTTGAGGATCGGCTCAAATATCTCGACACACAACACTCACGTAATCAACTAAACGTATGCATGCTAAATAGGTTAGGCACAAATGTTTTTCAAGCATAAAATGGATTATGCACTTATGTTTTTAAAACAACATGTTTTTTGAAGTAAACAATTGATTCATGACTTCTTGTTTTTAAAGCAAACAATCGATTTATGACTTGGTGATTTTAAAGCAAAAAATCAATTTTTAACCTGGTTTTTAAAGCATAAAATAGATTGTAAACTTAATTGATTAAGTTTAAAATCGATTATGGGCTTCATCTTGGAAGTGCACAATCGATTCATAGCCTTAGGAGTTGAACGCACAAAATCAATTTTGATCCTATTTTATTAAAGTAAAGAATCGATTTTCACACTTAATTTTAGAAGCAATCAATCAATCATTCACTTATGAAGTTGTTCTCTTTTTAAAGCAAAGAATCGATTGTCATACTAAGTGATTTTAAGCAAAAAATCGATTTTTCACTTGTTAGAAATTTTCTCAAAGGCCATATTTTTCCTAAATCTATAAATAGAGACTGAGGGTTGCACAGAACGTAGAACCCAAATATTCACAAGCTGAAACGCATAACTCTTGCACACCATCACTTCTGCTCTTCATCTTTTTGAGCTGATCTCCCTCACGGGTTAGATTAGGTTCGGAATCTTCAAGTTGTTGTATCCACCTTCATAGAGGTATTTTGTTGTTTGTTTGTAATCTATTTTAATCGTTGTAATTGGTTTATACTAGAGAGTGGGGTATCTCTCTAGGGTTCTTGTTTGTACTAGAGAGGGAGGTATCTCTCTAGGGTTTGTGGTTGTAACAAGGGTGGGGTATCTCTTATTGGTTATAGATCTTGAGGGCTCTTGCAATAGGTGGGGTATCCTAGGTGAAGAGTGCCCGAGTCTGTAAGGGTTTTAAAGCACTCGGTTCAGCTTTATTTTTGTTAGTGGAAAATCACACAGGGTTGTGAGGACTGGACGTAGGTCACTGGGAGGTGACTGAACTAGTATAAAATCTACTGTGTTATTTATTGTTTTATTTCTTTTTCGTTCGTTCCATAAACCTGCGCGAAAAATTAGTCTAAGTCGTTAAAAGGGGAAAAGTTTTTAAAATCTCAAATTAGGCTTCTCCACTACATCATTTCCCGGATCATCCTTCCTAAACATTCAAACATTGTTCAGGTAACGTATGATGAAGTGACTTTACTTTGGGGTATTAAATATCGAAAAAGCATAAACTGGGCACATCTGGTTGTAAGCCACATGCTGAAATATAGAAACACACAAGACAAATCCCTTCCTTATAGTATCCTAATCACAAATATCCCCTACCACTTCAACATCCCTTTTTTGGGTGAGAAAATCATAAAAGGAAAAGCAGCCTATCACATGATTCGTGTCTCAATCATAAATCAAATGCACTTCATTCAGGATGGCGACACCTAGTATCATGCCACCATTGGCAAAGCATCCACCCAAGAATATGATCCTAACAATGGGGAAATCATGACACCTGGTCCTAACACAAACTCCACAATATCTGAGGTTGCACAGCCCGACATAAATCACACTACTGCTGCAGCTACTACCTCCTCTACTTCTCTTGATCATTTCCTGGTTGCACTCACATCTTTCAAACCCAGCAGCGTGAAATGTATGAGGCAATCCGACAAGATATCATCACCTCTAGAGAAACCCACAGTGATGAAATTGCTGCCTTAAACAATCGGTTAACAGATTTTGAGACTCGTGTTGATTCCTACTCGTTTTGGATGCAGGACCCTTAGATAGTGATCCCACCATATCTTTCTATGCAGCTTAGTTATTTCTCTCTTTTGTTTCGGATATTATTGTGCTGGCTTGATCCTTTGATGTAGCTTTCTTCATGAATTTAAATATGGTATTTCGTTGAACCGAGTATGATTTATTATCTGGTGGATACCTTTTTTCTATATATATATATATATATATATATTATTGCGATGGTCCACTTTCTTTTATTTATTAGCTATGTTGTTCGATTCGCAATCTGTATCTCACGTTCACCCTTTTGATCATGACAAAAAGGGGGAGAAATATAGGGTTATTATATGATGCATATATGCATATAGGATTGTCACTTTGCATTTTACATTTAGTCAGGGGGAGCATCAAGTAAGGGGGAGTCTAGATACAAATCATGATATCATGAATAATGCATTGTTTTTTGCTTGATGAACTAACCTCCCACCTAAGATGGATCATAGTTTTGTCATCATCAAAAAGGGGGAGAATGTGGATATCTTATATTGCAGGTTAAGTTTTGATGATGAAGTAATCCAAGACAAAGTGACAAATGGAACTCCGAGACACAACCAACTCTTAGGAATGATTGTAAACCTCTTTTGAGGATCGGCTCAAATATCTCGACACACAACACTCACGTAATCAACTAAACGTATGCATGCTAAATAGGTTAGGCACAAATGTTTTTCAAGCATAAAATGGATTATGCACTTATGTTTTTAAAACAACATGTTTTTTGAAGTAAACAATTGATTCATGACTTCTTGTTTTTAAAGCAAACAATCGATTTATGACTTGGTGATTTTAAAGCAAAAAATCAATTTTTAACCTGGTTTTTAAAGCATAAAATAGATTGTAAACTTAATTGATTAAGTTTAAAATCGATTATGGGCTTCATCTTGGAAGTGCACAATCGATTCATAGCCTTAGGAGTTGAACGCACAAAATCAATTTTGATCCTATTTTATTAAAGTAAAGAATCGATTTTCACACTTAATTTTAGAAGCAATCAATCAATCATTCACTTATGAAGTTGTTCTCTTTTTAAAGCAAAGAATCGATTGTCATACTAAGTGATTTTAAGCAAAAAATCGATTTTTCACTTGTTAGAAATTTTCTCAAAGGCCATATTTTTCCTAAATCTATAAATAGAGACTGAGGGTTGCACAGAACGTAGAACCCAAATATTCACAAGCTGAAACGCATAACTCTTGCACACCATCACTTCTGCTCTTCATCTTTTTGAGCTGATCTCCCTCACGGGTTAGATTAGGTTCGGAATCTTCAAGTTGTTGTATCCACCTTCATAGAGGTATTTTGTTGTTTGTTTGTAATCTATTTTAATCGTTGTAATTGGTTTATACTAGAGAGTGGGGTATCTCTCTAGGGTTCTTGTTTGTACTAGAGAGGGAGGTATCTCTCTAGGGTTTGTGGTTGTAACAAGGGTGGGGTATCTCTTATTGGTTATAGATCTTGAGGGCTCTTGCAATAGGTGGGGTATCCTAGGTGAAGAGTGCCTGAGTCTGTAAGGGTTTTAAAGCACTCGGTTCAGCTTTATTTTTGTTAGTGGAAAATCACACAGGGTTGTGAGGACTGGACGTAGGTCACTGGGAGGTGACTGAACTAGTATAAAATCTACTGTGTTATTTATTGTTTTATTTCTTTTTCGTTCGTTCCATAAACCTGCGCGAAAAATTAGTCTAAGTCGTTAAAAGGGGAAAAGTTTTTAAAATCTCAAATTAGGCTTCTCCACTACATCATTTCCCGGATCATCCTTCCTAAACATTCAAACATTGTTCAGGTAACGTATGATGAAGTGACTTTACTTTAGGGTATTAAATATCGAAAAAGCATAAACTGGGCACATCTGGTTGTAAGCCACATGCTGAAATATAGAAACACACAAGACAAATCCCTTCCTTATAGTATCCTAATCACAAATATCCCCTACCACTTCAACATCCCTTTTATGGGTGAGAAAATCATAAAAGGAAAAGCAGCCTATCACATGATTCGTGTCTCAATCATAAATCAAATGCACTTCATTCAGGATGGCGACACCTAGTATCATGCCACCATTGGCAAAGCATCCACCCAAGAATATGATCCTAACAATGGGGAAATCATGACACCTGGTCCTAACACAAACTCCACAATATCTGAGGTTGCACAGCCCGACATAAATCACACTACTGCTGCAGCTACTACCTCCTCTACTTCTCTTGATCATTTCCTGGTTGCACTCACATCTTTCAAACCCAGCAGCGTGAAATGTATGAGGCAATCCGACAAGATATCATCACCTCTAGAGAAACCCACAGTGATGAAATTGCTGCCTTAAACAATCGATTAACAGATTTTGAGACTCGTGTTGATTCCTACTCGTTTTGGATGCAGGACCCTTAGCTAGTGATGCCACCATATCTTTCTATGCAGCTTAGTTATTTCTCTCTTTTGTTTCAGATATTATTGTGCTGGCTTGATCCTTTGATGTAACTTTCTTCATGATTTTAAATATGGTATTTCGTTGAACCGAGTATGATTTATTATCTGGTGGATACCTTTTTTTTAAATATATATATATATATATATTATTGCGATGGTCCACTTTCTTTTATTTATTAGCTATGTTGTTCGATTCGCAATCTGTATCTCACGTTCACCCTTTTGATCATGACAAAAAGGGGGAGAAATATAGGATTATTATATGATGCATATATGCATATAGGATTGTCACTTTGCATTTTACATTTAGTCAGGGGGAGCATCAAGTAAGGGGGAGTCTAGATACAAATCATGATATCATGAATAATGCATTGTTTTTTGCTTGATGAACTAACCTCCCACCTAAGACGGATCATAGTTTTGTCATCATCAAAAAGGGGGGAGAATGTGGATATCTTATATTGCAGGTTAAGTTTTGATGATGAAGTAATCCAAGACAAAGTGACAAATGGAACTCCGAGACACAACCAACTCTTAGGAATGATTGTAAACCTCTTTTGAGGATCGACTCAAATATCTCGACACACAACACTCACGTAATCAAGTAAACGTATGCATGCTAAATAGGTTAGGCACAAATGTTTTTCAAGTATAAAATGGATTATGCACTTATGTTTTTAAAACAACGTGCTTTTGGAAGAAAACTATTGATTCATGACTTCTTGTTTTTAAAGCAAACAATCAATTTATGACTTGGTGTTTTTAAAGTAAAGAATCAATTTTTAACCTGGTTTTCAAAGCATAAAATCGATTGTATACTTAATTGATTAAGTTTAAAATCGATTATGGGCTTCATCTTGGAAGTGCACAATCGATTCATAGCCTTAGGAGTTGAACGCACAAAATCAATTTTGATCCTATTTTATTTAAGTAAAGAATCGATTTTCACACTTAATTTTAGAAGCAATCAATCAATCATTCACTTATGAAGTTGTTCTCTTTTTAAAGCAAAGAATCGATTGTCATACTAAGTGATTTTAAGCAAAAAATAGATTTTTCACTTGTTAGAAATTTTCTCAAAGGTCATATTTTTCCTAAATCTATAAATAGAGACTGAGGGTTTCACAGAACGTAGAACCCAAATATTCACAAGCTGAAACGCATAACTCTTTCACACCATCACTTCTGCTCTTCATCTTTTTGAGCTGATCTCCCTCAAGGGTTAGATTAGGTTGGGAATCTTCAAGTTGTTGTATCCACCTTCATAGAGGTATTTTGTTATTTGTTTGTAATCTATTTTAATCGTTGTAATTGGTATATACTAGAGAGTGGGGTATCTCTCTACGGTTCTTGTTTGTACTAGAGAGGGAGGTATCTCTCTAGGGTTTGTGGTTGTAACAAGGGTGGGGTATCTCTTATTGGTTATAGATCTTGAGGGCTCTTGCAATAGGTGGGGTATCCTAGGTGAAGAGTGCCTGAGTCTGTAAGGGTTTTAAAGCACTCGGTTCAGCTTTATTTTTGTTAGTAGAAAATCTCACAAGGTTGTGAGGACTGGACGTAGGTCACTGGGAGGTGACTGAACAAGTATAAAATCTATTGTGTTATTTATTGTTTTATTTCTTTTTCGTTCGTTCCATAAACCTGCGCGAAAAATTAATCTAAGTCGTTAAAAGGGGAAAAGTTTTTAAACTCTCAAATTAGGCTTCTCCACTACATCATTTCCCGAATCATCCTTCCTAAACATTCAAACATTGCTCAGGTAACGTATGATGAAGTGACTTTACTTTGGGGTTTTAAACATCGAAAAAGCATAAACTGGGCACATCTGGTTGTAAGCCACATGCTGAAATATAGAAACACACAAGACAAATCCCTTCCTTATAGTGTCCTAATCACAAATATCCCCTACCACTTCAACATCCCTTTTTTGGGTGAGGAAATCATAAAAGGAAAAGCAGCCTATCACAAGATTCGTGTCTCTATCATAAATCAAATGCACTTCATTCAAGATGGTAACACCAGGTATCATACCACCAATGGCAAAGCATCCACCCAAGAATATGATCCTAACAATGTGGAACCCATGACACCTAGTCCTAACACAAACTCCCCAATACCTGAGATTGCACAGCCCGACATAAATCACACTACTGCTGCAGCTGCTACCTCCTCTACTTCTCTTGATCATTTCCTGGTTGCACTCAACATGTTTCAAACTGAGTAGCGTGAAATGTATGAAACAATCCGACAAGATATCATCACCTTTAGAGAAACCCACAGTCATGAAATTGCTGCCTTAAACAATCGGTTAATAGATTTTGAGACTCGTGTTGGTTCCTACTCGTTTTGGATGCAGGATCCTTAGATAGCGATGCCACCATTCTATGCAGCATAGTTGTTTCTCTCTTTTGTTTTGGATATTATTGTGCTGGCTTGGACCTTGGATGTAATTTTCTTCATGAATTTAAATATGGTATTTTGGTGAACCGAGTATGATTTCTTACTGCGATGGTATTTACTGCGATGGTCCACTTTCTTTTATTTATTAGCTATGCTGTTCGATTCGCAATCTGTATTGCACGTTCACCCTTTTGATAATGACAAAAAGGGGGAGAAATATAGGATTATTATATGATGCATATATGTGTATAGGATTGTCACTTTCCATTTTACATTTTGTCAGGGGGAGCATCAAGTAAGGGGGAGTCTAGATACATATCATGATATTATGAGTAATGCATTGTTTTTTGCTTGATGAACCAACCTCCCACCTAAGATGGATCAAAGTTTTGCCATCATCAAAAAGGGGGAGAATGTGGATATCTTATATTGCAGGTTACGTTTTGATGATGAAGTAATCCAAGACAAAGTGACAAATGGAACTCCGAGACAACCAACTCAAGAAGTAAGTCTGTGTCAAGGGTAGTCACTAGGAAGTTGGGTCATGTCTTAGGAATGATTGTAAACCTCTTTTGAGGATCGGCTCAAATTTCTCGACACACAACACTCACGTAATCAGGTAAACCTATGCATGCTAAATAGGTTAGGCACAAATGTTTTTGATGCATAAAATGGATTATGCACTTGTGTTTTTAAAACATGTTTTTGGAAGAAAACAATTGATTCATGACTTCTTGTTTTTAAAGCAAACAATCGATTTATGATTTGGTGTTTTTAAAGCAAAGAATCGATTTTTAACTTGGTTTTTAAAGCATAAAATCGATTGTATACTTAACTGATTAAGTATAAAATCGATTAAGGGCTTCATCTTGGAAGCACACAATCGATTCATAGCCTTAGGAGTTGAACGCACATAATCGATTTTGATCCTATTTTATTTAAGTAAAGAATCGATTTTCACACTTAGTTTTAGATGCAATCAATCAATCATTCATTTATGAAGTTGTTCTCTTTTTAAAGCAAATAATCGATTGACATACTAAGTGATTTTAAGCAAAAAATCGATTTTTCACTTGTTAGAAATTGTCTCAACAGTCATATTTTTCCTAAATCTATAAATAGAGACAGAGGGTTGCACAGAACGTGGAACCCAAATATTCACAAGCTGAAACGCATATCTCTTGCACACGATCACTTCTGCTCTTCATCTTTTTGAGCTGATCTCCCTCAAGGGTTAGATTAGGTTCGGAATCTTCAAGTTGTTGTATCCACCTTCATAGAGGTATTTTGTTATTTGTTTGTAATCTATTTTAATCTTTGTAATTGGTTTATACTAGAGAGTGGGGTATCTCTCTAGGGTTCTTGTTTGTACTAGAGAGTGAGGTATCTCTCTAGGGTTTGTGGTTGTAACAAGGGTGGGGTATCTCTTATTGGTTACAGATCTTGAGGGCTCTTGCAATAGGTGGGGTATCCTAGGTGAAGAGTGCCTGAGTCTGTAAGGGTTTTAAACCACCCGGTTAGGCTTTGTTTTTGTTAGTGGAAAATTCACAGGGTTGTGAGGACAGGACGTAGGTCACTGGGAGGTGACTGAACCAGTATAAAATCTACTGTGTTCTTTATTGTTTTATTTCTTTTTCATTCGTTCCATTAACCTGCGCGAAAAATTAATCAAAGTCGTTGAAAGGGGAAAAGTTTTTAAAATCTCAAATTAGGCTTCTCCACTACATCACTGCCCGGATCATCCTTCCTAAACATTCAAACGTTGCTCTGGTAACGTATGATGAAGTGACTTTACTTTGGGGTATTAAACATCGAAAAAGCATAAACTGGGCACATCTGGTTGTAAGCCACATGCTGAAATATAGAAACACACAAGACAAATCCCTTCCTTATTGTGTCCTAGTCACAAATATCCTCCGCCACTTCAACATCCCTTTTTTAGGAAATAAAATCATAAAAGGAAAAGCAGCCTATCATATGATAGGTGTCTCTACCATAAATCAAATGCACTTCATTCAGGATGGCGACACCTGGTATCATGCCACCATTGGCAAAGCATCCACCCAAGAATATGATCCTAACAATGTGGAAATCATGACACCTGGTCCTAACACAAACTCCACAATATCTGAGGTTGCACAGCCCGACATAAATCACACTACTGCTGCAGCTACTACCTCCTCTACTTCTCTTGATCATTTCCTGGTTGCACTCAATATCTTTCAAACTGAGCAGCGTGAAATGTATGAGGCAATCCGACAAGATATCATCACCTCTAGAGAAACCCACAGTGATGAAATTGCTGCCTTAAACAATCGGTTAACAGATTTTGAGGCTCGCGTTGATTCCTACTCGTTTTGGATGCAGGACCCTTAGATAGTGATGCCACCATATCTTTCTATGCAGCTTAGTTATTTCTCTCTTTTGTTTCGGATATTATTGTGCTGGCTTGATCCTTTGATGTAACTTTCTTCATGAATTTAAATATGGTATTTCGTTGAACCGATTATGATTTATTATCTGGTGGATACCTTTTTTCTAAATATATATATATCTATATATATATATTATTGCGATGGTCCGCTTTCTTTTATTTATTAGCTATGCTGTTCGATTCGCAATCTGTATTGCACGTTCACCCTTTTGATCATGACAAAAAGGGGGAGAAATATAGGATTATTATATGATGCATATATGCATATAGGATTGTCACTTTGTATTTTATATTTAGTCAGGGGGAGCATCAAGTAATGGGGAGTCTAGATACATATCATGATATCATGAATAATGCATTGTTTTTTGCTTGATGAACTAACCTCCCACTAAGATGGATCAAAGTTTTGTCATCACCAAAAAGGGGGAGAATGTGGATATCTTATATTGCAGGTTAAGTTTTGATGATGAAGTAATCCAAGACAAAGTGACAAATGGAACTCCGAGACTCAACCAACTCAAGAAGTAAGTCCGTGTCAAGGGTAGTCACTAGGAAGTTGGGTCATGTCTTAGGAATGATTGTAAACCTCTTTTGAGGATCGGCTCAAATCTCTCGATACACAACACTCACGTAATCAAGTAAACGTATGCATGCTAAATAGCTTAGGCACAAATTTTTTTGAAGCATAAAATCGATTATGCACTTGTGTTTTTAAAACAACATGTTTTTGGAAGAAAACAATCGATTCATGACTTCTTGTTTTTAAAGCAAACAATCGATTTATGACTTGGTGTTTTTAAAGCAAAGAATCGATTTTTAACTTGGTTTTTGAAGCATAAAATCGATTGTATACTTAATTGATTAAGTATAAAATCGATTATGGGCTTCATCTTGGAAGCACACAATCGATTCATAGCCTTAGGAGTTGAACGCACAAAATCGATTATGATCCTATTTTATTTAAGTGAAGAATCGATTTTCACACTTAGTTTTAGAAGCAATCAATCAATCATTCACTTATGAAGTTGTTCTCTTTTTAAAGCAAATAATCGATTGTCATACTAAGTGATTTTAAGCAAAAAAATCGATTTTTCACTTGTTAGAAATTGTCTCAACGGTCATATTTTTCCTAAATCTATAAATAGAGACAGAGGGTTGCACAGAACATAGAACCCAAATATTCACAAGCTGAAACGCATAACTCTTGCACACCATCACTTCTGCTCTTCATATTTTTGAGCTGATCTCCCTCAAGGGTTAGATTAGGTTCGAAATCTTCAAGTTGTTGTATCCACCTTCCTAGAGGTATTTTGTTATTTGTTTGTAATCTATTTTAATCGTTGTAATTGGTTTATACTAGAGAGTGGGGTATCTCTCTGGGGTTCTTGTTTGTACTAGAGAGTGAGGTATCTCTCTAGGGTTTGTGGTTGTAACAAGGGTGGGGTATCTCTTACTGGTTATAGATCTCGAGGGCTCTTGCAATAGGTGGGGTATCCTAGGTGAAGAGTGCCTGAGTCTGTAAGGGTTTTAAAGCACGCGGTTAGGCTTTCTTTTTGTTAGTGGAAAATCTCACAGGGTTGTGAGGACTGGACGTAGCTGGGAGGTGACTGAACCAGTATAAAATCTACTGTGTTCTTTATTGTTTTATTTCTTTTTCCTTCGTTCCATAAACCCGCGCGAAAAATTAATCTAAGTCGTTAAAAGGGGAAAAGTTTTTAAAATCTCAAATTAGGCTTCTCCACTACATCATTGCCCGGATCATCCTTCTTAAACATTCAAACATTGCTCAGGTAACGTATGATGAAGTGACTTTACTTTGGGGTATTAAACATCGAAAAAGCATAAACTGGGAACATCTGGTTGTAAGGCACATGCGGAAATATAGAAACACACAAGACAAATCCCTTCCTTATAGTGTCCTAATCACAACTATCCCCCGCTGTAACACCCCTTTTCTAATATCCTTACTATTTAATAAAATCAGAGTTTCTTTTTTTTTTTTGAAAACAATCTAAGCGAGTGCTACACTTACTTCATTAAATCAACAACTTCAATTTTTCATAGTCTAACAGCATAAAGACAATAACACATAAGCATAAGACGCCCCCCCCCCCCCCCGGTGCTATGTATCAGAGCATGACACTTCCTACCAGACGAAGGCATAAGGGTAACCTTCACTCGTTATTACCTGCACGTTGCCGACATAAGAAGCAACATAAAAAGCAGTAGGGTGAGTCTCTTTTCATAATTAATAACATATGGAATAAGCATTGCATAGGAAAGGTAACTAGGCACACCGATTCACAACAAAGGCAGCAACCACATCACAATTACAATCTCCAAACAACAATGCAAAAGGTATGGTTATGCCTGAAATGCAACCCAAACTCCACGGTCACATGCATGTCGGATCCGTCACCAAATACAAAGAGGCCGTAGCCTCTGCTCACCAATTAAAATTAGGCCGAAGCCTCTGCTCACCAATAATGCACATGTTTCATGAGATGTTATGGAAATGCACCACGACACACCACACAATTCATCAATTCACCACTTAATCAACTCACCATTTTATTCATATTCTCACTATTGTATTAATCAGCTCACCAATTAAAATTAGGCCGAAGCCTCTGCTCACCAATCACACCATAATACACTCACCAACTCAAACCACCACTCACACCAACACCAATTTCATTTAGGCCAATTTAGGATTTGACACGACATAGGGAAAGTGAATAAAAATTGAAATTAGACACCTTGAACAACTTCAGTCCAGCACCACCAGTAAAATAACCCATTTTTAATTAAAACCAGAATATTTGGATAGACACCGAAATAAGCTTCGAAACGCACTTTGAACCGTTAAATTTGGATAACCGAGTCAAAAGTTACATTAAAAACAAGTTTGGAAAATTTGGGCAACATCCTGATTTTTGGCGCCCAGCAAAAACTGGCGCAGGGCGCCTAGCGCCCAGACACTGGCGCAGGAAAAACTGGCGCAGGGAGCCTAGCAAAAACTGGCGCAGGGCGCCTAGCGCGCGCCCAGACACTGGCGCTGGAAAACTGGCGCAGGGCGCCTAGCGCCCAGACACTGGCGCAGGGCGCCTAGCAAAAACTGGCGCAGGGCGCCTAGCGCCCAGACACTGGCGCTGGAAAACTGGCGCAGGGCGCCTAGCAAAAACTGGCGCAGGGACACGGCGCCCATGCACTAGGCGCCTAGTGAAAACACGGAACACAACTCTTTTGGTGGCCAAAATCATTTTACACGAGCCATTTTACTTGGACATGAAAACCAAAAGCCAAAATTGGCAAAACAATCACCAGAAAATTGGGGCCCTTGGCGCCCATGACACAAGGAACACTGCCAAATTTTGACCCAACACCTGAAACTGACTCTCTTTGTGCCCAGGAACTCCCATACCAAATTTGAAAGCAAACCGAGCATCCAATCTCCGGGACCCTCGGTTCCCTTGGTGCCTAGACACGAGCAACACAATTCTGCAACACAGTGTCGCAGACAAGGGAACCCGGCGCCCAGTGTCTAGACACAGAACCAGACACAGGCAACACAGACACAGCACATGGGCGCCTGGTTCCCAGGAGCTAGACACAGACTTAGACAGAATTTCCAGCAACACCCAAACTCCCTAGGAGCCTAAAGAGCCAACCAAATTCGAGTTCCTCACCACCAAAAATTCCCAAATTTAATCTCCAACCTTAATTTATCAATATAAGACTGACCATCACATTTACCACCAAAAATTCATTCAATCATAATACCAAACAATGGGCATGCATCATTCCTATTGTGTACAATTTCAACACCAATCAAACATCTCTTTGCACAATTAAAAATTCAGCATAGCACAACATCACAACATACCAATCATTCATAGAAATCACCCTAGGACCTAACCCTAGGCATTACTCATCACATAAGCTATTAAAGATAAAAAGAGGACCCCCTAACCTCTTAGAATTCGAGACCACCAAGCAAAGCTCCAAGGAATTGCAAGACACCAACAAGCCTTCTCTTCCTCCTTGAGTGATTCGCGAAACTCCTCTCCCTTTCCTCTTGCAAGTCGCGACTTCCTCTTCTCACTCTTTCTTTTTACGTTTTCTTTTCTTTCTTTTGCACACTTGAGTGAAATGAAAACTAACTCCCAAGACCCCTAAGTGAGTCGACTCCTATGACTAGTCAATGGGTCATGGGCTCACTTGTGGGTCATGGGCCCCCATGCACCTCCTAATTCGTGACAACACCTCCTAAATAAATAAAATAAAATAAATTAAACCCTGTATTAGTTAATTAAATTAAAATAAATATTGTAAGCCTTAAATAACTTAATTAAATAAATAATTAAATTATTTTGGGGCGTTACACCCGCCATTTCAACATCCCTTTTTTAGGTGAGAAAATAATAAAAGGAAAAGCAACCTATCACATGATTCGCGTCTCTATCATAAATCAAAAGCACTTCATTCAGGATGGCGACACCAGGTATCATGCCACCAATGGCAAAGCATCTACCTAAGAATATGAACCTAACAATGTGGAACCCATGACATCTAGTCCTAACACAAACTCCACAATACCTGAGGTTGCATAGCCCGATATAAATCACACTACTGCTGCAGCTGCTACCTCCTCTACTTCTCTTGATCATTTCCTGGTTGCACTCAACATCTTTCAAACTGAGTAGCGTGAAATGTATGAAGCAATCCGACAAGATATCATCACCTCTAGAGAATCCCACAGTCATTAAATTGCTGCCTTAAACAATCGGTTAACATATTTTGAGACTCGTGTTGGTTCCTACTCGTTTTGGATGCAGGATCCTTAGATAGTGATGCCACCATATCTTTCTATGCAGCTTAGTTATTTCTCTCTTTTGTTTTGGATATTATTGTGTTGGCTTGGACCTTTGATGTAATTTTCTCCATGAATTTAAATATGGTATTTAGTTGAACCGAGTATAATTTATTATCTGGTGGATATCTTTTTTTTAGATATATATATTGCGATGGTCCACTTTCTTTTATTTATTAGCTATGTTGTTCGATTCGCAATCTGTATCTCACGTTCACCCTTTTGATCATGACAAAAAGGGGGAGAAATATAGGATTATTATATGATGCATATATGCATATAGGATTGTCAGTTTGCATTTTACATTTAGTCAGGGGGAGCATCAAGTAAGGGGGAGTCTAGATACATATCATGATATCATGAATAATGCATTGGTTTTTGCTTGATGAACTAACCTCCCACCCAAGATGGATCAAAGTTTTGTCAGCATCAAAAAGGAGGAGAATGTGGATATCTTATATTGCAGGTTAAGTTTTGATGATCACTACAAAAAAACGCAGGATATGCGACGAAAATTAGCGAGGGAAATCAAATCTGTCGCTAATAATTACGTAGAGAGGGAAATTAGCAAGGGAAATAAAATCCGTCGCTAAACATGATGTAGGCACGCTTTTTTTAAAAAAAAATTCAAATCCGTCGCTAAGTCTCAAATCCATCGCTAACGGTCCGTCGCTAATGCTGACGTGACCATTGCGCAGACATTGGAATGCGTAAGAATCCCAATCCGTCGCAAATTTAAAATTCTGTCGCTACTGTCTGTTGCTAACGCTGACGTGACAGTTGTGCGGATCTTGGAAAACGCGAAATGAACAGATCCGTCGCTAATTTAAAACTCCCTCGCAACAGATCCGTCGCTAAGTTCTATTTTATTCACTTACAACCGAAAACCTCCTCACTTCTCTCTTATCTCCTTCTTTTCTCTTCTCTCACTCATTTTTCTTTTCTCTTCTCTCACTCATTTTTCTTTTCTCTTCTCTCTTTCAACTTCCAACAACTTGGTTTACAAAGAAGAAGCAACAACCATCTCATAATCGAAGCAGGTATTCCAACCATCATCTCTCCCATTTCGTTTTTGTTTTCGTTTTCTTTTTTAAGCATTTCGTTTTCTATTTTGAATGCTTTCTTAAAATCCATGATTTTGTTTTCTTTTTATTTTCGTTTTCTCTATTGATTTCGTTTTCTCTTTTGAATGCTTAAAATCTATGATTTCGTTTTCTGTTTGAATGCTCATAGTATTGTTTTTCTGTTTTGAATGTTGTGAATAATTAATTAACCTGATTGATTGTGTGCTAATATTCAGTGTGTGGCACTTACAGGTGTTAGATATGGTTGAAGATGCTTGTGAATAATTGATGGAAAAGAGGCAGCTTGAAAGAAACACAAAAGTGAGCTCTGAGAGAGACAAAGACAGAAGTGAGGTCTGAGAGAAAGAGAGCAGTTTTTTTAAAAAAAATCTAAAGTAGCGACGGATTTTTCGTCCCTAAATTCCCTCGCTAATATCCGTCGCTAAATGTGACAAAATCCGCCGCTAAATATTAGCGAGGCCCTTTTTAGCGAGGGATTTTTTCCGTCGCTAATTTCCTCGTTAAGGCACGTTAGCGATGGATTTTTGGCCATTAGCGACGAAAAAATCCGTCGCCTATACTGGTTGTTTTTGTAGTGGATGAAGTAATCCAACACAAAGTGACAAATGGAACTCTGAGACACAACCAACTCAAGAAGTAAGTCTGTGTCAAGGGTAGTCACTAGGAAGTTGGGTCATGTCTTACGAATGATTGTAAACCTCTTTTGAGGATCGGCTCAAATCTCTCGACACACAACACTCACGTAATCAAGTAAACGTATGCATGCTAAATAGGTTAGGCACAAATGTTTTTCAAGCATAAAATCGATTATGCACTTATGTTTTTAAAACAACATGTTTTTGGAAGAAACCAATCTATTCATGACTTCTTGTTTTTAAAGCAAACAATCGATTTATCACTTGGTGTTTTTAAAGTAAAGAATCGATTTGTAACTTGGTTTTTAAAGCATAAAATCGATTGTATACTTAATTGATTAAGTGTAAAATCGATTATGGGCTTCATCTTTGAAGCTCACAGTCGACTCATAGCCTTAGGAGTTGAACGCAAAAAATCGATTTTGATCCTATTTTATTTAAGTAAAGAATCGATTTTCACACTTAGTTTTAGAAGCAATCAATCAATCATTCACTTATGAAGTTGTTCTCTTTTTAAAGCAAAGAATCGATTGTCATACTAAGTGATTTTAAGAAAAAAATTGATTTTTCACTTGTTATAAATTGTTTCAACGGTCATATTTTTCCTAAATCTATAAATAGAGACAGAGGGTTGCACAGAACATAGAACCCAAATATTCACAAGCTGAAACACATAACTCTTGCACACCATTACTTCTGCTCTTCAAGTTCTTCATCTTTTTGAGAAGATCTCCCTCAAGGGTTAGATTAGGTTGGGAATCTTCAAGTTGTTGTATCCACCTTCATAGAGGTATTTTGTTATTTGTTTTTAATCTATTTTAATCGTTGTAATTGGTTTATACTAGAGAGTGGGGTATCTCTCTAGGGTTCTTGTTTGTACTAGAGAGTGAGGTATCTCTCTAGGGTTTGTGGATGTAACAAGGGTGGGGTATCTCTTATTGGTTATAGATCTTGAGGGCTCTTGCAATAGGTGGGGTATCCTAGGTGAAGAGTGCTTGAGTCTGTAAGGGTTTTAAAGCACCCGGTTAAGCTTTGCTTTTGTTAGTGGAAAAACTCACAGGGTTGTGAGGACTGGACGTAGGTCACTGGGAGGTGAATGAACCAGTATAAAATTTACTGTGTGCTTTATTGTTTTATTTCTTTTTCGTTCGTTCCATAAACCTGCGCGAAAAATTAATCTAAGTCATTAAAAGGGGAAAAGTTTTTAAAATCTCAATTCACACCCTCTTGAGTTTAAAGCCACTTGGTAACAAGATGGTGATCTCGGCGGTCACGTCGTTCTGGGATTCTCCTAGCCCTGGAACGCTGGTGACGCCGCTTAGGGAACCTGTCCCGGCCTCGAGATCCGTATCGGGAGTTTGACGATGCAAGAGAAGAACTCTGATCTGAGGATTCATCCGGCCAGTAGGTGCTAGCTATCCGGAGTAGTCGGGGGAGAACTTGGGGGAGAGGGTGAACCCCGACCTCTTTGACCGCGCGGAGGGGATCTATGTTGAAAGATCCTTCGGGGTGGAGACCTGTGATGAATTCTTCTTCGGGGCGGAGACCTGTAGCGCCTTGACCATATTGTCCTTGTTGGTAGTGTTCTTTCGCGGGGATGATGCAGGTCGAGAATGGAATTTTCTCGTGCGGATACCACTTCTCGTTCAATATGAGTAAGGCGCTCTTCTTGCTGAGCCACAGCTTGAGAGCGGTCATTCAAGAGGCTCAAGAGTTGTTGGACGGCCTATGCGGGAACTTGAATTTCCCCCTGGATGGTAGTATCCGGCTGGGTAACCAAAACAGAGGCTGGCTGGGCAGTTAGAATGTGCATGTTGCCCTCGTAGGCAGGTGTCGGCTGAGGAGCCGGGACTTGATCTGGCTGCGGAGCCGAAACGTTCACAAAGTCATTGGTGAGCGGAATTGTGACATCCACGCCCTCAGGAGTGAAGGGTGTAGTTTGAGCAACAGCGACACATAGGACACGAGATCTAACACGAGGTGCCATCGGAATGCAGGAGCAAGTCTTTTGTAACTGAGAAGGAATGAGGTAAGAGATGTGTCTCTCCCACTGTGGTCGCCAATGTTCTGTACCTTGCTGTCTTTCGGGTCGATCCGGGGCTGAAGTTGGTAGTGCTCCTGTCGGGTCGGATTATTGTGTGTTTTGAGCGCGAGGGGGGGTACCTGCAAAGACACTCTGACGCTCAAGTCAGTATTGAGAATTGGGGAGTATGCAAGTTATGGGTAATGCGTAGCTTTTGTGGCTATGCGAGCTAGTATTTATAGAGATCTGTGCTAGCTCTGAGCCGTTGGATCGATCGGGTGAATCTGAGCCGTTGAGGCTTGATAAAGAGGGCCTTGGATATGGATCCAAGCAATTGGGCTAATCTATGTCCAGTTCGCTTAGTGGGCCTCATGGCCAAATCCAGAACAAGATTCAATCGTTTTCATTCTCCTCAGATTCGTTTTCATTCTACGTTTCAGCAGATTCGATTTCATTCTCCTCAAGTTCGATTTTTCTTAGATATGAAACCTAGAAATGAATTTTCTCACATTCAATTTTTGAGATTCGGTTTTTCACAGATTTAGGAACGGAATCTAGAAATGAAATAGCTAGGAAGAAGGGGATTCTCCAGAACAATGGTTAATGGGTTTTTCTTCTTGGGTATTTATAGGTGATGAATTGTTTTTGTGAAGAATGCGTTGAAGATGATGAATTAGTTTCATGGGTTGAAAGATGAAGATGAATTTCGTTTGAGTTGTTTTTTTTAAAAGTTAATTAGTTTTTATGTAATATATATTAATAGTTGGCTTAATGTTCACACGAATTGATGTGGCTTAGTGGTAGTTGGAAGTGTCTACAACATGGGGGTCACGAATTTAACACCCATATTCTTCAAAATGTTTAATTTTTTAGTAACAATGTACCCCACATTGCCATGTCAGTGCCACATGGCAACCATCCATTCGTTACTAGCGTGGCACGTGTCAGTGCCACGTGGCAGTGGTGACATGGTTTTATGACGTAGCGTGTACTGAGGTCCAATTAAATGTTGACATATGGCAGTGACGCCATTGCTGATGTCATGCTGACGTCATCACTATTTGTCATGTCACAGTTTTTGGACGGAAAATTAACAGGCGGACCAAACTAGAAGTGATATTTTTTGCAAACGCTTTTTTAATTTGTTTCTTGTGCTGGGACCAAACATACCTTTAAGCCTAAAAAATATCAAAATTACAATTAGTTATAAAAGAAAACTTAGATGTGGTTCCAGAAGTGTAGTTGGTACTATTTTCCAATCAAACTTTGACTACTTATTTATATTATTCATGATCTTTTAGATTTTTTAAAAAACTAGTCCATATGTCATGATGTATTTGAAAAACAACTAAACCACCTCTACTATATCTAATATCCCCATTATTATATCTTAATTCGGTATAACATTTTTTTCTGAAGGAGTTGTTGATTTGGTGTTGGTTGGATTTTTTGTTATATTATTGCAGTTAGAACAATTTCAGAGGGTTGATGTCGCTGCATGTGCTGAGTTTTTAGGGTTCAGCCAAGGTAATTGCTGGTTCTTTTTGCTGGTGCATAGTAGAATTGCTGGATTGCTGTCATGCCTTACGCTGGTTGCTGTTTAGCTGGTTGCTATGTTGCTGTTTGCTGGTTGCTGTTTTTCTGGTTGCTGTTTTGTTGGTTACTGTAGCGCTATTTGCTAGTTGTTGTTTGGCTGTTTGCTGGTTGCTGTATAGCTGTTTTATTTGTGATGCCCTAGTGTAGTAGTGTTACTATTTACTTTGGTAGCCGAATTTTTTTCTAAGGGTGCAGTTGCAATAGAATTGGTTTGCATTGTAATGAACTCATGTACTTAATGGTTTGAGGCAAGTACAACTTGTACTTTGTGCACTCTATTTCAATAAATCTTTTGCTTATCATACAAAAATCAACAACATCTATAAAATCACACCTAAGTTTTTTCCTTAGTTATATAGTTTAAATCAAGCTAAACTATAATTTGGAAATGCAACAAATGAGATTAAGTCAGGTCCGCCTGGATTACTTACCAGACAACAACATAGAATGACCTCACACATACATCATTCCTTTATAACAGAGGGAATACAAGAAATAATACATAAATATGTGGCAAAAAATATTAACAAATACTCTAAGAATTAAAGAGTTTTTTGTTGGGAAACTATGCAAACTTTCCATGTGGCCAGATAAGTGGAAGTGACGAAAAAATGCGGAAATAATAGCACACACAATTGATAACGGATTTGGGCCAATTATGCCTACGTCTTCGGGCTGCTGTAGACATTTTACTGATAAGGGAAATATACAGTGTTTATAAGCACAAACTCTCTCACTACCCACAACCCAATTACACCCAAGGATTTCTCTCTAGCAATTCTCTCTAACTCTCAATTTTTGATGATTTTTCACTTTGCCAAGACATCTATTTATAGGTGTTTGAGAATTAAATTTAAACAAAGACTAAAAAAATAAAATAACATAAAGACTTGTTACCTCTACCATGGGTTGCCTCCCACTAAGCGTTTCTTTAACGTCACTAGCTTGACGTCTTTTAGACCCTTAAGGGTCTCTCATCATGAAAACCATCTGAGCTTTTTCCGCCACATCACCAAGGTATGGCTTGAGTCTTTGTCCATTGACTTTAAACGATCTTTTGGACTCTGTGGCTCTTCTATTTCTATTGCTCCGTACGGTGTCACTTCTTTAACGACAAAAGGTCCTGACCACTTGGATTTCAACTTCCCTGGAAACAACTTGAGTCTCGAGTTAAACAACAGCACCTGTTGTCCAGGATGAAATTCTTTTCTTGAAATGTGCTTGTCATGGTACACCTTCATTTTCTCTTTGTAGATCCTGTTGTTCTCATATGCATGCAGCCGCATCTCATCTAACCCATGAAGTTGTAAGATTCTCTTTTCTCCACTTAATGCGGGGTCAAAATTCAAGAATTTCAACGCCCAATATGCTTTGTGTTCAAGTTCAACCGGCAAATGACAAGATTTGCCATAAACCAATTGGTAAGGAGACATACCTAAGGGTGTCTTATAAGCTGTCCTATAAGCCCACAGTGTATCATCTACCTTCACTGCCCAGTCCTTCCTTGAGTTCCCCACCGTCTTCTCTAAGATTCTCTTAATTTCTCAATTTGACACCTCTACTTGACCATTGCACTGAGGATGATAAGGGGTTGACACTTTATGCTTTACACTATACCTGGATAGTACATTGCTAAGCTGAGTGTTACAAAAATGACTACCCCCATCACTGATCAAGACTCTTGGTACACCAAATCTTGAGAAAATATTTTTCTTAACAAATTTGACCACTGTTTGGGAATCATTTTTCGAAGTGGCGATGGCTTCCACCCATTTAGAAACATAGTCCACTGCCACCAAGATATATTGACAAGAATGAGATGGTGGGAAGGGTCCCATGAACTCAATTCCCCAACAATCAAACACTTCTACTTCAAGTATAGGGTTCAATGGCATCCCCCCCTTACGTGAAATGTTGCCAGTCCTCTGGCACTTATCACAACTTTTTACATGATTTTGCGCATCCTTGAAGAGGGATGGCCAATAAAAACCAGATTGTAGTACCTTTGCAGCTGTGCGTTCCCCATTGTAGTGACCTCCACATGGGGAATCATGACAATGCCATAAAATCTGTTGACTTTCACTACCAGAAACGCATCTTCTAAGAAGTCCATCCGTCCCAACCTTGAAGAGAAAGGGATCATGCCAAAGGTAATGTTGGACATCATGGAGGAACTTCTTCTTTTGTTGCCATGTAAAGTCTTCAGGGACCGTGCCGCCTGACTTGTAATTGGCTATGTCGGCAAACCATGGTCTCTCTTCAATTGCAAACAACTTCTCATCGGGGAACTCTTCATGGATTTCCTTCTCCCGAGCAGTCACCTCTTTGTTTTCCAGCTTAGACAAATGATCTGCGACCACATTCTCGCTCCCCTTTTTGTCCTTGATCTCCACGTCGAGTTCCTGCAAAAGCAAAATCCATCTAAGGAGTCGAGGCTTAGACTCGCCCTTGGTTAGCAGATATTTTATTGCAGCATGGTCAGTAAAAACGATCACTTTGGATCCAACCAAATAGGAACGAATTTTTCCAATGCAAATACTATGGCTAGTAGTTCTTTCTTAGTTGTTGCGTAGTTCACCTGATTTTCATTTAAGACCTTGCTAGCATAATATATGGCATGAAAAAATTTCTCTGATCTCTGCCCCAGCACCGCACCCACTGCGTAATCACAAGCATCACACATGAGCTCAAAGGGAATATCCCAGTTAGGGGCTACAATGACGGGAGCAGAAATCAGTTTTTCCTTTAATACATTAAAATCACAAAGACAGTCATTATCAAAGACAAATTCATTCTCCTTAACAAGTAGATTGCTTAAAGGTTTTGCAATCTTGGAGAAGTCTTTTATGAAACGTCGATAGAATCCGGCGTGTCCCAAAAAACTTCTCACTCCTTTTACATTCAGAGGAGGAGGTAACTTTTCTATCACTTCAATTTTTGCTTGGTCAACCTCAATGCCGTTTGCCGAGATCTTATGGCCAAGAACAATTCCTTCTTGGACCATAAAGTGACACTTTTCCCAATTCAAAACTAGATTGGTTTCGGTGCATCTCTTCAAAACTGCATCAAGATTAGACAAACAAGAATCATAACACGGTCCAAAAACAGAAAAGTCATCCATAAATACCTCAATAGCATTTTCCATCATATCAGAGAATATAGAAAGCATGCACCTTTGAAAAGTCGCCGGAGCAATGCATAAACCGAAGGGCATCCTCCGATAAGCAAACACGCCAAACGGACATGTAAAAGCGGCCTTCTCTTGATCTTCGGGATGAACTGCTATTTGGTTGTACCCAGAGTATCCATCCAGGAAGCAATAAAACGCTTGTCCAACTAATCTTTCCAGCATCTGATCCATGAATAGTAATGGGAAGTGGTCCTTCCGAGTGGCTTGGTTTAGCCTCCGATAGTCAATGCACATCCTCCAACCTGTGACTATTCGAGTGGGAATTAGCTCATTCTTCTCATTTTTAACTACTGTCATACCACCTTTCTTGGGAACCACATGAACCGGACTCACCCACGAACTGTCTGAGATGGGATAGATCATCCCGGCATCTAAGAGCTTCAAAACTTCTTTCCTCACCACATCTTTCATGGTAGGATTTAGTCTTCGTTGTGGTTGAATCACCGGTTTGAATTCTTCCTCGAGCTTGATCTTATGCATGCAAAAAGCCGGGCTAATCCCCTTAAGGTCTGAGATAGTCCAACCTAAAGAAGTTTTGTTGCTTCTCAACACCCTCATCAATTTGTCCTCTTCCAACTTGGTCAAAGAACTACTGATGATGGCTGGATATCGATCATCACTCCCAAGGAATACATACTTCAGATGGGAGGGGAGTTGCTTCAATTCTGGAGTTCCCTTGTCTGGACACTCCCCCCTACTCAACTCTTCTTTTTTCTTGAAGACCCTTTCTACCTGGGAAGCTTCAAACTGTCGAATGCAGTCTTCTATTTCACTGTCCCAATTCTCATCTAATCTCTCAATAGAGTTTACAATTACTTTCTCTAATGGAGGAGATGGTGAATCATGTCTAAAAGTTTCTTGCACTGAGTCTTCAATCACGTCCACCCTAAAACATTTACTTTGGTCATCCGGGTGGCGCATAGCTTCAAAAATGTTAAAAGTCACCTTCTCATCTTGGAACCTTAGAATTAGCTTACCCTGTTGTACATCTATCAACGCTCTCCCAGTGGCTAAAAATGGTCTACCAAGGAGAAGTGGTACCTCTGCATCCTCCTCCATGTCGAGAATCACAAAATCAACAGGGAATAAAAATTTATCAACTCTTACCAGAACATCTTTCAAGACTCCATAAGGGTGATTTATAGATCTATCAGCCAGTTGCAAAGACATCCTCGTTGGCTTCACCTCACCTCCTCCAAGCTTCTTCAACATCGACAAGGGCATTAGATTAATGCTTGCTCCCAGATCACAAAGAGCTTTGCCTATTGTCAAGTTATCAATTGTGCAAGGTATGGTGAAACTTCTGGGATCTTTCAACTTTGGAGGAAGCTTCCTTTGGATAATGGCACTACACTCTTCGGTTAGTGCCACCGTTTCATCTTCCTTGAATCTCCTCTTCTTGGTTAATAATTCCTTCATAAATTTTGCATAGATGGGCATTTGCTCTAAAGCTTCTGCAAAAGGAATGTTGATTTGGAGCCGGGAAAAGATCTCCATGAACTTAGTGAATTGCTTTTCCTTCTCTTTCTTTTTATTCAATGTTGGATAGGGTAACTTCACGTATGGTGGGATCACTTGGGTCTTCTCTCTCGTCTCACTTTTATGTTTTTCACTCTTTTTTTCTTTTTCTTTTTCACTCAACTCATTTTCAACCTCTTCATGTTTCTTTTTCAACTCCTCCTTCAAACTCTCAATTTCACTGCTTTCCTCTCTAGGCTTGGTTTGAGTCACTTCAACGGGGTTCAACTCCTTACCACTCCACAATGAAATAGCTTTGCAACTTTCATTCTTAGGTTATCAATAGTGCTAGCAGGGAAGCCACTATTAGAAGTTTCAGCGAGCTGCTTTGACAATTGATCAATTTGAATCTCTAAGTTCTTCATTGAAGCCTCATGATTTTTCTCCATATTCTTCATAGCTTGTTATTGGGATTGGAAAGTGTTCTTGGTCATTTGCATGAGCTGTGTCAGAGCATCTTCCAAGCGGGAAGGATTCTTTTGTTGTTGAGCAGGTGCTTGAGACTGCTGTTGGTTCGAACCTGAGGCCTCATTATTGTTCTTCCAAGAGAAGTTGGGATGATTCTTCCACCCAGGATTGTAGGTGTTAGAAAACGGATTCCCACCTTGTTTTTGAAAGTTTCCCATATAGCTGGCCTGCTCAATAGTTTCTCCATGAGTTGCACAATCACCTTCGTGAGGTTCTCTACCACAATAGTTGCACCCACCCGCTTGCACTGCTTGAGCGGTTGCTTGAGTTTTTGCACTAACTTCACAAGCTGTAGTTAATTGCTTAGTAAGAGCTTCAATCTGCATAGACATTAGCTTTTGTTGGGCCAACACAGCACTGTTGGAGTCCAACTCCAACACACCCTTTTTACCTATGGCTCCACGATCATTTTGAATCCTGTACTCATTCGAAGCCATGTCTTCTACCAGCTGTTTTGCTTCCTCCCAGGTCTTAGTACCTAAAGATCCTCCTGCTGAGGCATCTAACATCATCCTGGTCTGAGGTCGAAATCCATGACAAAAAGTTTGCAACTGCAGAAAATCATCAATACCATGCCCTGGACATTTTTTTAACAATAGCTTAAATCTCTCCCAGGAGTCATATAGGGATTCCGAATCCCCTTGTTCAAAATTTGAGATTTCTGCCCTTTTCTTAATGAACTTTGAGATTGGGAATAACCTTTCCAAGAACTTATTTTCCAGATCACTTCAAGTATTGACAGCTCCTGCTGGGATCGTGTTTAACCAATCCTTTGCCCGTCCCGTTAAGGTGAATTGGAACAGTCACAGTTTCTTGGAGTTTTCATCAACTCCCTCACGATGTGTGGTTCCACAAATCTCATAGAACTGAAACAAGTGTTGGTTGGGGTCTTCCGCATCTGACCCTGAAAATTGCTCTGATTTCAAGGCGGTGAGAACAGAAGACTTGATGTCAAATGAAACAGCTCCCACAGGTTGGAAGGTGTAGGCTTGAGCGCCCTGATTTCTTCTCCCAAAGTCCGCGAGAGTGCACCTTGGAGGAACTAGTGGTGGTGGATTTGCAGCCATTACTACCTCTTGTGTTGGGGAATCTTCTAGAATAGAAGTTGAAACTGAGTGTCCCTGCGACTCTCTCTGAGCTTGTTACTTTGCTAGCTTAGTTTGCTTCCAATTTTCCCTTGCTGACTTTTCAATCTCTGGGTCAAACAACAAATCTTGTGAATTCTTGCCCCGCATAAACAAATCTCTGAAACACTAAACAAACCGTCAACAAGTCCTATAAAGTCACTGGATAACAGAATTAAAATAATAGAACAAAAATACAAAAACAAGTATCGCTAAGAATTAACTCCCTTGCTTTTTGATACTAAAATCAATAATCCCCGGCAACGGCGCCAAAAACTTGTTAATCTTTCGGCAAGTGTACCGAACGTTGCAAGTAATAATAAAATGGTAAGAACCAAGTCGTATCCACAGGGATTGCGAGTTATTATCAATAGGCAAGTTATCAATTCTTAGACGTGACAATTGGAATAAAGTTGAGATTATAGTAACCGTGAAATCAAACCTTTGTAAATTAACCAAAGTAAAGCGATTAGGGATTGATTCCTCTCCCCTATACTATCACATGAACCCTCAACCAATTTCAAGTAATTACCCAAATGATCAGATTACATTCACTAATTTAGATTAAGGACAATCCCTTGCCTCAAAACCCCTTTTCCCTATTGAGAAACCCTAATTCCTTAAGTGATGCAACAATAGATAAAGCATTAAACTCTACAACTAAGGAATTCACAACCTCAATTCCATATTCCTATGATCATCAAGATTTTGACCTAAAACCCCAAGTCAAGCATACTAACTCACATCCCTATGGTGATCATGACCCTAAATCAATACAACTATCATATGTAATTGTAAAGCATTAAGAATAGAGGCATAGGCTAATGATAAATTGAATAAAAACTGAAATTGATCATAACAAAGTATTCATGTCATAGTTTGGGGAGATTCATCTCTCCCTAATCTAAGAGGATTAGTTACGCGTCATCAAGGAAGGAGAGGATAAGAGTAGAGAAGGATTACACATAGAGGAAGACATTCGATCCTTCAAACCCTCGTCCCCAAGTGATTAGAAGCCTCAAAATCGCCCTTCTCAGCTGCTCCAAACCCTAGCACTGCTTCCGAGATGAAGTGTCTTTTTTTTTCAGAATTTCGCATAAAACGCTCCTTTTCTGCCAACGGTCTCGACGCGACCCGACCCATCGCGACGCGATGATCTGAAATTTTTGCTGCTTCGCGACGCGAAGCCTCTGCATCGCGACGCGAAGATTGGCCGAAACTTCCCCTTCTTTTCTCTGCTGCGCCACTAGGCAAGTGTCTGGTTCGCTAGTTGACGCCACATCAAATTGAAGGTCTTCCATTGCAGTTGGCACTAGGGATGAGGGAAATAGCTTTACAATTCAACCTAATACATCAATCTAAATCTACGCTAATTTCCCTGACAGTTTACTGAATTACAATCAAATCACAGCAATTTTGGTTCTAAAACTGAACAACATTATACATATGACTGTGAGTTAACAAAGCGTCCCGATAACACGATCACAAACGTTTTTCTCGACATGCATGACATCAAGACAGTGCCTTACATAAAGACTAGACCAATACGGAAGATCAAAGAACACTGACCTCTTCTTCCACTTGCTTTTCTCATTGAGCTGCTTTTGCTTTTTGCCAAATACAACTTTGATGTCCTTAGCCAGGTCCACCGCAGCGGCCACCCCGGTCCCACTGTTACCTCACGGTCTTCTCTACCCCTCTTGTAGAATTTTTGCCTTCCGTGGGAATCGAACCTTGCACCTGAGGCATAAGTGCAAGTTAAACCCCCTTCCTACTACCAATTGAGTGCGCGCTCAATTGGTAGTGGGAAGGGGGTTTAACTTGCACTTATGCCTCAGGTGCAAGGTTCGATTCCCACGGAAGGCAAAAATTCTACAAGAGGGGTAGAGAAGACCGTGAGGTAACAGTGGGACCGGGGTGGCCGCTGCGGTGGACCTGGGCTGTTACATTTGATGCCCAAGGTATACAGTCTTCTTACCATGTTTTAGTTGATGGTTGCACGTGTTTTCGGTACAAATAGGACAACTGATCAGTGCATTTTAATGCACTATTTATAGCTTTTCACTAGGTGATTTTAATTGTACTTTGTGCCTAGTATCTAAGTATTAGCACGTTTCTAGACTTTGGGTCTTAATTGAGCAATATAGCAATTTCTTGATTAATTATTGTTTTTATTGCATATTAACCCCTGTCTACTTTGTAGGCCATAACTTTGGTTGTGCTTATTTGATTGAGGCAAGCGAGCATGCGTTGGAAAGCTAAGGAATAGGGCTACAATTCTTCTGTTGAGCTAGAAACCCAATTCTGACGTCTGAGAGGCTAAAACTGCGAAATACCAAACCAGTACTGTGTAAAATGGGTTGAAAGGCCAATTTACTATTTTTTTCGGGCTTTTATCTAGTTACCCATTTAGGGATTTAGGTATTTCGTTTTCTTTAAAACTAAATACACTTTTCAGAGCCGTCTTGGCTCTCTTACTCATTCCTACTTTCAATTTTACGTTTTGTGCCCTAACCTCCATGGAAACTTAAAGCCCTAGATCATTCTATTGGTGAAGGGTGTTGCTGTAAGGATTTTGAGGTGCAGTGCTTAATGTTTATTTTGTTTTTATGGTTTTAATTATTTCTCTATCAATTTCATCTCTGTAATTCTTGCTGGAAATTCGGTTTGTCTTTTGCTAAATTACTCAAACTCTGTCATTTGCTTATGTGATTCATTTTATGATTCAGTTTTGCTTAATCACTTAATCATGATTCTGTTTTGCAACTTTCATTATACAAACTATTTTATCGCTTGTTTAATTTAGTTTGGATAGGAATTGATAGAGTCTATGATGCTTGTTTATAGGATTGATAGAATTCAGTTATGATATTAATTGTGATACTGGCACTTGTTCGCTATCACGATTGATTGAACGCACTGTTTTGACGCTTGCTTTAAAATGCTGTGAATTCGTATAAACTGACTGGCCCTTGTTCACTTAGTTTATGATCAATGAAGAATTATCAAACCTTGCACAAATCTTTATTTTAGAACCGATGAGAAATCCAAGAAACGCACCTGAAACCAATGGATTGATCGTCTATCTTTAATTGTTTTTCTTCTTTAAACAACAAACTCTTTTCTTCAAAACCCCCTTTTTATTGTTTGTTTTGGTTCCTGATTTAGGTAATTTCTGTATTTATAGGTCCTCGAGAGACAACCAAGGTCTCTTACCTTGATACTATATTTACCTTTTTTTAATTATTTTGACCCGCGTACGACCGCCGATCAAATTGGCGCCGTTGCCGAGGACCTATAATTAGGGATTTCCAACTTCAAGAACCCTACTAACCACTAACCTTTGTTTTTTTTAGTTTTGCTTCTTTGCAGGTTCTGGCGATTTCGGCTTCGTTCGATTCTGGCTTAAATTAGGTAAAAAAAATCGATTTTTCGGGTGAGCTTGTCAGATTGCTACGAAAATTGGTCAGTAAATCTGTTGCGTTAAAAACACACTTAGAGCAAGTGTACTCTTTCGCAGAAGTAGTATAAAAGATTATCGTATCCACAGGGATTAATTAACAAGTACCAAACTAGTCAAGATTACATATTGTTTAGACGAACCAATGATTCAGTTGTAATGAAAACAAATAAAAAGAAATAAATAACAAGAAGTAAAATACTAAATTTAATCGATGGAGAGAGGTCTAGGGTCACGGTTTCACTTGCAAGCTTCGATTCCCCTATGTCTAATTCCTACCTGAATTCCCTTATTTTACTTATGATCGTACCTGATCAATACGATGGGTTGCTGCTGTTTGATAATGTTGCTCGGTCGCTGGGACGAAGGACCGAGTGGTAGGCCGCACGCGGGTGGTACCTGCAAAGGCACTCCAACGCTCAAGTCAGAGGTGCTTCAACGGGCAGGGTCACAAGGTGAGTAAAACGTACCTGATTATGGAGCTCTGCCATGTATTTATCGTGATAGGGGCGCCCTGGCCGTTGGCGCGTCTTGCGGAGCACGCCTTGCGTGGGCCAAGTTGGGCCGGCCTTGGTCGAATGGGCCGCTGGCCCATGTTGCACCTGGTTGCTGTGCGCAGCACCCCCTTGCTGCAGGTTGCGCTGGACTGTCTCGTTGGGCCTATTGGGCCACTCCAGAACAGTTGCCCCCCAAGCCTAGGTCGCTTAAGAGCGGGCTGAGGCTTGAATCGTTGCCCCCCTGCATTCGAGTTGTGGAAGGGTGACTGACGGTCGCTGCCGCCTATTAATCGTTGAGTTTGGCGTCGGTCGCTGGCGACCTCTGCTGTTTGAGATGATGTGACGTTTTGGACGATGGGAAGGTGGTCGCTGCCACCCGTGTGGTCGCACGGGACCGGCCGGTGTTCTGGGGTCGATGCCCCTCGTTAGGTCGCGCGGGACCGGTGTGGCAGAGGTCGCTCTGGATTCTGCTTTAGCGGGTGTGAAATCGGTCATGCAAGAGAAGGATGGGCTCGCTGGCAGGAAAAGCTTCTTGTCCAGGTCGGCTCGCTTAAGACCGACCTGGGGCTTGAATCGTTTTAACCGGTCGGGTCTCGGCCCTGTTCCTTGGGCAGTTACCAAGTATCGACTCAGATCGAACTCGCCCTTGGGGGCGTGACTATTCTTAGTATCGATTGTGCTTAAGCGTTTTGACTGGTCGCCTGGGGCTCTCGACCTGCAGGGAGCAGCCTAGCACGGCCTATTTGAGGAATGTGGTCGCTGCCCCTCATGTTGGAATGTGGTCGCTGCCATTCACACTGGGATGTGGTCGCTGCCACTTATGATGGGACGTGGTCGCTGCCATTCACACTGGGATGTGGTCGCTGCCACTCATGATGGGACATGGTCGCGGCCACTCACTTTGCTTGGGCCATTAGATGGCGCTCGCTTTGGGCCATTCGATGGCACTCTTAGTAGGCCGCTCGGGACCTTGGGGCCATTCGATGACACTCGTTGTAGGTCGCTCGGGATCCTACGTTCGATTTGATCAACACGGTGATCTATTTTGGGCCAACTCGGTGGCACTCGCATGTGTCAATGCGGTGACACCCGACGTAGGTCGCTCGGCGGCCTACGTTTGATTGTGGGTCATTCTGACCCTTGGGCCACTTCGATGGCGCTCGATGTAGGTCGCTCGGCGACCTATGCTTTGTGGGTTAATCAAACCCTTGGGCCACTTCGATGGCGCTTGATTGTGCCAACTCGGTGACACTCGATGTAGGTCGCTCGGCGGCCTACGTTTGATTGTGGGTCATTCTGACCCTTGGGCCACTTCGATGGCGCTCGATGTAGGTCGCTCGGCGACCTATGCTTTGTGGGTTATTCAAACCCTTGGGCCACTTCGATGGCGCTTGATGTGCCAACTCGGTGACACTCGATGTAGGTCGCTCGGCGGCCTACATTTGATTGTGGGTCATTCTGACCCTTGGGCCACTTCGATGGCGCTCGATGTAGGTCGCTCAGCGACCTATGCTTTGTGGGTTATTCAAACCCTTGGGCCACTTCGATGGCGCTTGATTGTGCCAACTCGGTGACACTCGATGTAGGTCGCTCGGCGGCCTACGTTTGATTGTGGGTCATTCTGACCCTTGGGCCACTTCGATGGCGCTCGATGTAGGTCGCTCGGCGACCTATGCTTTGTGGGTTATTCAAACCCTTGGGCCACTTCGATGGCGCTTGATTGTGCCAACTCGGTGACACTCGATGTAGGTCGCTCGGCGGCCTACGTTTGATTGTGGGTCATTCTGACCCTTGGGCCACTTCGATGGCGCTCGATGTAGGTCGCTCGGCGACCTATGCTTTGTGGGTTATTCAAACCCTTGGGCCATTCGATGGCACTCTTTGTTGACTCTTAACCTGGTCGCCGGAGAGTCTCGCGGGATCGACCTGTAGGAAGCGACCAATCGCAGCCTATTCGAGGCTTGATTCGTTGCCCCATGTGTAGCCTCGCGCGGACGACCTACAGGGGTGAAGCAGCGTAGCCTATTCGAGGCTTGATTCATCTTTCCGGCCTGCGAACGGTCGGTGGATTGGGTGCCCGGTTTCGACCGTGGTGAACCCGTTGTGTACTTTTGATTCGAAAGTTTAATTTTAGTTCCTGTTCGATCGCTCGCTACTTTACTGAGTGTTCGGGCATGCACTCGTACATGTTAACTAAAACACACACTGTCAAAAGGTCGAGCCTTGGTAAAAAGAGTGCTCGCCTGTCCTTTATTGATCGATCGAGTATCAGTACCAGTTTGTAGGGGCGTTTGAATTCATTCTTCAGCTCGCGGGCTGAACTCATCATCTTCCTCTAGAACATACTCCCTCAGCTCTCCCCTTTGAATCAGGTCCTCGATATCATCTTTGAGGGCCATACAATCGTTCGTATCGTGCCCCTTACTACCATGGTATTGGCAGTACTTCTTGGTCGGTCGATGCCTTTCTTTGAGCACGAGGGGGTCGGGTCGCTTCATGTTCAGGAATTCTCTGTTCTGTCGCTCAGAATAGATTTGCGCAATGGGAGTATTCAACTTCGTGCGCTGTTCATATTTCTTAGGTCGGTATTCTCGGTGGCTTTCTTGCTCGCTACCTGGCCTGTTGTGCTCCTCTTTGGGTCGCGCTCGGGCGCCCTTCCTAGCGGCCAATTTTTCTTCGTAAGCCATATGATCGTTGGCCCTTCGAAGAAACATGCCGAGGTCGCTATAGTGGTTCAACGTGAACTCTACTGCAAACCTGTGGTCCTCTCTTATACCACGTTTTAGATATTTCAACTTGTCTCTATCTGACAGGTCGCGGACCGCGTCGGCTTCAGTGTTGAATCGGTCGATGTACTCCCTCAGGGATTCATTCTCTCCTTGGACGATCGTGTCCAAGTGCTCTTCATATCTGTACTGGCAGCGGTTGGCTGTATAATTGGCTAGGAACATTGTCACGAGACCTTCCCAAGAAGAGATGGTGTTGGGACGTAGGGTTTCCCACCATTCTAACGCCCGACCTTCGAGCGACTGAGGAAAAAGTCTGCACCTCATTGTCCGACCTAGCTCTCTATAGCTGCAGTAGTTGTTGAAGTACATGAGATGTTTATCGGGATCCCCGCGGCCGTTAAACTTGTTCATGTTCGGGGGATTCCTGAGATCCCTTGGAATGCGATAGCGTCTGATTTCTCTGGTGAAGGGCCCTTGTCCGGTCGGAATGTAATTCTGCCCGCAGGGCTGCATGGCGGCAGTTTGGTCGATGGGCAGACCGTAAAGGCCGACCGGTTGGCCAAGGAATCCGTCGGCAATTGGAGGGGGTCCATGGGGGCCATGGTATTGAGGAGCATGCGACGACGACCGTCCTCTAGGCCGCTCTGAACAGTTTCTTCTTGATTGGCTGATGGCACGGGAGACATCTCTTATCTCCCCGTTGCGGTAGTCATTAAATTCCTCATACGAGTCCCACGACCTGCTTCTTGATCGGCGGGATCCTGAGGACTCGTCGGACGAGTATCTTGTTGGCGACCTGCTAGACTCTAGTCGGTAGCTCGAGTCAGCATAGTCGTAATCATAATCATAGTCGTTGGAAGGGGACCGACGACGTCGTCCGCCCCTATCTGGGGGCGACCTGTGCACCCTGCTCCTACGCGGAGGAGTTCGGCGTGACACACTTCTTCTACGTGAAATGCCTCCTCTAGGCATCGTCCTGTATCTAGGAGGCGGCCTAGGTTCTTGTATTTGATCGTTCCTGCGAGCCGCACGCGGGCGGGTCGAGGCTTCAGCCCGCTCATACTGGGAGATGAGCGCTTCTCGGTCGGCTATGAGCTGATTCTTGTTCTGCAGTATTTGGAGGAATGCCTGGGTCACATGCTCTGGGAGAGGCTCTGTGACTCCGGCATCGGCCAGCTCGGCCGGGATTTCTTGTTGCTGGACCGGCCGTTGAATTCGTCCCAACACCGGTCCTCGACCGCCCTGCACCGTAGGAGATTGGTGAGGGTCGCCTTGTGATTCGTGAATGGTCACGGGCACGCCCTCCGGGGTATGCTCGGGTTGGGCGTTCGACCCAGGTTGATTGAGCCTGGATGAAGTACGTTTCTGACGCGGCGGCATGGTTTGATGTGGAATAGCGCTCGGGCCTCCCACTGTGGTCGCCAATTGATCGTACCTGATCAATACGATGGGCTGCTGCTGTTTGATAATGTTGCTCGGTCGCTGGGACGAAGGACCGAGTGGTAGGCCGCACGCGGGTGGTACCTGCAAAGGCACTCCAACGCTCAAGTCAGAGGTGCTTCAACGGGCAGGGTCACAAGGTGAGTAAAACGTACCTGATTATGGAGCTCTGCCATGTATTTATCGTGATAGGGGCGCCCTGGCCGTTGGCGCGTCTTGCGGAGCACGCCTTGCGTGGGCCGATTTGGGCCGGCCTTGGTCGAATGGGCCGCTGGCCCATGTTGCACCTGGTTGCTGTGCGCAGCACCCCCTTGCTGCAGGTTGCGCTGGACTGTCTCGTTGGGCCTATTGGGCCACTCCAGAACAACTTAATTACCAATCCCTTTACTAAAACTATTAATCCGTTTGGTCATTCGCGATTAATATTCTTTTTCCTAAATTAACCCTCGTTTGGTCATGCAAGAATTTAAATTCAGAAAAAGCATAAAGAACAAAAAGGTTGAATGATTGGAAGACTAAATTATCGTTTGGTCATGCCCTAATTATAGCCCCAATTATCCTATAGGTCCACCAACTAATTGCAGTACGGTCGCTGATCAACTAATTGATTATAAACATGCAAAGGGTAGCTAATCCTAATCATGTGATAAAAACAATAGGACAATATTAATTAAAATAAAAACAGGAATTCAAACCAGAAATTAGAACATAAAAAGGTCTCTAATCAAACAAGATCCACCTAGACCCTAGAAGAGGATTTAGCTATCCATAGGGTTCGAGAACAATAAAATAAAATTAGGAGTCATAAATTACAGAGATAAAAATAACCCGGAATAGAGAAATTTCTGATCCTGAAAATTTAGTCTCCTTTTTCTACTCTAGAGCTCTCTCACAGTGTCAAGAACGGTACCCAAAAACCTCTCCTATGCGTTGCCGGCGGTACTGTTGTGCCGCGGCTTCTGTTCCTCGTTACTTTCTTCTTGTGCGGCTCCTGGTTATGTTGTGTATGTACAGTTTTTTTTGTTGTGCGGCTGTGTTCCCCTCAGTTATATTGTTAATTCTCTAATTAATTAATTCTCCCTTGTGTGCGGCTACTGTTCCTTCAATTCCTGATTCTCCTCCTTTTTCTCATACTAGGCTGTGTGGCCTTTTTCTTATTTCATGGGCTTTAAGCCCTTTTCTTCTCTTCTCTCATCTCTTATATATATATATATATATATATATATATAAAAGTAGCTTTAAAATGGGCTTTTGTATCTCTTTCATATTTTATTTCTTCCTGCAAAATAAATAGCAAATTAAGTTAATGATTTATATAATTAGTATATAATTGCTCTAAAAGTAACCTAAAAATATCTCTAAAAATGCACTAAATTGGAGTTTATCAACTCCCCCACACTTAACCTTTTCTTGTCCTCAAGCAAATTTCCTGGCTCAATAAAATTTTCAAACAAGTAATAGAGACAGCCACATAAGGAATCCCAAGTTAGAAGCACAATGACAGACAATAGACAGTATAGTACAAATGAGGTGTCAAAAGGTTGCCCAATTAGAGGCTCAAGTCCCTGAAGAATACATTTCTGTGAACAAAGGCACTCACTCACAATCTCTCTTAGTGTTTAGGGACTAGGAAAAATATACACTCAAGTTTCAACAAAATGCACATTACCATATGTTTGTAATTTGACCAAATCTCCACTAAATAGTTCACATGCATGCAAAAGATGGGGTTTCATGGGTTGTAATGAGGCCAGGGTGAATTCATGCAGGGTAGGAAATAAGAAGAAAGGGATAATCAAATGGTTAAAAACAACAAGCACATAATAACATTTGAAATCAAATATGGAGCTCCTATCTATCTTACAATTTTGTCCAAACTCCAAATTAATTTCACTTCCATTCTTCATTCTTCTTTTACTCTTGAGTCGACTCTTTTTTTTTTTTGCTTTTTGCTCTTGAGTTCTTTTGATGTGCCTTTTCCTCCTTCTTGCTTTCCTTTGTTCCCTTTTTTTTTCTTTCCAACTTTTCATTTTTTTATATTTTTCATAGGAGGAAAAGGTACTTGTAACCACATTCGACACTCTTATTTTGTTTTTATGTCCCGATGAGATAGACAATTGAAATACAGGACAAAATTGTAACTTTCAATAGTTGCTCCAAATTTAATTTCAAATGGTTACCACAAAAAAAGAAAAAATTATATCTGGGTACCAAAGAAAAAATATAACAAATAGGCTCAAAGGGGACAACTAATGGATAAATTCAACAAACAACTCTGAGGCCAGAAAAATACCTAAATTCCCCAAATCTTTTTACATGATGCAAATCAATTTTCGCCTTGAAATGGTCAAAAGACAAATTCTAGAATGTAGCAGATTGGGAAACACACTCATAGAAAGAAAAGGGGTAAAAATTTATGATTTAGTATCAATCCCCTTATGAAGGCTCAGATCTCACATTTAGAAGCTAGTTCACAAAAAGTAGTCAACAGACACAATGCTAATTATCAGCTTCCTAAGGACAACCTCACAGTTACAATTAAGCACAAGTCTGTCAAGTAAATTAATTATGGGATCCCCTAGAGGCAAAATCTCTATTTTTATTTCAGTTTCTATATCCAAAACTAGCCAGAAAAAAATGCTATCAACATATGTAGTGGGTATATGCATTAATAGAGATGAGTTGACAAAGTTAAACTCCCCTCCCCCTCACTAGCCTAAAGCATGGTCCTCAATGCAAAATATCAAATTGGCACAAAAATAAATAAATGAGAGAGTAAGAGTGACTTCCCTGAGAGAGCTTGCAGTCTGAGTTTATTCCTAAAAATAAAATGAAACAAATTAAAAATAAAAAAAACTGAAAATAAAACACAGGTTGCCTCCTGCGAAGCGCTTGTTTAACGTCGTGAGCCTGACTATAGTTGATGCTCAATCTGGGGGCTCTCCAAGAGCAAATTTTACATCTAACGCAGTACACCTTCTTAACTTTCTAACCATGTGGTTCACATTGTTCTTTCTTTATCCATGTGGTGGATGAACTTCAAAGAATTGTGAAATTTTTATTTTATCTCCATCCACCATTATGCCAGGATCCTGCAAAATAAGATTTTTTTCCAAAAGGTCCGGCATCTTTAATTCACTAAAAAAGTTAGTTTCAACCACATCATCAAAATAAGGAGAAGTTAAAGAAGAGAAAAATTCATTGGAATTTAAAGCTTTAATAACATCATCTTCTTTACCACTCCTTAAAGTTACCTTTCCCCGGTGAACCTCAATCACAGCATCACCAATGGTTAAAACAATTTGCCCAAAAATGGGCGCTTTCTCCTCTTTCTCCAAATCCAGAACCAATGGATCTTTCTCATTCTCCTCACAACCGCTCTCATTAATAGGATCTTTTGTTTCAATATGACTCCCTTCAGTAGGAGCTACTATTTTGATTTGACTCCCTTCAGTAGGAGTCTCCTCATCTTTCTTGAGAGCTTCTTCATCCAAATTATATTCCATGGAGACAACTTCATCTCTCGTAGGAATACATTTTTTGTATTGCTCAGCTTCTTTATTTTGGGTCGACTTAGTTTGTGAAGGAGTTTCTTGGGCCTCTTGAGATAACAAAGCAATGAGACTTGAGATTTGACCATTCAGGCTTTCAAAATTTTCAAGTGTCTGCTGCATAAATTTGGCCAAGACCTCATTGACATCCGACTTTTCCTCCTCTTGCCTTTGCACTTGTAGTGACTCATAATTATCCCAGTGGGAGGAATAAGGAGGTGGCTCATAGTCATCTCAATAGTCTGAATAAGGTTCATAAGGAGGAGGAGAAATTTGCATCTGACATTGAGACATATACCAATATGACTTCTCTAAATTCCTTTGTGCCTCTGCATCTCTAATATAATCTCCAATTGTCTTAACCCTGATTTAAACTTTTATCTGCAAAAAAGGTGAACTGCAGCGGTCTCTTGGGAAAGTATTAGCAGCCTTTTTTTTGTATTTTTTTTTTCAATAAGATAAAAAATAAATAAATAAAACTAGTGCATAAAAAATGTCTAAAGCAATAAAAATCTTTTTCGTTTAATATTGCTAAATTAATCCCCGGCAACGGCGCCAAAAACTTGTTGCGTTAAAAACACACTTAGAGCAAGTGTACTCTTTCGCAGAAGTAGTATAAAAGATTATCGTAACCACAGGGATTAATTAACAAGTACCAAACTAGTCAAGATTATATATTGTTTAGACGAACCAATGATTCAGTTGTAATGAAAACAAATAAAAAGAAATAAATAACAAGAAGTAAAATACTAAATTTAATCGATGGAGAGAGGTCTAGGGTCACGGTTTCACTTGCAAGCTTCGATTCCCCTATGTCTAATTCCTACCTGAATTCCCTTATTTTACTTAATTACCAATCCCTTTACTAAAACTATTAATCCGTTTGGTCATTCGCGATTAATATTCTTTTTCCTAAATTAACCCTCGTTTGGTCATGCAAGAATTTAAATTCAGAAAAAGCATAAAGAACAAAAAGGTTGAATGATTGGAAGACTAAATTATGGTTTGGTCATGCCCTAATTATAGCCCCAATTATCCTATAGGTCCACCAACTAATTGCAGTACGATCGCTGATCAACTAATTGATTATAAACATGCAAAGGGTAGCTAATCCTAATCATGTGATAAAAACAATAGAACAATATTAATTAAAATAAAAACAGGAATTCAAACCAGAAATTAGAACATAAAAAGGTCTCTAATCAAACAAGATCCACCTAGACCCTAGAAGAGGATTTAGCTATCCATGGGGTTCGAGAACAATAAAATAAATTTAGGAGTCATAAATTACAGAGATAAAAATAACCCGGAATAGAGAAATTTCTGATCCTGAAAATTTAGTCTCATTTTTCTACTCTAGAGCTCTCTCACGGTGTCAAGAACGGTACCCAAAAACCTCTCCTATGCGTTGCCGGCGGTACTGTTGTGCCGCGGCTTCTGTTCCTCGTTACTTTCTTCTTGTGCGGCTCCTGGTTATGTTGTGTATGTACAGTTTTTTTTGTTGTGCGGCTGTGTTCCCCTCATTTATATTGTTAATTCTCTAATTAATTAATTCTTCCTTGTGTGCGGCTACTGTTCCTTCAATTCCTGATTCTCCTCCTTTTTCTCATACTAGGCTGTGTGGCCTTTTTCTTATTTCATGGGCTTTAAGCCCTTTTCTTCTCTTCTCTCATCTCTTATATATATATAAAAGTAGCTTTAAAATGGGCTTTTGTATCTCTTTCATATTTTATTTCTTCCTGCAAAATAAATAGCAAATTAAGTTAATGATTTATATAATTAGTATATAATTGCTCTAAAAGTAACCTAAAATTATCTCTAAAAATGCACTAAATTGGAGTTTATCAAAATCCAAAAAAAAAAATCAAGGAGTAGCACTCCCTAATGGGAGCAGAGGCCAAAAAATCCAAAATTTCCTCTTTTACATTTTCGCTTTAATTTTTTTAATTTTTCGCATTGTCAAAAAAATCCAAAAAAAGTTGCATAATCTTCTTTTTATTTTATTAGATTTTTAGTGCAGTTTTTATATTTTTTAGATTAGCTTTGATTCATTTTTTATTTTTTGCCTTAATTTTAGCATAACTTCTGTAACATCCGCAAAATAATTAATGGAATTATTTGGGTGCTAACCCAATTAAATTAATTTAGTACCCGACTGGTAAATTTATTGAGTGCTAAAATTATTTATTGGTCATCATCGGATCGTTAACCGAATAATACGGGTCAAGGAAGTTTTGGAATCGAAATAAGAGATTTAGATCAATATGGTAATCGGACCACGTTACCGCGTATATATTAATAAATATATAAATGTGTGTGTGAATAAAATGAAAGAAAAGAAAGAAAGAAGAAAAGGAAGCGCTGGAAACAGAAGAGAGAAAAGGAGAGAAAAGAGAAAGAAGAAAGAAAGAGGGAGGAAGAAGAAGAGGAAAAAGGGAGTACCTCCGCTCAACAAAACGACTTCCTTCCAATACGAAAAATGCTCAGCGTTACTTCCTCTTCGATTTGGTACCAAGATCTTCATCATCAACCCTCTCTCTCTCACTTTGCCATTTTCGAACTTGAGAGGGAAAATCAGTGTTTCGATGGTTGTAACTCAAGGGAAAGCTAAGGGCGATGTTTAGGAGCGAGCACGAGGTGGATTACTCGAAGTATTGAAGATCGATTGGGTGATTTGGAGTTGAAAATCAAATTGGGGTTTTTGGTGAATAGTGGTTTGAGATTGAAGAAGATGATGAATAGTGTCCAAGGAGGATTTCGAGGAATTCGGCATTTCGGTCAAAAGCGGTTTTGTGTGTTGCCGGAACGTGCAATGATTTCGGGAATTCGGTTTTACGGTCGAAAGATTTCTCGAGGTCGAGTGGGAAGCTTTGGAAGCGGATTGGGTATCGCCGGAGCAGGGAGCGTTCGTGTGGCTACTCGGTGATTTCGGCTCGATCGAGGTTCACGCTTCAAGGGTGAGTTCTACTCACGTTTAGGATTTTTGTTTTTCGAATTAATTGATAAACTGTTTTATCGCTTTCGCTGGACTGGAATATTTCTGGATATTGTCTGTTTCGGGTTAGGAATCGATCGGAGCGAGTCTCGAGTTGCGTTGAGTTGAAATGGAATTTTTGGCGATTTGATTTCGAAAGATTTTGACTTAAAAACCGTTAATTGGAAAATGTGTCGTTTTTGATACAATCCGTTTGATTGATTGATTGTGTGGTTTGTATTGGGTCTATTGTATTGGTTGTCAAATCTGTTTTCAGTCGGAACGAAAATCGGAATTGAGCAGAATAGCGAATTTCGCAAGAAAACGGAAAACCTGCACTTTTCTGCAGAGGGTCGCGTCGCGACCCGTCCCCTTCGCGTCGCGACCTGGCCCAGTTTTGTCACGCAAAATGTTTCTGTCGTTTTTCGCGTCGCGACGGTATCAGTTCGCGTCGCGACGGTTTACAGAATTTCAGCAACCAAACACTGTTTTTCGTTTCGCGATAACTTTCGATCCGGGAACCCGATTGAGGTGTTCTAAGATGCGTTGAAAAGCTTATTCAGAGGCCTAACTGAATATTCTATTTTTAAGGCAAAATGAACTGTTTTTGATATTGAAAAAATTGTGTCGAAAAGCGGTCAATTAGAGTGCGAGTGTGAACTTGGTTTTATAAAAGCGTGGGTTAAGTGTTCAACTGGTTATTTGAGGTGATGGACCCTGAGTTCATGTGATTACAGATCTGTGTGTGTATATGTATCGAGTTGGGTGACGACCCATGTGTAACATACTAGGCAGGGCAGTCATGATCCCTTACCCTAGGCTCCATGCCAATGGGAGAATGTACTATTGGTAGGGGGTTCACCGGGAGTAGCGGTTACGCAGTCGGTGTTATGTTAAATTAATTGTAGTACGGTTCACCGGGAGTAGCGGTTACGCAGTCGGTGTCGTACTATGTTATAGCAAATTCCCCGGGAGTAGCGGTTACGCAGTCGGTGGAATGCTATGTGTAAAATAATGCGGTTCATCGGGAGTAGCGGTTACGCAGTCGATGCCGTGTTGAGATTTAAAAATGTTTTAAACTAATACCGAGAGAGCTAGTAGGGGTTACGGTAGAACTCACTGAGATTGTATCTCACTGTTTAAATGTTGTTGTTTTACAGAGACACAGGGGCAGCGGAAATCCAAGAGGTACGAGTAGGTTGAGCTCGGATTGGTTGCTGATAGCCTAGCTTTATGTTTAAGCTTATTTCCCTTCTGTTGTCTGTATTCTAGAACATTATGTATTTAAGGTTTATCTTTCTTCCGCTTTCTTGTATGATACTGAACACTATAATTGCTGATGGTATATGGTCTGAGAACCATATTGTCTTGTTGTAAATAAGACTGTTTGGGTTTTATTCAGCGAAAAATTTATAGTGATATTCAGTGTCTAAGCAGGAAATATATCTCTGATGTGTTACTAATGTGCACCTGGGTATTCTCAGTAGAAAGAAATACCGGGGTGTTACAGTTGGTATCAGAGCAGTTCGACCTAGTCGGACTTAGTCTAGGGTTGAGTCGATTCCTTGTTAGTCCTGGTTGTAATTACACTTGTGATGCTAAGAGACATTGAGCCTGATCAACTTAATACTTAGTGCATCATAAGCGGAATTATGGTAGGATGATCAAGACGCAGTCCTCGACCAAGACCGGAGTCTCCAACCGGTGCATCCTCAGGAAAGGTGGCATGACGGTGGAAGAATACACCGCTAAGTTCGAGAAGTTGTCTCAGTTTTACCGAATGGTAAGGTATGTTTCGAATGACGAATGGAGAACGCAGATGTATAAGAAAGACCTTAGTGCTTTTATGACTTATGGTCTCAGTTCTTATAGTATTACCAATTATGTTGCCTTAGTGCAATCAGCCTATGTCGCCGAGGATGATCTCATAGGAAGTATGGGAAAGGAAAGGAGGTAGTTGAATTATCAACTCCGAATGCAAAGTCCTAAGATAATTTCATCAAAGGAAAAGCAGATGCAATTCTTTGATTCTTCAAAGGTCAGAAGATGTTCTAGCTGTGGAAAGCCTCACAGCGGTGATTGCAAGCGAAGATCTCATCGGTGCTATTATAGAAATGTAGAGGGTCACTATGGTAAAGAGTGCCCCGTAAGGAAAAGTTCCAGGGAGTCACAAGCAGCTCTAAGGCAAGGACGAGTCAACATTCTGGATGTTTAGGCAGTTACGACTGCAGACAATCTACTGAGGAGTATGAGATCAGTTTTCAATAACTCGATCAGTATATTATATGATTCGGGTGCAACCTATTGCTGTATATCCCGATCGCATGTGAATCGGTTAGGATCAGCCTTATCATCGCTATCCGAGCCGATAACTATTTCAACTGCTGCTAAGGGTCGTGTCCAGACCTAATCTTTGAATAGAATGGCCTACTTGTCATAGGAGGCAGGAAGTTGTAGAATTTATTGTTTGCCTATGAGAAGTGTGGACACCATTTTGAGTATGAATTGGATGACTGCAAATCATGTTGCAATCGACTGTATTAATCAACCATCAGCATCGCCTCAGAATCAGTTGAATTGTCTAGGACAAATTCTGAAGCGGTTACCTAGTTCACCTTAGACGGTCAATCTTCATTCCAAGGTGCGGGAGCACATGTTAGTATGTTATCTGCATCCGCTGAAACTAGTTTAGATTTGGCGGACGTTCAGGTCGTGAATGACTTTCTGGATGTTTTCACGATGAAGTTTCTTCCGAACCTCCAGAGCGAGAGGTAGAGCTTAGTGTAGAATTGGTTCCTGGCACGGGATCAATATCTATTGTTGCTCATTGAATGTTTCTTCAGAATTAAAGGAAATGGAGTCTCAACTTGAAGAGTCGATGCTAAAGAAATTCATTCGACCGAGTACTTCGCTAAGGAGTGCTCTGGTGTGGTTAGTCAAAAGGAGAAATGGTAGCATGAGATTGTACATCGATTATCGACAACTTAAGAAAGTGACCATCAAGAATAAATATCCTTTGCCAAGGATAGACGATTTTCTTGAGCAATTTGAGACGCTGCTGTGTTTTCTAAAATTGATCTGAGGTCAGGACATCATCAAATAAAAGTTAGAGCCTTAGATATTCCGAAGACAGCTTTCCATACTCGGTATGGACATTATGTATTTGTAGTGGTGGTCTTCGGTTTGACTAACGCTCCGGCGGTATTCGTGGATTTCAGGAACCGAGTTTTTCATTCGTATTAGGATCAGTTTGAAGTCGTTTTCATCGATGATATCTTGATGCGCTCGAAGACCATTGAGGAGCATGTCCAACATCTCCTCATTGTTCTGAGTGTACTCCGAGAAAAGGAGTTGTACTTGAAACCTTCGAAGTGTGATTTTTTTGGGTGTCAGAGGTAAAGTCTTTGGGACATGTGATTTCCCAAGTCGGGAGTTTCTGTAGGTCCCAGTGAGAAGGAAGCGGTGTTGAATGGGAGTGACCGACGTCAGCCGCAGAGATCAAAAGTTTCTGGATCTAGCCGGTTACTGTAAGAGGTTTGTTAAAGGGTTCTCACAGTTAGTTGTCCACTTACTCGACTAACTCGAAAGGGTCAACCGTTTACGTGGGATGCTGATTGTGGAGAATGTTTTCAAGAATTGAAGGTTAGATTGACTTCCGCTCCAACCCTGATTCTTCCAGATCCGTTTTTGGGATTCCAAAGTTACAGCGACGCTTCTGGGAATGGTTTGAGACGTATTCTAATGCAAAATCAACAAGTGGTAGCTTGGGCGTCCAGACAATTAAAGTCTCATGAGAAGGGATATCCGACTCATGATTTGTAATTGGCATCTATTGTGTATGCACTGAAGATTTGGAGACGTTACCTGTATGGGTCTCGTTCCGAAGTCTTTAGTGATCACAAAAGTTTAAAGGTATCTGTATGATCAGAAAGAACTGAATAGCAGGCAGAGAAGTGTGTTGAGTTTCTGGAGGATTATAAATTAGTATTGAGCCATATGAGGATCTCTAGTTCCTCAAGGGATTCTATACGCTTAGCACAGGAAGTAGATGTGAAGCTACAATCACAAAGGTATTTCCAGATTTTACCATGGATAGTGATGGAGTCAGTTGTTTCAACGGTAGAATCTGTGCGACCGATGATGAGAACAATAAAAGGCAAGTGTTAGAGGAAGCACACCGAAGTTTATATTCTGTTCCAGGGTGTACAGAATATAAAGCAGATGTATTAGTGGCGAGGTATTAGTTTGTTAACCTCTCCTTTGTGAAGGTTAACAATGAGATAGTATTATGAGATTCCGTTTGACAAGTCGAACGTGAATACGAATATATAAGTGAGGTAACTGCTGACTGTTTTCACGTTGCGAATAACCATCAAAGGATTAATTGATGGATCTGCTTATAAGTGACGGAAATTTTCGAAGTGAAGCTTGGCGTGCGGTGTAATAGTTTTGAGAAATCGTTTTTGTGAAAACCCGCATGCTAAAGTTAATTTTGGGAACGAATTAAGAGGCTAATAGGATATGAGAGGAGGAAAATCCTAGAAGGATTGCTTAGGTTGAGGGGAAGCTCTCAACGCTATTGACTAATTCGGAAAGGAGCTCTAAGTTCTGTTTGATAGTTGTTTGGACAACAACTGAGGTGATTTTCATTACGTTCAATTTATTTGATGTCCCCGTGGTTTATTTCTACGTTTAAGGTCAGAGCTTTTGATAAAACCCAAATCTCATCTTTTTGAAGAAGTTTTACCTCGAAGACTTGGAAGTGAGTCAAGGAAATTCACAGTGACTTCCGTCACATTTTTCAATGGGTACAGGAACTGTTATGGATTTTTAGAAAATTTGCGGAGAACGTGTTTACACCCTTTGAGAAAATCGTGTTTGTTTTTACCTCTGCCGAGGAGTACCAGTTCGTGGATCACGTTTTCAACATATATTTCTATCAAGTGTCTGGTATTAGACCATTTGAATTAGATTAATCAAAGTTGAGGCGCAAGAGAGGATAATTGGAATGAAGCTTCAGAAGTGTTTTTCAAATGTGGTGCCCAGCCTTTGTAGGCGAAGGAGAAGTTTCTCGTGTTAATTGGTAGCAAGAGAGTTCGGACTGTAATCTTAGAAGCGTTCTAGAGTATTGGTCCAACATACTTGAGGATTGACGTGGCAACTTGGGAAGATTTTCTACACTCATTTCGTTAATTCAAGATTGTTTTCTCGCAAATTTAGACCTTTCTGAGAATGTCGATTCTCGATTAGTCAGATGAAAGACTTGACGAAATTTTGAGGACAAAATTCTTTTAAGTTGGGGAGAATGTAACATCCGCAAAATAATTAATGGAATTATTTGGGTGCTAACCCAATTAAATTAATTTAGTACCCGACTGGTAAATTTATTGAGTGCTAAAATTATTTATTGGTCATCATCGGATCGTTAACCGAATAATACGGGTCAAGGAAGTTTTGGAATCGAAATAAGAGATTTAGATCAATATGGTAATCGGACCATGTTACCGCGTATATATTAATAAATATATAAATGTGTGTGTGAATAAAATGAAAGAAAAGAAAGAAAGAAGAAAAGGAAGCGCTGGAAACAGAAGAGAGAAAAGGAGAGAAAAGAGAAAGAAGAAAGAAAGAGGGAGGAAGAAGAAGAGGAAAAAGGGAGTACCTCCGCTCAACAAAACGACTTCCTTCCAACACGAAAAATGCTCAGCGTTACTTCCTCTTCGATTTGGTACCAAGATCTTCATCATCAACCCTCTCTCTCTCACTTTGCCATTTTCGAACTTGAGAGGGAAAATCGGTGTTTCGATGGTTGTAACTCAAGGGAAAGCTAAGGGCGATGTTTAGGAGCGAGCACGAGGTGGATTACTCGAAGTATTGAAGATCGATTGGGTGATTTGGAGTTGAAAATCAAATTGGGGTTTTTGGTGAATAGTGGTTTGAGATTGAAGAAGATGATGAATAGTGTCCAAGGAGGATTTCGAGGAATTCGGCATTTCGGTCAAAAGCGGTTTTGTGTGTTGCCGGAACGTGCAATGATTTCGGGAATTCGGTTTTACGGTCGAAAGATTTCTCGAGGTCGAGTGGGAAGCTTTGGAAGCGGATTGGGTATCGCCGGAGCAGGGAGCGTTCGTGTGGCTACTCGGTGATTTCGGCTCGATCGAGGTTCACGCTTCAAGGGTGAGTTCTACTCACGTTTAGGATTTTTGTTTTTCGAATTAATTGATAAACTGTTTTATCGCTTTCGCTGGACTGGAATATTTCTGGATATTGTCTGTTTCGGGTTAGGAATCGATCGGAGCGAGTCTCGAGTTGCGTTGAGTTGAAATGGAATTTTTGGCGATTTGATTTCGAAAGATTTTGACTTAAAAACCGTTAATTGGAAAATGTGTCGTTTTTGATACAATCCGTTTGATTGATTGATTGTGTGGTTTGTATTGGGTCTATTGTATTGGTTGTCAAATCTGTTTTCAGTCGGAACGAAAATCGGAATTGAGCAGAATAGCGAATTTCGCAAGAAAAACGGAAAACCTGCACTTTTCTGCAGAGGGTCGCGTCGCGACCCGTTCCCTTCGCGTCGCGACCTGGCCCAGTTTTGTCACGCAAAATGTTTCTGTCGTTTTTCGCGTCGCGACGGTATCAGTTCGCGTCGCGACGGTTTACAGAATTTCAGCAACCAAACACTGTTTTTCGTTTCGCGATAACTTTCGATCCGGGAACCCGATTGAGGTGTTCTAAGATGCGTTGAAAAGCTTATTCAGAGGCCTAACTGAATATTCTATTTTTAAGGCAAAATGAACTGTTTTTGATATTGAAAAAATTGTGTCGAAAAGCGGTCAATTAGAGTGCGAGTGTGAACTTGGTTTTATAAAAGCGTGGGTTAAGTGTTCAACTGGTTATTTGAGGTGATGGACCCTGAGTTCATGTGATTACAGATCTGTGTGTGTATATGTATCGAGTTGGGTGACGACCCATGTGTAACATACTAGGCAGGGCAGTCATGATCCCTTACCCTAGGCTCCATGCCAATGGGAGAATGTACTATTGGTAGGGGGGTTCACCGGGAGTAGCGGTTACGCAGTCGGTGTTATGTTAAATTAATTGTAGTACGGTTCACCGGGAGTAGCGGTTACGCAGTCGGTGTCGTACTATGTTATAGCAAATTCCCCGGGAGTAGCGGTTACGCAGTCGGTGGAATGCTATGTGTAAAATAATGCGGTTCATCGGGAGTAGCGGTTACGCAGTCGATGCCGTGTTGAGATTTAAAAATGTTTTAAACTAATATCGAGAGAGCTAGTAGGGGTTACGGTAGAACTCACTGAGATTGTATCTCACTGTTTAAATGTTGTTGTTTTACAGAGACACAGGGGCAGCGGAAATCCAAGAGGTACGAGTAGGTTGAGCTCGGATTGGTTGCTGATAGCCTAGCTTTATGTTTAAGCTTATTTCCCTTCTGTTGTCTGTATTCTAGAACATTATGTATTAAAGGTTTATCTTTCTTCCGCTTTCTTGTATGATACTGAACACTATAATTGCTGATGGTATATGGTCTGAGAACCATATTGTCTTGTTGTAAATAAGACTGTTTGGGTTTTATTCAGCGAAAAATTTATAGTGATATTCAGTGTCTAAGCAGGAAATATATCTCTGATGTGTTACTAATGTGCACCTGGGTATTCTCAGTAGAAAGAAATACCGGGGTGTTACAACTTCTTTGATTCTAACTCTAATCCTGTTCTGTTGACTAAAAAATGGTTGTTGTTTATGAACCTTCACTGGAGGACCTTATTAAATAGATGGCTAGTCAAAATCTCCAATTCCAACAAACAACGGATTCCACACTTAAGAAATTGGAGATAATAGTTAGACAGATAACCCCTACAGTTAATCAGATACAGGTACAAAGATCAAACCAACTGCCTGCCCAGGAAGTAGTGAATCCTAATGTCCCAAATCCTGCCATTGTCAGTGCAGTTACTCTTGTTGAAACTCCATAGGTACCTAAATCTTTTGCTATGGAAAATTACAAGGTTGCTGAACACGTTGGTGATGAGCAGTACCCACCACCACTCCCTTTCCCTCAAAGAGAAGTGATGACATAAAAACACCCCATGGAAGAGCATTCTCTTTGTAAAATGGAATTTTTTGATGGTTTGGTTGATTATACATGTTCCGATAATCTTTCTGTTTGTGTTAAGATTGAAAATACCTTGCAGGTTGATACACTTTACATAGCTGATGTTGTGGATGTGGTTACTGCTGCCATTGAGCAGCCACATGTTGTAGAGCTTAAACAACTCCCTGAAAACTCTAAATGCACTTATTTAAAGGGAAGTGAAAATTTGCGTGTGATTATTTCAGCTAACCTTGACTCTGAACAGGAAAAGCTACCACCAATTCTAAGGGAACATAGGAAAGGTATTGGATGGAGCTTGGCGGACATTCATAGTAAGAAAGTGTGGCAAACACAGCAACAAATTAATCCCCTTATTCTGGAAGTGTGGAAGAAGAAGGTGACCAAACACGTGTGCAGTAACCATAAAAGAGGTTTCTATGACAAATACCATCCACCTTCAAGTTTCAAATTCTCCACCTTCAAGATGGAGTTTTCTTTTCTTATCCTTAAGTTATACTTGTTTCTTACATCGAGGACAATGTGTGATTTAAGTGTGGGGGCGTGTGTTTTAGTATTTATGTTTCTAATTTTTAACTATAAAAAAAGAAAAAAAAATTGTTATTTTTGCATGTTTTTTTCCATGAATTCTTAGTTTGCATAAGTTGTGAGTGATTTCACTATTCTAGGACCATAGGTGTTATGACATGACTTGATTGATTTCTTGTTCCTCTTGGTATAATAAGTTGGATATGAGCACTAGATTTTGCATCATTTGTGATAGTCAGTGTCCCTGGTGAGAATTGAACCTTTATTTGGGTGAACTACATTTTTCCATTCCCCCCTTTCTTGTGTGTGACTCACTCATGTTTGTTAGTTACTCTAGAACTTGACTTGATTCTTAATGAAGCACTTGTTCACATGCACGTTTGAAATGATCTTGCCAATTCTGTTTTTTTAGCTACTAGCCAAATAAGCCTACTCTGAATTTATCCCTTTGTGTAAGCCCCTTTGAGCCTTTTATCCCATTCTTTGTTTTATAGCTCATTACAAGCCCAAAAGTGAAAAACAATGTTATTACCCAATCTTAGAGGGTGAAGGAGCTTTGAATTGAAAATTGTTAAATCCATAAGTGTGAGGGTGTCCAAATTGTGCAATTATGGTCCTCTCTTGGGTTAGTTCTTGGGTTCTCAATGGAATGTTTGGCAAGTACATTTGTATAGAAAAATATTTCCCAAAAAGAAAAAAAAGAGAGAAAAAGAAAAAAAAAGTGTGCTTTTCTTTTAATTTTTGTTTCAAGAAGAATGAAAGTGTGTAGAGAGAGTTATGTGGAGAAGTATATCAAAATAAAGAAATTCATCATACCTTGTTGAAGTTAAACCCTCTCTTGGTCACTTTACAATTGATTTTCATTGCTTCTTTATCCTCTTTGATTCTTTATAGCCTAGTTCCCCCTTAGGATTATCCCACCTTGACCTTGGCCCCATTACAACCCTTATAAAGACCTTTTGATCTTATGTGCATGTGTTCTTAAGTGTGGATGTTAGAAGTTTGTCAAGCATATGGTAGTGCTAACTTTCATTGATGTGCTTATTATATATATGAGAGTAAACACAAGCCTAAACACTAGAGTGATTGAGAGCATTACTAATACATATCCTGTGAGGACTCATCACTTTTGATTCACTCTTTGGTGCTCTATCCTCTTGTTTTCCTTGATTGTAATTAAGTGCTATATTTGGTTGTCATTCTCCTTGAAGTCTAGGAAAATAATCTCTCTTATGACTTTGCATTCTATGAGTTTATTGGAAATTCATGTACTGTTTTTGTGTCTTGTGTTGTGTGTTTTGCCCCTAGTGCAAAAGCTTAAGTGTGGGGGAATTTGATCGGTGTATTTTAATGCACTATTTATATATTTTCACTTGGTGATTTTAATTGTGCTTTGTGCCTAGTATCTAAGTATTAGCACGTTTCTAGACTTTGGGACTTAATTGAGCAATATAGCAATTTCTTGATTAATTATTGTTTTTATTGCATATTGACCCCTGTCTACTTTGTACGTCATACCTTTGGCTATGCTTACTTGATTGAGGAGTGCGAGCATGCGTTGGAAAGATAAGGAATAGGGCTACAATTCTTCTGTTGAGATAGAAACCCAATTCTGAAGTCTGAGAGGCTAAAACTGCAAAATACCAAAGCAGTACTGTGTAAAATGGGTTTACAAGCCAATTTACTATTTTTATCGGGCTTTTATCAAGTTACCCATTAAGGGATTTAGGTATTTAGTTTTCTTTAAAACTAAATACACTTTTTAGAGTCGTCTTGGCTCTCTTACTCATTCCTACTTTCAATTTTACGTTTTGTGCCTTAACCTCCATGGAAGCTTAAAGCCCTAGATCAATCTATTGGTGAAGGGTGTTGCTGTAAGGATTTTCAGGTTCAGTGCTTAATGTTTATTTTTTTTTTATGGTTTTAATTCTTTCTCTATCAGTTTCATCTCTGTAATTCTTGCTGCAAATTCGGTTTGTGTTTTGCTTAATTACTCAAACACTGTGATTTGCTTATGTGATTCGTTTTTTGATTCAGTTTTGCTTAATCACTTAATCATGATTCTGTTTTGCAACTTTCATTATACAAACTATTTTATCGCTTGTTTAATTTAGTTTGGATAGGAATTGATAGAGTCTATGACGCTTGTTTATAGGATTGATAGAATTCAGTTATGATGTTAATTGTGATACTGGCACTTGTTCGCTATCACGATTGATTGAACACACTATTTTGACGCTTGCTTTAAAACATGTGAATTCGTATAAACTGACTGGCCCTTGTTCACTTAGTTTATGATCAATAAAGAATTATCAAACCTTGCACAAATCTTTATTTTAGAACCGATGAGAAATCCAAGAAACGCACCTGAAACCAATTGATTGATTGTCTATCTTTAATTGTTTTTCTTCATTAAACATCAAACTCTTTTCTTCAAAACCCCCCTTTTTATTGTTTATTTTGGTTCCTAATTTTGGTAATTTCTGTATTTAGAGGTCCACGAGAGACGACCAAGGTCTCTTACCTTGATACTATATTTACCTTTTTTTAATTATTTTGACCCGCGTACGACCGCTGATCAACAACCTTTATGTCCCTTAACACTATACCTAGACAAGTTCCCGTATGCTGGGAAGTCATTGATTGTGCAAAATAACATCGCACGCAGGTTGAAAGTTTCATTGGAATACCCGTCAAACACATCCACGCCTTCATCCCACATTTTTCTCAAGTCTTCAACCAACGGACTAAGGTAAACATCTATGTCATTTCCTGGCTATCGTGGGCCAAAAATCATCTTGGATAACATAACATACTTACGCTTCATGCACAACCAAGGAGATAGGTTGTAAATTATAAGGATAACAGGCCAGGAGCTTTGATTTGTACTTAAGTTACCATATGGGTTCATCCCATCTGAAGCAAGCGCAAGCCTAAGATTCTTGACGGCGCCAAAATCCGGAAACAAACTATCAACTGGCGAAGCTGTCCGTCACATTTCCTCTCATCTGCATGCCATCTAATGTTCTTTGCGTCCTTTGCATTAGCAAACAAGCGTGTGAACCTAGGAATTATTGGAAGGTATCATAAAACCTTTGCTGGAGAACTCTTTGAGTTATCATCATCGCAACTAGATTCACCAGTCTTTACTTTGTAAAGTGAACTATTACACGTAGGACACTTATGCAGCTCCTCAAACTCATTTCGATACAATATGCAATCATTCGGGCAAGCATGTATTTTTTTATACTCCACACCCATCGGACTCAAAATTTTCTTCGCTTCATACGTACGACACAGCAATGTGTTTCCTTCTGGAAGCATGTCTTTCAACAATTCAAGCAACTCAGTGAAACTCTTATCAGTCCACCCATTTATCGCCTTCAGATTGAACAATTTTATCACCGCGGTCAACCGTGTGAATGTTGTACATCCCAAATACAAAGGCTCTTCTTTATCTTTGCACAAAGTATCGAAGGCATGTGCTTGCTTAAAAGACTCCGGTTCAATATCACGTATCATGTCCTCCATTCGATCATCCATATTTGAATCTGCGAAATTATCTCTTTCGGACACACTTGGGATATCTAACTTTTCACTGTGCCGTATCCAAGTTGTATAACTACGAAAAATCCCATCAACTAGAAGATGATCTCTTATTGTGGCAACTGGTGGTTGTGGTATCCGGTTCACACAATTAACACATGGACAGTCAAAAATTCCACCACAACCTTTAAGCTTTGTTTGAGCAAACTCTAGAAATTCTTCCACCCCTTTCGCATACTCATCACTCAACTTACTGGTTTGCATCCAACTACGATCTATATAGCTACACTCAAAAAATAAAAAAGGGTTAAATATGTTTTTGGTCCCTACAAAATTTGGGTTTTTTGTTTTTAGTCCCTCAAAAAAATTTCACCAACTTTTGGTCCTTATAAAATTTAGATTTTCTGTTTTTAGTCCCTCATTACTTTTAATAGCGCTTCAAGACTCTTCCTTGCTCTCCAAAGATCATATCAACGCGTCACCTTTGCCTGAGGTGGAAGCAACATTTGCCTCGTTCTTCACCTCCTTACTCTTTGGTGGCATCTTGCACTGGTTTTTGTAGTGCCCCGTATTACCACAATTCCAACCCTCAATAACCTTCGAGTTGTGGGAACTACGATGATTTTTGGATTTGGACCGCCTATCCTTTGACTTCCCGCGTCCATTTCCTTTGGTTGAACTCCTTCCTCTTGACTCTGTATGCAATACTGAAGAGGATGATGATTCACCCAATTCTCTCCGTCGGATCTCTTCACTTAGAACCAAATCCACGAACATCGTCAAATTTCATCTTTTTATTTCCCAATGCATGAGCTACTCACAGCCGTGACAGTAGAACTCCAACTCTCTAGTAGGGAAGACAAAAGTATCAATGCCCGTACCTCATCATCAAATTCGATTCCCACTGAACTCAACTGGGTTGAGACAATATTGAGTTCATTGATATGTTGTACCACTGAGCCACCTTCTGTCATCTGCAACGTGCCTCATCAAATGAACTTTATTGGAGGCCGACGACTTTTCGTACATGCTAGAAAGAGCCGCCATAAAACTCGTCGTGGTCTTTTGCTTTACAATGTTAAAGGCAACATTATGAGATAGCGTCAATCGGATAACACCAAGGGCTTGTCTATCAAGAAGCTTCCATTCATCCTCCTTCATATCTACTGGCTTCTTTCCTGTGAGTGGTTGATACAACTTTTTCTGATACAGATAATCCTCGATCTACATCTTCCAAAAGCCAAAGTCCGCACCATCGAACTTTTCAATTTTCACCTTTCCTTCGTTTGCCACGATCACTCCCGCTCAAATCTGACTTCCTCGGGATCGTCTCTGACAATTTCTACGAACCACCGTTCTTTAAAACACCTCTGTGGACAAATTGGTAACGCCGGCCAATTTTTGCACTATTCACGTGAACAGTACCTTCGCCAAAAAAGTAGCAAAAGTAAATAACTAGCTCTGATGCCAGTTGTTGGGAAACTACGCAAAATTTCCATGTGGCCAGATTAGTTGAAGTTACAAATAAATGCGGAAATAATAGCACACACAATTGATAACGGAGTTCGGCCAATTATGCCTACGTCTCCGGGCTACTGCAGACCTTTTATTGATAAGGGAAATATACAAAGAGCTTACAAACACACACTCCCTCACTACACACAACCCAATTACACCCAAGGTTTCTCTCACTAGAATTCTCTCTAACTCTCAATTTTATTCACTTTGGCTTGGGATGATTTTTCACTCTGCCAAGACATCTATTTATAGGTGTTTGAGAGCCCTCTTTTACATGCTTATTGTAACACCCCGAAAAATAATTTAATTAATTTAATTAATTTGATAAGTTGAATTATTAATTTTTAGTTGAAGCGTGATTAAATTAATTAAAATGATGGGCGTGGTTCAGGAAGTGGAACGAGTATTGGGGGTGATGTTGGCAACTCAGGGGTGGTGAAGAATGGCCCAGGAAGCCAAGCCCAATAGCTTAGGCGCTCCTGAGGCTCCTGAAGCTAAGGGATTAGGGTTTAGCACCTCACTCCTTGCATCAGAGAAAGAAAACGAAAATTGAAAGAGTGAGAAGAGAGAGCATCGTACGGCGCTGAGGAGAAGAGGAAGGAAGGGAATTTTCTCGAGTTTTGTTAGGTAAGAGTTCTTAATCCTTCCACGTCGTTTTTCTTCCTTTCCTAACGTTGTAGCCTTCGAGCCCTAATCTCCGTTGTGTTGATTCCTCACTGATCAAGGAAGTGGGCGTGGCTACGGTTTCGAAGGGAGAAGGAGAAGTTTCGTTCGTTGTGTTGCTGGGTTTTTGTACGTGACTCCTTCGTCATTGTTCCGGATCATACAAATTCGAGGTAAGGGTGAGCGTTTCAGTTTAACATAATTGGGTATATAGTGGGGTTTTGTGGGGTTTGTGGGAATTGATATTGTTGATGAAATTGATGTTATTTGAAGAATTTGATGATTTGTTTGAATGAAAATTCGATGGTCCTTGATTAAAATTTGATGATTTATGTTGATGAATTGTTGGTGTTCATTGATGAACCATTAGTGAGACTTGATGATTGATTTGGTGAATGAAACGTGTTTTTGGTGTTGGTGATGTGCGGAAAAGAATTGTGATGTGATCGGGTTGGGCGAAGAATTAAGTTTTTCTGAATTTTCTGCACGTTGCACTGTTGCTGTCCATTCGCGCGTCGCTCGCGCTGCAGTCGCGCTCCAGGCGCAAGCGCGCTGCGCTGTGGTACGCTGTTGCTGTCCATTCGCGCGTCGCTCGCGCTGCAGTCGCGCTCCAGGCGCAAGCGCACTGCGCTGTGGCACGCTGTTGCTGCCCAATCGCGCCTCAGTTGCGCTCAGCTCGCGCTTCAAGCGCGAGTCACTGTTTCCCACTGTTTTTCTTGCTGTTTTCCCACAGTTTTATTGCTGTTTTCACACTGTTTTCTCAGTTTTTAAAGGTGATGTTTTCTCCACAAAAATATGATGTTTCCTCCATAAAAATGTGATGTTTCCACTAATAAAAATTTGACGTCTCCCAATTCAAATGTAGTGTTTTCCCGAGTTTGAAAGTGTGGTGTTTTTCCGAATTTAAAATGTGATGTCCTTCAAATTAAGATGTGATGTTTTATAAATTAAAACGGGACGTTTTTCTAAACTCTAAACGTGTTGTTACCCAAATTTCAAAGGTGATATGTATGATGATGATGTAACATGATTTATGGTGATTTGTGACGAATATACTCGATGGGTATGATTATAATGATGCTGTAATGTGAATGTAATGAATTACGACGAATACACTCTATGAGTGTTTTATGACGATGATGATGAGTACTCCAGGTGAGTGTCTTTTCTTTTGGTGAAATTGCACATGCGTCCATAGAGTCTCATAGCATGTGCACATTGTGACGAATAGGCTTTGGCCTCTTAATGACGACGGTGTGCCCCTAGTGGCTTATTATGACGAGTATGGTACCATCATGCATATACCCAGGTGTGGGTTGCATTATCATGCATATTCATGACTGTGACTTGTTGGCAAATTGTGGTTGAGTTGGTGTTTGGCGATGATGATGTGGTGTTGATAATGATGTTGTGTGATTGTTTGTCTTCATTACTCTACTATGTGCTTGATTATGTTTTGTTGAAATTCTCACCCCTTCTGCTTGAAATGTTGCTCTATTGTGGCAACGCTGCAGGTAACTGCGAGTGAAGGTCTTGCTGCCTTCTGTGATAGCTATTGGGATGTCTGTCGAGTCGCTCTCTGATACTGTTGCACCTAGGGGGCGTAGTTGAAGCTTGTTAGTTGTTAATTAACTGTTTAATGGCTATGTCGAGAATATGAGATGTGTTGGAGAGGCTTAGTGAGTTATTATCTTAATTCCGCTGTGACGTGTTGTTTTATGAGGTTTAATTTTTATGACGGTGGTCGTTGCACAAACTTTAATGAGTGCAAACGATGAGTTTCTTATGACGATGTGGCATTTCTTTTCTATCAATTAAAATAATATTTTTAAAAAGAAAATTACTCTGATAACGACGTGTAAATTGAGGGGTAGAAAAGGGGTGTTACACTTATGCCAACTTGAGCAACTTGAGCAAGTTGGCTAGTTGACAAGTTGACAACTTGGCTAGTTGTCAAGTTAGCAAGTTGGCTTGTTGCCAAGGCCGTAACTTTTGACTAACATTTTTCCCTCCTAATAAGAAACTCTTGGAATAAAAGAGAAAACAACTGCCTATCAAAAAAGACTCTTGTAAGAGTCTTTTCTCTTTTTTTAATTACAACTCTCATGTTGAGTTTCCTAGGAGAAATGCTAATAAGGTTGCTCACTCTTTAGCTGTGGTGACCTTATTGTTAGCTAGTCATCGGTATTACTTTGAGATTCCTATATGTATTTCCACTTTGATTATTAATGAAATGCACTAAGTGCTTATTGTCAAAAAAAAATAGTCCAAGAAAATGTTAATGCGTCATCAAAATCCAGATAAATAAAGAAAAAATTTCTTATTAATAAATGATCTATATTTAACATAATGCAGCTTCTAGAAAAGTAAATTGCTGAGTCATAGTATCAATGTATCCATTGATTGTGTTCCGCGTACATAGTCTTCCATCAAACGAGGGATCTTGCTTATCAAGAAAAAAACGAGGGGTCTTCACTTCTCTAATGGGCTGAGGCCTAACGGGCTTTAAACACTGATTTGGCCCATTACGGTTTCATTTTCTATGCGCTCCACTAATGGTTGAGGGATCATTCTTTTCCCACTCCCCCTCTTTACTAGCTACACCAGAATTGTAAATAAACATCTCTTTTCCGTAGCGCTTTCTGTAAATCGCTAATTAAAAGAAAACACAGCCAATTTAGTAGCATTTTGTTTGAAAACGCTTGTAAAATCAAAAACACGAACCACTTTTAGTGGAACTGGAAAAGCTCTACCTCTAGAGGCGCTTTTGGTAAAACGCTCTACTTAAAAGAAAACACGATGCCCCTTTAGTAGCATTTTGCTTGAAAGCACTTGTAAAATCAAAAACACTGACCACTTTTAGTAGCGCTGGCAAAGCTCTCCCTTAAGAGATTTAACACGGCTGCATGCCAAATGCTGGATTCAAATCGATGACCTTGGTTAAGTTGGAAGTGATCCAAACCATTAGCTCCAAGTTAGACACTAAAGTCTAAACTCAAAACAAGTAGTTTGTTGCTGAAATTTAATAGTCTAAGAAGTTAACTATATAGTCGTATTGCGGTCTTTTCATTTATTATGGTTTTGTCATTCTATTTTTCAGTTTATTTGGATATCGGATAACTCTATGACTAAAGAGAAGTACATTGGGGTTTTAAGGTTTCTTAATTTTGCATTTGCAAACTCTATGTCACTTATATTGGTTTTAATTAATTGCTAAATATAAATAAGTTGGTTGAGGTTTTTGTTTTATTGGTTGCGTGGGTTTTAGAAATTCAACTTGCAAATAATTATCTGCCTTGCGCATGATGATTTTGAGCTTACATCATCTGTGACAGGTATTGTGGTTGCTTTACATGTAAAGGAGACAGGGGCAGGCGATTTTTTGGTTCATGAAGTGCTAGAAGCTGGCTTACCTCCGCATATAGAATTTCCCCTTAAATGAAGTATCTCTTCTCCCTTCTTCCTCTGTGAACCTACTACAAGATGTTTGTTGATTTGTCTCACCCCAAATGTACCCAACAGAGTTGCACTGGTCGTGAGTTGTGCCTGCCAGCATGGTTCGTTGGATGCTATTGGTACCTCATTAATTCTATTAGGCCTCACTATGATTACATGGAGATCTCTTCACCTAAATTTGTCCCTGAAGGAAGATGGAACAAACCTTTATGATGATAATCTCAGATTTTAGGGAATCAATTCTTATTCAAAACCAGAAAATATGAATGAAGGATAAAGATGAAGGAAATTACATGGGAACAGAAGTCTTTGTAATGGTGGGTTAAATTTTAGGGATTGGAAGCAATCTTTGTAATTAAATCTTCAGCTTTCAGAGCTTGAAATCTTACTCAATCAGAGCGTGAATGAAGGAGAAAGATGGAGAAAATGGCGCGAGAATAATATTAAAAATAATAGTGACTTAGGAGGTGTTACATTCTCTTATGGACTAATTAGTAATTTGCTAGTTAGTTAGTATTTCCTAGAGCTCTATATAGAGCACATTGTACTCACATTTAGTATCTTTTTTCAATATGATTCCTTATGAAGAGTTTTTACCTCTTTTACCTCTTAAGTATTCCTATGCCCTTTAACATGGTATCAGAGCGATACCCTAGAGATGAGGATTACGCTTCCGATTCCGATTCCGTCATCGATGAAGATTTCAGCGATATGGAAGATGGTATTCCACCATGGTTGTTCTTGGATCAAGAAGAGGAAGACGCTTTGCAGCTCTGACATGAAAACAATGATCTCGAAATTGTTTTCGACAATTTCGGTAACGACTCAAATCTTGATATCATTTCTGCTCCTTCATTGATTTCAATCATACCAGAATTTTGTGATCCCAAGGTGAAAATCGGAGAAATCACATGTCCTATTGCTGCCGTCAAACAGAGCAGTGATTACAGAAGTTCTTTCAACAGTGATGCTACAACACGGTCACTGGAACTTGACGTCATCACTACGGATCTTGATTCAAACACAATGGAGGAAATGAAAACTAGTTGTGACATTGAATTTGATTTCTCTGATTGTAACAACTGAACCAGTGATGAAGCAAGGGTAGACCTCTCGAAGATGAGGAGCACGTTTGTAGAAGAGTGGTTACACTAGTGGAAAAATGGGATTTAAAGTCGGACATTTTGGACATTTAAAGTCGGACGTCAGTCCGACTTATATTAAGGCGACTTAGAAAGTTCAGGGATTTAAAGTCGGGTAGAGGTCCGACTTTAAAAGTATGTTTTTAAGTCGGACATTCCAATGTCTGACATTAATCATCCATGTTTAGTCCTCTGACAAACACTTTTGAAGTCGAACTACGATGGGGTCCGACTTTGAAAGTGACATTTTAAAGTCAGATTACAGTAATACCCGACTTTAAAAGTTTATATGTTTTTAAAAAAAAATTATTTCTGCTTTTTGGTGCTTCTAACTGTATACAAGGTCTACTAACACAACCAGTTGATACAAACACATATTTATAACTAATTAGGATATCACGCTGCAGAGTTAATTACCACATAATTGCAACAAAAACCACACAATTTATCAGCAAAAGAACTTAACTTCTAACACTCAAGATCATGCAATCTGAGCACACAATTAATTCATTATAAGATAGAAATATATACATTCAAGTATGAGGATACACATTTCCCATAGGAGCGGTACTCTTAACCAAAAGGATAGAAGAAAGAGGCCTTTACATCCTGACCACAAAAGAGAAAGAGCCTCTACAGCTCCATAAAAATAAACATATTACTAATTTACATCAAAGATGTACAGTCTTGAACCTCTGTGCAACTTGAAAAAATCCACTAATTATTTTCAACTTTCTCATTAATGCTTTGCAATTAAAGAGAAACATAATTTCATACTACATCAAACTAGCAAATTAGTCAACATGTTGTCAATTACATGGATAACACCACCAAGTGACCACGTACATGAAAAGAAGCGCCAAACTTGGTGTCTATGAACCACTTTATCTACCTCTAGATCTACCCATATTCTCTAATCTGAAAGAAGAAATGTGACAAATAAATTTCAGCAACACATCAAAAAAAACTCCAACAAATAAGTACAAGTACTATCCATTAGTTATTGAAATAATTTCAAGTGGATAGCATTCAATCATAGACATTTTTGAAATTTCAGAAAGCTAAAAAAGAACCAAGCCTATTAACATAATTTAGGATGAAATAAACATTTTATATTATTGTTCAATCTAACAAACATCAATTTGTTTTTGAACATGAAAGACAGAAAAGAAGATGTTTCCTCACCCTCTTACTCTTCAAGAAATGTTGAATCTGCAAAACGAGACAAATAAAAGATCAAGTAAAAGAAATAATGCAAGGCATTCTAAATGCTTTGATAATTTACTAAAACTACCACATTACTTTTAACAAGGGTTATTGTATCCTATTCCAGCGATCATACAAAGGATAATTTCTATCAGTCAAGCTATAAGGCTAGGAATGGTTTATGGGCTTATGGTGGTGAATGTCAGATGGTAAATTGCCAACAAGATGCCATGGAGAAAAATAAAAAGACTATCCAATTAAAAGGTGTCAAGAATGAACAAAGAAGCTTAGGGAGATGTTTAATTGGTTTTGATACAGTCCAATTATGATGTTTATTTAATCCATCATAGTAAGATGATTAATCAAATAAATACAACTGTGACTAAATACACTGCTGGTGTATGCTATGAAGTGGAATAAAATTTCAACATTTATACTAAGATGATTAATCAAATAAATACACCTGGTGCAAGCCATCAAATTTTCGGCACCAAAAAAAAATAAAGGTTTTCCATGTAGTTCTTAGTTCTTCACTTCAACAGAGAAATTAAAATCTTCGCCAAGTAACAATAACTAACTTGGTTATTCATCAAACTAATTTTTTATTTTTATGTCACAAATATCAATTTTTTTCAAAATTAATATGGACGATCATCTACTGGGATTAATCCTTATTGTAATTTCACGTAAAAACCATCTTATCATGAGACAACATTTGACAACTAATGACAAGCTAGTGACACAGAAGGATCTATATAATCATTTGAACTTTTACAAGCTCTCAAGTTAGACATAAATGTAAATCATGTCCCAGCTGAACTAAATGAGCTACTAGTGCGAAAGCCTTTCAAAAAGGCAATGAGATCACAGAATAGCAGAGTAAACAGAAATTATTTGTTACATAAAGGCAATGAGATCAAGTAAGGTTCTCACTGACTTCTTGTTTTCATTTTTATCTAGTACTAGTACATATGGAAAAATAAAAAAACAAAACACAATTGGGATGTCTATATAAGAATCCAAAGAAGAAAAGTAACCTCTTTCGGGCAGGCCAGTTTTAGATTTTTATATCCTTCTTCAAAGGATCACTCACCATTGCAGTTCCATAGGTTACGCCGGACAGCACAAGGTCGTCAGAATTTCTGGGATGTGTCTCTGTTGTGGGAAACTTAGGTTATGTGAGTATTAAATACTCTAACCTCTATGAATTCAAATTGAACAAATTAATACATACAACAAGCATGTTATATTTGTAGAGTTTCAATTTGAAGAATAACAAAGACGACATGCATTACCAGCTAAATCTTCACCTGTAAACACAAAAATGATAGTGAAATGAGGTCAGATGTGAATCTCAATGAATCTGCAACCACAAAGCAATACTAACAAGTCAGTTAGTGCCTATAACAATTATTTATTCCTAAACTATCCTTTAACAAATAGATTTATAAAATGCATTGATAGTATACATCACAAATTTGTTAAAGGATAGCTTAGGAATACCTGTTATAAGTACTAACTGACTTGTACAACCAGCAAAGAACTATGGTTTTTCTTTTCTGGCTACCACACTATTTGACCACAAATTAAAAGCAAAGACCAAATAAGAAATATGTACATTGGATTTTTGGCTAACATATTCCAACGACCTTCACTGAGCAATATAGTGCATTTATAAAAGCATGAATACACCATATCATTTATCTAAGCTTTATATCAAAATGTTATATAAACTATGTCACTGACCATAGAGCGAGACGCATTACCTGAATAGAGAAATTACAATTAAAAACATGACTAATTAATACATTTTATGTAGTTCTTTTGAAGGCCAGGATAAAACAGTTCACATATCACCTATAAATCATGATACAAGTAACAAATGTAAGGACCACAAAATCCCACCCACTTCAAGCATCCCTGCATGGTTGTGCGCTCCAACACATTTTTATAGATAAAAACCAAGCAAAATACAGAAAAGGAAAAAGAGAAGGGGATTGACAAACAAAGACAGGACATTTCATCCCTCTTATTACATCTGAGGTTTATATTTTGGCTATTGACTTGCTTTTGTACTTTGTATGTGAAGAATGTACAAGGGGCAGAGAGAGTCTCAAATATATTATTTAAGCCACGTGGTAAGTTATAATTGTAAATAAACAAATATATAAATAGGTCTATAACTAAAAATAGAGCTAAGTGACTCATTTAACATAATCAAATATACCATAAAGAAATGAACAACTTGTATTTGTTATTAGCAATGCACATAATGACGTCCATTACAATATCATAGAGAATGAACAACTTGTATTTGTTTTCAGTACAATGTAGTGCAATGAACATACCACAGCAAGAGCTTTGAACTATACAACATGGGAAGCATGACATTAGAAACCTTAGTACCACGTTAATTAAATTTAATATAATTAACTCAAAGATAACATTAAATATGAGTAGGATATGATAGCAAGGGATACCAGGCTTACCTGCTGACAAGGATTGATGCTAGCAACATCCATTTCTCTATCATTAGCACATAGCTGAATTGCATCGACAACCATCAACAAAAAATCCATAACAAAACCATTTTCTTCCTTGTTATGTATTCACAATCCACAACAAAACCATCAACAAAAAACATTGATATAACAACATATAAAAGAAAATGAAATGGGTCCTAACCTCAGCAATATGTGAAAGACCTTGTAGAAAATGAAATTGATTCCACTGTGCAGATGCAGTATCCAATACAAAGGATCTAAATACTTTATAAAAGAGAAGAACCAAAAAACAGAAACTGTGAGGAATAGAGAAATAGAGAAAGGAGGGGGTTTCCTCTGTAAAGTGAATTCAACAACTAACCATTCTAGGAAAGAAATTCTACTTTGTTTATAACATGATGCTACATTTATTGCCATGAATAAAAAGAAGGATGCCATTTGTTATCAGACAATTAAGAGCATGATGCAAAATGAAGTTTTAATGTGCAATAAGTGTTGAGTATAACAAGAAGTGTTGAGTGAATCTTCTTAATAAGAATTTCCCCTTTTAATCAGAGACAATGAACAGCCAAGCATGGCACTTTCGAAGTAGTTGATCTTGACAAATATGGATCAATATGATGCAAATGATAAACTATTCATGCTATCTGAATTTATTTCATGACTTTGATTACTAAAGCAGAAAGTAGTGCAAATATTAAGAAGTGGAATAGTAGCTCCATGTCCACTTTCATCGGTTAATATGTCTCGTTTGGCATGACAAAAACAACAACAGACAAAATATATATTTAATTAAAATGGTGCATAGCATAGAGACCCAATGTGGAGTGTAGACATTCTTACAGAAATAACCTTAGAGAGGTTCCTATGCAACATCAAAAAACGAAAAAAGTAAAAGAGGAAATAATAATTAAATTAAAAAAATTGGAAAAAGGGGAGATCCCATACAGGGGCGGGTGTGAGGGAAGGAATGAGAGTGGCAAATGACGGGCCAGAAGAGGAAGAAGTGCGAAGCCAAACGAAACACCAAAATCGGTTTCCAACCTCCAGTGGCAACTATTAGACTACCAAACGAAATCCCTAAATCTTTCTTTCTTGCATATGAAATACCAAAATCCCTAAAAAAGAAAGGAAAGAACCAAACCTGATAGTGGCAGCAGCGAGAGATTTTGAGAGGGAGATCTATTCCGGGAGAACCACCTTCTGCTACTTCAAGAATTTTGAGAGGGATGAGGAATCCATGGTGCTCTTGTGAACTGAAGAGAGAAAGAGAGGCCGCCACAATTAGGTTTTATCCACAATTTTGAAAAGGAGAATGAATGAGAAGGTAAAGTGAGGTCTCAGCCACAAATACATCTCTTTAAGAGAAGAAGTTTTACAACAGAAACCAGGTGCTGATGGAGCTTCACTGTCTGTGGGTGATTGCTCGCAGTTGTCGGTTCGCTATGAAGCTTCGCAGTTTGCAGTTTGCAGTTCGCAGCAGAGTAGGGATTCAACGAATAGCCGAACAGGTATCAGAGGAGAGAATGTTGAGACGTAGAAAGAACAGAAAGGAGAAGGAAACTTATTGAGAGAGACGAATCAGGAAGAGAGCGACGCGACGGTGACGGCAATGGTGACTACAGGTGACGGTGGCAGCAACATAGGGAGAGGGCCAAGGCTACAACAAAGAGAGGGTTGGGGTTTTGAGAGATTAGGGTTCTCAGAGACACGAGTTCACGATAAGTTATGTGAGAAGAAAATATTTTAAAATTCTCACAAAAAAAAATTTAAAATGTAACAAACATTTTAAGTCGTACCCAATATGCAATCGACTTAAAAAGGTATCACGACAATTTCTTTTTTCCTACTAATTACAAAATTGCCACTGCTTCCACTTTTTAAGTCGGATAATTAGGTATCCGACTTAAAATGTCCAATTCTTTTCCACTTTTTGTACTAGTGTTAATTTCAATGTTGTGGCCACTGGAAAAACAACAGATCCAGATTCCAAGCACAGAGTGGTTTCTGAAATTGTTCCTTTAAGTTTCATCTTCAACAATGCTTCTGCTTCAAGATTTTTTGCCTATTTCATTTTCAGCTCATCAAGTTCAGTCTGTCTGGCCTTGCTGTAAAGAAAACACCACAACCTTTAACTTCGACATACATCCTCCTCTTCACCGTATCTGTATGGTTCGATTTCATCTTCCCAACACCAGATCTAGGTGTTTCCTTCGTCGAAGATGGAAACGAGGCAGCAAGTATAGAGAGTGGAAGGAAGCAAAAATTGGTTCCGTCAAGCACCGGTCCGATCTTTGCAAATCCTTCAGAACATCAGATTCCCGACTTCAATCCCGGTGGAAGTCTCACCTCTGTTCGCTTCGCCGTCGTGCGCTGCCATTTCAGTCCACCGTTCTCGATTGTTCCAGAACACATCTCGCCGTTACATCGCACGCATTCCAGGAGAGGACTTGGTTCTTTCTGTTTGGGCTTGGCCCGTTTGATGTCTCACCATCGAACATTCTGTGACATTTGGGCTTGTTTACTTCACAGGAGCTGTTTAGGTTGCTACTTTGCATTGGGCTGATCACTCTTTAAAGCTATTTTGGGCCAAAGAATATCCACCGTAACAGATTTGGATTGGGTTCAAATTGCTATTTGTGTTTGTTGTTTGCTTCTCTTATTTTTAGTGCTTGGAATAACTCTTGTATTTCAAGCTGATATGGTGATCCCAATATCAGCTTGAGGGAGGCTATTAAAAATAATAGTGACTTAGGAGATGTTACATTCTCTTATGGACTAATTAGTAATTTGCTAGTTAGTTAGTATTTCCTAGAGCTCTATATATAGAGCACATTGTACTCACATTTAGTATTTTTTTTCAATATGATTCATTATGAAGAGTTTTTACCTCTTTTACCTCATGAGTATTCTTACGCTCTCTACCTCTCATATGGGTTTGATCTATACATGTATGATCCTATGATTCTTAATAAATAACTTCCTTTCTTTTTTCTTTTTCTTTTTTGGTATATGAGAATAACTTCCTTTCTAAACCCAAACGGAGCATTTATGGTGTTAAATTGAGGGGAGGTTATTGTCAAGAGGAAACTAGAGGGAAGGTGTGTGACATTTAACTAGACTTTAGGCGAGGTGCGTATAATTTTCCCTTTTTTATTAACTAAAGTTGAGGAAACAAGTTTTTTTTCTTTCTCTATTTATAGTTTCATACTTCGAAAAGTTATCTTCGGTCATAATTCAAATTTTCCCTTGCTTCTTCCATTAACTTACTGATGATGAGTAAGAGTCATGCCATTTTGTTCTTTTAAATGTGCCTCTTTGTCTCTTTGATAGTCCATACTTCAATATTTATTATTATTTGAATTCAACAGAGGAGGACAAATATGTTGTTCGGTAAGCTAGCTAATAACAAATGATGTGTTTGGTAAAACTAGCTGTTAAAATAGTTGATAAATGTAAAATGACATAAAAGGATATTTAACTAATGATTAAATTATTTAATGATGACAAAATATTTAATGAGGAAGGAGAAGTAATTTAAGAAAAATAAAAAGGGTAAAAATGTCAAATAAAATGTGAGATGCTACCCGCTATCCACTAGCGTTTGAAAAAACGCTACTTGAAGTAGCGTTTGAAAAAATGCTAAACACTATCCGAAAAACACTAAACGCTAGTGCTTACCAAACACGGGTACTCCTCACCAGCTAGTTTTATCCGCTAGCGAATATGGGACGCGGCAAACAAAACCCATGTCGTTGCAGGAAATTCTATTGAGATAGCTCGAGGACATATAAATGGATTGGTATTATTGTTCGTGCCAAGTTGTGATACTGTTTTGAGTTCTTTTTTGGTGAATTAAAGATTAGGTGAGTTGGGCTCCGGGGGCTCACCAGGGTCAGGGCAGGTCTCACGGCCCTTTGAGCGCTTACAGAGGTACTTACAGATCACCCACCAAAGAGGTCCTCACATTGGCAACGGGAGTTGAACCGATACTGTTTTGAGTTCTAGTTTAAACAATGTAGGCAATGAGTCAATACATCAGGTGCCATATATTTCTGCTCTTTTTTATCTTTTATTTTATTTTAATATTCTTTTTCCCATAAAGTGCATTCAAAAATTATTATCACTTGTATTTTTTCGATAAGCAATGATTCATTGATTAGAGCATTAGGGATGCTCAAACCCACAAATACAAGAAGAACTTAGAAACTGTTGATACAAGTCAAAGTATTGCTCCACCAAAGAGGCGAAGACAACCTAGAATCTCTTCCCACACCAGAAATAAATCAACACCATGACAAAAACTTAATACGAGCGACAATTGAATCAATCTTGGCCTCTTCCCCTCTAAAGCAAACTTCATTCCGGGCAAGCCAAAGACACCAACAAATTGTCAACTAGAGTAAGTATTTAACCTTCTTGGATTTCTTCCCCAAACATAACTCGCCAAAATGAATATAGTGTTGATATAAGGTAAGCGACCTAGGCGGATGAACATCAAGTCATCGCTCTATCTCCCTCCAAACCTTTCTCGAAAGATCACAATCAAGGAAAACATGATGGAGATCCTCATTGTGATTGTTACAAAAAACACACAAGCCCCCTCCTCTAAACAAAAAACCTGCCCGCTTCTCATTAGCTTACGCACCGGTAGAGCGTTTAAATTTAATCTCCAACCAAAGATCAAGATTTTTGAAGGAACTGTTGTTTGCCATAACGCTTTAAAGTCTGCACTATCACCGTTAGTGTTCACAGCAGGAACCGAATTAGCTGACAACAAGAAACAATAACAAGATCTCACTAAATAACGATGGGAAGGCTCCAGTAACCAACTCCAACTATCTGTTCTGTCTCTATTTAACTGCACATCTCTCAGAATGTCAAACAGCATCGATCCATCCTCGCTAAGGAGCTGCGAATCGAATCCAAAAGCTGTCAAATTCTAACGCTAGTAGCTCTGGTTCCATACACCTAGATAAACAATGTAAGCATTTTTGTTGCTGCAACCTGCAAAAATGTTAGAAAAATCAATCTTCAATGGGCGCTGCCCAATCCAATGGTGATTCCAAAAATTCACGCCTTGACCATCGTCCAGCCCTCTTCTAACATTCGCTTCGAACCACCCCCGAAAGTCTATCTTCACACACACTCCGAAAAGAATAATTCCCTCTTCTATTCAACGGTCTATTTTCTGACAATATACGCAGCTTCCACCCAATACATGCCTATATCAACTTCGTTTATACCCCACAAAAAGTTTCTTTGGATTACCTATAAAAAGAAAGATAATAAAGGGGAATACTATTCAAAACAGAGTTGATTAGTGTTACCGACCACCCATCAATAAATGACGCCCTTGCCACAAAGAGAGCCTTTTGCAAAGCTTATCAATCACTGGTTTCCAAGTCGAGCTCCTTCTTGGATTTACCCCACGGGAATACCCAAGAACTTGAAAGGAATAGATTCCAAGCGGCAATGAAGAAAAATTGAGGCGAAATTCAAGAAATCCTCCGAAACATTTATCCCAATGAGCTTGCTTTTGTGAAAATTGACTTTCAACCCTGAAACAAGTTCAGAGCTCGTTAGAATCGATTTTATACCTCAAATATTCCCCCAAGTAGCTTACCCCATCATAATAGTATCATCGGCAAATTGAGGAATGGAAAAACGAATGTAATCATGAACATGGTATTCAGTGAAAGAACCAATCTCAATTGCTTTGGCCATCATTGCCATCAAGCCCTCGGCAACAATTAAGAACAAGAAGGGGGGAGAGGATCTCCTTGCCGGAGTCCTCTACCAACTTGGAAATCACTAGTGGCGCTATCATTAACCAACACCGACAAACGACATAGAACTAGTAAAAATACAAGTCTTCATCCACCGAGTCCACTCCGGACTAAACCCCATTCTATCCATCTTGTACGCCAAGAAACTCCAAGAGATAGAGTCGTACGCCTTTTGGAAATCCACGTTGAACATCAAACACTCCTCCTTACTTCTCTTTGCCAAATCTACGACTTCATTCACCACCAACACACCATCTAAAGTATTGCGCCCTCCCAAGAAAGCGGATTGACACTTAGAGATAACCTTGGGAAGAACGCGCTTCAAACGACTAGCTAAGACTTTGGCCAAAATCTTATACAAACAACCAATCAAATAAATAGGCCGAAATTCCCCCAAGCTTTGGGGATGGTCATTCTTAGGAATTAGAGCAATAAAAGAGGACGAGAAAGCTTTAGGGAGAGAAGCCTTCGAATAAAACTCATTGAAAATAGCCACTATATCATCCTTCAAGAACTCCCAACACTCCTTTATGAATCTCAAGTTAAAGCTGTAACACCCCGTTTCTACCAGGTAATTTAATTAAATAAAAATCAGAGTTTCTTTTTTTTTTCTTTAAAAGTCATATTTCACCACATGGGATGTCACACATAAATCCACACAAAATCATGCATCGATATAAAATAGTTCTCATCGTCAATAGTAATGAGATACATAGCACATCACAACTGGGGTGAGCTCAAAACGCTCAATTCAACCAACATAATGAAAACTCAGCAACTGTGCAGCGGAAAGTCATAAAACAGCAAACACAGCAATCAAATGATTATAAAAACTAAGGTTCATTCCCTCCAGACTCAGCTAGCAAAGGTACCTAAGCCTTCACTCGAGATCACCTGCATGTTACCGCATAGGGGCAACATTCAAACAGAAGGGGTGAGTTCATCTAACAATATAATAGTGCATATGATAAGTGTTATGCTAGAGCTACAACGCTATATAAACCACATCACACATCAAATCAGCCATCACAGCAAGTCATCACAATGTCATGAACATGTATGAGATGCAACCCATCGCAACGGGTGTATGCATGAGGTACCTGTCATCATCGTCAATAAAGAGCCTTTATGGCATCATCGTGCTAAATATCCTTTATGGCATCATCGTCGCTTGTTTATGCACATGAGATGTATGAGACACCATGACATGCACCAGAGACAGTCCCATACAAAACATAGTCAACTTAACAACCCATCACTTACCAATTTGCCAATGAAAGGCACATCACCTGTCAAGTTATTGTCACACATATATTTGATACTAACATTCATCGTCATTAACATCATCGTCGCTAATAGCCTTTATGGCATCATCGTCACTTATAAAACCACAGCTTTTATTCATCATCAATACCATCGTCATTCAAAGTATTAGCCACTAGGGGCATTATTGTCAAAAACATCAACACATCATTATTGACACCGGGACACTAATATTACTGATTACATTAAAAGGTTTTTCTTCAGCTCACGACACCAAATAGGACACTAAAAGGGGTTTTAAACACCGAAATAGTTTTACAACGCCAACAACAACGACCAACGGGGACAGCCACTTGAGGCGCCCAGAAACTGTCAGGAAAATTATAATTTTTGCCTTGAAATAGAACACACAGGTAGAACAAGGAATAAGCTTCGCAACGCACTTTGAAACACTTAAAACGGACACTCGAGTCAAAAGATATGTCAAAAACAAAACCGGGAAAAATTTGAGGAACATCCTGAAAATGGCGCCCAGGCACAGGGCGCCGAACCGACAACACGCTGGGAACTGGCCAGCAACAGAAACTGGCGCCCTTGGCGCCCAGGCAACACAGAAAACTGGCGCAGCCACTGAAAACTGGCGCAACAACACAAACTGGCGCCCCTGCGCCAAGACAGCGCGCAACACACAGACACAGGCGCCCAGGCACAGGGCGCCAAGGCGCCCCTGCGCCAAGACAAAAACTCACGCACCCACGCACGCAGCAACACTCACACACACCTTGGCACACGGCGCCCATGCACTGGGCGCCAAAAACAGAATGGCAACAACTTGGCACACGGCGCCCACACCCAAGGCGCCAAACACAGGGACACAGCGCACAACACACTGGCGCACAGAACACACCCAGACACGGCGCCCAGGCACTGGGCGCCTAAAACAGGAACAAAATCATCAGGCAACACAGACAGGCACGGCGCCCAGGCACAGGGCGCCATTTCCTGCGACACACACACACACACACACACCACACGCAACACAACGGGGATCCCGGCGCCCAGCAAATGGCGCCCAGCGCCAAAACAGCGCAACACCCAGAGGGATCCCAGCGCCCAGGCAGCAACAACACATGACAATGGCAACAACAATGGCGCTTGTGGCGCCTAGGACTTGAGCAACAACGCAACCAAATTCATCAAACACCTCATGTACGATCATGATAACATCAAAACACCAATTTTATAACAACCATCGTCAAAACACCAATTTCATAATAGTCATCATCAAAACATCAATTTCGTAGTAACCATCGTCAAGGATTTCAATCAACTACAAATCGAACAATCACACAAGATCATGGCAACATAGGTCTAAGCCCCTACCCTAATACCCATCATACCCACCATTATAGTGAAAGAGAGATCTCACCCTTATCTTAGTTATTAGGATTAGAAGACCCCGGAGAGAAAGTCACCAACAGAACACAGCAACACAGCTTCTCTTCTCTTCTCCTTGATTCGCGAGCCCTCCTCTTCTCTCCCTTGGGATTCGCGCCGCCCCTCCTTCTCTCTTTCTCTCCTCTTCACAATTTCTTTCTTTTCTTTTGCACAAATGAGCCAAAACCCTAAATTTTTGGTTTAAATATGCGCCTAATCTAGTGGGCCTGGATCGCGGGCTTTCTTTCAGCTTAAGCCCAATTTAATTAGTGCCACTACTTCCTAATGAAATACCACACCTTAATATAGCTTATAATTTTAATTATACCAATTAAATAAATAAATAATTGAATACCCAAATATTTCATTAAATAATTTAATTAAATATTTGGGGCGTTACAAAAGCCGTCTGGTCTCAGACTCTTATTCCCATCACAATTCCAGATTTCCCCCTTGATCTCCTCTTCCGTAAACGGAATCAACAAGAGAGAATTGTCGTCGTTTGAAATTTGCTTGATTTCTAACCCCCCAAGAATTGGTCGATCTTGGTGGGGCTCCTCAAAATATTTTTCCAAATGAGTTTTACCTCTCAACTTTACTTCCTCCACATCTTCTATCAACGCCCCGCTCTCATCCATAAGTAACAAATTACTCCTCCTCCTTCTAAATTTCAAAAGAGAATGAAATCATTTAGTGTTGGAGTCCCCTTCTCTAATCCATCTATCTCTAGATTTTTGGCACAACAAACTCTCCTTCCATCTAATATCTCTCCAAAACTTTGTCGACACCTCTTTCCTCAGGCACACCGCCTCTACATCAAAGGAATTAACAAGAAGAGAGTCTATCTCATTAAGATCATTTACATCATCATCAATATTGAAATCAAGCATCCCAAAGACCTCCTTATACCACTTTCTCAAACTCGTTTTAAGCAACTTCAACTTTTCCTTCAACACATAAGCCTTATTACCTCGCACATCCGAACCAGCCCAGCAAGATCGCACAAAGGTTGGAACTCGGAATGATCAAACCAGCTATTAATAAAGTGGGAAGGTTTAGGTCCCCAATCCTTTATAGAACGAACTAACCATATAGGACAATGATCTAATATGCCACGATCACCAATCTATTGCTCCGAAATGTTCCATAATGAAATAAGACCATCTGATAAAAGAAACCGGTCCAGTCGGCTAGAGACACCATCCGAACAAAAATAAGAAAATTTCTTCCCTGTCACAGTAACATCAACAAGATCCATATCCACAATAAAACTATTAAACTCTGCGATCTCCTGCAAATTACCCCCATCCCTCCTACCTTTTCTCTCCTCAACACTAGAAACAGAGTTGAAGTCTCCAACCACACACCACTCTCCCATATCGAACCTTCCCTTCAACCCCTTCAATTCCTCCCACCCTTTCCGTTTATAAACCAACGAACACGGAGCATAAACATTAACCACATAGATAAGAGTACCACGATATTCAGCACAACCCCCCCCCCCCCACAAAGTCAGTGCCTTTAAACGAGAAGCTAACACACCAATAATCTAACAACCAAGAAGACAAGATACCTCCTGGCAACCCCCGAAAGGGAACCAAAGACCAATCGAAAAGCTGATTACCCCAAAAAAGACCAATGTGCTTGCTATCTATATGTTCCCTCTTAGTCTCTTGTAAACAAATAAATTCAAACTTACCCCTTTTTATTAGTGAAGACAATTGGCGACGTTTTTCACTATCGCCCCACCCACGCATATTTTGAGAAAGAATATTCATGAGACACCGTTGTTTGCCTCCTCCACCTCCCTAGCAACTTGGTCACGCTTCTCACCTTCTTCAATCAACCCTACATAATTGTTGCGTCAAAGACACACTTAGAGCAAGTGTACTCTTTCGCAGAAGTAGTATAAAAGATTATCGTCTCCACAGGGATTAATTAACAAGTACCAAACTAATCAAGATTGTCTATTGTTTAGACGAACTAGTAATTGAGTTGTAATGAAAACAAATAAAAAGAAATAAATAACAATAATTAAAATACTAGATTTAATAAATGGAGAGAGGCCTAGGGTCACAGTTTCACTTGCAAGATTCGATTCCCCTATGTCTATTTCTACCCGAATTTTTTTATTTTATTTAATTACCAATCCCTTTACTACATCTATTAATCCGTTTGGTCATTCGCGATTAAAATTCTTTTTCCTAAACTAACCCTTGTTTGGTCATGCAAGAATTTAAATTGAGGAAAAGCATAAAGAACAGAAATGTTGAATGATTGAAAGACTAAATTAAAGTTTGCTCATGCATTAATTATAGCCCCAATTATCCTATAGGTCCACCAACTAGCACTACCACATTTTTGGTTTTAGGCCACGCCAAACATTGCCACGGCTAAAAAAATGTGGCTTAAACCTGGAAGAGGCCATAGTTCTAAAAGTGTGGCAACAAGGTAGACAATAGGCGACGTTTTCATTACGTTTATATCAGGCCACATTTTAAAAGGACATAGGCCACGGGTAAAAAACCGTAGATATATAATACCACGTTTATGCAAACGTGGCCTTTAAAAATTTAAGAAACAAACGTGGCCTTTGGTTTGTTGCCTTCCGTAATATTAATAAGAAAATAGTTAATTAATATATCAACTATTCCATTCGCTTCGCTTCTTTACATTTGATTTCAGTACGCGTTGAAAACATCACCAAAATTTAGTTTGTTGCCTCCTCTAGTACCCGTACTCCGCCAAAATTTTCATCTAAAATTTCACCAAAATTCGCCAAAATATTCAGCGCTTTCCACTCTGAAACCTTCCAATTTCAAGGAAAATCGTCCCTACCCCTTTCACTCTCTGAAACGCAAAATCGTCCTTACCCCTTTCACTCTGAAACGCAAAATCGTCCCTACCCCTTTCACTCTGAAACGCATCGCGCGTCCCTACCCCTTTCACTCTGAAACGCATCGCGCCTCCCTACCCCTTCCACTTCTCTCTACAAGAAAACCCTAATTTCAAGAGATTTGTAGTGGTTGTATGTAACACCCCATTTCTACCCGGTAAAATAATGCAAAATCAGAGTTCATAAAAACTTTTTCAACACACAATGGAGTGCTACATTTGCTTCGTGAAAACAATAGACAGGTTAATTCGCTTTTTGAAAACAGATACATAGCGCTTTCGGTTGAACCGATAAAACAACCTTTTAGTCATTCAAAATAATTCCTCTTTACTTACTACGCAGCGGATTCATAACAAGTTAATTCAATAGACGTGGCGTCTTAACAACTCAAGAGAGCTCAACAACAACGACATAACAACTTAACGTTTCAACAACGAAATAAAATAGCATCAACATTAAAACGTGTGATCATCCCCCCCTCCGAGTGTTACATGCACGTTACCAACTCGATCAAACAAAGGTGAGCAGCCTTCATTCGTGATTACCTGCACGTTACCAACAGGAGGGTAACATTCAAACAGAAGGGATGAGATATCGCACTATATAATCAGACATATGAAGGACAGTATGTAATTCAGGTCATAGCATCGATTCATCATTTAATAAACAGTCAACATCATATCAATCACATAGGTATGCAACATGGATGCGGAATGTGACTCAACTCAGGGCCACCGCCCTATAATGCATGTGGTATAATCCAGCCAATAAATAGAGGCATTAACATCGTAACATCATTTCATCGTAATTTTCCAGTTCAGGCCGTCGTGTTTTGAGCATAGCTCCATCGTAAAAACATGCTATGTATGCGACGCTATGTAAATGCACAACTAATAAACAACGATTACATAGCAACGCAACAGCATCGGAAATCATCGTTGGCCATGGGCCTACTGATAGGCCGCAAGTGCACGGTCTTGTCGCGTAATAAAAAGAGTTATCGATCCACAGGGAGAGCCTAGGTGATTACCAATTTAATTTTTCAAAGTTGATTAACTGAAAAGAAAGTGTTTTTAGAAAGAAGGAATGTTTTAGTAAAGTCTACTCACTCATGATCATTGTAGACAAAAGAGGAGAAAAGAAAATAAATGACTTGGAAAATAAAGGGCAAGAAAGTAAATGACTTGGAAAATAAAGGGCAAGAAAATAAATGACTTGGAAAATAAAGGGCAAGAAAATAAATGACTTGGAAAATAAAGGGCAAGAAAATAAATGACTTGAAAAATAAATGGCAAGAAAATAAATGCTTTGGAAAATAAAGGGAAAGAAAATAAATGACTTGGAAAATAAATGGGCAAGAAAGTAAATGACTTGGAAAATAAAAGGCAAGAAAAAAAATGACTTGGAAAATAAAGGGCAAGAAAGTAAATGACTTGGAAAATAAAAGGCAAGAAGGTAAATGACTTGGAAAATAAAGAGGCTTGGAAAATAAAGGGCAAGAAAGTAAATGACTTGGAAAATAAAGAGGCAAGAAAGTAAATGACTTGGAAAATAAAGGGGCAAGAAAAAAATGACTTGGAAAATAAAGGGGGCAAGAAGGTAAATGACTCGGAAAATAAAGGGGCAAGAAAGTAAATGACTTGGAAAATAAAGGGGGCAAGAAAGTAAATGTGCAAGAAAAATAAAAGACTTTAGAAAATAAATTGCAAGAATTTAAATAGCAAGAAAATAAATGACTCGGAAAATAAAGGGCAAGAAAATAAATGACTCGGAAAATAAAGGGGCAAAAAAATAAATGACTTGGAAAATAAAGGACAAGAAAGTAAATGACTTGGAAAATAAAGGGCAAGAAAGTAAATGACTTGGAAAATAAAGGGGCAAGAAAGTAAATGACTTTGAAAATAAAGGGGCAAGAAAGTAAATGACTTGGAAAATAGAGGGGCAAGAAGGTAAATGACTTGGAAAATAAAGGGGCAAGAAAGTAAATGACTTGGAAAATAAAGGGGGCAAGAAAGTAAATGTGCAAGAAAAATAAAAGACTTTAGAAAATAAATTGCAAGAATTTAAATAGCAAGAAAGTATAAGAACATGAAGAACATGAAGAACAATCTTTAGAGAATTTTCGAGATGAACTTTGTCACAAAATTCAAGTCTTGAGAAATGATTTACTCACAAAACCAAGTCTCCTTACAAGTGAGGATCAAGGTCCTATTTATAGGAAAATATGAGGGAAAATATCTACCAATAAGTGGACAAGGCAAAGCCATCAACAAGTGGGCATAGCACTTGAGTGGAGGGGCAAAATAGTCAAAAAGAAGTAAAAAATCAAGTTGGCATGGTTAGCCACCAACAAGTGGCCGCAGCCACTTTTTGACTGCATTTTGGCGCTGTAACACCCCTTTTCTACCCAGTAATTATTTAATAAAATCAGAGTTTCAAAAATTTATTTCATATTTCGAAAAGAGATGTCACACATTCATCGTTAAATAAAACGTCTCATACGATATAAATAACTTTGTCAAATTACATCACCACGCAGCGGAAATAGGAATAAGGTTCAAAACAATAAAATCATGACGTCCTGAATGGACTCCAAACAAATAAAATATAACAACCAAAGTTTAGCGTTTATCCCCCCATTGAGTGTTACACATCAAAGCAAAGGACACCGACGACACCGACTCAGAAAAGCGAAGGTACCTTGGCCTTCACTCGCAATCACCCGCACGTTACCGCATAGGGGTAACATTCAAACAGAAGGGGTGAGATATCTTCAATATAATAGCGTAAAATGATAGGAATTATGTTAGAATATGACAACTATACCTACCACTCCACTACACACATCAAATTATAAACATACGTCAAATTATAAATATTACAACCAGTCACCAAATGTCATGACAATGCATGAATGCAACCCACACCAACGGGCATATGCATGTGGTACCAAAATCACCAAAAATTGTGCCTGTAAATGTAACACCCCGATATTTCCATTAACTAAAAATACCCAGGTGCACATTAGTAACACATCAGAGATATATTTCCTGCTTAGACACTGAATATCACTATAAATTTTTCGCTGAATATAACCCAAACAGTCTTATTTACAACAAGACAATATGGTTCTCAGACCATATACCATCAGCAATTATAGTATTCAGTATCAAACAAGAAAGCGGAAGAAAGATATACCTTAAATACATAATGTCTTAGTATACAGACAACAAAAGGGAAACAAGCTTAAACATAAAGCTAGGCTATCAGCAACCAATCCGAGCTCAACCTACTCGTGCCTCTTGGATTTCCGCTGTCCCTGTGTCTCTGTAAAACAACAACATTTAAACAGTGAGATACAATCTCAGTGAGTTCTACCGAGACCCCTACTAACTCTCTCGGTTCAATTAAAAATCCTTTTTTTTTAATCAACACGACACCGACTGCAATAAAGTGCTAACCCCGGTGAACGTGAACAAACAAAGTGCGGCACCGACTGCAAATCCAGTGCTAATCCCGGTGTATCGCACAGTACGACACCGACTGCAAATCCAGTGCTAATCCCGGTGAACGTACAACAAACTCATGACATAACACCGACTGCAAATCCAGTGCTAATCCCGGTGAACCCCCTTACCAATAGTACATTCTCCTATTGGAACGGAGCCTAGGTTGGGGGAGCATGACTGCCCCGCCTAGTATGTCAAAACATGGGTCGTCACCCAACTCGATATACATATATATACATATATATCTACAGTACTATGAACCCACGGTCCATCAAATCAGACAATCAATGAAACACGTTAATCCACATTTTATAAAATCCAAGTTCACACTCGCACTCTAGTTGACCGCTTTTCGACACAATTTTTCCATATCAAAAACAATTCATTTTGCCTTAAAAATAGAAGATTCAGTTAGGCCTCTGAATAAGCTTTCCAACGCATCTTAGAACACCTCAATCGGGTTCCCGGATCAAAAGTTATCGCGAAACGAAAAACAGTGTTTGGTTGCTGAAGTTCTGCCAAATGGCGCTGGAGTCGCGCCTGGCGCGCAGGTGGCGCGCGAACTGGCAGCAAGTTCTGCCAAATGGCGCTGGAGTCGCGCCTGGGGCGCAGGTGGAGTGCGAAATGGCAGCAAGGGGGTCTGTTAAGGGCAGATTTTGGCGGTTTCGCCCGAAAATCGCGATTCCGCTTAAGTCCGATTCTCGTTCCGATTTAAAACAGTTTTCACACACAAATAATCAAACCCAATCAACATCAAACAATCAATCAAAATCTTAATCAAATCGAAGTTTATCAAAATACGACGATTTTCCAAATAACGGTTTTAAATCAAAATTTCTCGAATCAAATCACCCAAAAATTCCATTTTAACGCGACGCAACCCGAGACTCGCTCCGAACGATTCCTAATCCGAAACAGACAATATCCAGAAATATTCCAGTCCAGCGAAAGCGGTAAAACAGTTAAATCAATTAAGTCGAAACAGAAAATCCTAAACGTGAGTAGAACTCACCCTTGAAGCGTGAACCACGAGCGGCCGAATCCACCGAGTAACCACACGAACATTCCCCGCATAAACTTTCCGTTCCGACGTCGCTCCAATCCGCTTCCAAAACTTTCCGCTCGATCACGAAACCTCTTTTTGACCGAGATGCCGAATTCCACGAAATCTTCCACGAACACTATTCATGATCCCTAACCTCCAAAAGCTACTATTCACCAAAAACCCCAATTTGATCCCTAACCTTCAATTCTTCAAAAACTCCAAATCGGACTTCAATATTCGCGTATTCGACCTTGAGCTCGCTCCTCACCACCATTATAGGCTTTCCTTTGAGCTTGAACCGCAAAACCTCCATTTTTCCTCTCAAATTCGAAAATGGTAAAGTGAGAGAGAGTGAGCTGATGATGAAAATCTTGGTACCAAATCGAGGAGGAAGTAACGCTGAGCATTTTTCGTGTTGGACGGAAGTCGTTTTGATGAGCGGAATTGCCCCCTTTTTCCTCTCTTCTTCCTCCCCCTTTCATTCTCTTTTCTCTCCTTTCCTCCTCTGTTTCTCCCTCTGTCTCGTGCTTCCTTTCTTCTTTCTTTCTTTCCTTTTAATTAATACACACACACACACTTATATTTATTTAATTTAATTAATTCTTTCTCCTCTTCACTCACACACACCCACGTATACATATATATATTTATTTAATATATTTGTTGCAACGCGGTCAAATTACTATATTGATCGAAATCTCCTATTTCGATTCCAAAACTTCCTTGGTCCGTATTATCCGGTTAACGATCCGATGACAACCAATAAATAATTTTAGCACTCGGTAAATTTACCAGTCAAGTACTGAATTAATTCAATTGGGTTAACATCCAAATAATTCGGTTAATTATTTTGCGGATGTTACATTCTCCCCAACTTAAAAGAATTTTGTCCTCAAAATTTCGCTAGGTCTTTCATCCGACTAACCGAGGATCGACATTCTCAGAAGGGTCCAAATTTGCTGGAAAACAATCTTGAATTAACGAAATGAGCGTAGGAACTCTTCCCAAGTGGGCACATCAATCTCCAAGTATGATCCACTACTACCTTGATACGAACTCTCTGGTTACGAATCAACACGAGAAACTCCTCTTTCGCCTACATAGGCTCGGCACCGCATTCGAAAACACTTTCGATGCTTCATTCCTCACTTGCTCCCCAACTTGATTAACCCAAATCTTTGATTAATCTAAATCAAATGGTCTAATACAAGACACTTGATAGAATACAGGTTGAAAATGAGATTCACAAACTGGTACTCCACGGTAGAGGTAAGAACAAGCACGATTTCCTCGGAGGGTGTAAACGCGTTCTCAACGAATCTTATAAGGTCCATAACAGTTCTCATACACATCGAACAATTGTGACGGAAAAGTCACTTGCGAAACTTCTTGACTCGCCTCCAAGATTTCGAGATAACACTTTTCAAAAGAAGATAAAATGAGGATTTACCAGAAACGTTTATCTTGAACGTAGAAATAAACCACGGGGACATCAAATAAATTGAACGTAATGAAAATCACCTCAGTTGTTCTCCAAACAACTATCAAACAGAACTCAGAGCCCTTTTTCTTCTATTGCAACTTCATCACGAGGTTTTTATCAACGACGCACTGGATTCCTTTCCTAATTAGTCCATAGCGTTGAGAGCTTCCCCTCAACCTAAGCAATCTTCCTAGGATTTTCTTTCTCAATCATATCCTATTAGCCTCTTAATTCGTTCCCAAAATTAACTTTAGCATGCGGGTTTTCACAAAAACTATTTTTCAAAACTATTACACCGCACGCCAAGCTTCACTTCGGAAATTTCAGTCACTTACAGCAGATCCATCAATTAATCCTTTAGTGCTTATTCGCAATGTGAAAAACAGTCAACAGACACCTCACCTACATATTCGCGTTCGCGTTCGACTTGTCAAACGGAATCATATTATACCATCTCATTGTTAACCTTCACAAAGGAGAGGTTAACAAACTAATACCTCGCCACTAATAAATCAGCTTTATATTCTGTACACCCTGGAACAGAATACAAACTTCGGTGTGCTACCTCTAACACTTGTCTTTTATTGATCTCATCATCGGGCGCACAGATTCTACCGTTGAAACAATTGACTCCATCACTATCAATGGTAAAATCTGGAAATCCCTTTTGTGATTGTAGCTTCACATCAACTTCCTGTGCTAAGCGTATGGAATCCCTTAGGGAACTGGAGATCCTCATATGGCTCAACACTAACCGGTTCCTCCTTGAACTTGAATTCAGACTTAAGTCTCTAAAAGACTCTGATAATTCCATCTCATGCATCAATAAACTCTGCCATGTGGATGGACTTCCTACTCAGTGCATCAGTTACAACACTGACCTCTCTTGAATGCTACTTCAGCACAAATTCATGATCCTTTAGAAATCTTACACACTTCTCTGCCTGCTATTCAGTTCTTTCTGATCAAACAGATACCTTAAACTCTTGTGACCACTAGGGACTTCGAAACGAGACCCATACAGGTAACGTCTCCAAATCTTCAGTGCATACACAATAGCTATTAACTCCCAAATTATGAGTCGGATAATTCCCTTCACGAGTCTTCAATTGCCTGGATGCACAAGCTACCACCTGCTGATTCTGCATGAGAACACATCCTAAACCCTTCCCTGAAGCGTCATCGAAAATTTGAAATTCCAATGACGGATCCGGAAGAATCAGGATTGGAGCAGAAGTCAAAATCTTCAACTCTTGAAAACATTCTCCACAATCGGCATCCCACGTAAACGGATGACCCTTACGAGTTAACCGAGTAAGTGGAAAACTAACTGTGAGAACTCTTGAACAAATATCTTATAGTAACCGGCTAGACCCAAAAACTTCTGATCTCTGTGACTGAGGTCGGACGCTCCCAATTCAACACAGCTTCTATTTTTCCTTTCGATTAACCACACCGGAGCACTCCTTAGCGAAGTACTCGGTCGAGAATTTTTTTTTTTTTTTTAACATCGACTCTTCAAGTTGAGACTCCATTTCCTTTAATTTGAAAGAAACATTCAATAAGAAACAATAGATATTGATCCCGTGCCAGGAACCAATTCTACCGTAAACTCTACCCCTCGCTCTGGAGGTTCAGAAGAAACTTCATCGTGAAAACATCCAGAAAGTCATTCACAACCTGAACGTTCGCCAAATCTAAACTAGTTCCAGTGGATGCAGATAACATACTAACATGTGTGTCCGCACCTTGGAATGAAGATTGATCGTCTAAGATGAACTAGGTAACCGCTTCAAAATTTGTCCTAGACAATTCAACTGATTCTGAAGCGAAGTTGATAGCTGATTAATACAGTCGATTGCAACATGATTTGCAGTCGTCCAATTCATACCCAAAATGGTGTCCACACTTCTCGTAGGAAAACAATAAATTCTACAACGAAATTTCTGCCTCCTATGGCAAGTAGACAATTCTATACAAAGATTAGGTCTGGACACGACCCTTAGCAGCAGTTAAGATGGTTATCGGCTAGGATAGCGGAGATAAGGTCAATCCCAACCGATCCACTCACGATTGAGCTATTATACAATGGGTTGCACCCGAATCGTATAATATACCAACGGAGTTATTGAAAACTGATCTCATACTCCTCAGTAGATTGTCTGCAGTCGTAACTGTCTAAACACCCAGAATGTTGACTCGTCCTTGCCTTAGAGCTGCTTGTAACTCCTTGAAACTCTTCCTTACGGGGCACTCTTTACCATAGTGACCCTCTACATTTCTATAATAGCACCGATGAGATCTTCGCTTGCAATCACCGCTGTGAGGCTTTCCACAGCTAGAACATCTTCTGACCTTTGAAGAATAAAAGAATTGCATCTGCTTTTCCTTTGATGAAATTATCTTAGGACTTTGCATTCGGAGTTGATAATTCAACTACCTCCTTTCCTTTCCCATACTTCCTATGAGATCATCCTCGGCGACATAGGCTGATTGCACTAAGGCAACATAATTGGTAATACTATAAGAACTGAGACCATAAGTCATAAAAGCACTAAGGTCCTTCTTATACATCTGCGTTCTCCATTCGTCATTCGAAACATACCTTACCATTCGGTAAAACTGAGACAACTTCTCGAACTTAGCGGTGTATTCTTCCACCGTCATGCCACCTTTCCTGAGGATGCACCGGTTGGAGACTCCGGTCTTGGTCGAGGACTGCGTCTTGATCATCCTACCATAATTCCGCTTATGATGCACTAAGTATTAAGTTGATCAGGCTCAATGTCTCTTAGCATCACAAGTGTAATTACAACCAGGACTAACAAGGAATCGACTCAACCCTAAACTAAGTCCGACTAGGTCGAACTGCTCTGATACCAACTGTAACACCCCGATATTTCCATTAACTAAAAATACCCAGGTGCACATTAGTAACACATCAGAGATATATTTCCTGCTTAGACACTGAATATCACTATAAATTTTTCGCTGAATATAACCCAAACAGTCTTATTTACAACAAGACAATATGGTTCTCAGACCATATACCATCAGCAATTATAGTATTCAGTATCAAACAAGAAAGCGGAAGAAAGATATACCTTAAATACATAATGTCTTAGTATACAGACAACAAAAGGGAAACAAGCTTAAACATAAAGCTAGGCTATCAGCAACCAATCCGAGCTCAACCTACTCGTGCCTCTTGGATTTCCGCTGTCCCTGTGTCTCTGTAAAACAACAACATTTAAACAGTGAGATACAATCTCAGTGAGTTCTACCGAGACCCCTACTAACTCTCTCGGTTCAATTAAAAATCCTTTTTTTTATTCAACACGACACCGACTGCAATAAAGTGCTAACCCCGGTGAACGTGAACAAACAAAGTGCGGCACCGACTGCAAATCCAGTGCTAATCCCGGTGTATCGCACAGTACGACACCGACTGCAAATCCAGTGCTAATCCCGGTGAACGTACAACAAACTCATGACATAACACCGACTGCAAATCCAGTGCTAATCCCGGTGAACCCCCTTACCAATAGTACATTCTCCTATTGGCACGGAGCCTAGGTTGGGGGAGCATGACTGCCCCGCCTAGTATGTCAAAACATGGGTCGTCACCCAACTCGATATACATATATATACATATATATCTACAGTACTATGAACCCACGGTCCATCAAATCAGACAATCAATGAAACACTTTAATCCACATTTTATAAAATCCAAGTTCACACTCGCACTCTAGTTGACCGCTTTTCGACACAATTTTTCCATATCAAAAACAATTCATTTTGCCTTAAAAATAGAATATTCAGTTAGGCCTCTGAATAAGCTTTCCAACGCATCTTAGAACACCTCAATCGGGTTCCCGGATCAAAAGTTATCGCGAAACGAAAAACAGTGTTTGGTTGCTGAAGTTCTGCCAAATGGCGCTGGAGTCGCGCCTGGCGCGCAGGTGGCGCGCGAACTGGCAGCAAGTTCTGCCAAATGGCGCTGGAGTCGCGCCTGGGGCGCAGGTGGAGCGCGAAATGGCAGCAAGGGGGTCTGTTAAGGGCAGATTTTGGCGGTTTCGCCCGAAAATCGCGATTCCGCTTAATTCCGATTCTCGTTCCGATTTAAAACAGTTTTCACACATAAATAATCAAACCCAATCAACATCAAACAATCAATCAAAATCTTAATCAAATCGAAGTTTATCAAAATACGACGATTTTCCAAATAACGGTTTTAAATCAAAATTTCTCGAATCAAATCACCCAAAAATTCCATTTTAACGCGACGCAACCCGAGACTCGCTCCGAACGATTCCTAATCCGAAACAGACAATATCCAGAAATATTCCAGTCCAGCGAAAGCGGTAAAACAGTTAAATCAATTAATTCGAAACAGAAAATCCCAAACGTGAGTAGAACTCACCCTTGAAGCGTGAACCACGAGCGGCCGAATCCACCGAGTAACCACACGAACATTCCCCGCATAAACTTTCCGTTCCGACGTCGCTCCAATCCGCTTCCAAAACTTTCCGCTCGATCACGAAACCTCTTTTTGACCGAGATGCCGAATTCCACGAAATCTTCCACGAACACTATTCATCATCCCTAACCTCCAAAAGCTACTATTCACCAAAAACCCCAATTTGATCCCTAACCTTCAATTCTTCAAAAACTCCAAATCGGACTTCAATATTCGCGTATTCGACCTTGAGCTCGCTCCTCACCACCATTATAGGCTTTCCTTTGAGCTTGAACCGCAAAACCTCCATTTTTCCTCTCAAATTCGAAAATGGTAAAGTGAGAGAGAGTGAGCTGATGATGAAAATCTTGGTACCAAATCGAGGAGGAAGTAACGCTGAGCATTTTTCGTGTTGGACGGAAGTCATTTTGATGAGCGGAATTGCCCCCTTTTTCCTCTCTTCTTCCTCCCCCTTTCTTTCTCTTTTCTCTCCTTTCCTCCTCTGTTTCTCCCTCTGTCTCGTGCTTCCTTTCTTCTTTCTTTCTTTCCTTTTAATTAATACACACACACACACTTATATTTATTTAATTTAATTAATTCTTTCTCCTCTTCACTCACACACACCCACGTATACATATATATATTTATTTAATATATTTGTTGCAACGCGGTCAAATTACTATATTGATCGAAATCTCCTATTTCGATTCCAAAACTTCCTTGGTCCGTATTATCCGGTTAACGATCCGATGACAACCAATAAATAATTTTAGCACTCGGTAAATTTACCAGTCAAGTACTGAATTAATTCAATTGGGTTAACATCCAAATAATTCGGTTAATTATTTTGCGGATGTTACAGTAAATAGAGGCGTCACCAAAATTGAGAGCTTTCACACCCGGCTCACCAATTCACCAAAAATTGAGCTTTCACACCAGGCTCACTAGTTTTAGAGAATTTGAGCTTTCACACCTAGCTCCAAGACCAAAGGCTTTCACCAAAATAAATTCATATGATGTATGCGACACCATGAATGCACACAGACAACCACCAAATTAGTCACAATGTGACACACCAACAACAATCACCAAATTAGTCACACCGTGACACACCAACAACAATCACCAAATATCACCAAAGTAGGGCTTTCACACCTGGCCCAACGACACCGAAACACCAACTACCCGACACTACAGAACACCAAGACTTGGAACCTTCACACCTAGTTCCAACAACACCAAGGTTTGAGCCTTCACACCTAGCTCAAACAGCACCAAGACACCAAGATGACAACAAGTTTCCAAAATATTGTGACGACGACAATTTTCCAAAATATTGGGACAACGACAATTTTCCAAAATATTGGGACAACGACAATTTTTCCAAAGTAGTTGAGACATGACAACTTTCTTTTTAAAACATCACCTTTTAACGACTACACCAACGGTTAACAATTTTTCCAGAAAAATGTACTATTTTTCCTCAAATTAGAATATTCAGTTAGGCCTCTAAATAAGCTTTCCAAAACATTTTGAAACGTCTAAATCGGACTCCCGAGTCAAAAGATATGTCAAAAACAAAACCGGGGAAAAATTGAGGAACATCCTGAAAATGGAGCCCAGACACTGGGCGCCTAGCAGGCAACATGCTGGAAACTGGCCAGCAACAGAAACTGGCGCCCTTGGCGCCCAGGCAACACAAAAACGCAACATGGCAGGATATGGCGCCCTTGGCGCCCCTGCGCCAAGACACAGCGCGCAACACACCCAGACACAGGCGCCCATGGCGCCCATGGCACCCCTGCGCCAACAGCGCGCAACACAACACACACTGGAACACGACGCCCACACCCAGGGCGCTGATAACTCTATTTTATATAGAGTTATTCATACAATCAAGCTTGAGTTATTGCTTATTTTCAAGAATATTTATATATATTTATAGCTTATTTATCAAGGAACAGCATTCTAAATATTCAAATGGATAAAGGGCAATGATCTAGGCAAAATGCACACATCTTGTTAGGTTTGATGTTTTTGTTCAGTGTAGCTACTGCAGGAGTGGGAACACTGCCAACATCAGGAGTGGAAACACTAGGAGTGGAAACACTGCTAACACCTGCTAAAATTCTGCAGTTTATACCAAAACATCCGAAGACCATTTCAATGCTTCCACACTTGATTAGTGACGTCATGCCTAGTCACCTGGAGCTGAGCCACTTGCTGAAGTCGGCGATACACATAAAAATCAAGTTGCAAGACTCAAACTTATCTAAAAGACATGTGGCACTTCTCCAATGGACCTCATCTTTTGTTATGCATGCAAGCGACCAAACCTGTGCAGCTTGCTTAATTGGTTGTCAACAAATTAACCATGTTCAGTCTCCTCAGCTGATCTTTCACGCAAAAGGAAACCCCTTGCAAGAGGAAAGCTTTCAAGCCTATAAATAGATATAATATCTTCACAAGAAAAGAATCCTATCTTCTATCATCTTTCACATCTTTAAATCCTTTATCTTTTCGCTTAGTTTAGGTTTAGTTTATTTTCATTTCAAGTTTCTAAGGAGAGGAAGGTGAGGAAGTGCTTGACAACCATTCCCTTCACTTCTACTTTGAAGAAATTCGTGTAAGAAATCTTTATTGTACTTCAACTTGGGAACTTAATGCAAAAGATCTTCTATTCAAGTAATCTCTACTCTTTTAAGTTCTTTTGCTTTATTATTCATTTACTTATGTTCTTTGCACATTATTTGCTTTATAACATGAGTAACATGAGCTAAATTCCCTTAAGTTGAGATGTTCTAACCTTGTAATGAACTTGTAAATATGTTATTATGGTTTATGTAGTGTAAACACTTTAAACTCTTGCATAACACTTCTTTCAACTTATTCTGGAATTGATCACTTAACAATAGGTAAAACTTGTAGCAGCAGACATGGGCCACATTTATGAACTCAAGAGTTAATAGGGACAAGTATTTAATAAAGGAAACTTTGTTAAACACATGCTAAAACCTAGACATAGGATAGCATAGTCCTTAGGATACTAAAATTACAAGAGTGAACCTATTTAGCAACTTGGATCATTGTTAGGAGGCAAGGGAGGAATTGACAAACCTTTCTTTACTGTAAAAAACAAAGATCATAAGAGCTTGTAATGAAACTCTGAAGAGAAGTGCTGAAAGGCACAAACTGATGCACCTACATCCAGTGTTCCCACACTACATACTCCATTAAAACACTTAGAAGTAAAGTACTTGGTGAAAACATCTCAACTACTTTTTCCAACTGATTTCTCACACATTTTATTGCTTATTATTATTTTACTTACTTTGAAAACTCCAAACCAAAAATACTGAATAGTGTAGACACACTAAGTGTACACTTTGAACTACAAAAATTTACAATACATAATCCCTGTGGGTTCGACCTTTCTTATCACTTTATTACTTGTGTGACTATGTATACTTGCATATAATAAAAGACACCAAGTTTTTGGCGCCGTTGCCGGGGATTATAGTAAAATTTTGTTGTTTAGATTGTTAATTTAGTGTTTTATTAGTACTACTGGTATTCTTTTTTCTGTGCAGAAACACTTAGTGCAGAAACACTCAGTGTGGAAACACTAGTTTATTCCCAGAGATAGACCACCAGAATTTGATTGTGATCCAGAAATTGAGAGAAGATTTAGGAGATTGCTAAGACAACAAAGACAAAGACAACAAGACTGCAGAACAATGTCTCACCACAGTGAAGATGCCTCAGTAAGAGGAGGACCTAATTCACATCAACAAACTGAAGGTGGACCAGATCACAGACAACAATTCATTCAAATGGGACCAATAGGTATGATTAATGATAGAGATAGACCTATGAGAGACTATGCTCAATATGACCAACAGCACATACAAACTAGTATTGCTAGACCTCAAATTGATGCTGTTCATTTTGAATTTAAACCTATGATGTTTCAAATGTTGCAAACAATTGGTCAATTTGGTGGATCTCCACATGAAGATCCCCAAGAACATTTAAAGCAATTCATAGAAGTTTGTAGTAACTTTATCATTCCTGGTATTAGTGAGGATGCATTTAGGCTTAAGTTATTTCCATACTCTTTGAAAGATAGGGCAAAATCATGGCTAAATTCTATGGAGCCCAATTCTATTCATACATGGAATGAATTAGCTGAAAAATTCTTAAGCAAATATTTTCCTCCTATTAAAAATGCTAGGATGAGACATGATATTACATCTTTTAAGCAAAAAGAATTTGAATCATTGTTTGAAGCATGGGAAAGATGGAAAGAACTTTTAAGAAAATGTCCACATCATGGTTTACCTGTCATTATACAAATGGAAACTTTTTACAATGGTCTAGAACCACAAACCAGAGTGATGCTAGATGCATCAGCTGGTGGTGTTCTTTTGAATATGTCTTATAATGAAGCATGTGATCTTATTGACAAAATTGCTACAAATGGTTCAAGTTGGCCTACTGAGAGGGTAAGTGCTCAAAAGAGAACCTCTGGAGTACATGAGATTAATGATATATCAGCCCTATCTGCTCAAGTAGCCACTTTAACCAATCTGATCAAACAGTGCACTAGTGCACCTACATCTAGTGTAGCAACACCTAAAGAAAACACTGCAGCAGCTATAGAACAAGCCCCTCCAGGAACTACAAGTTGTGTGTATTGTGGAGGAGGCCATCTATATGAAGAATGTCCTAGCAACCCTGTCTCTGTCAATTATGTAGGTTACAATAAAAATAACAACCCTTACTCTCATACCTACAATCCAGGATGGAAGAACCACCCAAATTTTAGGTGGAACAATTCTAATGCACCTGCACAAAGTGCACCTGCACCAAGTACTCCTCCTGGATTCCTACCTCAAAGCCAACAAAGATCAAACCCACCTGCCAGTGCTAATTCTCTAGAAGAATTGCTTAGATCATTCATTAGTGAAACTAGAACTGCTAGGCAAGCACATGATATATCAATTAAGAACCTAGAGAACCAAGTAGGGCAATTAGCAACTGCTTTGCAGCAAAGACCAGTAGGTACTTTGCCATCAAACACAGAAGCTTCACCCTCACAAAGGCAAGGTAAGGAGCAGGTCAAAGCCATATCTTTGAGAAGTGGCAAGGATCTAACACAACCATATGAGCTTGAAGGTACAGAAAAGGGAGAAAAAAATAAAAATGAAAAAAATTCTCAAGATGCAGAAACACCTGGTGTTCCTACATCTCCTACTCCAAGGTTAGTATCAGAATACCCTCCTCCTCCTTTTCCTCAAAGATTGAAAAAAATACATGAGGAGAAGCAATTCAGTAAATTTTTAGATGTTTTAAAACAATTGCATATCAATGTTCCCTTGATAGAGGCACTTCAACAAATGCCAAACTATGCCAAATTCATGAAAGATGTGCTTTCTAAAAGAAGAAGATTAGGGGAATTTGAAACTGTTGTTATGTCAAAAGAATGTAGTCTGATTTTACAAAACAAAATTCCAAGGAAACTAAAGGATCCAGGTAGCTTTACAATCCCTTTTTCAATAGGTAAGTACTATACAGGAAGAGCATTGTGTGATTTAGGTGCAAGCATCAATTTGATGCCCAAATCTATCTTCACAAAGCTAGGGATTGGAAATGCAAAACCTACCACATTGACACTATCTTTGGCAGATAGATCAATTGCATATCCAGAAGGAATTATTGAGGATATATTGGTGCAAGTTGACAAATTTGTTTTTCCTGCAGATTTTGTTATACTTGATTTCATTGCAGATGAAGAAGTGTCAGTCATACTTGGAAGACCATTCTTGGCAACAGGGAAAACACTGATAGATGTGCAAAGAGGAGAGCTAACCATGAGAGTGAATGATCAAGAAGTAAAATAGTCTTGAATGCTTTGAAGTATCCTGCAGAGGAGAGTGAAGAGTGTTCATCAATCTCACTTGATCAGTTGGTAGAGAAGCAGTTCCACAAGCAGTATGATCACCTTGCCAATGCACTAGCACCTGATGTTTCTGCATTGCCTGCTGAGAAATTTATTGAAGAAAGCATATTGCCCAAGGAACAAGCTACACCTAAGGTATGGGTTAGAACTTAAGGATCTCTTAATTTAGAAGATCCCAACCTTAAAGAAAATGTACCTTCTATTGAACAACCTCCTAAGCTAGAATTAAAAGAACTACCTAAGCATTTAAAATATGTTTTTCTAGGTGAGGATAATACCCTTCCTGTAATCATAGCTTCTGATCTATCTTTAGAACAAGAGCTTGATTTAATTAACACCTTGAGAAAACATAGAAAAGCTATAGGTTGGCAAATGTCTGACATTAAAGGGATTAGCCCCTCAACATGCATGCATAGGATAATTTTAGAAGAAAATTCTAAAAATAGCATAGAAGGGCAAAGAAGATTAAATCCAATAATGAAAGAGGTTGTTAAGAAGGAAATAATTAAATGGCTAGATGCTGGTATTATCTACCCTATTTCAGATAGCGCATGGGTTAGTCCTATGCAATGTGTTCCTAAAAAGGGTGGAGTCACAGTTGTAGCCAATAAAAATAATGAATTAATCCCAACCAAAACTGTAACAGGGTGGAGAATCTGTATGGATTACAGAAAACTCAATAAGGCCACTAAGAAAGATCATTTCCCTTTACCCTTTATAGATCAAATGTTAGATAGGTTAGCAGGAAAGGAATTCTATTATTTCTTAGATGGTTATTCAGGATACAATCAAATAGCAATTGAACCTAAGGATCAACAGAAAACCACCTTTACTTGTCCTTATGGCACTTTTGCCTTTAGAAGGATGCCTTTTGGACTTTGTAATGCTCCTGCTACCTTTCAAAGATGCATGATGTCAATCTTTTCTGACTTCATTGAGCAATCAATGGAAGTCTTCATGGATGACTTTTCTGTTTTTGGAGAAATTCTTCAAAGGTGTGAAGACACTAACTTAGTGCTTAATTGGGAAAAATGTCATTTCATGGTAAAAGAAGGCATTGTGCTTGGTCATAAAATATCTAAAAAAGGTCTTGAAGTGGATAGGGCAAAGATAGAGGTAATTGAGAAACTACCACCTCCATCAACAATCAAAGGGATTAGAAGTTTTTTAGGTTTGGGGGTGTGATAACTCTATTTTATATAGAGTTATTCATACAATCAAGCTTGAGTTATTGCTTATTTTCAAGAACATTTATATATATTTATAGCTTATTTATCAAGGAACAGCATTCTAAATATTCAAATGGATAAAGGGCAATGATCTAGGCAAAATGCACACATCTTGTTAGGTTTGATGTTTTTGTTCAGTGCAGCTACTGCAGGAGTGTGAACACTGCCAACATCAGGAGTGGAAACACTAGGAGTGGAAACACTGCTAACACCTGCTAAAATTCTGCAGTTTATACCAAAGCATCCAAAGACAATTTCAATGCTTCCACACTTGATTAGTGACGTCATGCCTAGTCACCTGGAGCTGAGCCACTTGCTGAAGTCGGCGATACACATAAAAGTCAAGTTGCAAGACTCAAACTTATCTAAAAGACATGTGGCATTTCTCCAATGGACCTCATCTTTTGTTATGCGTGCAAGCGACCAAACCTGTGCAGCTTGCTTAATTGGTTGTAAACAAATTAACCATGTTCGGTCTCCTCAGCTGATCTTTCACGCAAAAGGAAACCCCTTGCAAGAGGAAAGCTTTCAAGCCTATAAATAGATATTATATCTTCACAAGAAAAGAATCCTATCTTCTATCATCTTTCACATCTTTAAATCCTTTATCTTTTCGCTTAGTTTAGGTTTAGTTTATTTTCATTTCAAGTTTCTAAGGAGAGGAAGGTGAGGAAGTGCTTGACAACCATTCCCTTCACTTCTACTTTGAAGAAATTCGTGTAAGAAATCTTTATTGTACTTCAACTTGGGAACTTAATGCAAAAGATCTTCTATTCATGTAATCTCTACTCTTTTAAGTTCTTTTGCTTTATTATTCATTTACTTATGTTCGTTGCACATTCTTTGCTTTATAACATGATTAACATGAGCTAAATTCCCTTAAGTTGAGATGTTCTAACCTTGTAATGAACTTCTAAATATGTTATTATGGTTTATGTAGTGTAAACACTTTAAACTCTTGCATAACACTTCTTTCAACTTATTCTGGAATTGATCACTTTAGAATAGGTAAAACTTGTAGCAGCAGACATGGGCTACATTTATGAACTCAAGAGTTAATAGGGACAAGTATTTAATAAAGGAAACTTTGTTAAACACATGCTAAAACCTAGACATAGGATAGCATAGTCCTTAGGATAATAAAATTACAAGAGTGAACCTATTTAGCAACTTGGATCATTGTTAGGAGGCAAGGGAGGAATTGACAAACCTTTCTTTACTGTAAAAAACAAAGATCATAAGAGCTTGTAATGAAACTCTGAAGAGAAGTGCTGAAAGGCACAAACTGATGCACCTACATCCAGTGTTCCCACACTACATACTCCATTAAAACACTTAGAAGTAAAGTACTTGGTGAAAACATCTCAACTACTTTTTCCAACTGATTTCTCACACATTTTATTGCTTATTATTATTTTACTTACTTTGAAAACTCCAAACCAAAAATACTGAATAGTGTAGACACACTAAGTGTACACTTTGAACTACAAAAATTTACAATACATAATCCCTGTGGGTTCGACCTTTCTTATCACTTTATTACTTGTGTGACTATGTATACTTGCATATAATAAACCACACCAGGCGCCAAAAACAGCAACACGAAACGCAACACAACCAGGGACGTACACCAGACACGGCGCCCATGCACTGGGCGCCAGAAACAGCAACATGACACTAAGCAACATTGGCACACGGCGCCCACACCCAGGGCGCCAAAAACAGCAGCACACCCACCCAGAAATGGCGCCCAGCACCAGGGCCCCAAAAACAGCATCACACCAAATTCACCAAAACACCACACAAGCATATCATATCACCAATTTAGCTCATCAATTCTCAACCACAAATGTTAATTATCATGGATTGTCAATCATCACACCAAACAACAATTTATCGAACACCTAGCATGCAATTAGTTATAACAACAACGAATCACCAATTTTTAGGGTCACAACAATCACCTACAAGCAACATTTTCAATCAACCTAGTTATGATTCAACTACCATCAAACTACGCATCAAAATCAAACCCTTGGCATCATAGGATCTATTCCCACATAACCCCATCATGAAACCCCATTATAAGGAAGAACCCCACCCTTACCTTATAGTAGGAGAGCACCAATTCTCTTGATCACGTCACCAACAGTAACCTCAGCAACACAGCTTCCTTCTTCTCCTTGAATTTGCGAAACCCCCTTCTTCTCCTCTCTTGAAATCGCGCCGAAACCCTTTCTCTCTTCTCCTCTCTCTATTTCGCAACTCTTCTTTCTTTAATTTCCTTCTCCAAGCAATTCGCAAAATAGCACCAAACCCTAGCCTAGGGGCTTCTACTATGCGCCTAGCTAGTGGACTTGGATCACGGGCTTTCCTCCAGCTTAAGCCCGATCACTAACGCCATCCCCTAATATTCAATTACACACCTCTTAATCCAACGCTAATATAATTACACAAACTAAAATAAATAAATAAATAATTGAATACCTAAATATTTAATTAAATAATTTAATTAAATATTTGGGCGTTACAACTCTCCCCCACTTAGAATGTTTACGTCCTCGAAAACTCACCTGAATCAAACAGCTCTGGATAGGACTCCCGCATCTTACTCTCCAACTCCCAAGTCATGCTCTCACCGGCAGCTCCTAGCCAGACCACCTTCACCAATGCAATTTCCTTGCCTCTAAGAGCCTTCAACTCCTGATCCTCGATACGCACAGGCATCGTCTCCACAGTGAGATTATCCCGTACTTGTACATCATCCGCTTGAAATTCCAAATCCTTCCTTCGCTTATCATGATGACTCTTCTGTCTACTTTGCGAAGTTCCCCCTTGCTCCCGAATTAATTTCTGCGATTGTCTAACAGACAACGAACCAGCTCCCTCCTCTTCAGGAGTAGAAAAACTTACAGACTTGCAATGACAATTAATATGGGCATGATTATACTCTAACCAGTTCATACCTAAGATTACATCCACCCCGCTTAACGGCAACCAAATTAAATCAACAACAAAGTCTCTGTCGAAAATCGACAAGGGACACCCAGAACACACAAGAGAAGTAGTCACCGACCCATTAGCTGGAGTGTCGACAACCATTTCTCCACTCATAGAAGACAACGCAAGACCCAATCTTTCAACACAATCCGCCGCAATAAAACAAAGAGTAGCACACCTCGTTCCTTCTTCGGTTTCTGACACTGACCACTGATGTGCCCTCCTTCGCCACAGTTGAAACAAACCACCTCCTTGTGCTCCCACCCGGACGCCTCATGCCCAATCTTACCACAACGGAGACACCTCTTCGCCTCAGCTTTGCACGCATTACTCTTATGACCAGCTTCGCCACATCTGAAACACACGATACTGATCGAAGCATCTCCCCCACTAGTCCTCTTACCATCAGCAGCCTTCGGTTCACCTCTACCCGCAGGAGCATCATACGGCTTACCACGACTCTGAGACTTGCTCCTTTTCTCATTAACGATCTTATAATGAGCATTGCTATCCTCCTCGTAGATCCTGCAGCTGTCAATCAAATCAGCAAAGACACGGATCTTCTGATATCCAATTGTCTTCTTGATCTCGGGCCTCAAACCATTCTCAAACTTTATACACTTGGAAAACTCAGCAGTAGTTCCAGTGTAATGCGGATAGAATTTTGCTAGCTCCACGAACTTAGCGGCATACTTCAATACTGACATACTCCCTTGTTTCAGCTCCAGAAACTCAATCTCTTTCTTCCCTCGGACATCTTCCGGATAATACTTACGGTTAAAATCTCTACTGAACACTTCCCAGGTAATCTCTTCATTAGCAGTCTCCAACCTCTGCCTCGCCTCTAACCACCAATCATCAGCTTCTTCAGCTAGAATATGCGTACCATAGCGGACCTTCTGTGCTTGGGTACAATCCATCACTCGAAAAATCCTCTCCACTTCTTTCAACCAAGCCATAGCACCATCGGGATCATACTTGCCCTTGAAGGTAGGCGGATTCTCTCCCTGAAAAGTAGCCAAACTTCGAGACCCAGCATTCTCACTAGCATTCTGTTGATTTTGCACAGCCTACGCCATAGCAGCTAGAGCAGCAGCAATTGCAGTATCGTTCCTCCCAGCCATTTCAACTCACTTGCTACAAAACAAACAACAGTTAGATATAATTGACAACACACCATTGTCAATTGACACTACGACTGGACAACTTGGCCGGACAGACCGAACTTTTGCTCTGATACCACTAATGTAACCCCCCTTTTCTACCCAGTAATTATTTAATAAAATCAGAGTTTCAAAAATTTATTTCATATTTTGAAAAGAGATGTCACACATTCATCGTTAAATAAAACGTCTCATACGATATAAATAACTTTGTCAAATTACATCACCACGCAGCGGAAATAGGAATAAGGTTCAAAACAATAAAATCATGACGTCCTGAATGGACTCCAAACAAATAAAATATAACAACCAAAGTTTAGCGTTTATCCCCCCCTTGAGTGTTACACATCAAAGCAAAGGACACCGACGACACCTACTCAGAAAAGCGAAGGTACCTAGGCCTTCACTCACAATCACCTGCACGTTACCGCATAGGGGTAACATTCAAACAGAAGGGGTGAGATATCTTCAATATAATAGCATAAAATGATAGGAATTATGCTAGAATATGACAGCTATACCTACCACTCCACTACACACATCAAATTATAAACATACGTCAAATTATAAACATTACAACCAGTCACCAAATGTCATGACAATGCATGAATGCAACCCACACCAACGGGCATATGCATGTGGTACCAAAATCACCAAAAATTGTGCCTGTAAATAGAGGCGTCACCAAAATTGAGAGCTTTCACACCCGGCTCACCACTTCACCAAAAATTGAGCTTTCACACCAGGCTCACTAGTTTTAGAAAATTTGAGCTTTCACACCTAGCTCCAAGACCAAAGGCCTTCACCAAAATAAATGCATATGCTGTATGCGACACCATTAATGCACACAGACAACCACCAAATTAGTCACAATGTGACACACCAACAACAATCACCAAATTAGTCACAACGTGACACACCAACAACAATCACCAAACATCACCAAAGTGGGGCTTTCACACCTGGACCAACGACACCGAAACACCAACTACCCGACACAACAGAACACCAAGACTTGGAACCTTCACACCTAGTTCCAACAACACCAAGGTTTGAGCCTTCACACCTAGCTCAAACAGCACCAAGACACCAAGATGACAACAAGTTTCCAAAATATTGTGACAACGACAATTTTCCAAAATATTGGGATAACGACAATTTTCCAAAATATTGGGACAACGACAATTTTTCCAAAGTATTTGAGACATGACAACTTTCTTTTTAAAACATCACCTTTTAACGACTACACCAACGGTTAACAATTTTTCCAGAAAAATGGACTACTTTGCCTCAAATGAGAATATTCAGTTAGGCTTCTGAATAAGATTTCCAAAACATTTTGAAACGTCTAAATCGGACTCCCGAGTCAAAAGATATGTCAAAAACAAAACCGGGGAAAAATTGAGTAACATCTTGAAAATGGCGCCCAGGCACTGGGCGCCTAGCAGGCAACATGCTGGAAACTGGCCAGCAACAGAAACTGGTGCCCTTGGCGCCCAGGAAACACAAAAACGCAACATGGCAGGATATGGCGCCCTTGGCGCCCCTACGCCAAGACACAACACGCAACACACCCAGACACAGGCGCCCATGGCGCCCATGGCACCCCTGCGCCAACAGCGCGCAACACAACACACACTGGAACACGACGCCCACACCCAGGGTGCCAAAAACAGCAACACAAAACGCAAAACAACCAGGGACGTATACCAGACACGGCGCCCATGCACTGGGCGCCAGAAACAGCAACATGACACCAAGCAACATTGGCACACGGCGCCCACACCCAGGGCGCCAAAAACAGCAGCACACCCACCCAGAAATGGCGCCTAGCACCAGGGCCCCAAAAACAGCATCACACCAAATTCACCAAAACACCACACATGCATATCATATCACCAATTTAGCTCATCAATTCTCAACCACAAATGTTAATTATCATGGATTGTCAATCATCACACCAAACAACAATTTATCGAACACCTAGCATGCAATTAGTTATAACAACAACGAATCACCAATTTTTAGGGTCACAACAATCACCAACAAGCAAGCATTTTCAATCAACCTAGTTATGATTCAACTACCATCAACCTACGCATCAAAATCAAACCCTGGGCATCATAGGATCTATTCCCACATAACCCCATCATGAAACCCCATTATAAGGAAGAACCCCCCCCCCTTACCTTATAGTAGGAGAGCACCAATTCTCTTGATCACGTCACCAACAGTAACCTCAGCAACACAGCTTACTTCTTCTCCTTGAATTTGCGAAACCCCCTTCTTCTCCTCTCTTGAAATCGCGCCGAAACCCTTTCTCTCTTCTCCTCTCTCTATTTCGCAACTCTTCTTTCTTTCCTTCTCCAAGCAATTCGCAAATGAGCACCAAACCCTAGCCTAGGCGCTTCTCCTATGCGCCTAGCTAGTGGACTTGGATCACGGGCTTTCCTCCAGCTTAAGCCCGATCACTAACGCCATCCCCTAATATTCAATTACACACCTCTTAATCCAACGCTAATATAATTACACCAACTAAAATAAATAAATAAATAATTGAATACCTAAATATTTAATTAAATAATTTAATTAAATATTTGGGTGTTACAGGCGCCCTGCCCTGCGCCAGTTTTGCTTCTGTGTTGCGCCTGTGTTGCTCCTTGGCGCCCATGGCGCCCTGTCCTGCGCCAGTTTGCGTTGTGCTGCACCAGTGTTGCCTATTTGGCGCCCATGGCGCCCTGTCCTGTGCCAGTTTGTGCTGTTCTTGGTTTTTGGCGCCTATGGTGCCCTTGGGGCCCTGTCCTGCGCCACTTTTGTTCCTTGCTTGGTTTTTGGTGCCCTAGGGGCCCTGTCCTGCGCCAGTTTTGGTTCCTGGCGCCCTTGGAGAGTGCCTTAGTGCTTAAAAATTGTTCTTCCTCAAATATTTCCTTTGTTTCTTCATTTTAGCTCTTATTTTCTCTTTTGCTTCAAAATAAAACCTGAAAATAAAAAGTAAATATTTGTAGTAAAATAGCTCAAAAATATAATTAAAATACCAATAAAACTTAATGAAAATAACTATTAAAAAGACTCTAAAAATAGACTTATCAAACTCCCCCACGCTTGAACCTTTGCTTGTCCTCAAGCAAAAGCAGTGTGAATCCTTAGGCCAATTCTGAAGGAAAATTATTTTCACATAGAAACATTAAGTGAACTGTGGGGTCTTTTTAATATTTTGGTTTGAGAACTACTATCTGAGCTTCTTGTGGAATTGGGAGACAACTTTAGGTATCAATACTTTTAGAGAGGATATCAATGTCATCATAGAACCGGTTCCCCAACATTCTTAAGTTTGGGTCCTCCATTTACTAAGACCGGGTCTCAAAGGAGGGTCTTTATACGATGGGCATTCAAGCATTTTTCTTTTCTTTTTGATTTTATATGCTAACCATTCATTTTGACATTTAAAATGCACCAATTTTTGCATTTTGAAATGGTTTTGCATTTTCTTTCTTTCTTTCTTTTTTTTTTGATACCCCATCTCAGACGTTTTTCTCCAGTAACCGCGCATCCAGTGAATGTCACCAGGAGAACCAGGTTATAGGTCTCTTTTCAGTCCTTCTAATTCTATTAATAACTGAAAACAGTCTCAATAGTGTGTGTGTGAAAAAGCCCTAAGAGTAGAAATCGAACCATGATACAATTTTTGTTGTTCCCAACCAGCCCACCTAGATGATTGCTAATAAAAAAATGAAAAATTCTTTTTTTCAGAAAAGGCTTATCTAAAACATACTTCAAAAACTCACAAGGATTTTCAGCAATGGGAGACGAACTTTATTTATTGAAATAAACTAGAAATTAAAAACAAGAAAATAGTAAAACAGGGCAAGATACCCCCCCCCCCCCCCCACGCTTGGACCAGACATTGTCCTCAATGTTTTAACAATTTAAACATTAAAGGGTAAAGGAAGGTTCACCTGATTTACTGCTGACTTGCAAAACAAACACACAGTTACTTCGTGGGTTGCCTCCCACGCAGCGCTCTTTTAACGTCACTAGCTTGACGATCAAAATTTCAATTGGGATCATGCAGAACTAAACTAGTTTCTTTCTCAATTGGGTCACCAATTAAATAATTTTTCAACCTTTGACCATTGACTTTAAACGATCCGGTTTTCTCGCTCCAGATCTCTACAAATTCGAAGGGGTAAACCTTACGGACTTCAAAAGGACCGGACCATCTTGACTTTAATTTTCCCAGAAAAATTTTTAGCCTGGAATTAAACAATAACACCAGGTCACCCTCCTTGAATTCTCGGCGAATGATACGCTTATCATGCCAATTTTTTGTTCTTTCTTTGTAAAGTTTGGCATTCTCATAAGCATCCATTCTCAGTTCTTGCAATTCGTTTAGTTGGAGTTTTCTTTTTTCTCCGGCTAATTCCATGTTCAGGTTAAGGCGTTTAATTGCCCAGTAAGCTTTGTGCTCTAGTTCAACCGGAAGGTGGCAAGACTTCCCATAAATTAATTTGAAAGGAGTCATTCCTATGGGAGTTTTGTACGCAGTCCGATAAGCCCAGAGAGCATCATCAAGCTTTACCGACCAGTCTTTTCTTAAGGTCGAAACAGTTTTTTCTAAAATACTTTTAATTTCTCTGTTCGATACCTCAACCTTACCACTAGTTTGGGGATGGTAAGGCGTTGCAATTTTGTGCCTTACACCAAACTTTTGCTGTAACATTTCAAAATGTTTTGAGATGAAATGGGATCCTCCGTCGCTTATGACAACACGAGGGACCCCGAATTTTGTGCCACAACATTTTCAACGCCTTTTTTATCCTTTATTTCAAGATCAAATTCTTGTAGGAGTAAAACCCATCGGATCAATCTCGGCTTGGCATCCTTTTTGTTTAACAAATATTTTATGGCCGAGTGATCAGTATAAATGATGATTTTTGAACCTACCAAATATGATCGAAACTTATTGTAACGCCCCAAAATAATTAAGTAGTTATTAAATTAAATTACTTAGGTATTTCATGGAATAGTTATAATAAAACAATAGGATGATGTTTAATTAAAAAGAAAAGGGAGTGGTATCAATAATTCCTAGGGTTGGTGCAATTCGCACCATTTGTCAAAGAAAAGAAAGAAACGAAAGAGAGGAGAGAAAAGAGAGAAGGAATTCGGCGCACCCTAGGGAGAAGAGAAGGAGAGCATCGCACCTTGAGAAGAAGGAGAAGAAGGACGCTAGTTGCCGAGGTTTTGTAGGGGACTCCGTGAGAAGTGCTTTTCTTCGGTTAATTTAAGGTAAGGGGAGTCTCACTCTATAATAGAGAGTATAATAGGTCGTATGTAGATCATAGGGTCCTATTTGATGTTATATGATATTGGTTGGATTGTTTGGATTGGTTGAAATTGACGAATTGTAGGAGAAAATCGATTTAGGCTTGAGTTAGGGTTTATAACATGTTAATTTCGCATTTTGATGTGTAATTAGTGTGTAAGTGTGAAATTGAAGTTGTTGGTATGAGCTTAACATGTTTGATGATTGTTGTTGTGATTTGAATTGGAAAAAGGATTGGGAATTTGATGTTAGTGAGGGTTGGGACGCATGGGGCGCCAAGTTTGTGTTGTGTTGCGCATGTTGCTTGCTGCCTGGGCGCTGTTCTGGTTGCTGTGTGTGTGTGGTCTGTGCAGGGCGCCAATGTGGCTGCCCTGTGGCGCCTGGGGTGGCGCCAAGGTGCTGCCTGCGCCTAGACAAGGCGCACAAAAGGGTGTTTGTGTGCAAATCAATTTCTAAGCAGATTTTCCCGAGCCAAATTTTGTATTCACCTGACCAAATTGTATTTAAAACATTTTGGCTAAAGAATTTTCAGTTGTTGATGCACCGTTTTGAAATTGTCCTAGAGGGCGTTGTTTTGACTATGTTTGTGGTGCCTAGGGGTGAGCTGTGAGTTCTAAGCATATTTTCCCGAGCCAAATTTTGTATTCACCTGACCAAATTGTATTTAAAACATTTTGGCTAAAGAATTTTCAGTTGTTCATGCACCGTTTTGAAATTGTCCTAGAGGGCGTTGTTTTGACTATGGTTGTGGTGCCTAGGGGTGAGCTGTGAGTTCTAAGCATATTTTCCCGAGCCAAATTTTGTATTCACCTGACCAAATTGTATTTAAAACATTTTGGCTAAAGAATTTTCAGTTGTTCATGCACCGTTTTGAAATTGTCCTAGAGGGCGTTGTTTTGACTATGGTTGTGGTGCCTAGGGGTGAGCTGTGAGTTTTAAGCATATTTTCCCGAGCCAAATTTTGTATTCACCTGACCAAATTGTATTTAAAACATTTTGGCTAAAGAATTTTCAGTTGTTCACGCACCGTTTTGAAATTGTCCTAGAGGGCGTTGTTTTGACTATGTTTGTGGTGCCTAGGGGTGAGCTGTGAGTTCTAAGCATATTTTCCCGAGCCAAATTTTGTATTCACCTGACCAAATTGTATTTAAAACATTTTGGCTAAAGAATTTTCAGTTGTTCATGCACCGTTTTGAAATTGTCCTAGAGGGCGTTGTTTTGACTATGTTTGTGGTGCCTAGGGGTGAGCTGTGAGTTCTAAGCATATTTTCCCGAGCCAAATTTTGTATTCACCTGCCCAAATTGTATTTTAAGCACCGTGGCTAAGGTAGTTTCAGTTTTGCACGCGTGGTTTTGAAATGGTCCTATTGGGCATAGTTTTAGCTTGTGTAAAGGGGGTTTTGCGTGCGAATCAATTTCTAAGCATATTTTCCGGAGCCAAATTTTGTATTCACCTGCCCAAATTGTATTTTAAGCACTGTGGCTAAGGTATTTTTAGTTTTGCACGCGTCGTTTAGAAAATGTCCCGGTGGGCGCTATTTTAACTATGTGTGTGCGCGTGTGAAACGTATTTTGGGTGTAACTCAATTTCTGGGCACATTTTTCCGTGCCAACTCTTGTATCCATGTGCCCAAACTTAATTTTGAACGTATTGGCTCAGGTGGTTTTGTCTCTGCACATGTCGTTTTTGAGTTGTCCTAGTAATGTACTAGTTGTGTTGCCGTTTCCTATACACCCCACGGGTGTATAGGCGCTGGTTGTAACGCCCCAAAATAATTTAATTATTTATTTAATTAAGTTATTTAAGGCTTACAATATTTATTTAATTTAATTAAATCATTCAAGGTTTAATTTATTTTATTTTACTTATTAGGAGGTGTTGCCACGAAGTGAAGTGGTGCTTGGGGGCCCATGACCCTCAAGTGAGCCCATGACCCATTGGTTAGTCATAGGAGTTGACTCACTAGGGGTCTTGGGAGTTAGTTGCAATTCACTCAAGTGGGCAAAAGAAAGAAAAAAGAAACGTAAAAGAGAGAGTGAGAAGAGAAGGAGTTGCGAAGGGAAGAGGAGAAGAAGAAGAGAGGGCGAAGCACTCAAGGAAGAGGAGAAGGCTCGTTGGTGACTTGCAATTCCTTGGAGCATTGTCTAGCTAATTTCGACTTCTAAGAGGTTAGGGGGTCCTCTTTTTGTTTTTAATAATTTATGCGAATTGGTGATTGCTTAGGGTTAGGGTTCTAGGTTAGTTCTATGGATGAATTGTGATGTTGATGATTAAATTATAGTATTGTGATGCTTGATGTTGAATTGCTATGTTGAAAATCGCATGATTGGTATTTGAGTGGTTGCTAATGCGAATTGGACATCATATGTTTGAATATATGACTATTTGATGCTTACTTGGTGAAATTGAGAATCATGGTGACACTTGAATCATATAGATATAATTGGGTGTTTAATGATTTTAAATTGGTGATTGAAAGTGAAAAATTCTGGTTTTGGAAGCTCCTAGGCGCCTTGGGCGCCATATGTGTGTTGCTGGATTTTTGTGTTTTGCGCCATAGTCAGGGGCGCCAGGCGCCCAGCAGTGTGCCTGCGCCAGTTTTCCCAAATTCGGTTGCCCTGTGTTGCTGTGCCTGTTGCCCTGTGTTGCTGTGCCTGTTGCCTTGTGTTGCTGTGTTCTGTGTCACTGTGCTGCCAGTTTTGGCGCTAGGTGCTTGTGTCATGGGCGCCAAGGGCCCCAATGTTCTGGTGATGGTTTTGTAAAAATTGTTTTCAGGTTTTCATATTCAGGTAAAATGGCTCCTGTAAAATGATTTTGGGCAACAAAAGAGTTGGATTGTGTGTTTTCACTAGGTGCCTAGTGCATGGGCGCCTAAGATGAGGTTCAGTTTTTGACAAAATTTCTATTGTGTTTTCATGTTTTGAGCATTTGGCTCGTGTAAAATCAAGTTCGAAAGAAAACGAGTTTTGTTGCATGTTGGCCTTAGGCGCCTAGTGCCTGGGCGCTGTGTTCCCCTGCGCCAGTTCCTGCGCCAGTTCCTGGGCGCCAGCGCCTATGCGCGTGTTGTGTTCCTGGGCGCCAGCGCCAGCACCTGTGCGCGTGTTGCTGTTCCTGGGCGCCAGCGCCCATGCGCCAAATTTTTGTGTTGCTCCTGGGCGCCCAGCGCCCTGCGCCAAGTTCTGTGTTGCCCCTGGGCGCCAGCGCCCTGCGCCAAGTTCTGTGTTGCCCCTGGGCGCCAGCGCCCATGCGCCAGTTTCAGGATGTCTAAGATTTTTCCTATTTTGTTTTTAATGTAACTTTTGACTCGGTTATCCAAATTTAACGGTTCAAAATGTGTTTCGAAGCTAATTTCAGTGTCTATCCAATTGTTCCTATTTTATGCAAAAATAAATTATTTTACTGGTGTTTCTGGGCTGATGGTGTTCAAGTGTCCAAATGGCTATTTTTATCCATTTTCCCTATGTCGTGTCAATATCCTAAGTTGGTCTATTTGAATTGGTGTTGGTGTGAGTGGTGGGCTGAATTGGTGAATGTGATAAGGTGAGATTGGTGAGCAGAGGCTTCGGCCTAATTTTAATTTGGTGAGCTGATTAATGCACTATGGTGAGATTATAAATTAAAATGGTGAGTTGAAATGAAATGGTGATTTTGTTTAATTGTAGTGTGTTGTGATGCATTTCCATAACACCTCATGAAATCATGTGCATTATTGGTGAGCAGAGGCTTCTGCCTAGTTTTATTTGGTGAGCAGAGGCTACGGCCTATTTGTATTTGGTGACGGATCCGACATGCATGTACCCGTGGAGTTTGGGTTGCATTTCATGCATAATCATACATTGTGTAGTGCTGTTTGGAAATAGAATGTTGATGTGATTGTTTCCGTTGTTGTGAATTGGTGTGCCTGGTTTCCTTTTTCCTATGCAGTGCTTAATTCCCATATGTTATTAATTATGAAAAGAGACTCACCCTACTGCTTTTATGTTGCTTCTTATATCGGCAACGTGCAGGTAATAACGAGTGAAGGTTTCCCTTATGCCTTCGTCTGGTTGGAAGTGTCACGCTCTGATACGTAGCACCAGGGGGGGTGTCCTATGTTATGTGTTGTTTTCATTAACCGTTAGATTTTTATTGGTGATGTATTGGTTTTTATTGTTAGAACTCATTATTATTCCGCTGCTGGTGGTGATTGAATTTAGATGATGCGAACTAAACGTTTATTTTGTTTATGGTGCTATGTACCTTGTATTTTGAACCGAATTGTGAAGAGTGAAGTGGTTGATTTTATGATGTAAGTGTAGCACTCGCTTAAATTATTTTCAAAAAAAAAAAAAAAAAAGAAACTCTGATTTTATTAAAAAGTAAGGCTATTAGAAAAGGGGTGTTACATTAGTGGTATCAGAGCAGTTCGGTCTGTCCGGCCAAGTCGTCCTGTCATAGTGTCTTATGACAAATAGAATTGTTAGATTAGTTCTAAATTTCTGTTTGTGCTGCAGTGATAGTTTGAAATGGCTGGGAGGAACGACGCTGCTCTTGCTGCTGCTTTGCAGGCTATGGCTCAAGCTGTTGGGAACCAGCAAAATGGTGCTGAAAATGCTGGGACTCGCAGTTTGGCCACGTTCCAGAGGGAGAATCCACCTGTCTTTAAGGGCAAGTATAATCCAGATGGTGCTCTAGCGTGGCTGAAAGAGATTGAAAGGATATTTCGGGTCATGGATTGTAATGATGCGCAGAAGGTCAGGTATGGTACCCATACGCTGGCAGAGGAAGCTGATGATTGGTGGATGGAGGTGAGGCAGAGATTGGAAACTGCTAATGAGGAGATAACTTGGGCTGTTTTCCGTAGAGAGTTCTTGCGGAAGTATTTTCCTGAAGATGTGAGAGGTAAGAAAGAAATAGAATTCCTTGAGCTGAAGCAAGGAAGCATGTCAGTGACGGAGTATGCTGCCAAGTTCACTGAATTGGCTAAGTTTTATCCCCATTATGCTGATGCTGATTCTGAGTTCTCAAAGTGTATTAAGTTTGAGAATGGACTGAGGGCTGATATAAAGAAAGCTGTAGGGTACCAGAAGATTCGGGTATTCGGTGATTTGATCGACAGTTGCAGGATATATGAGGATGATAGTAATGCTCACTCTAAGGTCATGAGAGATCTGAGGGGTAAATTTCAGAATCGGGGTAAGCCATATGAGGTTCAGGCTGGTAAGGGTAAGCAGAGGTATGCAGATAATAAGAAAACAAGTGGGGGAGATGCCCCTGCGAAGGTTGTGTGCTACAGGTGTGGCAACCCGGGCCATAAGAGTTTTGACTGCTCGGATAATAAATGTTTCAAGTGCGGTAAAGAAGGTCATGTGGCTGCGAAATGTGAGAAAAGGGATGTGGTGTGCTACAACTGTGGGGAAGCAGGTCATATTAGTACTAAGTGTACTAAGCCGAAGAAAGAGAAGTCCCATGGAAAAGTGTTTGCTCTCGCAGGATCAGAGGATACTAATGAGATTAGAGGTACATGTTTTATTAATGGTATTCCTTTGATTGCTATTATAGATACTGGTGCTACGCATTCATTTATTGCTGCTTTGTGTGCTGAGAAATTGGACCTTGTTTTATCTTCTATGATGAGGGAGATGGTTATTGACACTCCAGCTAAGGGTTCAGTAACTACCTCTCTTGTGTGTGCTAAGTGCCCTCTGTCAATCTTCGGCAGAGATTTTCTTGTTGATCTTATTTGTTTGCCGTTGGGAGGGTTGGATGTCATTCTTGGTATGGACTGGTTAGTATATAACCATGTGCACATAAATTGTTCCCGAAGATCTGTGAGTTTCTTTCCTCCCGAGGGAGAAGAATCTGTTTTGTTGCCTGCTGGTCATTTGCATAAGGTGATGAAGGAAGGAGTTCATCTGTTTGCTTTGATGGCGTCATTGTCTGCTGAGAATCAGGCAATCATTGAAAGGGTTCAAGTAGTGTGTGAGTTCCCTGAAGTGTTCCCGGATGAAATTCCAAGTGTTCCACCAGAGAGGGAGGTTGAGTTTGCTATTGATCTTATACCTGGTACTAGGCCTGTGTCTATGGCACCGTACCGAATGTCAGCCTCAGAGTTGTCTGAATTGAAAAAGCAATTAGAAGATCTACTTGAGAAGAAATTTGTAAGGCCAAGTGTGTCACCGTGGGGTGCTCCGGTATTGTTAGTGAAAAAGAAGGACGGGAGTATGAGACTTTGTGTCGATTATAGGCAATTGAACAAAGTGACAATAAAGAACAGGTATCCGCTTCCCAGAATTGATGATCTGATGGACCAGTTGGTAGGTGCTAAGGTGTTTAGTAAAATCGATTTGAGGTCGGGTTATCACCAGATCAAGGTAAAAGATGAAGACATTCAGAAAACCGCTTTCAGAACGAGATATGGGCACTATGAGTATTCTGTGATGCCGTTTGGTGTTACCAACGCGCCGGGTGTGTTTATGGAGTACATGAATCGTACTTTCCATAGTTACTTGGATCGGTTTGTGGTTGTGTTTATTGACGACATTCTGGTGTATTCTAAAACAGAAGAGGAGCACGCAGAACATTTGAGGTTAGTGCTAGAAGTGTTGAAAGAAAAGAAATTGTATGCAAAATTGTCTAAGTGTGAGTTCTGGCTGAATGAAGTAGGTTTCCTTGGTCATATTATCTCTGGTAATTGTATAGCTGTGGACCCAGCCAAGGTTGATGCTGTGTCTCAATGGGAGAGCCCGAAGTCAGTTACTGAGATTAGGAGTTTCTTGGGATTAGCTGGTTACTACAGGAGGTTTATTGAAGGTTTCTCGAAGTTGGCACTCCCGTTGACTCAATTGACGTGTAAGGGAAGGGCCTTTGTGTGGGATGCTCGCTGTGAGGAGAGCTTCAATGAGTTGAAAAAGAGGTTGACCACATCGCCCGTTTTGACTTTGCCTGTTCCGGATCGACCATTTGTAGTATATTGTGATGCTTCCAAGATGGGTTTGGGAGGTGTGTTAATGCAAGAGGGTAAGGTAGTAGCTTATGCGTCCAGGCAGTTGAGGACCCATGAGAAGAACTACCCTACTCATGATTTGGAGCTAGCTGCAATTGTGTTTGTGCTGAAGATTTGGAGGCACTATCTGTATGGTACTAGATTTGAAGTGTTTAGTGACCATAAGAGTTTGAAATACTTGTTCGATCAGAAGGAGCTGAATATGAGACAGAGACGTTGGTTAGAATTGCTGAAGGATTATGATTTCGGCTTGAACTATCACCCCGGCAAAGCTAATGTCGTGGCTGATGCTTTAAGTCGGAAGAGTTTGCATATGTCGGCCATGATGGTGAAAGAGTTAGAGTTGATTGAGCAGTTTCGGGACATGAGTCTGGTTTGTGAAGTGACACCGCAGAGTGTCAGATTGGGAATGTTGAAGATTGGCAATGAATTTTTGGTTAGTGTTCGAGAAGCCCAAAGGTCAGATGTAAAGTTGGTAGACTTGTTAGTTGTGAATGATCGAGCTGTGAATGGAGATTTCAAGTTAGATACCCAAGGTGTATTGAGATTCAGAGATAGGATCTGCATTCCTGATGATGCTGAGATGAAGCGAATGATTCTTGAGGAGAGCCATAGGAGCAAGTTGAGTATTCATCCAGGGGCTACGAAAATGTACCAAGAACTGAAGAAAATGTTCTGGTGGCCTGGTATGAAGAAGGATGTGGCACGGTTTGTGTATTCTTATCTGACTTGTCAGAAGTCTAAGATTGAGCATCAGAAGCCCGCGGGGTTGATGCAACCATTGGAGATTCCGGAATGGAAATGGGATAGCATTTCCATGGATTTTGTGACTGGTTTGCCGAATACAGTGAGAGGGTTTGATGCTATATGGGTGGTTGTGGACAGGTTGTCTAAGTCTGCTCATTTCTTACCAATAAATATGACTTATCCAGTTCCAAAGTTGGCAGAGATCTACATCAAGACAATTGTGAAGTTGCATGGCGTTCCGCTTAGTATTGTATCTGATAGAGATCCAAGATTCACATCTGAATTTTGGAAAAGTTTGCAGGAAGCTTTGGGTTCTAAGTTGAGGTTGAGCTCCGCTTATCATCCGCAGACAGATGGTCAGACGGAGAGGACTATTCAGTCGTTAGAGGACTTGTTGAGGGCATGTGTTCTTGAGCAGGGAGGTTCATGGGATTCTCATCTTCCGTTGATAGAGTTCACCTACAACAACAGTTTTCACTCTAGTATTGATATGGCACCGTTTGAGGCGTTGTATGGTCGGAGATGTAGGACTCCGTTGTGTTGGTATGAATCTGGGGAGAGTGCAGTGTTGGGGCCTGAGATTGTGCGAGAAACAACTGAGAAGGTAAAATTAATCCGTGAGAAGATGAAAGCGTCGCAGAGTCGACAAAAGAGCTATCATGATAAGAGAAGGAAGGATTTAGAGTTTCAGGCAGGTGATAATGTGTTTCTGAGAGTCACTCCGGTGACTGGTGTTGGGCGTGCCTTGAAATCAAAGAAGTTAACTCCCCGTTTCATTGGTCCGTATCAGATTAGGGAGAGGGTGGGAAGTGTTGCCTATAGGGTGGCCTTGCCGCCTAATCTTTCGAACTTCCATGACGTGTTTCACGTGTCACAGCTTCGAAAGTATGTTCCAGACCCGTCTCATGTGATTCAGATGGATGAAGTAGAGGTGCGGGATAATCTCACTGTGGAGACTATGCCTGTGCGGATTGAAGATAGAGAAGTGAAGACTCTGAGAGGGAAAGAAATTCTTTTGGTGAAAGTGGTTTGGTTAGGAGCTGCTGGTGAGAGCATGGCATGGGAGCTGGAGAGTAAGATGCGGGAAGCATATCCGGAGTTGTTTGATTCAGGTAATTTCGAGGACGAAATATTCTAAGTGGGGGAGAGTTGTAACGCCCCAAAATAATTTAATTATTTATTTAATTAAGTTATTTAAGGCTTACAATATTTATTTAATTTAATTAAATAATTCAAGGTTTAATTTATTTTATTTTACTTATTAGGAGGTGTTGCCACGAAGTGAAGTGGTGCTTGGGGGCCCATGACCCTCAAGTGAGCCCATGACCCATTGGTTAGTCATAGGAGTCGACTCACTAGGGGTCTTGGGAGTTAGTTGCAATTCACTCAAGTGGGCAAAAGAAAGAAAAAAGAAACGTAAAAGAGAGAGTGAGAAGAGAAGGAGTTGCGAACGGAAGAGGAGAAGAAGAAGAGAGGGCGAAGCACTCAAGGAAGAGGAGAAGGCTCGTTGGTGACTTGCAATTCCTTGGAGCATTGTCTAGCTAATTTCGACTTCTAAGAGGTTAGGGGGTCCTCTTTTTGTTTTTAATAATTTATGCGAATTGGTGATTGCTTAGGGTTAGGGTTCTAGGTTAGTTCTATGGATGAATTGTGATGTTGATGATTAAATTATAGTATTGTGATGCTTGATGTTGAATTGCTATGTTGAAAATCGCATGATTGGTATTTGAGTGGTTGCTAATGCGAATTGGACATCATATGTTTGAATATATGACTATTTGATGCTTACTTGGTGAAATTGAGAATCATGGTGACACTTGAATCATATAGATATAATTGGGTGTTTAATGATTTTAAATTGGTGATTGAAAGTGAAAAATTCTGGTTTTGGAAGCTCCTAGGCGCCTTAGGCGCCATATGTGTGTTGCTGGATTTTTGTGTTCTGCGCCATAGTCATGGGCGCCAGGCGCCCAGCAGTGTGCCTGCGCAAGATTTCCCAAATTCTGTTGCCCTGTGTTGCTGTGCCTGTTGCCCTGTGTTGCTGTGTTCTGTGTCACTGTGCTGCCAGTTTTGGCGCTAGGTGCTTGTGTCATGGGCGCCAAGGGCCCCAATGTTTTGGTGATGGTTTTGTAAAAATTGTTTTCAGGTTTTCATATTCAGGTAAAATGGCTCCTGCAAAATGATTTTCGGCAACAAAAGAGTTGGATTGCGTGTTTTCACTAGGTGCCTAGTGCATGGGCGCCTAAGATGAGGTTCAGTTTTTGACAAAATTTCTATTGTGTTTTCATGTTTTGAGCATTTGGCTCGTGTAAAATCAAGTTCGAAAGAAACCGAGTTTTGTTGCATGTTGGCCTTAGGCGCCTAGTGCCTGGGCGCTGTGTTCCCCTGCGCCAGTTCCTGCGCCAGTTCCTGCGCCAGTTCCTGGGCGCCAGCGCCTATGTGCGTGTTGTGTTCCTGGGCGCCAGCGCCAGCGCCTGTGCGCGTGTTGCTGTTCCTAGGCGCCAGCGCCCATGCGCCAAATTTTTGTGTTGCTCCTGGGCGCCCAGCGCCCTGCGCCAAGTTCTGTGTTGCCCCTGGGCGCAGCGCCCTGCGCCAAGTTCTGTGTTGCCCCTGGGCGCCAGCGCCCATGCGCCAGTTTCAGGATGTCTAAGTATTTTTCCTATTTTGTTTTTAATGTAACTTTTGACTCGGTTATCCAAATTTAACGGTTCAAAATGCGTTTCGAAGCTAATTTCAGTGTCTATCCAATTGTTCCAGTTTTATGCAAAAATAAATTATTTTACTGGTGTTTCTGGGCTGATGGTGTTCAAGTGTCCAAATGGCTATTTTTATCCATTTTCCCTATGTCGTGTCAATATCCTAAGTTGGTCTATTTGAATTGGTGTTGGTGTGAGTGGTGGGCTGAATTGGTGAATGTGATAAGGTGAGATTGGTGAGCAGAGGCTTCGGCCTAATTTTAATTTGGTGAGCTGATTAATGCACTATGGTGAGATTATAAATTAAAATGGTGAGTTGAAATGAAATGGTGATTTTGTTTAATTGTAGTGTGTTGTGATGCATTTCCATAACACCTCATGAAATCATGTGCATTATTGGTGAGCAGAGGCTTCGGCCTAGTTTTATTTGGTGAGCAGAGGCTACGGCCTATTTGTATTTGGTGACGGATCCGACATGCATGTACCCGTGGAGTTTGGGTTGCATTTCATGCATAATCATACATTGTGTAGTGCTGTTTGGAAATAGAATGTTGATGTGATTGTTTCCGTTGTTGTGAATTGGTGTGCCTGGTTTCCTTTTTCCTATGCAGTGCTTAATTCCCATATGTTATTAATTATGAAAAGAGACTCACCCTACTGCTTTTATGTTGCTTCTTATGTCGGCAACGTGCAGGTAATAACGAGTGAAGGTTTCCCTTATGCCTTCGTCTGGTAGGAAGTGTCACGCTCTGATACGTAGCACCAGGTGGGGGGGGGGGTGTCCTATGTTATGTGTTGTTTTCATTAACCGTTAGATTTTTATTGGTGATGTATTGGTTTTTATTGTTAGAACTCATTATTATTCCGCTGCTGGTGGTGATTGAATTTAGTTGATGCGAACTAAACGTTTATTTTGTTTATGGTGCTATGTACCTTGTATTTTGAACCGAACTGTGAAGAGTGAAGTGGTTGATTTTATGATGTAAGTGTAGCACTCGCTTAAATTATTTTCAAAAAAAAAAAAAAGAAACTCTGATTTTATTAAAAAGTAAGGCTATTAGAAAAGGGGTGTTACACTGGTTGCCACGGGGGGGCGCCAGTTTGTGGGAGAATGGCGCCTGGTGCTGCCTCGTGTCCAATTGTGTGCTATTTTGGTTCCTAGGTGACAGATTGGTCCCTAAGTGCTAGTTTGGTCCTAAGTGGTGTTTTAGGTCCTTAAGAGAGGTTCTAGTCCCCTAGTTGAGTTTAGTCCTAGAGACGTCATTGAGATGAGATAGTGAGTGGAATAATTGATGATGCCATGGGGGCATAAGCCATGGGGGCTAAAACTAAAATTGACGAGTAATGAGGAATGATGTTAATGATGTATGATTGGGTTGTGGCATGTTTATAGAGTCTCATGCATACATAAGGCTGCGGTCTGAGTTATACGTTGTGATGATAAGGCTGCGGTCTGAATTTATATATTATGATGATAAGGCTGCGGTCTGAGTTTGATATTATAATGATGAGGCTGCAGTCTGGGCGAATGGTACCACATATAGGAGTGCATTGCATTAGTCTCTTAAAGAGCATGTGAGTCGTTGGTTGATATGAACTATACTACTGTATGACTGTATGTATGGGATCATATGATTAAATATACTTCTTATTATAGTCTTTATTATATGGTTTGAGACTCACCCTTCTGTTGTTGTTTACCACAGGTAGCCCTGAGTGAAGGCTTACCCCCTTCATTCCCGAGTCGGTCTGCTCTGATACGTAGCACCTAGGGGATGGGCTTAGTTCTAGTTGGCTGATTTGTCCTTGCTGAACTGTTTTGTTATGAGATATTTACATGTTGTTGATGAGACTGTTGTTGTCTCTTTAGAACTGTTTCTATTTTCCGCTGCGTAGTGTATGAAGTTTATTCCCTAGTGTGTGGAATTACATAAAGAAAGTTTTGAGAAATCCCACGCTATGATGGTGTTGCGTATTATACTGACGAAACAAAAGTTTATGTTGATTTTGTTGTTGTTGAATTGAAGTGATGTGTGGCATCCCATTGAAATGAATTTAAGGGATAAATTTTTAAACTCTGATTTTTATTATAAATAGCTGGGTAGAAATGGGGTGTTACATTAGTGGTATCAGAGCAATGGTCGGTCCGTCCGGCCAAGTTGTCGAGTCGTCGTGTCAGTCGGCAGTCGAGTACTGCCGTTTAGTTCTAACCAATGGTTGTGTGGTAGTGATGTTCCTGCAGGTAAAAAGTAACTGGAGACTGCTTATGGTAAGAGAACTAGTGGGGGAGATACCCTGCTAGTAATGTGTGCTGTACCGTTTTCCTGATGCGTGAACCATGTCTTTGTTGTTTTGTTCATAATCTTCTTGTTGTATGAACCTTGAAATTGAATTGAAATACGATGCATGGGATGTTCTAGCTTTAATTGAATGTTGAGTTGTAGGTGGTGATTGAATTGTGTGTTTAGGTGATAAACGAAATTGAAAATAAGTTGAGAGGATGCTATGTGTAGTGACTAAAAATTGTATGCTGTTGCTGTTTTGTCAATTTAAAGTATTGCTGTTTGCCAACTAAATGAGTTGCTATATTACGGTTTATTTTTATAGAATGAGTGTTGTTTTATGAAATAAGTGTAGTGCGGTTTTATGAAGATGAAGTGCTGTTTTTATAAATTAGGGTGATGTCTGCCGTTTTAATTGAGGTATGAGCTGCTGCATTTTTTTTTTTAAATAATTATACGGCCGTTTTACAAAAATGAAGCGCTATTTTTATGCTGAAAAACGTGCTGTTTTCTTAATAACTTGAAGTGCCGAGTTCTTAAAGTTAAAATGATGTTTGTACTCGTGTTTTAATTATATTTGACAACGTGTAATTGATCAATGTTGTAGTGTTAAGTATCCTACCTTCTTTTCTACAAGGCTTGGTATAATACGTCTCACTTACTCCTTTATGACCCCAAAGAAAAAGATTTTTGAGCTGACTTGAACTATGTGCCATAAAATGGATGTGCTCCTTATTAGCTTGTTACTCTATGGAACTAAAAACCTATAAATACCATTATTGACTGTTTTGGATTAACGGCGAGTTCAATATATTTGAAACATTGGGTTTTTATGAAAGTATTTTCCTCTGGCTCTTATTTTGTGGTATTTCTAATTCTATTGAGGTTGTGAAGTGTATCTTTCTAGATTCCAAATAGACGATAGTAAAGGATTGTTCCACACCCTTGATGTTGCACACTTTGATTTCCTTCTCGAGTATAACTACTTGGTGTTAAGTGTTGGAATCGTTAGGTGTTAAGTGTTTGGACTCCGTTTCCCTTTGCCTTTTTGTAACCTAATCGAGTCTAGTTACTTCCCTTTTTACATATTTAAAAGAATGTAAATGTTTAGTGTTTAATTTGGTGGAATTATGTTTCATTGAAATTTATAAAATATGACTGTAGAGGTGACTAGAATAAATGCATGCTTAAAACTATTTGCGAACTCTAATTGTCTACAACTGATTTTATTGTCTGATTTTGGTTGGTACCTCTTTAATTGTGTTACGTGGTTTTGTAAGTTGAAAATGAAGTGAGTTATGAGATTGTTTGTGAACCCCTAATAAACAAATTTTATGATTGGATACAATATTGGTATCAAACTTATTTTTAATAAACGAATTCCTATTAGATTATTTCGCAGTTGTGCCAATTGTGTTGTGTGGTTTAATGAGTTAAATATGGAATGCATGTTAAGAAATGAATGCATGTTGGTATTATTGTAGATATTGTTCTCACACGTTTGCTTTTATTGGACTCCCAAGTTTATGGTGTTAATTGAGTACCCTATGTGATATGCTGGTATGATCTTCATGTGTGATTAAATATTATTATTTTTGTAGAGATCGTTTAAATCGAATTGTTTTGGTGTGCTGGTCGTGTCTCAGACTTGAATTATGAGTATAAAATAATGTCGTTGCATTGAGGAATGAGTAAAAGAGCCAACAAGTAGTGTAACATTTTATGTTCAGAAATATTGTATGCTACATTAAAAGGGAATGCAATAGGACTAGAGTTAGTAACTAACCTTATGTTGATATTTTGATGCTTTACTATTTGAATAAGAAATGATTACTATTGACGAACTTAAGAGTATAAAGAATTATTTGGATTCGAATAACTAAAAGTGCGGGTAAACCATGTGTGTCCTGGTTACTATCTTCTTTATAATATGTGATGTATGACTATGCTTGGATATCATTGTGATGAGCTACCGAACCTGTGACAAGTGAGAATGGTGCTTATTTGATGTTTTGACTGCACTATGATTGTGGTTGTGATATGTGGTTGTGCGTGTTGTCATATGGAATTCTAGAGTCTGAAATTATATCTAGCCTGTGAGAGGCTGATATAATACCTTTCAGTTTGAGTTGTATCTAGCCTGTGAGAGGCTGATACAATATCGTTGGGTCTGAGTCTTGCTTTGTGTGTTGTGTCCTCAGTGTCCCTTGTCGATCTTCGACAGAGACCCTGTGGTGAATCTTACTTGCTGCCGTTGAATGGGTTAGATGTAATCTCGAGTATGAACTGGTTAGAGCATAACCATGTCCATGGTTAATTGTCGTAGTAAGTCGGTGAGTTTTGGGAGGTGATGAGTCTGGTTATTATTTCTGGAGTTACCTGGCTGAACAAGTAGGAGGGACGGCCGCCCAATCACTTACCGCCGGTAATCAAGCAAATAATGATCAGCAATGTGGATAGTGCTAGTTGTCTAGATGGTTGTAGTTTGTGAGTGGAAGGGTGTTTAGTCTGCTGCCAAGTATGCGATAGATTATGGGAGAGGACGGTTAGAGATGAGGAAGAGATTTGGTAGTGTTTCGTGAGTTTGACTAAATTTTCGAGGACGAAAATGTTCTAAGTGGGGGAGAGTTGTAACGCCCCAAAATAATTAAGTAGTTATTAAATTAAATTACTTAGGTATTTCATGGAATAGTTATAATAAAACAATAGGATGATGTTTAATTAAAAAGAAAAGGGAGTGGTATCAATAATTCCGGGGTGGCAAGTATTGGCCCAAGAGCCCAAGCCCAATGACTTAGGCTCCTAGGGTTGGTGCAATTCGCACCATTTGTCAAAGAAAAGAAAGAAACGAAAGAGAGGAGAGAAAAGAGAGAAGGAATTCGGCGCACCCTAGGGAGAAGAGAAGGAGAGCATCGCACCTTGAGAAGAAGGAGAAGAAGGACGCTAGTTGCCGAGGTTTTGTAGGGGACTCCGTGAGAAGTGCTTTTCTTCGGTTAATTTAAGGTAAGGGGAGTCTCACTCTATAATAGAGAGTATAATAGGTCGTATGTAGATCATAGGGTCCTATTTGATGTTATATGATATTGGTTGGATTGTTTGGATTGGTTGAAATTGACGAATTGTAGGAGAAAATCGATTTAGGCTTGAGTTAGGGTTTATAACATGTTAATTTCGCATTTTGATGTGTAATTAGTGTGTAAGTGTGAAATTGAAGTTGTTGGTATGAGCTTAACATGTTTGATGATTGTTGTTGTGATTTGAATTGGAAAAAGGATTGGGAATTTGATGTTAGTGAGGGTTGGGACGCATGGGGCGCCAAGTTTGTGTTGTGTTGCGCATGTTGCTTGCTGCCTGGGCGCTGTTCTGGTTGCTGTGTGTGTGTGGTCTGTGCAGGGCGCCAATGTGGCTGCCCTGTGGCGCCTGGGGTGGCGCCAAGGTGCTGCCTGCGCCTAGACAAGGCGCACAAAAGGGTGTTTGTGTGCAAATCAATTTCTAAGCAGATTTTCCCGAGCCAAATTTTGTATTCACCTGACCAAATTGTATTTAATACATTTTGGCTAAAGAATTTTCAGTTGTTCATGCACCGTTTTGAAATTGTCCTAGAGGGCGTTGTTTTGACTATGTTTGTGGTGCCTAGGGGTGAGCTGTGAGTTCTAAGCATATTTTCCCGAGCCAAATTTTGTATTCACCTGACCAAATTGTATTTAAAACATTTTGGCTAAAGAATTTTCAGTTGTTCATGCACCGTTTTGAAATTGTCCTAGAGGGCGTTGTTTTGACTATGTTTGTGGTGCCTAGGGGTGAGCTGTGAGTTCTAAGCATATTTTCCCGAGCCAAATTTTGTATCCACCTGACCAAATTGTATTTAAAACATTTTTGCTAAAGAATTTTCAGTTGTTCATGCACCGTTTTGAAATTTTCCTAGAGGGCGTTGTTTTGACTATGTTTGTGGTGCCTAGGGGTGAGCTGTGAGTTCTAAGCATATTTTCCCGAGCCAAATTTTGTATTCACCTGACCAAATTGTATTTAAAACATTTTGGGTAAAGAATTTTCAGTTGTTCATGCACCGTTTTGAAATTGTCTTAGAGGGCGTTGTTTTGACTATGTTTGTGGTGCCTAGGGGTGAGCTGTGAGTTCTAAGCATATTTTCCCGAGCCAAATTTTGTATTCACCTGCCCAAATTGTATTTTAAGCACCGTGGCTAAGGTAGTTTCAGTTTTTCACGCGTGGTTTTGAAATGGTCCTATTGGGCATAGTTTTAGCTTGTGTAAAGGGGGTTTTGCGTGCGAATCAATTTCTAAGCATATTTTCCCGAGCCAAATTTTGTATTCACCTGCCCAAATTGTATTTTAAGCACTGTGGCTAAGGTATTTTTAGTTTTGCACGCGTCGTTTACAAAATGTCCCAGTGGGCGCTATTTTAACTGTGTGTGTGCGCGTGTGAAACGTATTTTGGGTGTAACTCAATTTCTGGGCACATTTTTCCGTGCCAACTCTTGTATCCATGTGCCCAAACTTAATTTTGAACGTTTTGGCTCAGGTGGTTTTGTCTCTGCACATGTCGTTTTTGAGTTGTCCTAGTAATGTACTAGTTGTGTTGCCGTTTCCTATACACCCCACGGGTGTATAGGCGCTGGTTGCCACGGGGGGCGCCAGTTTGTGGGAGAATGGCGCCTGGTGCTGCCTCGTGTCCAATTGTGTGCTATTTTGGTTCCTAGGTGACAGATTGGTCCCTAAGTGCTAGTTTGGTCCTAAGTGGTGTTTTAGGTCCTTAAGAGAGGTTCTAGTCCCCTAGTTGAGTTTAGTCCTAGAGACGTCATTGAGATGAGATAGTGAGTGGAATAATTGATGATGCCATGGGGGCATAAGCCATGGGGGCTAAAACTAAAATTGACGAGTAATGAGGAATGATGTTAATGATGTATGATTGGGTTGTGGCATGTTTATAGAGTCTCATGCATACATAAGGCTGCGGTCTGAGTTATACGTTGTGATGATAAGGCTGCGGTCTGAATTTATATATTATGATGATAAGGCTGCGGTCTGAGTTTGATATTATAATGATGAGGCTGCGGTCTGGGCGAATGGTACCACATATAGGAGTGCATTGCATTAGTCTCTTAAAGAGCATGTGAGTCGTTGGTTGATATGAACTATACTACTGTATGACTGTATGTATGGGATCATATGATTAAATATACTTCTTATTATAGTCTTTATTATATGGTTTGAGACTCACCCTTCTGTTGTTGTTTACCACAGGTAGCCCTGAGTGAAGGCTTACCCCCTTCATTCCCGAGTCGGTCTGCTCTGATACGTAGCACCTAGGGGATGGGCTTAGTTCTAGTTGGCTGATTTGTCCTTGCTGAACTGTTTTGTTATGAGATATTTACATGTTGTTGATGAGACTGTTGTTGTCTCTTTAGAACTGTTTCTATTTTCCGCTGCGTAGGGTATGAAGTTTATTCCCTAGTGTGTGGAATTACATAAAGAAAGTTTTGAGAAATCCCACCCTATGATGGTGTTGCGTATTATACTGACGAAACAAAAGTTTATGTTGATTTTTTTGTTGTTGAATTGAAGTGATGTGTGGCATCCCATTGAAATGAATTTAAGGGATAAATTTTTAAACTCTGATTTTTATTATAAATAGCTGGGTAGAAATGGGGTGTTACACTTATCAACGGCAAAAACCACCGCTAATAATTCTTTTTCAGTTGTGGCGTAATTCATTTGTGCCTCATCTAAGGTCCTGCTTGCATAGTATATGGCATGCAATTTCTTTTCCTTTCTTTGCCCCAGAATTGCCCCAACTGCATAGTCGCTTGCATCGCACATTATCTCGAACGGAAAATTCCAATCTGGTGGCTGTATGATTGGGGCAGTAACCAAAGCATTTTTCAACCTGTTAAAAGCTTCAAGACAAAGATCATTGAAAATAAATGCTGCATCCTTAAGGAGCAGAATTGTCATAGGTTTTGAAATTTTTGAGAAGTCTTTTATAACTCGGCGGTAGAAACCCGCATGGCCTAAAAAGCTTCTCACCTCTTTTACTGAGGTGGGAGGTAGCATTTTTTCAATCACCTCAATTTTTGCACGATCAACCTCAATACCTCTATTACAAATTAAGTGTCCTAGGACAATTCCTTGATTAACCATGAAATGACACTTTTCGCAGTTTAGAACTAGATTCACCTTCTCACACCTTTCTAAGACTTTTTCCAGATTGGCTAAACAGTTTTCAAAATTTGACCCATGGACGAAAAAATCATCCATAAATACTTCCATTATGTTTTCAACAAAGTCTGAGAATATGGACATCATAAACCTTTGAAAGGTAGCAGGAGCATTACATAGACCAAAGGGCATCCTTCTATAGGCATAAGTGCCAAAAGGACATGTGAAAGTTGTTTTTTCTTGGTCGCTAGGGTGGATGGGAATTTGGAAAAATCCCGAATAACCATCCAAATAGCAGAAATGTGAGTGTCGTGTTAACCTTTCTAGCATTTGATCAATGAATGGGAGAGGGAAGTGATCTTTCCGGGTAGCTTTGTTAAGCTTTCTGGAATCAATACACATTCTCCATCCCGTAATTGTCCTCGTGGAAATGCATTCATCCTTTTCATTTTTAATAACTGTTAAGCCTCCCTTCTTAGGTACTACTTGAACAGCACTAATCCACTTACTATCGAAAATAGGATATATTATCCCAGCATCAAGGAGTTTTAAAACTTCCTTTTTAACAACCTCTTTCATGTTTGGGTTTAATCTTCTTTGATGCTCGATAGAAGGTTTATAGTCCTCTTCCAGTAGTATTCTGTGTATGCAGATTGATGGATTTATTCCTTTAATGTCCTCAATAGTATACCCTATGGCTTTGGGATACTTTTTAAGAACATTAAGCAATTTTTCAGTCTCATTTTGTTTTAGATCTGCATTTACTATTACTGGAAAAGTAGAATTAGGGCCAAGAAACTCATACCTGAGAGATGATGGTAAGGGCTTCAGTTCTTTTTTTGGTGTTTCTTTTGGGAGAGGTCGAGGCTTTCCCTCACCCAAAGATTCAGTACCCAATTTTTGTGATGGTGGATTCTCATCTAAAAGTTTTATGTAAAATTGGGTTTCCTCTGCTGCATTTGTATCTGTGTTGCCTAAAAGGCAATCTTCCAGACTATCTTGTGAAGATGATGCTAAAGAGCAGTCTCGCACTTAATAGTCTACAATATCAATCTTGCAGCATGAGTCCTTTACAGACGGACTCCTCATTAAGTTTGAAACTTCAAACTCAACCTTTTCATCCCCCACGTTAAAAACCAGCTTACCGTTTTTAACGTCAATTATTGCACCTGCAGTAGCTAAAAAAGGCCTCCCTAGAAGAATAGGAATTTGGGAGTCTTCTTCAATTTCCATTACAACAAAATCCACCGGTATAAAAGTTTGCCCTACCTTGATAGGGACATCCTCTAAGATTCCAGTGGGGTATTTACCGGAACGATCTGCCAACTGTATTGTCATTTTTGTGGGTTTAAGTTCACATATCCCTAGTCTTTTGCAAAGAGAAAGAGGCATCAAACTTACGCTGGATCCTAGATCGCACATTGCTCTGTTTATAGTTTCACTTCCAATTACACAAGGTATGGAAAAACTACCTGGATCTTTGAACTTTTGTGGTAGCTTGTTCTAGATAATTGCACTACATTCTTCTATTAATCCAATCGTCTCATAGTCATCTATTTTTCTTTTCTTGGATAAAATTTCTTTCAAAAATTTAGAATAAGACGGCATTTGAGACAATGCATCTGTGAAAGGAACGTTGATGTAAAGCTTTTTAAGCAAGTCGACAAACCTTTTGAATTGCTCGTCAAGTTTGTTTTTTGCAAATCTTTAGGGCAAAGGAATGGGTGGTTTGTATGGTGGTGGGGGGATGTGTGGTTCTTCTCTTTCTTTTTCTGGTTCTTTCTCTTTTTCTTTCTCTTCTGGCTCACATGGTAAATTATGTTTTTCACTCACAATTTTTTCTTGGTTGGCTCTTGGTTCCTCTAATTGTTTTCCGCTTCTAAGGGTGACGGCATTTATTTGGCCATTTGGATTTTGTTCTGGTTGCCCAGGAAATACCCCCGAAGACTTAGAGGATGAAGCCACCTGTGTTGCCACTTGAGTTATTTGATTTTCAAGCATTTTATTATGAGTGGCAATAGAGTCGACTTTTGATACCAATTTGATAAGTGGGTCATTCAAATAACCTGTTTGATTTTTGAATTCTTCACTTTGTTTTATTTGAAATGACACAAATTTTTCCATCAAAAATTCCAAGTTTGACTTTTGCGGGTTGTTTTGTGGGTTGTTAAAAACTTTCTGATTTTGAAAACCAGGAGGTGGTCTAGGTACTGTATTGGGTGGAGGATTTTTATAAGAAAAATTTGGATGATTCCTCCACCCAGGATTATAAGTATTTGAAAACGGATCTTCCTTTTGGGCATAGTTAACATGCTCGTTTCCAGCACTAGATGCCTCAAGCTGGCATTCAGCTCCAATATGGCCAACAACCCCACATAATTCACATGGTGGAGTAATAGGAGAAGAAGTTTGTAAGACGGCACTTACATTTAATTTTTCAAAATTTTGAAAAAGTGCGTCCACTTTTGAGGTAAGATGATCAACAACAGATATTTCATACTTACCTAGCTCTTTTGATGAGGCTGGTTTATTCGTTATGGCTCGCTCACTTGTCCGTTGACAATGGTTTTGGCTCCACCTGCAGCTGCATCAACAGTCATTCTTGTTGCATATTGTAATCCATTATAAAAAGTGTGAACAACGAGCCATTTCTCTAGTCCATGATGGGGGCATAGCCTTAACATTTCTTTGAAACGTTCCCAAGCATCATAAAGAGATTCCCCGTCGTTTTGAGAAAATCGAGTAATTTGATTTCTCATTTGAGCTGTTTTACTCGGGGGAAAGAACTTAGCAAGAAAAGCTTGTTTTAACTGGCCCAAGCTGGTAATGGATTCCGAAGGCAAAGAATGTAGCCATGCTCTTGCTCTATCCCATAATGAAAAAGGGAAGAGTTTTAGTCTTATGGCATCTTGAGGTACCCTGTTTAATTTGAGAGTTCCACAGTATTCTAGAAAAATTGAAATATGAAGATTTGGGTCCTCCGTGGGAGAACCAGAAAATTGGTTTTGTTGAACCATTGAAAGCAGAGATGATTTGAGTTCAAAATTATTTGCTTCCACATTCGGATGTACAATGGCACCTGATGGCTCTGCCGAAGGTGTTGCGTACTCTTTGAGAGCACGATTTTCATTAGCCGCCATTTGGCTATCGGGAATTTCTCTCCTCCTTCTATGTAAGAACCTTTCGATTTCGGGAATTTGTTGAACAGTTTCTCCGAAACTTCTGGTTCTTCGCATTCGAGGGACAAGAGAAGAAAAAGTAAAAATAAAGAAAATAAAACTTCAGTCTAACCGATTTCGAAAAACTTAATTAATATCACTGCCTCCCCGGCAACGGCGCCAAAAACTTGATAGGCCGCAAGAGCACGGTCTTGTCGCGTAATAAAAAGAGTTATCGATCCACAGGGAGAGCCTAGGTGATTACCAATTTAATTTTTCAAAGTTGATTAACTGAAAAGAAAGTGTTTTTAGAAAGAAGGAATGTTTTAGTAAAGTCTACTCACTCATGATCATTGTATACAAAAGAGGAGAAAAGAAAATAAATGACTTGGAAAATAAAGGGCAAGAAAGTAAATGACTTGGAAAATAAAGGGCAAGACAATAAATGACTTGGACAATAAAGGGCAAGAAAATAAATGACTTGGAAAATAAAGGGCAAGAAAATAAATGACTCGGAAAATAAAGGGCAAGAAAATAAATGACTCGGAAAATAAAGGGCAAGAAAGTAAATGACTTGGAAAATAAAGGGCAAGAAAGTAAAATACTTGGAAAATAAAGGGGCAAGAAAGTAGATGACTTGGAAAATAAAGGGGCAAGAAGGTAAATGACTTGGAAAATAAAGGGGCAAGAAGGTAAATGACTTGGAAAATAAAGGGGCAAGAAAGTAAATGACTTGGAAAATAAAGGGGGCAAAAAAGTAAATGTGCAAGAAAAATAAAAGGCTTTAGAAAATAAATTGCAAGAATTTAAATAGGAAGAAAGTAAAAGAACATGAAGAACATGAAGAACAATCTTTAGAGAATTTTTGAGATGAACTTTGTCACAAAATTCAAGTCTTGGGAAATGATTCACTCACAAAACCAAGTCTCCTTACAAGTGGGGACCCATGGCGCCCCTGCGCCAGACACAGCAACAGGCAGCCAGATTTTGGCGCCCATGGCGCCCCTACGCCAGACACAGCAACAGGCATCCAGATTTTGGCGCCCATGACACCCCTGCGCCAGACACAGCAAGCAACAACAGAAATTGAGCAGCCAATCTTGGCGCCCATACGCCCAGAACCAGCAACAACACACCAACCCGCAACTGGGCAGCCACAACATTGGCGCCCATGCGCCAGAACAACACACCAAACCGCAACAGGGCAGCCACCACATTGGCGCCCGTGCGCCAGAACAACACACCAAACCGTAACTGGGCAGCCACCACATTGGCGCCCATGGCGCCCATGCGCCAGAACAACACACCAAACCGCAACTGGGCAGCCACAACAATGGCGCCCTTGCGCCAGAACAGCATAGAAAACAGCAACTGGGCAGCCACCACGTTGGCGCCCTTGGCGATCCTACACCAGAACAACATAGAAAACAGCAATTGGGCAGCCAGGTTTTTGGCGCCCATGCGCCAGGAACCTGCAAGACAGCAACACACAACAGCAAGATGGCGCCCATGGCGCCCAGCAACATTTCAGGAACAGCGCCCATGGCGCCTAGCAACAGGACAGGGCAGCCAACATGGCGCCCTTGGCGCCCCTGCGCCAGAACATGACACACACAAAATGGCGCCCAGGAAGGCGCCCAGCAACACAAACACGAGACGACGCCCATGGCGCCCTGTGGCAGAATCAAAAACGGCGCCCATGGCGCCGATGCACAGAATTTTGGTCCCAAAATATCAACAAGCATGATCACACATCGTCAAGAGGCAACAATCATCATCAATCGAAATTAGCATCATCGTTCAAAGTTCAATTCCTACAACTAGTGTTTTCTAGACTTAATACACCTAGGGTTCCATAACCTTCCTACATAGAGCCATTCATACACCCAATTATAGAGATAGAACCCCTCCCTTACCTTAGCCTTGAAGAATTCGAAGTCTTTGGCTTGCCCTAGCTCCCTCTCTTCATCGCGCCGTCCCCTCCCTTCTCTTCTCTCCAACTCTTATTTTTTTTGTTCCTTCTAAATGAGCAAAACCCTAAAATACCTCTTTTTATACTTTATTTAATTTTATGGGCTTTTCTATAGCTTATGCGACTTATTCATGGGCTTTTTCCTTAACACCTCTCCTTTACTAATCCTAACACTAATCATAGGTCCACATACACTAACATATAGTTATTTTATTAATTTTCTACCAATTAAATTCCCAAACAATTTAATTAAATAAATAATTAAATTTTTGGGGCGTTACAACTCTCCCCCACTTAGAATATTTTCGTCCTCGAAAATCTACCTGATTCGAACAACTCCGGGTAAGACTCCCGCATCTTGCTTTCCAGCTCCCACGTCATGCTTTCTCTGGCAGCTCCCAACCAGACTACTTTCACCAAAGCGATCTCCTTACCTCTTAGAGTCTTCACCTCATGATCCTCGATACGCACAGGCATCGTCTCCACAGTGAGATTATCCCGCACTTGCACATCATCCGTATGAATTACATGAGATGGATCCAAAATATACTTTCGAAGTTGCGACACATGAAACACATCATGCAAATTCGAAAGATTAGGCGGTAAGGCCACCCTATAAGCAACATTTCCAACTCTTTCCGAAATCTGATACGGACCGATAAAACGAGGCGTGAGCTTCTTAGCCTTCAAAGCGCGTCCAACACTGGTCACCGGAGTGACTCTCAAAAACACATGCTCACCTGCTTGAAATTCTAAATTCTTTCTTCGCTTATCATAGTAACTCTTCTGTCTACTTTGCGAAGCTTTCATCTTCTCCCGAATCAATCTCACCTTCTCAGTAGTCTCTCGAACAATTTCAGGTCCAAGTACTACACTTTCTCCAGATTCATACCAACACAAAGGAGTCCTACACTTCCGACCATACAACGCTTCAAAAGGTGCCATCCCAATACTAGAATGGTAACTATTATTATAAGTGAATTCTATCAACGAAAGGTATGCATCCCACGAACCTCCTTGCTCTAGAACACAAGCCCTCAACAAATCCTCCAACGACTGAATAGTCCTCTCTGACTGACCATCCGTCTGAGGGTGATACGCCGAACTCAATCTCAGCTTAGAACCCAACTCCGTTTGCAAACTCTTCGAAAAATCAGACGTAAACCTCGGATCTCTATCCGAAACGATACACATAGGAACACCATGCAGCTTCACAATCTCTCGGATATAAATCTCTGCCAACTTCGATACTGGATATGTGATGTTAATAGGAACAAAATGAGCCGACTTCGTTAGCCTATCAACAATCACCCAAATCGCATCATGACCTTTTGCGGTATTAGGCAATCCCCTCACAAAGTCCTTTGAAATACTATCCCATTTCCATTCTGGAACCTCTAACGGTTGCATCAACCCTACAGGCTTCTGATATTCAACTTTCGACTTCTGACAAGTTAAACACGCATACACAAACTGCGCTACATCACGCTTCATCCATTGCCACCAAAACAACTTCTTTAAGTCCTGATACATCTTAGTAGCTCCCGGATGAATACTCAACTTACTCCTATGACTCTCTTCAAGAATCGCTTTCCTCATCTCTGCATTATCAGGAATACAAATCCTATTACGGAACCTCAACACACCTTGTGCATCCAGCTTGAAATCATTATGCTCTGACTGATCGACCTTAACCATCGAATCCACCAGTTTAACATCCAATTTCTGAGCTTCTCTAATACTGTCCAAAAAGTCGTTATTAATCTTTAACATTCCCAACCTGACACTCTGTGGTGTCACTTCACAGACCAAACTCATATCTCTAAACTTCTCAATTAATTCCAACTCCTTAACCATCATTGCTGACATGTGTAAGGTCTTTCGACTTAACGCATCAGCCACGACATTAGCTTTTCCTGGGTGATAATTCAATCCGAAATCATCATCTTTTAATAACTCCAACCACCGTCGTTGCCTCATGTTCAATTCATTCTGATCAAATAAATACTTCAAACTCTTATGGTCGCTAAATACTTCAAATCTAGAACCATAAAGATAATGCCTCCAAATTTTCAGCATAAAAACAACCGCAGCAAGCTATAAAGTCATGCGTAGGATAATTCTTTTCATGAGTCCTCAACTACCTCGACGCATAATCAACTACCTTTCCATTCTGCATAAGTACACCTCCTAAACCCATCTTCGAAGCATCACAATACACTACAAAAGACTCTCCCGGATTGGGCAACGTCAAAATAGGAGACGTCTTCAATCTCTTCTTCAATTCTGCGAAACTCTCTTCACAACAAGCGTCCCACACAAAAGCTTTACCCTTGCAAGTCAACTGAGTTAACGGAAGTGCTAGCTTCGAAAAACCCTCGATGAACCTTCTATAATAACCAGCCAACCCCAAAAAGCTTCGAATCTCGGTAGCCGACTTCGGGGCTTCCCACTGCAACACATCATCTACGTTAGATGGATCCACCGCAATGCCACTACCTGAAATAACGTGACCATGGAAACTCACTTCCTTCAACCAGAATTCACATTTAGACAGCTTCGCATATAACTTCTTCTCTTTCAGGACTTCCAACACTAATCTCAAATGCTCTGCATGCTCTTCTTCCGACTTAGAGTAGACCAGAATATCATCGATGAATACCACCACAAACTGATCCAAGTAAGTATGGAAAATCCGGTTCATGTATTCCATAAATACCCCCGGCGCGTTAGTAACACCAAAAGGCATCACCGAATACTCATAATGCCCATAACGCGTCCTAAAAGCCGTCTTCTGAATATCCTCATCTTTCACTTTAATCTGATGATAGCCCGACCGCAAATCAATCTTACTAAACATTTGAGCACCCACCAGCTGATCCATCAAATCATCTATCCTTGGAAGTGGATACTTGTTCTTAACCGTTACCTTATTCAACTGTCTATAATCAACACAGAGCCTCATTCTTCCATCTTTCTTCTTTACTAGCAACACAGGAGCTCCCCAAGGCGACACACTTGGTCTCACAAACTTCTTTTCGAGCAATTCCTCAAGCTGCTTCTTCAATTCGGATAATTCAGATGCCGACATCCTGTACGGTGCCATAGAAACAGGTCTGGTACCAGGTATAAGATCAATATCGAATTCCACTTCTCTCTCTGGCGGCACACCTGGAATCTCATCAGGGAAAACTTCAGGAAATTCACATACTACCCGCAGCTCTTCAATCACGGCTCGGTTCTCGACAGACATTGACGCCATCAGCGAGAATAAATGGACTTCCTCCCGCATCAACTTCCGCAACTGACCAGTAGACAACAAACCAGCTTCCTCCTTTTTAGGAGTGGAGAAACTCACAGACTTACTACAACAGTTAATATGCACATGGTTATGCTCTACCCAGTTCATACCTAGGATCACATCCAATCCACTTAACGGCAAACAAATCAGGTCAACAACAAAGTCTCTGTCGAAAGTCGACAAAGGACATTGAGAGCATACAAGAGAAGTAGTCACCGACCCCTTAGCTGGAGTGTCGACGACCATGTCTCCATTCATAGAAGACAACGGAAGACCCAATCTTTCAACACAATTGGTAGAAATAAAACAATGGGTAGCACCGGTATCAACAATAGAGGATAGAGGAATGTTATTAATGAAGCATGTACCTCTAATAAGTCCATCTTCTTCGGAAGTCTCTGTCCCTGCCAAAGCGAACACTTTTCCACTAGCCCGCTCCTTCTTTGGTTTCTGACACTGACTACTGATGTGTCCTCCTTCGCCACAGTTGAAACAAACCACCTCCTTATGTTCTCACCCGGACGCCTCATGCCCGATCTTACCGCAACGGAAACACCTCGTCGTCTCAGCTTTGCACGCATTACTCTTATGACCAGCCTTACCACATTTGAAGCACACAATACCAGCAGGAGCATCTCCCCCACTAGTCCTCCTACCATCAGCAGCTCTTGACTTACCCTTACCAGCAGGAGCATCATACGGCTTACCACGATTCTGAGGCTTGCTCGTCTTCTCATTAATAATCTTATAATGCGCATTGTTATCTTCCTCATAGATCCTGCAACTATCAATCAAATCGGAAAAGACACAGATCTTCTGATATCCAATGGCCTTCTTGATCTCTGGTCGCAACCCGTTCTCGAACTTGATGCACTTCGAAAATTCAGCAGTTGCTTCACTGTAGTGCGGATAAAACTTAGCCAACTCCACAAACTTAGCAGCATACTCAGTAACTGACAGGTTTCCTTGCTTCAGCTCAAGGAACTCAATTTCCTTCTTACCCCGAACATCCTTCGGATAGTACTTCCTCATAAATTCCCTACGGAACACAACCCAAGTGACCTCTTCACCTGCAGCTACCAACCTTTGACCAGTCTCTAACCACCAGTCATCAGCTTCTTCTGCCAACAAATGAGTACCATAACGAACCTTCTGCGCTGGAGTGCAGTCCATCACTCGGAAGATCCTCTCCATCTCCTTCAGCCAAGCCAACGCTCCATCAGGATTATACTTGCCTTTGAAAGTAGGCGGATTCTCCCTTTGAAAGGTTGCCAAACTACGAGACCCAACATTTTCACCAACGTTTTGCTGACCTTCCACAGCCTGAGCCATAGCAGCCAAAGCAGCAGCAATAGCAGCATCGTTCCTTCCAGCCATCTCAACTAATCGCTACAACATAAACAACAGTTAGAACTAATTGACAGTACTTGATCGTCAATGACACAATAACTTGACAACTTGGCCGGACAGACCGAAACTGCTCTGATACCACAAATGTAACACCCCATTTCTACCCGGTAAAATAATGCAAAATCAAAGTTCATAAAAACTTTTTCAACACACAATGGAGTGCTACATTTGCTTCGTGAAAACAATAGATGGGTTAATTCGCTTTTTGAAAACAGATACATAGCGCTTTCGGTTGAACCGATAAAACAACCTTTTAGTCATTCAAAATAATTCCTCTTTACTTACTACGCAGCGGATTCATAACAAGTTAATTCAATAGACGTGGCGTCTTAACAACTCAAGACAGCTCAACAACAAATTGTAATATCCCCAATTTTCGCTATTTAAATTATTTGGCGTATAATTATTATTTAGTGATTTATTAACTTGGTTGAAAATAAAATGATTTAATAGTGGATTGCTTGATTTAATTATTACATGAATTGTATGTGATTGAGTAATTAATTATACTAAGTTAGGGTAATTAGAATGGTGAGGAGTCATGAGGAATAAAAAGTTTAAGTGAAGGATATAGTAGTCTTTTACCAAGCATATATATATATATATATATATATATATATATATATATATATGTGAGCCCCTCCAGCTGAAACAAAACAACACACTTCATTTCAAAGAAAAAGAAAACAGCAAGATTGAGAGGGAGAGGAGAGGAGAGCGCGAGGGAGGAGAAGAAGAAGGGAGAGTTACTCAGAAATTCCATGCATGTCCTGTTCCTCACCACCATCCTCCATCATTTCACTTCCTCTTCCCATTGATACCATTTTTGCAAGCTGAAACCCATCCATCTCCAATTCACCATTGATGGACCTCAAGCTTAAAGTGGGGGTGAAGAGTGTTGCATGTGAGGTTTGAGCTTCACACTTTGATCTAGAAACCATAACAAGCATTAGAGAGATCATCTGATAGCTAAATTCGAAGTGGGGAGAAGCTAGGTTCAACCAGCCCATCCTTGCAACTTTGGAGCGATTCCGGAGAAAGCTCGTGAGTCGGTGTTGTGATCAAGTCCGAGGAGAGTTCGTGGTTCTTGGGAACGAATGAATCGTTGAAGTCTCGGCAAATAGGTGAGTTCTATACTCACTAGGATGTTATGGTCATGTGTGTTGTGTTTCGAGTTTTGGTCTCGTAAGTTATGAAAACCGGTATTGAACCGTTTTATGAAAACTTGGATGAATCGTTAAATTATGTGTTTGATTATGTTAAATCGTTGATTGTTGTTATGTTGTTAATTGGTGGATGATGATTGATTGGTTTCCATGACTGTTTTGATGTATTATTAAGTTCGGATGTGAATCGGAACGGATACGGGAACGATCGGAATGGACGAGAAAACACGAAAACTAACTTTTCTGAAATACTGGTAGTCAGGCACGGATCGTGCGCCCCTGGGCACGGGTCGTGCGTGAGGTTCTGGTACTCACGATGGATTTTCTGAAAATTGAGCACGGATCGTGCGCCAAGGCGCACGGGTCGTGTGTCTCTTGCTGGTACCCAAATTCAAACTATGTCCTAAGTCATTCCGATTGGTCCTAAGTCCCTTCTAATCCACTCCTCAAGGCTTCCCAAGGATGGAAGCATATTAATATCATGAAATCAAGTAAGATCGAAGTAAATTTATGTTATGATCATGTCTTGCTTATGTGAAGGCCCGATGTGGTAATTATGCGACTGATTATGACAAAGTTAGATAATCATAATGTTGAGTATGGGCGATACATTATGATGTGGACTAGGTAATGGATAGTTATAAGCTAAAATAACAACGTTAGTAATTCCATGAGAGATCACCTAATGACAAGATCATGTTAAGTATAAGATTAGGTTAAGATTAAGACCATTGTTATACAAGTTCATTGTCATGTTCACAGATCATTGTTCACTACTCATTGTTCAAGGTATATTAAAATATATACATCAGGTTAGGGTGACGACCCTATTTCAGTTTAGTGTGCTAGGGGAGGGGAAGTCATGAGCCCTATGAACCTAGGCCCCTTGAGGTTTGCCCACTAGCGATTAGTGGATTGGGTTCACCGGGAGCTTATTTTGCCAAGTGACCGGTGACACGCTAAAAATCATTGTTAGGCTCAGTGATTGAGCATAAATCATTGTTAGGCTCAGTGATTGAGCATAGTTCATTGTTAGGCTCAGTGATTGAGATTAGTTCAGCCACATAGTCAACTTTGAGGACTATGAGTTTTGAGTTTTGCATAATGAATCAAGCATAATTGAACCGAGAGAGTTAGCAAGGGGTCTCGATAGAACTCACTTAGACAAGTTGTCTCACCCAATCCATGTTGTTGTTTTTCAGAATTGCAGGCTAAGTTGAAGATGATGAGGCATGGTCGTGGAGACGCCTGAGGAGCAGCCGCTATCTTTATTTCATCACGTCTTGTATTTCAGTTTCTTTTGTGTTTTGTATTCAGTTCCTTAGTATGTACGATTGTATGACTTACGTTATAAAGTTGTAAATCGCTTCCGCAGACTTTCTATTTTGGTACTGAACACTAGTTGAGTGGTGTAAGAACGAATTATATAATTTTCATGTTAAGTTATGCAACGCGCTTGATGGCTTTTAGCATCGAGTATTAGTATGTGTTCAGTATTTAAAACAGGAGGTACTCTAATGCATGCCAGTAGTGCATTTCGGTAACTTCTACAAGTTAGAAATTAACGGGGTGTTACAAACGACATAACAACTTAACGTTTCAACAACGAAATAAAATAGTATCAACATTAAAACGTGTGTTCATCCCCCCGAGTGTTACATATCAGAGCGACGACACCGACTTGATCAAACGAAGGTGAGCAGCCTTCATTCGTGATTACCTGCACGTTACCAACAGGAGGGTAACAATCAAACAGAAGGGGTGAGATATCACACTATATAATCAGACATATGAAGGACAGTATGTAATTCAGGTCATAGCATCGATTCATCATTTAATCAACAGTCAACATCATATCAATCACATAGGTATGCAACATGGATGCGGAATGTGACTCAACTCAGGGCCACCGCCCTATAATGCATGTGGTACCATAATCCAGCCAATAAATAGAGGCATTAACGTCGTAACATCATTTCATCGTAATTTTCCAGTTCAGGCCGTCGTGTTTTGAGCATAGCTCCATCGTAAAAACATGCTATGTATGCGACGCTATGTAAATGCACAACCAATAAACAATGATTAGATAGCAGCGTAACAATATCGAAAATCATCGTTGGCCATAGGCCTACAACATACCACCTGCCAATAAATAGAGGCAATTCAACTTGGTACACCATCATCAACACTAAATTAGCAACTTAGCAACTTTCAACATTTTTGGCAACGGATCAATAATTTAGCAACTTCCAATATTTTGGCAACTTTGGGCCTAGTTACATATTCAACATCAACACATCGTCCCAAGCATCAAAGGTGAAATTCACATTTGGGCAGCCAAACTGGCGCCCTTGGTGCCCATGGCGCCCAGCAACACAACACGCAACACAGCACGCAACACAGGCAGCCACACTGGCGCCCTTGGCGCCCACAGCGCCAGAACACAACACAGCAACAAGGCAGCCAGATTCGGGAGCCCATGGCGCCCCTGCGCCAGACATAGCAACAGGCAGCCAGGTTTTGGCGCCCCTGCGCCAGACACAGCAACAGGCAGCCAGATTTTGACGCCCATGGCGCCCCTGCGCCAGACACAGTAAGCACCAACAGAAATTGGGCAGCCAATCTTGGCGCCCTTGGCGCCCATACGCCCAGAACCAGCAACAACACACCAACCCGCAACTGGGCACCCACAACGTTGGCGCCCTTGGCTCCCATGCGCCAGAACAACACACCAAACCGCAACTGGGCAACCACCACATTGGCGCCCTTGGCGCCTGATAAGCTCATATTTGATGCATTTTTGGAGATATTTTTGAGTTACTTTTAGAGCAATTATCACTAAATATTTAAATTACTAACACAATTTATTCTATTGTGCACAATATATATATATATATATATATATATATATATATATATATATATATATATATATAAAAGAAAGAGCAAAGAAAGGAATAAAATTAAGGTTGCAGCATGTGGAAAGAAGTGGCATAAAGACATGGCTTATGACTCAAAATAAAAGCAAGGCCCACGGCCTGTTGGAAACAGAAAGAGGATCCACAATTGATTTACCCTAAGTTACATGGTATAATTGGAACCAGGATGCACAAAATAAAGTGAGCCGCACAAATAGAAAAAGATATACAACGCACAGTAGCGGGTGGTAATTCAGAAAAGACACAGACCGTACATACGCAACAGTAGTGTCGGCTTGGAGAGAGGGAGTTTTGGGTACCCGTTCTTGACACTGTGAGAGAGCTCTGGAGCCGAAAAAGGAGACTAAATTTTCAGGATCAGAAATTTCTCTATTCCGGGTTATTTTTACCTCTGTAATTTATGACTCCTAATTTTATTTTATTGTTCTCGAACACTATGGATAGCTAAATCCTCTTCTAGGGTCTAGGTGGATCTTGCTCGATTAGAGACCTTTTTATGTTCTAATTTCTGGTTTGAATTCCTGTTTTTACTTTAATTAATATTGTCCTATTGTTTTTATCACATGATTAGGATTAGCTACCCTTTTGCATGTTTATAATCAATTAGTTGATCAGCGGCCGTACTGCAATTAGTTGGTGGACCTATAGGATAATTGGGGCTATAATTAGGGCATGACCAAACCATAATTTAGTCTTCCAATCATTCAACCTTTTTGCTCTTTATGCTTTTCCTGAATTTAAATTCTTGCATGACCAAACGAGGGTTAATTTAGGAAAAAGAATATTAATTGCGAATGACCAAACGGATTAATAGTTTTAGTAAAGGGATTGGTAATTAAGTAAAATAAGGGAATTCAGGTAGGATTAGACATAGGGGGAATCGAAGCTTGCAAGTGAAACCGTGATCCTAGGCCTCTCTCCATTTATTAAATCTAGTATTTTAATTCTCGTTATTTAGTTATTTTTATTTTATTTCTATAATCATCAAACGATTGGTTCGTCTAAACAATAAATAATCTCGACTAGTTTGGTACTTGTTAATTAGTCCCTGTGGACACGATAATCTTTTATACTACTTCTGCGAAAGAGTACACTTGCTCTAAGTGTGTTTTTAACGCAACAGCGCCCATGCGCCAGAACAACACACCAAACCGCAACTGTGCAGCCACAAAATTGGCGCCCTTGGCGCCCCTGCGCCAGAACAGCATAGAAAACAGCAACTGGGCAGCCACCACGTTGGCGCCCTTGGCACCCCTGCGCCAGAACAGCATAGAAAACAGCAACTGGGGAGCCAGGTTTTTGGCGCCCTTGGCGCCCATGCGCCAGGAACCTGCAAGACAGCAACACACAACAGCAAGATGGCGCCCATGGCGCCCAGCAATATTTCAGGAACAGCGCCCATGGCGCCCAGCAATAGGACAGGGTAGCCAACATGGCGCCCTTGGCGCCCCTGCGCCAGAACACGACACACACAGAATGGCGCCCAGGAAGGCGCCCAGCAACACAAACACGAGACGGCACCCATGGCGCCCTGCGGCAGAATCAAAAACGGCGCCCATGGCGCCCATGCACAGAATTTTGGTTCCAAAATATCAACAAGCATGATCACACATCGTCAAGAGGCAACAATCATCATCAATCGAAATTAGCATCATCGTTCAAAGTTCAATTCCTACAACTAGGGTTTTCTAGACTTAATACACCTAGGGTTCCATAACCTTCCTACATAGAGCCATTCATACACCCAATTATAGAGATAGAACCCCACCCTTACCTTAGCCTTGAAGAATTCGAAGTCTTTGGCTTGCCCTAGCTCCCTCTCTTCTTCGCGCCGTCCCCTCCCTTCTCTTCTCTCCAATTCTTATTTTTTTTGTTCCTTCTAATTGAGCAAAACCCTAAAATACCTCTTTTTATACTTTATTTAATTTTATGGGCTTTTCTATAGCTTATGCGACTTATTCATGGGCTTTTTCCTTAACACCTCTCCTTTACTAATCCTAACACTAATCATAGGTCTACATACACTAACATATAGTTATTTTATCATTTTTCTACCAATTAAATTCCCAAAAAATTCAATAAAATAAATAATTAAATTTTTGGGGCGTTACATTGTACACCAGCCACCGTCGATCATCTGCCGTGGTAAGTACACCAGCCACCGTCGCCGGTGAGAACGATGAAACCTGGGCAAGCACCACGCTGAACGAGAATAGGACTTCGGGTCGCTACTGGCGCTTGCTCGCAAGGAATGCAGAGGGACGTTGATGGAACACAAGCATCGACTGGGTTCTTGAATCAGATCCCTGGCTATTCTTCTTCTTCTTCGCAGACTTCACAGAAAGAATCGAGAGTACCAAACACTTCTTCAAAACCCTAACTTTCTGGTTTGGAATCACTAATCCAAATTGGAATCACGCTTCTCAAAAAATTTCACAGGTAGATCCTAAAACCCTAACTTTCTGGTTTGGAATCACTCATCCAAATTGGCTGTGTTGTTTTACTTAGTTTATCTACTCTCCCGTTTGATTTCTCTACTCGTCAAGTTCCTGTTCTTCCTTTATGGGCTGTGAGTATTTTTCTTCTTTATGTGATTTTTTGTTGATCTAGTTAGTTATTTTGTGTAAAGTTTGACTCTTTTTATGTTGCTGTTACTTTCAATCACAAAATGCTTTCTCTCTCTTAATTTTGTTTGTTCATTCATCATGAAATTAATGTCTTGTACTTCTAATTTTCTCTACTATATAGTTTTGTTTTTTTCTTTTTTAGTAGAAATTAGCTTATTGACTTTGAAAATGATATATGGTTGTAATTTTTAGTGTATCTCTTTTGTTTCCCATTGGGATGAGTTATCCAGATTTTTGCCTTCTTCCTTTGATTTTGTTTCTTTGATTTTGTTTGATTCTAGGTTTAGTGAAAATGTAACTTTTTCATTAAAGAAACTTTAGGAACTTAATTTCTCGAATAAATGGCTGTTTTGTTTCTTCAATTTGAAAAGGAAGGATGCTGTGTGGATGAGTCAATGATGGATGTTCTGTGGTGTCTGTGCTTGTTTTCAGTTGCTATCTTCCCATCGTCAACAATTGCTTAAGGGTATGATCTTGACGCAAGGAGCTTAGGAAAAGAGGTAATCTCACTGAGAAGCATGCTGCCACGGTAATCCTTTATTAGCATTATAAGTGTATGTTGTTATGCCTATTTTGAAAACTTCTTATGTCATGACACTTATTTTGGACTTTATAGTTTGAATGAGAAAGTCTGATTGTTTCATGCCATTGATCTGGCATAGTTTTGAAGGAAGTCTAACTGTGTCTGAGCTATAGAGGATGAACATTTTTATTTGGTTCTAGGCATTGTGCCAGGTTGTTGGGTCTTCCAGAAAAAATAAGAAGCCATAGTTTCTTTTGACAGAAAATTGGTTAACTAACTGAAGAGATTGAGTGGGAAACAGAGCAGAGCTATTCTTTAAAAAATCAATATCAAACTATAACATGTTTATGATAACTTTAGCAGTTAAACTAATTCTAATGACATGATGTGAAACAAGGACTAAGTAGAATTTATATCTTTCTAATGACAATGATAACTTTTCCCTATTCTAACAATTTATATCTTTCTTTAGTTTGTGTCAATTATTAATATTGAGGTAACTTGTGCTACTAGTCTGATAATGGCTTGGTTGCTTGCAGGGTCGTCTTAAGATTGCGGATTTTGGTTGGTCTGTACAGTGTAGCAAAGCTCATGAGTATGCAGTTGTTCCTTTTACTGCCCAATGATAGTTTCAAAGCTCATGCCCATTGCAGTTGTTCCTTTTATTAGTTACACATTGGCCTAGGAGATTAGTTTCAAAGGATCACTTATGTTTGTTTTACTTTTATTAGTTATTCCTTTTACTTTTATTCTTCTTTGTCCCCTTTTTATCAGTAGGGGATGTTTTTTTTTTGGCTTCATATTGTACAGGTGCTAGGTGATGTGGCCATTTGGTAGTTTGAACTTGAAATATTGAACTTGGTGTATATCTTGAAGTTGATTTATAATTAAATAGTTTTGATTATATATAGTTATTCTAGTGTTCTTAAATTATAAACACCAAAAGTATTGTCTATGCTTGTTTTTAAAGTCGGCTAATTGTGATTTAAATGTTTGGAAAACAAATGCATGATAAAGAAAAAAACTGGATTTAAAAAATAGTGGCTTAAACTTATAGGCCACGGTTATTTATGTGTGGCCAATTGAAAACTGTGGCTTAAACCTATAGGCCACGGGTATTTATGTGCGGCCAATTGAAAACTGTGGCCGAAAACTAGACTACTAAACCGTGGCCTGTTTTAATACCTTCGGCGACGGTTTTGATATTTCGTGGCCTAATGTGAAAAAACTGTGGCCTGAAGGAATAGGCATCGGCCACCTACACAACGCCTCAAAAACCGTGGCCTAAAGTTTAGGCCACAGTTTTTTCACTTCTGGCCACAGTTTTCGGCCGTTGCCTAAACTACTTTTTGTTGTAGTGTAGTTGCAGTACGGTCGCTGATCAACTAATTGATTATGAACATGAAAAAGGTAGCTAATCCTAATTATGTGATAAAAATAATAGGACAATATTAATTGAAATAAAAACCGGAATTCAGATATGAAATTATAACGTAAAAAAGTCTCTAAACATGCAAGATCCACCTAAAACCCTAGAAGAGGATTTAGCCATCCAAAGTCATAAAGAACAATAAAATAGGAATTAGAGTCATGAATTACAGAGATAAAAATAACCCGGAAGTTAGAGAAATTCTTATTCTGAATCTCCAGTCTCCTTTTCCTGCTCCAAAGCTCTCCCACGGTGTCAAGAACGGTACCCAAAAACTATTTTTCTCCTCTCCTGTGCGTTGCCGTCACTACCGCTTCCTTGTTAATTCCGGTGTGTGCGGCTGCTTTTTTTGTATTGTTTTTGCGGCTCTTCCCTTTTATAATCATCAATCATCCCCTTTTTTCCTTCACGTCACTTTTCTTTTCCTTCACGGCAACTCCTAATGCCCAACAATAGGGATTTGACAATTGAGTTGGGTTGGATCCTCTTTTCTTTTAAAATCATCACTATATATATATATATATATATATATATATATATATATATAATTTTTATCTTTTATTTTTTTCTGCAAAATAAAGAGCAAACTACGTCAATGATTTATATAATTAGCAATATTTACTCTAAAAAGTAATCCAAAAGTATCTCTAAAAATGCGCTAAATTAGAGTTTATCAACAATGGTCGTCAATTTGATTACCCTCCACTCCTAGTTTCTTAGCCTCCTCCCATAGATTTCTAGCCACTACTTTATTCTGGCTAACCCAAAACCTGTTATTCACATTAACAATATCTGCACTACTAATTGAAGCATCACAGAGAACAGTCCCAGCCGAAAATAGAGAAGAATTGTTCACTAGACTAACGGATTTGCAACTACCAACATCTCCCCAACCTGACTTTTTAGAAGGAAGCTCGGTGCTAATACCTCTGGATTACCACTTGTTGTAACATCACTAATTAACTTGATGTGTATCTAATTTGCTTGTCACGTTTTCTCGCTATCGATTTTAGAATGTGGTTTAGGCCTAACACAACCCCACAAAACCGGCTTGTAAGGTGATGGTTGCTCTTTCATTATATACTCTTATGAGACCATATCTCTAGTCAATGTGGGACTTGAGTTTCTCCCAATACACCCCCTCACGCCCAACACTATTGGGCTTGGTGCATGGATAATAATGGTGGGTGGCCCGAAGGATATAGGATAGACTTTGATACCATCTTAGAATGTGGTTTAGGCCTAACTCAACCCCACAAAACCGGCTTGTAAGGTGAGGATGGCCCTTTCATGATATACTCTTATGAGACCATGTCTTTAGTCAATGTTAGACTTGGGTTTCTCCCAATAATTCATTGTCATAGTTTGCACCGAGGAATATAACAATCATCCGGTACAAATAATTAAATGAGAAGTGTAACACCTCGGTATTTTTATCAAGTAAAAATACCCAAGTGTACCATCATAAAATAATCAGAGATATATTTCCTGTTTAAATACTGAACATCACTATAAAATTTTCACTGAATAACAACAGAGCTGTCTTAAACGTAAATAAGACCATAAGCCATCAGTGAAATACAGTGTTCAATATCGCACAAGAAAGCGGAAATAAATACATAACTTTTACAACAGTTAAAGTCATAATGCCGTAATACATGACTAACAAGGGAAAACATAACTTAAGCATAAAAGCTAAGTCTTCAGCAACCATCCGAGTACCACCTACTCGTGCCTCTTGGATCTCCACTTTTCCTGTTTATCTGTAAAACCACAACATTTAAACAGTGAGATACAATCTCAGTGAGTTCTACCGAGACCCCTAACTACGCTCTCGGTTCATTTATGAATTCTCGTACATTCGTAGTTTACTTTATAAATTACATTCTTTTAATTTAGCACGACACCGACCCCAGCTTTGGTAATCCCGGTGACTCGTACTAGTCAACATAGTATGATACCAGCCCCAGCTTTGGTAATCCCAGTAACCATACTATTGATATCTTTAGAATGACACCGACCCCAGCTTTGGTAATCCCGGTGACCATTCTTTCTAAATTTTAACACGGTACCGGCCCCAGCTTTGGTAATCCCGGTAACCCGCTCTCGGTTTATTTATAAAACCTTTACCTGGCAATCCTGTTATTGAATTGCAATTATTCACTGGTAATTCGATATGAATTACAAACAATTACTGGTAATTCAATTAATGAATTACAAACATAACCTTTTAATATTTAGCACGTCACCAACTACCGCAAGCTTAGGTGAACCCCGCATAGCCAATAGGTGTACAATGTCTAAAGGCAAAAGTAACAACATAGGGGCCTAGGTCAAGGGCTCATGACTTCCCTCACCTAGTATGCTATTTCATAGAGGTCGTCACCTCGACTAGATATAATATATATATATCAAGAATCATAGACCGGTTTAGATGAATACTTAATAAACATCTCGCGTCAATTACATAGTTCAGTAAATAGAACGTACCATAGACCGGTTTAGATGATTTAACAATCATCCCGCGTCATTTATACAATATCACATAGGACTCATAGTCCGCTTTCTTTTCGATAAAAAAACATTAAGTCCGCATTCGCTCTCGCATACTAACTCGACACTTTTCAACTTAATTTTCAATATCAAAAACAGTTCATTTTGCCTTAAAAATAGAATATTCAGTTAGGCCTCTGAATAAGCTTTCCAACGCATCTTAGAACACCTCAATCGGGTTCCCGGATCAAAAGTTATCGCGAAACGAAAAACAGTGTTTGGTTGCTGAAATTCTGCCAATTGGCGCGCGAGTGGCGCGTGGCGCGCAAACGGCGCGCAAACAGACAGCAGGTTCTGCCAACTGGCGCGCGAGTGGCGCGTGGCGCGCCAACGGCGCGCAAACAGACAGCAGGGGGGTCTGTCAAGGGCAGATTTTGGCGGTTTCGCGCGAAAACCGCGATTCCGCTCAATTCCGATTCTCGTTCCGATTGAAAACAGTCCAAACAAACAGAAAAACAGATTCAACCAATATCACACAATCATTTAATTCAATCAAAAACTCAATCGAAACGAATTGTATCAAAAACGACCTATTTTTCCAAATAGCGGTTTTCAACCCAAAATCTCTCAAACTCAATTACCAAACAATATTCCAGTCCAGCGAAAGCGATAAAACAGTTAATTAATTAATTTGAAACATAAAATCCTAAACGTGAGTAGAACTCACCCTTGAAGCGTGAACCACGATCGAGCCGAAATCACCGAGTAGCCACACGAACGCTCCCCGCTCCGGCGACACCCAATCCTCTTCCAAAGCTTCCCACTCGATCACGAAACCGCTTTTGACCGGAATGCCGAATTCCTCGAAATCCTCCATGGACACTATTCATCATCTTCTTCAACCTCAAGTCACTATTCACAAAAACCCCAATTTGCTCCCTAACCCCTTGATTCTTCACAAACTCCAAATCGGACTTCAATATTTGCGCTATCCACCTTGAGCTCGCTCCCAAACACCATCCAAAGCTTTCCTTTGAGCTTGAACAACAAAACCTCCACTTTACTCCACATTTCGAAAATGGTGGATTTGAGGAGAGTGAGTTGATGATGAAGATTTTGGTACCAAGACGAAGAGGAAGGAACGCCGAACATTTTTCGTGTTGGAAGGAAGTCGTTTTGATGAGCCGAAGTCCTCCCTTTTTCCTCTTCTTCCTCCTCACCCTTTCTTTCTCTTTTCTTTCTTTTCTCTCATTCTCTCTGTTTCTCATCTCTGTCACTCTCTCGCATCCTTTCTTTCTCTTTTCAACACACAACACACACTTATATTTATTTATTTAATATATACGCAGTAACGTGGTCCAATTACCATATTGATCGAAATCTCCTATTTCGATTCCGAAACTTCCTTGATCCGTATTATCCGGTTAACGATCCGATGACAACCAATAATTAATTTTAGCACTCAATAAATTTACCAGTCAAGTACCAAATTGGTTTAATTGGGTTAACACCCAAATAATTCCATTGATTATTTTGCGGATGTTACATTCTCCCCAACTTGAAAGAATTTTGTCCTCAAAATTTCGCTAAGTCTTTCATCCGACTAACCGAGGATCGACATTCTCAGAAAGGTCCAAATTTGCTAGAAAACATTCTTGAATTAACGAGATGATTGTAGAAAATCCTTCCAAAGTTGGCACATCAATCTCCAAGTATGATCCACTACTACCTTGATACGAACTTTCTGGTTTCGAATCAACACGAGAAACTCCTCTTTCGCCTACATAGGCTCGGCACCGCGTTCGAAAACACTTCCGAAGCTTCATTCCAGTTATCCTCGCTTACTCCCCAACTTTGATTAATCTAAATCAAAGGGTTTAATACAAGACACTTGATAGAGATACAGGTCGAAGATGAGATCCACAAATTGGTACTCCACGGTAGAGATAAGTACTAACATGATTTTCTCGAAGGGTGTAAACACGTTCTCCGCAAATTCTCTAAAAATCCATAACAGTTCCCATACACATTGAAAAAGCGTGACGGAAAGGTCATCTGTGAAACTTCCTGACTCACCCTTGGGATTTCGAGATAGAACTCTTCAAAAGATGGGATGAGGATTTACCAGAAACGTTTATCTTAAACGTAGAAATAAACCACGGGGACATCAAATAAATTGAACGTAATGAAAACCACCTCAGTTGTTCTCCAAACAACTATCAAACAAAACTCAGAGCTCCTTTTCTTATATTGCAACTTCTTCACGAGGTTCTCACCAACGACGTACCCGATTCCTTTCTGAATTAGTCAATAGCATTGAGAGCTTCCCCTCAACCTAAGTAATCCTTCTAGGATTTTCCTAAATCAGATTTCATTAGCCTCTAGATTCGTTCCCAAAATTAACTTTAGCATGCGGGTTTTCACAAAAATGATTTTTCAAAACTACCATACCGCACGCCGAGTTTCACTTCGGAAATTTCAGTCTCTTGCAAGCAGATCCATCACTTAATCCTTTGGTGGTTAATCGCAATGTGAAAAAACAGTCCACAGTCACCTCACTTTCATATTCGTAGTCACGTTTGAATTGTCAAACGGAATCACATAATACTATCACCTTGTTAACCTTCACAAAGGAGAGGTTAACAAACTAATACCTCACCGCTAATACATCTGCTTTATATTCTGTACACCCTGGAACAGAATATAAACTTCGGTGTGCTTTCTCTAACACTTGCCTTCGGGCTGCTCGTGACTCCTTGGAACTCTTCCTTGCAAGGCACTTATTTGTATAGTGACCTTCTTCATTGCAATAACAGCACCGATTGATCTGTGCTGACGATCACACTGTGAGGCTTTCCACAGTTAGAACATCTTCTGACCTTTGAAGAATCAAAGAATTGCATCTGCTTTTCCTTTGATGAAATTATCTTAGGACTTTGCATTCGGAGTTGATAAATCAACTACCTTCTTTCCTTTCCCATACTCCTTATGAGATCATCCTCGGCGACATAGGCTGGTTGCACTAAGGCAACAAAATTGGTAATAGTATAAGAACTGAGACCCTAAGTCATAAAAGGACTAAGGCCCTTCTCATACATCTGCATTCTCCATTCGTCATCCTGAACTTAGCGGTGTATTCTTCCACCATCATGCCACCTTTCCTAAGGATGCACCGGCTGGAGATTCCGGTCTTGGTCGAGGACTGCGTCTTGGTCATCCTTCCATAATTCCGCTTATGATGCACTAAGTATTAAGTTGATCAGGCTCAATGTCTCTTAGCATCACAAGTGCAATTACAACAAGGACTCACAAGGAATCGACTCAACCCTAAACTAAGTCCGACTAGGTCGAACTGCTCTGATACCAACTGTAACACCCCGGTATTTTTATCAAGTAAAAATACCCAAGTGTACCATCATAAAATAATCAGAGATATATTTCCTGTTTAAATACTGAACATCACTATAAAATTTTCACTGAATAACAACAGAGCTGTCTTAAACGTAAATAAGACCATAAGCCATCAGTGAAATACAGTGTTCAATATCGCACAAGAAAGCGGAAATAAATACATAACTTTTACAACAGTTAAAGTCATAATGCCGTAATACATGACTAACAAGCGAAAACATAACTTAAGCATAAAAGCTAAGTCTTCAGCAACCATCCGAGTACCACCTACTCGTGCCTCTTGGATCTCCACTTTCCCTGTTTATCTGTAAAACCACAACATTTAAACAGTGAGATACAATCTCAGTGAGTTCTACCGAGACCCCTAACTACGCTCTCGGTTCATTTATGAATTCTCGTACATTCGTAGTTTACTTTATAAATTACATTCTTTTAATTTAGCACGACACCGACCCCAACTTTGGTAATCCCGGTGACTCGTACTAGTCAACATAGTATGATACCAGCCCCAGCTGTGGTAATCCCAGTAACCATACTATTGATATCTTTAGAATGACACCGACCCCAGCTTTGGTAATCCCGGTGACCATTCTTCCACCATCATGCCACCATCATGCCATCTTTCCTAACCCAAAACAGTGTTTGGTTGCTGAAATTCTGCCAATTGGCGCGCGAGTGGCGCGTGGCGCGCAAACGGCGCGCAAACAGACAGCAGGTTCTGCCAACTGTAACACCCCGGTATTTTTATCAAGTAAAAATACCCAAGTGTACCATCATAAAATAATCAGAGATATATTTCCTGTTTAAATACTGAACATCACTATAAAATTTTCACTGAATAACAACAGAGCTGTCTTAAACGTAAATAAGACCATAAGCCATCAGTGAAATACAGTGTTCAATATCGCACAAGAAAGCGGAAATAAATACATAACTTTTACAACAGTTAAAGTCATAATGCCGTAATACATGACTAACAAGCGAAAACATAACTTAAGCATAAAAGCTAAGTCTTCAGCAACCATCCGAGTACCACCTACTCGTGCCTCTTGGATCTCCACTTTCCCTGTTTATCTGTAAAACCACAACATTTAAACAGTGAGATACAATCTCAGTGAGTTCTACCGAGACCCCTAACTACGCTCTCGGTTCATTTATGAATTCTCGTACATTCGTAGTTTACTTTATACCCAAGTGTATTTTTACTGCGCGCAAACGGCGCGCAAACGGCACACAAACAGACAGCAGGTTCTGCCAACTGGCGCGCGAGTGGCGCGTGGCGCGCCAACGGCGCGCAAACAGACAACAGGGGGGTCTGTCAAGGGCAGATTTTGGCGGTTTCGTGCGAAAACCGCGATTCCGCTCAATTCCGATTCTCGTTCCCATTGAAAACAGTCCAAACAAACAGAAAAACAGATTCAACCAATATCACACAATCATTTAATTCAATCAAAAACTCAATCGAAACGAATTGTATCAAAAACGACGTATTTTTCCAAATAGCGGTTTTCAACCCAAAATCTCTCAAACTCAATTACCAAACAATATTCCAGTCCAGCGAAAGCGATAAAACAGTTAATTAATTAATTCGAAACATAAAATCCTAAACGTGAGTAGAACTCACCCTTGAAGCGTGAACCACGATCGAGCCGAAATCACCGAGTAGCCACACGAACGCTCCCCGCTCCGGCAACACCCAATCCGCTTCCAAAGCTTCCCACTCGATCACGAAACCGCTTTTGACCGGAATGCCGAATTCCTCGAAATCCTCCATGGACACTATTCATCATCTTCTTCAACCTCAAGACACTATTCACAAAAACCCCAATTTGCTCCCTAATCCCTTGATTCTTCACAAACTCCAAATCGGACTTCAATATTTGCGCTATCCACCTTGAGCTCGCTCCCAAACACCATCCAAAGCTTTCCTTTGAGCTTGAACAACAAAACCTCCACTTTACTCCACATTTCGAAAATGGTGGATTTGAGGAGAGTGAGTTGATGATGAAGATTTTGGTACCAAGACGAAGAGGAAGGAACGCCGAACATTTTTCGTGTTGGAAGGAAGTCGTTTTGATGAGCCGAAGTCCTCCCTTTTTCCTCTTCTTCCTCCTCACCCTTTCTTTCTCTTTTCTTTCTTTTCTCTCATTCTCTCTGTTTCTCATCTCTGTCACTCTCTCGCATCCTTTCTTTCTCTTTTCAACACACAACACACACTTATATTTATTTATTTAATATATACGCGGTAACGTGGTCCAATTACCATATTGATCGAAATCTCCTATTTCGATTCCGAAACTTCATTGATCCGTATTATCCGGTTAACGATCCGATGACAACCAATAATTAATTTTAGCACTCAATAAATTTACCAGTCAAGTACCAAATTGGTTTAATTTGGTTAACACCCAAATAATTCTATTGATTATTTTGCGGATGTTACAAGAAGCAGAATTGTCTGACTACACAGATTGCAATAGTTAGATTTTAGACACATTAGTTGATTGTATATATGCATCATCCCTAAGAGTGGATTGTTAAACGTTTTCATCCATATTTGTAGAATTTGGCTTCAAAAGACCTCTCTAGAGTGGAAGAACCAATAAAGGAGCTAGCAGTGTTGTTAAATATCAAAAATAGCACCCCAATATCGGTATATTATACCAGATTTTTGTCCCTTTACAATGAAAAATTATTTGCTACGAGGAATTCGCTATGAGTAGCTATTGCGGCCACTATGCACATTGGATGATAGCGGTGATGGCCATTGATAGCGGAATATCACATTCTTTTTGGTTTATTAAATACTCATTAATCTGCAAAATGTGTTTTTTAGAACTAGTTGTACAGGCTTGCCTTCAAAATCATAAAGTCTATAAGCCTATACACTAGTGCAAAATCAGGAAAAGAATTAGACATTTAAAGTCGGACACTCATATGACTGACTTAAAAGGTACACGCGATGGCAAACTTGTAATTAAGATGAGAAAGATTTTCTAGCGCAAACATTTTTAAGTCGGGCGGATTGAAGCGTGACATAAATGGTTAGGATTAAAGATGTTTTGAAGTCACGCAAAATGTAGCGCGACTTAAAAGTTAATTTTTTTAAAGGTTTTAAGAATTTAAGTCGTGCATATTTGAAGCCTGACTTTAAATGTTCAATGCCATTTTTTTTGACAAATGTTCAATGCTTTCTAAACCCTAAGCAAGTCACTATTCGACGCAAAGTGAGAATTTCATCGCGCGCTCTCTCCGTGTTCCATTGCTCTCTCTGCTTTCCATAGATCTCTCAGCCAAAATCACTCTCGATTTCATCTCACTCTCGATTTCATCTCACCCTCAACCACAAAAGTCAATCGCATCTCACTCTTGGGAAACCCAGTCTCATCTCACTCTCAACAAAACCCTAAATTTCCTTCTCAACGAAGATTCTGTGTTTCTAATGGTGGAAGCAAATGGCTCATAGCCTCTCTCTGTGTGTGTCTCTCTGTTTGTGTGTGTCTCCCTCTACATCTTCTCTGTCTCGCATCTTCTTCTATTTTGAGGTAAGGTTCTTCATGTTTTTTTCTTCTTAGAATTTTGTAGTTTTTGATTTTGTACATCAAATGATATTGATAATGTTATTGATGCTGAAGTTGTTAATATTAAAGGTAGAATTTTGGTTTATCTATGATAATGTTATTGATGCTGAAATTGATAATGTACAAATTGATAATGTTATTGATGCTGAAATTGATAATGTTATATGAGGCAGTCGTTATATGAGGTAGAAGGATAAGAAAGCATCAGCCCTTATCGCCTCCCATTGACTCCATGACTGATAAACCAACAGATCAGCAGTATTTGCTTCTAAACAAGTCCATGCACCCGTCTGGGAAGTTGCACCAGTCTACAAAAGAAGCGTCTGTTTGTTTTCCTTGTCTTCTTGCTATATACCAGCACCTCCAACCGAAGATCACAGAAACACTGCACAATTCTCACCTCCAAATAACCCAATAGATCTGATGTACTCCGCCCTCACAGCTGCACCAATAGTGTGCGTATCCCTAAATCGATTTTTCACTGCAGTCCCAAACAACCAGCTGGGCAGGTACTCCAGTTTGCGAATTGCCTTGTTTTGCTATAAACCAGTTCCATGATATTACCTTAACTTGGTTGACTACTTATTTAATGCTAACTATCTCACCTGTGAACATTGTCTTATTTCTTGCACCCCATAAACACCACATTATTGCTGCCCAAATTAGGAACCTAAACCCTTTATCTTTTATCTTCCGAAACATTGAACCATGATGCATAAAATTAGCAATAATGTTGTTGTTATGTACGCTGTCAAAGCCCAGCCCAGTCATTGAATAAGCCTGTTAAAGAAAATTAGTAGTTGCCTTGAGTACTGTTTTCTTAACAAACTCTTAAAAGTTTGGTATTCCTTTGCAAGCAGCCTCTTTGTGGGCCTCATATTGTTGGCCTTAGATCTTTCCTTCTGCAACTTGCAAGCCTTAGGTTAATGACTTTGTTTTTTATAATCTCACTCACTGTATGGTTTCCTAGTATAAGTTCTTTAATCTCAATTGTGTTAACCCATTTGTGCATGTATTTTGCAACCTTGTTCTGCTTGATTGGTCTTTAATGTTGACAAAGCTGAACCAATTACCGAAACTACTGTAAAACTAAGATCAATATGGCTGAGCCTCCATGAATTCCACCTATTGTTGATGTATTTTGTTGATCTTTGTAGAATTTTGAATAGAAAATTAATGGGTGAAGATCTTTTTTGAGCTATTAGAGGTGGTGGGGCTGCTAGTTTTAGTGTTATATTTATATTATCATATACTATTAAATTAGTTCAAGTTCATGTAATTGTAACTGTTTTCAGAATTGAAAAAAGTTTGGAATAGTGATTATGTATAGGTGGCCCTGGTTGCATCTTATTTTGCCACCTCTTGGTGTTGAATTATATTTTGATTTCCTCTTTACCTATTATATCTGGTGTGGACTATATTGCTGGCTACTGGTGTTTTGCTGACAAAATGCTCTAATTTCTCCCATGCTAATTGGTTTCGGCTGCTATAGTAACAGTATTGGAGTGTGCCACAATAATTCTATTAGGCTTCTCTTGTTAGCTTATTGGCTGCTGCAGTAATAGTATTGGAGTGTGCCACAATAATTCTATTAGGCTTCTCTTGTTAGCCTATTTATAGTGTTTGACGAAATCAAGAATTGTGTGCAGGTTGCTGAGGGTGGATGCCGTGAAAAGAACAGGCTATCTTGTTGTGCTGAATATCTGGATGAACATGACCTTGATGAACATTCTGCAAATAATAGGGGTCAAATTCCAAAAGAGAAGATACAGTACTTTTCTAGTGAAAAAATTTGCCATGAAGCAGTTGCAATAGTTAACAAGAGACTACTAAATTTCATTGAAACCCCATCAGAATAATCACTACAACAGAATTGTTAAAAAAGGGCGCCATCATCAGGGGCGCTTTCTAAAAAGCGCTCCTAAAGGCCCTGCGTGTTTTGGCCTTCAGGGGCGCTTTTTTAGAAAAGCGCCCCTGAAGGCCAAAACACGCAGGGCCTTTAGGAGCGCTTTTTAGAAGCGCCCCTGATGCCTTATATTAAAATTTCTTAATTCCCCATCTCCCTCTCATCAGATCACCGTAACGACTCACTCTCCCTCTCCAAACCTAAACACTCAACGTCTCACTCTCTCTCCCTAAGAACACAACGGAAGCGCACCGCCACCGTCAACGCCACCGTCCCTTCTCCACTCCTCACACCTCCTTCTCTCTGTCTCTCCCTCTCTCTCTGTTACGCGAAGGAAGTATTCATACTTGTCAGTTACAGTGTCAGGGGGTTTACCATCGAGAGCTTCGGCCACGAGACCAAAAGGCTTGAATTCGCCGAGAACTGTCAGGGGGTTTACCATCGAGAGCTTCGGCCACGCGAATGGTGTGGGTTGGGTTCAAATCCAGCGGGGGTTCGCAAGGAGTTTGCAAATGAAATAACGCACCCCACCGATTCACGACTGGAGTTCATTTTATTGGTAACATGTTTGCATCCTCTCATCTTCTTTTTGTCCATTGAAGTTGTTGTTTTAGTGTTTTATAATTTAGGGAAGGTTGGGGTTTGGTGTTTTGAAAACATGCTGATGTTATAATTAAGGGAATGATGTTTAGCAAACTGTCCTAGGAATAGCTTTAGTAAGCACTGAGATGTATGACATCTATACCATAAATTCAGTGAATTAGTGTGCAGTTTTTAAAGACAATACGGATTACTGAGAAATGAAGTTTTTTCCAAACTGATCTAACATGAACTGACTTGGGTTAATGTATTTAAATGTGTGTTTTATTCAACCAGAATCCCATTGTTAAACTAAAATGTGTGTTTTATTGAAGACAAACTACAAAGCTTCTTTCTCTCCCACTCTCTTTTGTTGGCTATGTTACCAAGTTAGTATTATGAATTATCATTAACTTATAGTCTGAGCCATACATAATGTAGTTTTGTTTCTAAAGCTCTTACAAGCATCAATGGCTCAGACTATATCATATAGTGCCCTCATTTTATTGGTTTGAGTTCTGTTGAAGAGTGTCTGATCCTGTTGTTGGTTTGTTTGGATCTTTTGTCATTGTCATGTAACTAGGAAATCAACTTGTTTGACTAGGATTTGGAGGACCTTTGCATGTGTTTGATTCTGTTCAAGTGGGTGACATTTCATGAATTTGCTATGTTGGTCCGCAGCATTAATATATGCTGCTTTTGTTTCTATTTCCCTTCTTACCCCATAGAATAAATACAGAGAAAGGTGGTGCTTTAATTTCAGATTGGTTCATGTTACCCCAATCAATTTCACATTTTTAAAAACGTAATAGACAATAGTCACTAATTTATAAGGTTCATGTGAAAGAATCAAATTTTGATTAGATTTTAGAGATTTGGCATCTCAAAGAGTTCATTAATTTGTGTCTGGACATTCACTAATTTTATCATTAGTGATTGACATTACTTGAGTCAAATCTTAACTTCTCATGCACTGAAATTTTTTGTTACATGACTTGAACTTAGATTATGGAAATTTATATGGCTGCGATTGATCTGAGTTAAGATTTTAAAATTCAGTCATTGCCATTTGGTTGGTGCTTGGTTAGCTTGTGAAGTATCTTGAGGTCTGTATTGGTTTTGAAAGGAAGAATAGAGTTGTATTGGCTTGCTTCGTTTTTGGTTTCCATTAGTTGTCTACAAAATGGTTGTCTAATTTAGCAATTGGTGAATGGGCATCAGCATGACAGGAGGCCCATAGTAAAGATAGTTAGTTAGAATCAGTTGATGAAATGTAAATACCTTGAATTGGCATATTACTCCTACTTGTTGATTAATTCATTTTTTTATGTCTAGTTCGAGTACTTTTTGCGGAGGTTCGAGTTCTGTCTTGTTGCCGTTCACATCTAGGTCAAGTTCGTTGCTGCTTCCCCTTGTTACGGTACTTTTCTTATTCTCTCTTCTTTTTATTGTGGTTATTGTTTAGACACTTGAGCAATTGACATATGTACTCATAAGTATTGGTGTATTTGAAATTGATGATTGTTTGAATTGGAGTTGAAATTGAATCGAAAATTGGATTAAATTGCATGATGATGGATGTTAAATTGCATAGAAAAGACGTTATCCAAGGTTGAATGGCTTGGGTTCAGAAAATTGTACTGTGTGTTTTTCACCTTTAATATGTTTAAGTTCTCTTATCAGGAAATTAGATATAATAAATTTCGGTTGTTATATAGCAAAATTTTTAAGTTAAACTATAAAAGAACTAACTCTGATGTCTTAGGTTAGAAAAATTGTACTTTGTGTGTTATTCTAATATGTTTAAGTTCTCTTATCAGGAATTTATATTAAATTTCGGTCTAATATGGATAGAAATTGGATGTCTGCGAATCGTCTATCGAAAGAATATGGCGAAGGCGTGGAATATTTTGTGAACTTTGCCGTTCAACGTTTAGGAACTTCTAGTAAGTTCAAGTGTCCTTGTTTAAGATGTTGCTACGCCAATCGAGTTACTGCACTTGAGTTGGAAAGACATTTAAAGGCCAACGGAATCGATCAAAGTTATACTTGTTGGACAATGCATGGCGAGGAAAGAGGTGAACCTTCGAATATGGATAATAGCACTCAAAGATGTGATCCGGTTGATTATCCTGAAACATATACAGTTGATGGCGACGAATTTGAAGAGATGACAAAGGCGGTTGAAGATGATCTTAATGACTGTCCTCAAATATTTGAGAAGTTGATAACCGATGCGGAGACACCGTTGTATGCGGGCTGTACTGAATTGACAAAGTTATTGGCTGTGATAAAGCTGTATAACTTGAAAACTTGCCACGGATGGACAAATAAGAGCTTTACGGAGTTACTCGCACTATTGAAAGATATGTTGCCGAAAGACAACGTGCTCCCTTCTCGGACGTATGATGCAAAACAAATGTTAGGCACCATTGGTTTGAACTACGAGAAGATACATGCTTGTCCAAATGATTGCATTTTATTTCGGAATGAACATGCATTGTTAAAGTCGTGTCCTAAATGTAATGCATCACGGTATAGGAAGAAAGAATCTGCTCCAGTAAAGGTATTGTGGTATTTTCCCATAATCCCTCGATTTAGGCGTATGTACCGTAGTTCGGAAGACGCAAAATGGTTGACTTGGCATGACGATGAAAGGATTAAAGATGGTATGCTACGACACCCTGCAGATTCTCCGCAGTGGAAAAAGATTGATATCGATTATCCCGATTTTGGGCATGACCCAAGAAACCTACGCCTTGCATTGTCTGCGGATGGATTTAACCCGCACGGTATCCAGAGTAGCTCCCACAGTACATGGCCTGTGATTTTGGCGATTTATAACTTACCTCCATGGCTTTGCATGAAACGCAAGTATATGATGTTGTCTTTGTTAATTTCTGGCCCCAAACAACCAGGAAATGATATTGACGTATACTTGGCTCCTTTAATAGAAGACTTGAAGCAAATGTGGGAGATTGGGGTAGAGGTGTATGATGGGTTCAGAGAAGAAAATTTCATTCTGAAGGCTATGATTTTTGGCACCATTAATGACTTTCCAGCATATGGCAATCTATCTGGGTACAGTAATAAAGGTCAGTGTGCATGTCCTATATGTGAAGATAATACAGATTGGATGTGGTTGGAACATGGTAAGAAGAATATATATCTTGGCCATCGGAGATTTTTGCCTCCAACTCATCAGTATCGGGTGTGGAGAAAGGTATTCAATGGGAATTCAGAAACTCGTAAAGCTCCTTCGCCTTTGACCGGTGAACAACTATTTGAAAAGGTGAAAGATGTAGACATTAAGTTTGGGAAACCTTTTGCAGGAGATGTTGCCAAACGAGGGTGGAAGAAAAAATCGATTTTCTTTGAATTGCCATATTGGAAGTCATTATACGTAAGACATTTCATTGATGTGATGCATGTTGAAAAAAATGTATTCGAAAGTGTCATTGGTACCTTACTCAATATGCCAGGAAAGATTTGGTTAGTATGGGGTTGAGACCAGAATTGGGTCCGATAAAGAAGGGTACACGTACATATCTACCTTCGGCTGCTCATACTCTATCTAGAAAAGAGAAAACTGTCTTTTGTAATTTTCTTCATAAAGTTAAAGTTCCAGAGGGGTACTCTTCAAACGTTACGAACCTTGTATCGATGAAAGACCTTAAGTTAAAGTCTCTAAAGTCTCATGATTGTCATGTTCTCATGGAGAATTTGCTACCCATTGGTATACGATCCATTATGCCCAATAAAGTGCGTCAATCCATAACTAAACTTTGTTTCTTCTTTAAGGCGATATGTAGTAGAGTGATTGACCCTGGAAAGTTACCAGCTCTGCAAAGATCAATTACTGTCACTTTATGTGAGCTTGAGATGTTTTTTCCGCCTTCATTCTTTGACATAATGATTCATTTGATAGTTCATCTAGTTAGAGAGACACAGTTGTCTGGCCCATGTTACATGAGATGGATGTACCCGTTTGAGCGGTACATGAAGATATTAAAAGGATATGTTAAAAACCGATCACGACCCGAGGGTTGCATTGCTGAGCGCTACATTGTTGAAGAAGCTATTGAGTTCTCCACCGGCTATCTATCTAGTGTTGAATATTCTGTTGGGATGCCAAGGGAACGTCACATTGGAAGTGTTGGTAAAGGGATAACAGGAAGGAAAATAGTGATGGTATCCAGGAAAGAACTAGAGCAAGCACACTTATATGTTCTGCACAATGATAATCAGATTGATTCTTATATTGCCAAACACATGGAAATTCTTAAGAGTGACTACCCAACTAAGAGTGAAGTTTGGTTAACAAAAGAACACAATCGGAGTTTCATACAGTGGCTAAAAGATCAAATTGATATTGAGTTTGTTTCGAATCCTACTGCGATTTCTGAAAGATTGAGATGGTTAGCAAAAGGTCCAACTATACATGTTTTCTCTTACACTAGTTATCTACAAAATGGGTACACGTTCTATACAAAATTCCATGATGATCAGAGTAAAATGCAAAATAGTGGGGTTACTCTTGTAGCTGAAACTCTGCATACATCAGGTGCGAAAGATAGAAATCCCATTTACGCGAATATGTCATACTTCGGTGTCATACAAGAGATATGGGAGTTGGATTACAATATGTTTTCGGAGCCTGTGTTCAAATGTAATTGGGTTGACAATAATAATGGTGTACAAATAGATGACATGGGCTTCATGCGGGTGAATTTCAACAAGGTAGGGTACAAAGATGAACCTTTTATTTTAGCCTCGCAAGCCCAACAAGTGTTTTATGTCACTGATCCAGTTGATATGAATTGGTGCATTGTTTTATTGACAAACAAAAATATTTGGTGAATGACCTCGGGGATCAAGCTCATGAAGATATTGACATTGAGGACGACCCTTTCTTCGGGTCATCACAACCAATAATACGGGAAAATACTTCTACAGAGGAAATTTTGTATGTTAGACATGATCATAACGATGGAATTACGTTTCGTCGAAAACAAAGTAGTAGGAAGCAAAAAACAAAATATCATACAATTAAAGAAGTGGCTTGTAACATTAGATCGAGGAAAAGGAAATGGTAATAATATATCATGCAGAGTTTCTTTTTTATTCATTTTCATATTGTAAAAATTAACTTAATTGTTAAAATAACATATAGCCTAATAGCAATTGTTTTATTGTGTTGCAGGTGAGATGACTTCCCAGAGTGATGATAGTGCACATGACAGTGGTCATCAGAGTCATGATAATGCACTTCACAGTGGTCATGAGAGTGAACATCAGCCCCAAAAAAAGTTCATTCGTCGTGGAATGACAATTAAGAAGAATATAATCAATCGGGGAAACAAAGGCCTTCCTAAACTTATTGTACGATACTTACTAATTAACTAATTTTGTTACGTACTTTTAATTGTTTGTTATCTAATTTACCCAAGTAATAATGCAGGTCCAATGGAATGCTAAAAATCAAGCAATTGGTGCCAACGGGAAACAATTGAAAATGTTCCTTGGTGTCAGAGCAAGGCAGGATGTACCAATTACAATCAGCAGTTGGATTAGTAAAAAGGAGGCCTTACTCGAGAAGCATAAGGATGAGCTATGGCATATGATACAAGTATGAGTCTTATTTTTGACTTTTAGGTTATTTTATAATTAAATATGTAAGTTTATTTATAATCATTTTGTTGAATGTAAGCAGAAATACTTTGATGTGGATGACTCTCATAAAGACTATTGTCTTATGAAAGCTGGAAAGGCGCATAGAAAATACAGATCAACTCTAACAAAGATGGTGAGAGATGATGACGGGAACATCAGAAGCCATCCTCCACCACCGTATGCAGATAGTATACCCTTGGAGGATTGGAGGGCATTTGTTATTTCACGTGAAGAAGAGGAATTCCGGGTTTGTACAATTACATATCATACATATAATCTTCTGAATTATTTAGTAATAGACGGTAAATTTTAATAGCTGCGGGAGCAAGGAAAAGATCCTGCTCAGGAATCTATTGACCGAGATGTTTTATGGTTAGAAGCAAGACAAAACAAAGATGGTGTCGTTGACCACCCAAGAACGAGAGAGGTGGCACAAAGAATTGTAAGTATGATAAAATTCTTGTCTTTCATTGTAGGTGAATAAATTAAACTTAAAGAATATTTGTGAATCAGGAATCAATATCTCAATCAGTATCACAAGGAGATATTTCAAATTGTGATGGTCCGAATGACATCCTTGCCCGTGCACTGGCAATTGAAGCATATCCAGGACGTGTAAGGGGTTTGGGATTTGGTATTACTCCAACCACATTTTGGACTTCAAAGAGGCAAAAAAAAGAAGCGGAACGAGAAAGTAGAGAAAAAAGGTTGGAAGCCACTGTATCGATGCTAGTACAAGAACTTAAAGAACTAAAAGATAGAGTTGGTCCAAGGACTAATGATGTACCATCTCCTGACCCAGATAGCTTCAGGGATAGTTGCAATATTGCGTCCAATGAGGTTAACAATTGTCAATGTGAATTATTTATATCAAACCCGCTTACTTTGGTTGCAAAGGGCTTTGTTTGTAACACTGAGGGCTCCACCTTGCACAATCTTCCTATGCCTTCAAATCATGTGAGAGTCAGTGTTCAGTTTGTTGTTGTCCCTGATGCTGAATTGCCGGTACCAATTGATACTGCAGACATGACTCTTTTGACTGTGAATGATGCACTTGGCACTTTCGTGGCATGGCCATCAAATCTTATCAATGTAAGGAGCAATTAATACATTTGTTAATAATTCATTGCTTATTGTCCCATACTTGAAAACTAATTAAATTTTCAAATATATAGGTACCAAGAAGCAAGAAGCAGGTGTCTAGCCGGGATGGGAATCAATCCCAACCTCGCAAGAAGCAAGTGTCTAGGGGAGTTTGTAGCGGGAATGAAATTCGGTCCCAGCCCCCCCTTTCTAGTGCTCGCAATAAATCCGTGTCTCGGCAAGTAGATAAGGGAAAGGATATTCAATCCCAACCACCCTCCTTGGGGGAATTCATCACTTATATAAGGATTCATGCCTCCACAATGTCTGGTGCTGATTTGATACACGTATCGATTGATGAAGACATCTTCGGAGTTGCCGACACAATTTTCCTTTCAAATCAAGAACTTGAAGAGGTATATGAGCACAAGTGGGCGTCTGCGGCTACTATTCAAATATATATCAGGTATAATTATTATCATTATTGTTATCGTTGTTAGGATCAATGATGCAATTACAGTGGCCGCAAATTTACTTGATAAGAAAGACCAGCAAACTGAAATAGATGTTCTTCAGGATCATCTAATGGAGCTGGAGAGTATGTTGGAACACCTAGTGAAGATTTAGTTTTATTTTTTCCAGTTAAGATTTTTAGTGTTGTCCTGCTTTTGTACACGGTGATGTCAAACCTTTATCAATTATCATGTTTATCTAATAGTGTTTATATTGAAAAAGTTTGCAGTGGACTTGCTAGTTAAATTGTTATTGTTGCTGATATGTAAATCAACATACTCCCCATTACCATACTAACTGTGTGCTAATACCATGACTTAGGCATTCCTGTTACCATTCGAGTTAATTTAGATTGTATTTTATTAGTCTAGAAGTTTCTTTGATTAGTTTACCGAACCAACCTCTCATGAAAGGCTTTCACTTGAGTCTCATCTGCTTCATAATCAGTTGGTGGATTTTTGCTATCCGGTTCAATTCTTAAACTTGTCTCTTTCAATGTAAAATCATGAACCACTTGAATCTAATGTTGATTGCTAGTGGTTCTGCAATCTTTATCCTCCAAAGAACATTTCATTTATCCCAGATGAACCAATAGCTGGTTCTAAAAGTATTTTGGGACGTCGAGACCAGCAGTAAATTTGCGGTATTTGCGGCCACTGTACATTTATTATCATATGTTAATTTATTTGCGGCCATTTTAACTATAGGTATTATCAAGTAAATTTGCGGCCACTGTACATTTATTATCATATGTTAATTTATTTGTCTACATTTTAACTATAGGTATTTGTACCATGTGATTTTGAGCACCATGGAACAAAGAAAAAGATTTATATTTTTGGATCCCGAACGTACTTTTCTACGCAACCTTCATATTGACAAAAAAATGACTAAAAAGCAACTTCAGGACGTGAAGGAAGCGGTTAAAGAAAGCAAGGAAGCGATAAAAGCCTATATCAATACACGCTTGGCTTCGGCACTTGAAAGCAGCTGTGATTGCTGGTTTTTGGCACCCATTAACTTAGGAGGGTAAGAAATTTAATCTCTCTCTCTCTGTCTGTCTGTCTGTCTCTCTCTCTCTCTCTATATATATATATATATATATATATATATATATATATATAATGTGTTTTTTCAAAAATGTCTTATTTATTTAATTATCGAAATATTTTGGTAGTGTACATTGGGTATTGTTGGTGATTGATGCTAGGAGAAATAGAATTTTCTATTTGGATTCGTGTCACGGTGATTATAGCAAACACGCCATGATGAGAGGAATGTTTGAAAGGTGTGTATTTAGATACATCGCATATTTCAATATTAATTATGTATCTATTTCGATTAATTAATATAGTTATATGTATGATGTTTCAGTTGTTTGGCAACTTTTTGGGCATCAAATGAGGTTAGGACTAGAGGTGGGAACAATAAAACAAATTGGATAGTAATAAAGGTAAGTTTATAATCAATATTATTCTTATCCATGTAAATTTTGCTCGCATTTTAACAATTAATTTTTTTTTGATTTGTAGTGTCCGAGACAACCAAACAATGTTGATTGTGGATATTACGTTATGAAGTATATGAAGGACATAATCACTGACATACAAATGGAAATTCCCCTAAATGTATGTAATTTATATAGTTTCTTTTTTGATAAGCTAGCAATTCCATATCAAGCATTTAACAACTTAGTTCTAACTTTATTTTATTTTATTTTATTTTGGAAGTATTTTCCAGGATACGAGGTTGGAGCTCCATTTTCTGATGACATACTTACTGAGGTCAAAGGCGAGTGGTGTCATTATGTTGCTTCTTTGATTAATAAAAATCGAAATTCAAGTCATTTTGGGTAGCTTGTTTTTTTGCTCATTTTGGGTAGCTTGTTTGTACTCAATAAGTGGACATGTAAATTTTGTTGCTACTTTGTGGACATGTAAATTTTGTTGCTACTTTGTGGACATGTAAATTTTGTTGCTACATTGGATGTCATATTATTTTTGTTCTCTCTATGTATGGATATTAGATGCATTTATAAGTTTTTTATTTGGAATTTGATTTTGAATTGGCTGGTTTGAAAATTTGATCCCCCAATTCAATTGGTTATTTTAGGTTGTTGTTGCTGCAGGTTTGATTTGGAACCGGTTAGATTTGGAACTGGTTAGATTCGGTAAAAAGAATTTAAAAAAAAAAATATAGCATCAGGAGCGCTTAGGAAAAGCGCCCCTGATGTCCTTTGTCCTTTGAAATTCAGGGGCGCCTCTTACAAGCGCTCCAGTTGGTCACCTGCGCTATGGCCATCAGGGGCGCCTCTTACAAGCGCTCCAGTTGGTCACCTGCGCTATGGCCATAAGGGGCGCCTCTTACAAGCGCTCCAGTTGGTCACCACCTACAGGAGTGCAAGCTTTAGGGGCGCCCGAAAACGCCCCAAATGGATAAAAAAAAGCGCCCCTGATGGCCTTTTCTGTTGTGGTGAATTAAGTTATTTTGTGTAAATGACTAAATGAGCAGCAATCAAAACTTTTTTTTGACCAAAGCAGCAATACTGCTAAGTTCTCAATAATGGAAGACGGTGCATTTTAGTTTAGAACCCTTTTTATTTGATTGTATAATGATGAGATGTTCTGGTTTTGTATTCCTGTCCTTTTTATCCACTGCATTTTTCGTTACTAGGTAATTATTATGTTGTAGGTATTAAGTTAACCATATGATTCGTATTCAACTTTTGTTTTTGTAGATGTTTAATTCAACTTAAGTGATGTTTATTTGGACTGGTATTGTCCTCTGTCTGGTGTTGTTCTCTGCCTGGTGTTGTTCTGTTTGTTGTGTGTAACACCCCGATAATTTCTAACTTGTAGAAGTTACCGAAATGCACTACTGGCATACATCAGAGTACCTCCTGTTTTAAATACTGAACACATACTAATACTCGATGCTAAAAACCATCAAGCGCGTTGCATAACTTAACATGAAGGATACATAAAGCGTTCTTACACCACTCAACTAGTGTTCAGTACCAAAATAGAAAGTATGCGGAAGCGATTTACAACTTTATAACATAAGTCGTACCATCGTACATCTAAGAAACTGAATAACAATACCGAAATACAAATGAAACTGAATAACAAGACATAAAGAAATAAAGATAGCGGCAGCTCCTCAAGCGTCTCCATAGCCGTGCCTCATCATCTTCAACTTAGCCTGCAATTCTGAAAAACAACAACATGGATTGGGTGAGACAACTTGTCTCAGTGAGTTCTATCGAGACCCCTTACTAATCCTCTCGGTTCAATTATGCTTGGTTCATTATCTAAAACTCATAGTCCTCAAAGTTGACTATGTGGCTGAACTATGCTCAATCACTGAGCCTAACAATGATTATTAGCATGTCACCGGTCACTTGGCAAAATAAGCTTCCGGTGAACCCAATCCACTAATCACTAGTGGGCAAACCTCAAGGGGCCTAGGTTCATAGGGCTCATGACTTCCCCTCCCCCAGCACACTAAACTGAAATAGGGTCGTCACCCTAACTTGATGTATATATTTTAATATACCTTGAACAATGATCTGTGAACATAACAGTGAGCATATACTTAACATGATCTTAATCTTAACCTAATCTTATTACTAGCATAATCTTGTCATTAGATGATCTCACACGGAATTACTAACGATGTCAACTTAATTATAACTATCCATTACCTAGTCCACATCATAATGTATCGCCCATACTCAACATTATGATAATTTAACTTAGTCATAATCTGTCGCATAATATATCAATCACAATCATAGCATGACAATCCATTCCATAACACGTTCCGTATACCCGCATTGGGCCGTCACAAACAGTATACCCGCATTGGGCCGTCAATAATCATTCAATCTTGACATGAGGTTATTATCATTTAAACTTAAGCAATTCCAACGAATTACGGTTGTTTTGTCATTTCATAACATCGGGGAGGGATTAGGATAGGTTTGGAATCAATTGGGAAGCGTTTGGACACCTTTAAAAATCTGGGTCAGACAGATACGCACGACCCGTGCTTAATGGCGCACGACCCGTGCGCGAAACAGAAATTTTCCAGGAAGCACCAGAAGGATCCGCACGATCCGTGTGCCAGGGCACACGATCCGTGCCTGATACACAGTCCTGTAAAATGGCCATTTCGTGCTGTCTTTGACTCCGTTTCGTGTCCAATTCCTTTCCCGATCGATACCTAACTTATCAGCCTCTAAGAACAGAGTATCATCCAGCCAAACCATTCATATATCAATCACTCAATCACAACAACAATTAAAGTCTCAATCAACTAATCATGCATTTCAATCATTCAAGCGACATTTTCACAAAACGGTTTCGACACCGGTTTTCATAAAACGCGAGGTTCAATATAAGAACTTGACACACATGACCATAACATCCTAGTGAGTATAGAACTCACCTATTTCCCGAGAACCACGAACTCTCCTTGGACTCGATCACAACACCAACCCACGAACTTCCTCCGGAATCGCTCCAAAGTTGTAAGGAAGGCTGGTTGAACCTAGCTTCTCCCCACTTCGAATCTAGCTATCAAATGATCTCCCTAATGCTTATTATGGTTTCTAGATCAAAGTGTGAAGCTCAAACCTCACATGCAACACTCTTCACTTCCACTTTGAGCTTGAGGTCCATCAATGGTGAATTGGAGATGGATGGGTTTCAGCTTGCAAAACTAGTATCAATGGGAAGAGGAAGTGAAATGATGAAGGATGGTGGTGAGGAACAGGACATGCATGGAATTTCTGAGGAACCCTCCCCTCTTCTTCTCCTACCTCACGTTCTCCTCTCCCTCTCAACCTTGCTGATTTTTGATCTTTGGAAAGAGGAAATGAAGGGTGTTGTTGTTGCTCTCTAACACTCAGCTGGATGGGGTGCATATATATATGTACATGGTAAAAGACTAAGCCACCCTTCACTTAAAAATTTTATTCCTAATGACTCCCACCAGCTCTAACTAACTAAATATGATGCAATTAACTCAATTTGCACACAATTAAATTAATTGACCAATCAAGTAAGTCACTTTCAATTTAAATAAATCGCTAAAATAATAATTTACGCCAAATAATATAATTAGCGAAAATTGGGGGTATTACAATCACCCCAACTTTTAAAAATTTTGTCCTCAAAATTGGACTAAGAAATACCTTTTGCCGAACTGTCGCCACCTTTGCCTTTCTGAGCGTCCATCACACAGATTCTTCCACGGGCGGGAGTTGCATTCTCTTCTCTGCTCCTTTTCCTCGCCGGACACTCGTGAGCGTAATGCCCTTCACCTTTGCAGTAATAACACATAGTTGACCCCAGACGACACTCTCCACCGTGAGGCTTCCCACATTTTGGACACTTAACGGACCTTGGAAATTCAGACACCACTGCTTGCTTCCCTTTGTTAGAGTTACCTTTTGGCTCTTCACTTGGGGTTGGCAATTCCACTGCCTTTTTCTTTTCCTTCCGATAAGCTTTCCTTTCTTCATACATTCTGTTGAGATCTGCCTCTGCAACATAAGCTTGCTGCACCAATCCAGCATAACTAGTCATAGCATATGAGCTAAGACCTTGGGCCACATCAGCACGAAGACTTGCCCTATACATCTGCATCTTCCACTCATCATTCGGAGCATGCTTTGCCAACTGATAAAACTGCGACAACCTTTCGAACTTGGCGGTGAACTCACCCACCGACATCTCTCCTTGCCTCAGATTGACAAACTCGGCTTGCTTGCTTAACTTCATCACCGGAGGGAAAAAGTGACCAATAAACATCTCCTTGAAGTTAACCCAGGTAACAGGAGTTCCCTGGTTCACCATCAATTCATGAGCATTGGTCCACCAGGTTTGAGCATCTTCCTCGAGCATATGGGCAGCAAAAAGAACCTTCTCTTCTTCGCTGCATTGAAGAGTCCTAAAAATCTTCTCCATTGAATCCAACCAGAAATGTGCTACCATTACCTCAGGTCCTCCCTTGAAACTTTGCGGATTCATCTTCTGGAAACGAAAGTAAGCCCTATTCGGATCTTCTAGAGGAGGTTGTTGAACATTCGGTTGTTGTTGATTCATCCTCTCATGATGCATCTGGGCCATTTGAGCCATCTGCTGCTGCTGCATTTGCATCATGTCATTCATCATCTTCTGCTGCGTCTCGATGACGTTCTGCATCCATTCGGTATTTGGATCAACAGGGACGCTTCTCCTACTTCCACCAGCCATGATTCTGCGAAATATGCACAAAGTGTTTAGTTGATCAGGCTAAACGTCTAATAGCATACTAAGAGGAATCACACTTAGAGGACTTAAGAGACTCATGATTCTAAGCCCGACTAGGTCGAACTGCTCTGATACCAATTTTATCGGATGTCCTCGAAGATGAATCCCCAAAGTTTTAAGGGAGAACCTGAGGTAATGGTATCAGAGCAGTTCGACCTAGTCGGGCTTAGAATCTTGAGTCTCTTAAGTCCTCTAAGTGTGATTCCTCTTAGTATGCTATTAGACGTTTAGCCTGATCAACTAAACACTTTGTGCATATTTTGCAGAATCATGGCTGGTGGAAGTAGGAGAAGCGTCCCTGTTGATCCAAATACCGAATGGATGCAGAATGTCATCGAGACGCAACAAAAGATGATGAATGACATGATGCAAATGCAGCAGCAGCAGATGGCTCAAATGGCCCAGATGCATCATGAGATGATGAATCAACAGCAACCGAATGTTCAACAACCTCCTCTGGAAACTAGACACAAAGCTCTTCATTTTGGGCACAAGAACCGCATGATTTCATTGAGAAATGAGAGAGATATCACACTCACAACTTTCGGATTAAGAATCAGCCACTGTTCCGAAGCAGTCCTATTGTTTCGTTAATATCACCCAATCCATTGTTGTTGTTTTTCAGTTAAGCAGGGAAAGTTGAAGACCGTGAGGCATGGCTATGAAGATGCTTGAGGAGCAGCCGCTATCTTTATTTCTTTATGTCTTATATTTCAGTTTCCCTTGTATCTCTGTATTTTGTATTCAGTATCTTAAGACTACTCGATTGTACGACTTATGTATTTCAAGTTGTAAATCGCTTCCGCAGACTTTCGGTTTTGAGTATTGAACACTAGTTGAGGGTGTAAGGACCGACTTTATGTATATTCAGTTCAGTTATTTTAAGCACGTTCGATGAGTGATTCATCGAAGTTTAGTATGTGTTCAATATGTTAAAAGTAAAGTCACTCTGATGTATGCCAGTAGTGCGCTTCGGTAATTTCTACAAGATAGAAATTAACGGGGTGTTACAATTGGTATGTAACACCCCGATAATTTCTAACTTGTAGAAGTTACCGAAATGCACTACTGGCATACATCAGAGTACCTCCTGTTTTAAATACTGAACACATACTAATACTCGATGCTAAAAACCATCAAGCGCGTTGCATAACTTAACATGAAGGATACATAAAGCGTTCTTACACCACTCAACTAGTGTTCAGTACCAAAATAGAAAGTATGCGGAAGCGATTTACAACTTTATAACATAAGTCGTACCATCGTACATCTAAGAAACTGAATAACAATACCGAAATACAAATGAAACTGAATAACAAGACATAAAGAAATAAAGATAGCGGCAGCTCCTCAAGCGTCTCCATAGCCGTGCCTCATCATCTTCAACTTAGCCTGCAATTCTGAAAAACAACAACATGGATTGGGTGAGACAACTTGTCTCAGTGAGTTCTATCGAGACCCCTTACTAATCCTCTCGGTTCAATTATGCTTGGTTCATTATCTAAAACTCATAGTCCTCAAAGTTGACTATGTGGCTGAACTATGCTCAATCACTGAGCCTAACAATGATTATTAGCATGTCACCGGTCACTTGGCAAAATAAGCTTCCGGTGAACCCAATCCACTAATCACTAGTGGGCAAACCTCAAGGGGCCTAGGTTCATAGGGCTCATGACTTCCCCTCCCCCAGCACACTAAACTGAAATAGGGTCGTCACCCTAACTTGATGTATATATTTTAATATACCTTGAACAATGATCTGAGAACATAACAGTGAGCATATACTTAACATGATCTTAATCTTAACCTAATCTTATTACTAGCATAATCTTGTCATTAGATGATCTCACACGGAATTACTAACGATGTCAACTTAATTATAACTATCCATTACCTAGTCCACATCATAATGTATCGCCCATACTCAACATTATGATAATTTAACTTAGTCATAATCCGTCGCATAATATATCAATCACAATCATAGCATGACAATCCATTCCATAACACGTTCCGTATACCCGCATTGGGCCGTCACAAACAGTATACCCGCATTGGGCCGTCAATAATCATTCAATCTTGACATGAGGTTATTATCATTTAAACTTAAGCAATTCCAACGAATTACGGTTGTTTTGTCATTTCATAACATCGGGGAGGGATTAGGATAGGTTTGGAATCAATTGGGAAGCGTTTGGACACCTTTAAAAATCTGGGTCAGACAGATACGCACGACCCGTGCTTAATGGCGCACGACCCGTGCGCGAAACAGAAATTTTCCAGGAAGCACCAGAAGGATCCGCACGATCCGTGTGCCAGGGCACACGATCCGTGCCTGATACACAGTCCTGTAAAATGGCCATTTCGTGCTGTCTTTGACTCCGTTTCGTGTCCAATTCCTTTCCCGATCGATACCTAACTTATCAGCCTCTAAGAACAGAGTATCATCCAGCCAAACCATTCATATATCAATCACTCAATCACAACAACAATTAAAGTCTCAATCAACTAATCATGCATTTCAATCATTCAAGCGACATTTTCACAAAACAGTTTCGACACCGGTTTTCATAAAACGCGAGGTTCAATATAAGAACTTGACACACATGACCATAACATCCTAGTGAGTATAGAACTCACCTATTTCCCGAGAACCACGAACTCTCCTTGGACTCGATCACAACACCAACCCACGAACTTCCTCCGGAATCGCTCCAAAGTTGTAAGGAAGGCTGGTTGAACCTAGCTTCTCCCCACTTCGAATCTAGCTATCAAATGATCTCCCTAATGCTTATTATGGTTTCTAGATCAAAGTGTGAAGCTCAAACCTCACATGCAACACTCTTCACTTCCACTTTGAGCTTGAGGTCCATCAATGGTGAATTGGAGATGGATGGGTTTCAGCTTGCAAAACTAGTATCAATGGGAAGAGGAAGTGAAATGATGAAGGATGGTGGTGAGGAACAGGACATGCATGGAATTTCTGAGGAACCCTCCCCTCTTCTTCTCCTACCTCACGTTCTCCTCTCCCTCTCAACCTTGCTGATTTTTGATCTTTGGAAAGAGGAAATGAAGGGTGTTGTTGTTGCTCTCTAACACTCAGCTGGATGGGGTGCATATATATATATGTACATGGTAAAAGACTAAGCCACCCTTCACTTAAAAATTTTATTCCTAATGACTCCCACCAGCTCTAACTAACTAAATATGATGCAATTAACTCAATTTGCACACAATTAAATTAATTGACCAATCAAGTAAGTCACTTTCAATTTAAATAAATCGCTAAAATAATAATTTACGCCAAATCATATAATTAGCGAAAATTGGGGGTATTACATTGTGTATGATGAATTTAAGTAGAATGTGATGAATTTAAGTGTAGAATTATGTTTGTTGTAATTTAAGTGTAGAATTCTATTTGGATGTACTTCTGCAACTTTAAGTGCAACCTTTTGTACTTTTAATGTAATTTAGCTTTCTTTTGTACTTCTGTCTACTGGTTTTGCTGGTATATATGCAGGGAGAATGACCAAAATTCGTATAACCAGGGTCTATGTAGGCGTATAAAACCAAAATTTGAAAGAAAAAAAATACTTTTAAAGTCAGGCGTATTTAAGCCCGACTTAAATTAGAAAAAAAAACTTTTAAAGTCAGGCGTATAGTGTCTGACTTTAAAACAGACTTACGAAGTCAGGCTCAGGCTTGACTTTAAAACATACTTACGAAGTCAGGCCATATATGCTTGACTTTCAAACAGACTTACGAAGTCAGGCTATCGCTTTACTTTAAAACGCCTGACATACAAAGTCGACTTAATAGAAGCCAAGCTTGCACCTGACTTTAAATCCCTTTTTTGCACTATTGATAACACCCATAAGCATCATCCATTACGTTACAACTCTACACTCTACACGCCTCTGTTCTCTTTTTGGAGCTTCTTCGTACGCACCTCTAGGCGAGCTTTTAGAAAAAAACTATTTTTATTTAGCATTTTAATGAAACGAGTCGTATAGACTTGCCTTCCAAAAGATAAAGTCTATAAGCCTATAACACCCTTAAGCATCATCCATTACCTTACATTTCTACACGTCTCTGTTCTCTTTTTGGAGCTTCTTCGTACGCACCTCCAGCACCGCGAGTCCGGAGGTAATTTACTTTTTATTCTTCTTTTCTTCCTCTGCTTTTTTTTCCTATTTCTTTCTTCTTCTTCTCTCACTATTTTAAGACCGTGGATTAAAGCAATATATGTCCCTTTCTTATCTTTTTATGTTTTGTGTGAAATGAGTTATTCGTCGCCATGCATTAGAAGTAATTTGGGGCGGTAACATAACCCTCTTTATGTGTTTGGGTGTATAGTGTGGGTGGTAAAATGGAGAGGACACGTGCTTTCTTTCTTATTTTTCTAAGTAGCAGTTATTTTGTGTGAAGTGAGTTAATTAAGATGAACATTGATTTGCTATGAATATAAAGGGGTAGCATATTATTCGGATCCAAAAATCACTATTATTCGATAGCATAATAGTGATTCGAGTAATAACAATAACGGCTAAAAGAAATTTAAAAAGAGAGTATAAGGGAGATAGAGAAAAACATTGCAAAGGTGGAAAAGTAGTTAGAGAGAAAGGAGAAATGTAGATATTCTTTGAGACAAGATTGAAAAAACAGCCTACAAGGTGGGGCTGATAAGATTTTGAATAGTTGAGCTTGATTACGCTTTTTGGATCATCCCAAGATGAAGGTAAATTCTTTATAATCAACAAGCATGCATCATTTAACTATTGAACAATCATTAGGCTAATACAATGTATTTTCCTTTCATATCATCGCTTATAGTGTGCTCTTCAAGATATGGAGAGTTCTGTGTGTAATTTACTTGTAGCTGAAAGTTTGTGATATTGAAAGATATTTATGGGGTTTGATTAATATATCTTTTATATATTTTTTTTTCATAATTTTTGATCAAAATATTTAATATATGTTAATGTTTTGATTAAAAAAACAAAACTACTTAGTATTTATTTTATATACGTATTGTTTAACTACAATTAAAAATTGCAATTTAACGGTAAATTTGATAATAAATTATAATTTATAATTGCAATTAAATAACTTAATATAATGGAAGAAAATTACTTTTAATTAAAAAACTTCACTTTTAGTGACATACAGGACCGTAAGTAGCAGTAAAAAATATGAAGTGATTAATAAACATGTGAAATATATATAGTGAAAAACCATAGGTAAAGGTATTTCGTCGAAGCGAGGGCTTTTACCCACATACAAATATTTGTGGTTAGATATTATACATTGTCTATAAAAAAAGTGTCGCGGGGAAAGGTCAAATTTACTTTTACCCACGAATATTTCACATTTATTGAAAGTTTTTGTCTGTGGGTAAAAATCAATTTTTTTGTGGTCCTTGTATTGTTTAAATGAGTTTTAATAAATGAAAACAGGCCAAATTAAAAAATAAAATATGATTTTTAATAAAAAAATTATCTTACAAAAAAATGATTTTTAATAAAAAAAATAGACCAATTTAATTAATCAACATATCTTTTGTGGGGTTTAGTAAACCACTGTTTATGTTAAATTCCAGCGGAATTCAAAGATCATAAATTTTTTGAACAGAGATGTGTTGCTATCCCAACCACAATACGCCATGAAAACACTATCATTCCTTGTTGATGAGTGCTTCACATATTTCAATTTCACATATTGTTTGAAACCAGAAAGCTTGGATTGGCGCAATGATCATTTTGGATTTAGTTTCAAAATCTTTTAGGATTGAGTGGAAACTGAATAGGCCTGAAGATTATTAGGATTTATTAGGATTTATGTTCTTTTGCATATTGTCGATGTAACAGTTACAGTAAAGAAACATGTTACTTAAATACATATATCATCCTATTTGTATGTGTTGATAATGAGGTTTTCATGTTTTGCAAGTTGGTTAGTCGGTTTCAGTTAGATTTGCATTTGTTAACCTGCATTCTAGCAACCCATTTTGATTTACTGTTATCTTGACACACTTAAAAAGTTAGAAGTGCCAAATAATGGAATTTGTGTTATTTTCATAAAAAATAATATTAGAAATCTAAACTCAATTATATGTATTTGCTACAATTAGGGGGGAGAACCACACGGGTCGGAAAAACCGGGTACTCGTAGCCAGCCAGGTTCCCCGGCATTGATTAGTCACCGACAAAGCCGGTGAAAACCAAGCACCAATGACATGGTAACCAAAAAAATCTGTCGTTACTATCTGATTATTATTTAGTTACAGTGGTGGATCCAAAAAATTTCTATAGTGGTTGCGGAAATTAATCTAACACTACAAAAAAATGAGTATTAGCGACGGATATTAGAGAGGGAAAAGGAATCCCCCGCAAAAAAAACATTAGAGAGGGAATTAGCGACGGACAGAGCCGTCGCTTAAGGCTAAGTGTTTTTTTAAGAAAAGAAACAGAATCTGTCGCTAAAGACCTTAAAATCCGTCGCTAAAAACATTAGACAGGGAATTAGCGACGGACAGGGCCGTCGCTAAAGGTCAGGCACTTTTTTTAAAAAAAAAAGTGTCAGTCGCTAAAAACCCTTAAATCCGTCGCTAAATGCCAGTGCACTTTTCTGACTTGATAAGACAACACTTTCCGTCGCTAAAAACCCTTAAATCTGTCGCTAAATGTCAGTGCACTTTTCTGACTTGATAAGACAACACTTTCCGTCGCTAAAAACCCTTAAATCCGTCGCTAAATGTCAGTGCACTTTTCTGACTTGATAAGACTCCACTGTCCATCGCCATAGCTTTAAATCCGTCGCTATAGCCTTAAAATCCGCCGCTAAAGGGTTTTTAATGGGTTTTTATTCAAATCTCCCCACCAAATTACTCTCATTTCCATTTCACTTCATTTTTTCTCCTCAACTCTTCTCTCTCCCTCTCTCTATCCGAATCTCTTCACCACCACCACCACCACCACCACATACCTCCTACCACCCTCACTCACTCTCTCTTTCTCTCTTCCTCTTCGCCACCACACTACCACCACCACCTCCTCTCCCTACCCTAATCCACCCATCACCACGCCACCACCACCACTCTCACTCTTCTCTCTCTCTCTCCCTTACTCTTCTCCTTCTCTCTCTACCCTAATCCACCCATCACCACCACCACCACAACCACCATGCCACCACTCTTAATCCTCTCTCTCTCCCTCTCTCTCTCTCTCTCTCTCTCTCTCTCTCTCTTTCTCCCTTACTCTTCTCCTTCTCTCTCTACCCTAATCCACACATCACCACCACCACCACGCCACCTTCACCACCACCACCACGCCACCACCACCACCACACCACCACCACCACTCTCACTCCTCACTCTCTTTGGAAAGCTTGATGATGATAATAATAATACTAATAATTAAAATAATATAATAATAAATATAAAAAAAAGCAGATTTAAAACAACAGGTTTAAAACAGTCAGACTTAGGGAGGGAATTTGAATCCCTCGCTAATTAGCGAGAGAATTAACGACGGAATTTTCCCTCGCAAATTAGCGAGGAATTCAAATTTACCCGCTAATCCCATTAGCGAGGAGCAATTTAGCGAGGGACAGATTCCGTTGCTAATTCCCTAGCAAACAGGCATTAGCGACGGATTTGGGACCATTTGCGAGGGAAAAATCCCTCGCTAATGATCAATTTTTTTGTAGTGTAACACTACACCAAATGTTGAGAAAAAGGATGCCCTATTGGGCAGCGCTCTTGATGTAAGCGCTGCATTTGCTTAACACACGCAGGGAATGGGCAGGGCTCATACTGTAAGCGCTGCTTTTGGTTAAAAGGCACTGGGGAAATGGGCAGCGCTGTTTAGGAAACACTGCCTATGGGTGGGGTGATGGGGGGCGCTTTTTAGGAAGCGCTGCGTATGGGTAACGCCCTGTTGGTGATTGTAACACCCTTTTCTACCCAGAATTTCTTAATAAAAATATCAGAGTTTCCAACGACAAAAGAGTGTCACATTTTTTCGACTTGAAAATCGCCGCGAAATCATACTTCAAGAATAATTAACTTTCATTAAAAAAAATGCAGCGGAAAATCAATGAGTTAAACTCGACGGCAATAACCTTAAGCTGTTCGTAACATGGCTAGTCATAAAAACATAGTTCGAAAACTCAACAACGATAAACAATGAAAATAACATAAAGAGCGTCCCCCCGAGTGCTACGTATCAGAGCAGAAGACACCAGACCATAGGAAGGTACTCAGCCTTCACGCGCTATCACCTGCACGTTACCAACATAGGGGTAACATTCAAACAGAAGGGGTGAGATATCACTCTACATAATGGATAATATGAAAATCATTATATAATCAGTCGGGTCATCCTAATTATCACATCACAACAGTTAATATCATCCACAACGACCCACACCATGACAATAACGACAACAACGACACACAACAACGGCAAAAATAATAACATCAACAATTCGCCACTCGGGCACTCAACCACAACCGGCACGCAGCCTACTCAATCAATGACGACTATAACGATATCCACGACAACTCGGCACTCAGCCTACGACAAACTGGCACTCAGCCTTGGCACGCAGCCTACAACAAACCGGCACTCAGCCTTGGCACGCAGCCTACAACAAATCGGCACTCAGCCTTGGCACGCAGCCTACAACAACACAACAACCACTACGGCACTAAGGCACCGACATCAACAAAAGGAACATCATCACCACACAATATCAACAACCTATCCATGCCAATAAGTAGAGGCAATCCAACAAAATCAGTAATTTATCAATTACACAACAACAACAAATATCCGTCAAATCAGCCACAACAATAGTTTACACCAGTTCACAACACCAAAGGTACACCAAAAATAGTGTACACCAGCTCACGATAGTACAAGTACACCAAAAATGGCTTTAAACACTAAAATAGTTTTACCACGCCAACGATAACAACCACCGGGGACAGCCACTTGGGGCGCCCAGAAAAACATCAAAAAATATACCACTTTGCCTCAAATTAGAATATTCGGTTAGGCCTCTGAATAAGCTTTCCAAAACATTTTGAAACGCCTCAATCGGACTTCCGAGTCAAAAGTTATTTCGAAAACAATTTAGGAGAAAAACTAAGACATCCTGAAAATGGCGCCCAGGAGCAGGGATCCAGGCGCAGGAACTGGCACAGGATACTGGCGCAGGTACTGGCGCAGGAAACTGGCGCAGGAAAACTGGCGCAGGAAACTGGCGCAGGAAACTGGCGCAGCTTAGACACAAACAACAACACAGAAACTGGCGCAACTTAGACAGGAACAGCAACACAGCAATACAAAAACTGGTGCAGCTTAGACACAAACAGCAACACAGAAACTGGCGCAACATAGACAGAAACAGCAACACGGCAACACAAAAACTGGCGCAGCTTAGACAGAAACAGCAACATACAAACTGGCGCAGCTTAGACACAAACAGCAACACAACACAGAAGGGCAACACAGCATAGAATTTGGCTCCTAGGGACAGGGAACCAACCAGAATGACACAACAGTGAACAATTCGCCCAGGAGCAAGGACCATTCAACAACATACAATAAGACATTGGGTTCTGGGTGCATGGGGCGCCAGAACCAGCGACACACGCGTGGGGACAAGTGCATGGGTGCCTAGGGCGCCATCCCCAGCACCACCGGAACAGCAAGGAGAAAAACTGGAAACGCTTAGAATCATTAGGTAAGGCTTCCAGGGGCACGGCGCCTTCAACTAGGCACGAAACAAAACTTTGAGATGGCGCCCAGCCATGGGGATCCAAATTCAGCAACATAAAAACACAACAATGGCGCTTAAGGCGCCTTGGAACCATTCTTTAGGTTTCTCGTCAATTAAATCACCAATTCAAACACCAAGATTAAATCACCAATATATACATCAATTACCATGATCATCACCATTTATCATCAATCAAAAACACTATCAAAACATTAATCAAACACTTGGCATACGATCATGAATTTTCAACAACAACTCATCATATGTTCAAGGCTCATTCCAATCATCATAAATCAAACACAATTTCAGACCTATGGCAATGTAATGCCTACCCCATACATAACCCCCTTCATATAAACCCATTAGATAAAGGAACCCCACCCTTACCTTCTAGAAGAATTCGAATCCCTTTAGCCTTAGAACCTTAGAGCCCTAGCTTTTTCCTTCTCTTTCTCTTGTTCTTGGTTCACGCCTCTTCTCCTTTCTTTTCCTCTAAGAGCCGTCGCACTCTCCTCTCCCTTCTCACGCAAATCTTTTTTTTTTTTAAAACATGAATGAAACTCTAATTACTAAACCCTTCTCATGACTTACCACTCCTTTGGACTTTTTCTTCTTACTAACTAATTCGAATACCATGGTGGGCTTATCCACCTCACTTAATTATTTTCTAACCCCTCTATGGACCAACCCACACACAGTACCACACGTCTATTTTATTATTATATTTAACACACAATTTCTAATATAATTAATCAAATAAATACACTAATAAATACTTAATTAATTTTTGGGGTGTTACAACTCTACCCCACTAAAAAGAATATCGTCCTCGAAATTTTTACCTGTCAACGTGAACACTCTGCCGCTAGCTCGCTCCTTCTTCGGCTTCTGACACTGACCACTCATATGCCCTCGTTCGCCACAGTTGAAACAAGTTATCTCTTCCTGCTCACACGCAAGCGCCTCATGTCCGATCTTACCACAGCGGAAACACTTCCTCTCCCCAATCTTGCACGCGAAACTCTTATGACCAGCCTTTCCGCACTTGAAACATACTATCCCAGCAGGAGCGTCTCCCCCACTTGTCCCCTTGCCATCAACAACTCTTGGCTCACCCCTCCCAGCAGGAGGGTCATACGGCTTGCTACGATCTTGATGCTTGTTCTTCTTCTCACTCAAAATCTTGCGACGAGCATTACTATCCTCCTCAAAAATCCTGCAGCTATCTATCAGGTCAGCGAACACACGGATCTTTTGGTAACCAAATGCCTTTTTAACTTCAGGCCTCAAACCATTCTCGAACTTAATACATTTAGAGAACTCAGCTGTAGCCCAACTATAGTGCGGGTAGAATTTTGCCAGCTGCACGAACATCGCCGCATACTCAGTCACAGACATGCCACCTTGCTTCAGCTCTAAAAATTCTATCTCCTTCTTCCCTCGGACATCTTCCGAAAAATATTTCCTCAGAAACTCTCTGCTGAACACCTCCCAAGTAACCTCCTCCTGTGCAGACTCTAACCTCTGCCTAGTAGCCAACCACCAATCGCCGGCCTCCTCTGCCAACGTGTGCGTACCAAAACGGACCTTCTGCTCCCCAATGCAGTCCATCACTCTAAAAATTCTCTCAATCTCCTTTAACCAGGCCAAAGCTCCATCTGGATCATACTTGCCCTTGAAAGTTGGCGGATTCTCTCTCTGGAATGTAGTCAGACTCCGAAACCCAGCGTTCTCTCCAGCATTCTGCTGATTCTGCACGGCCTGAGCCATGGCAGCCAAGGCAGCAGCAATCGCAGTGTCGTTTCTCCCCGCCATCTCAACTCAAAGCTACAACAGAAACAATAGTTAGGATGAAAGACAATAGTTGGTCGCTAATGGACACAATGACTCGACGACTTGGCATGACGGACCAACCATTGCTCTGATACCACTGATTGTAACACCCTTTTCTACCCAGAATTTCTTAATAAAAATATCAGAGTTTCCAACGACAAAAGAGTGTCACATTTTTTCGACTTGAAAATCGCCGCGAAATCATACTTCAAGAATAATTAACTTTCATTAAAAAAATGCAGCGGAAAGTCAATGAGTTAAACTCGACGGCAATAACCTCAAGCGGTTCGTAACATGGCTAGTCATAAAAACATAGTTTCAAAACTCAACAACGATAAACAATGAAAATAACATAAAGAGCGTCCCCCCGAGTGCTACGTGTCAGAGCAGAAGACACCAGACCATATGAAGGTACTCAGCCTTCACGCGCTATCACCTGCACGTTACCAACATAGGGGTAATATTCAAACAAAAGGGGTGAGATATCATTCTACATAATGGATAATATGAAAATCCTTATATAATCAGTCAGGTCATCCTAATTATCACATCACAACAGTTAATATCATCCACAACAACCCACACCATGACAATAACGACAACAGCGACACACAACAACGACAACAATAATAACATCAACAATTCGCCACTCGGGCACTCAACCACAACCGGCACTCAGCCTCGGCACGCAGCCTACTCAATCAATGACGACTATAACGATATCCACGACAACTCGGCACTCAGCCTACGGCACGCAGCCTACGACAAACCGGCACTCAGCCTTGGAACGCAGCCTACAACAAACCGGCACTCAGCCTTGGCACGCAGCCTACAACAAATCGGCACTCAGCCTTGGCACGCAGCCTACAACAACACAACAACCACTACGGCACTAAGGCACCAACATCGACAAAAGGAACATCATCACCACACAATATCAACAACCCATCCATGCCAATAAGTAGAGGCAATCCAACAAAATCAGTAATTTATCAATTACACAACAACAACAACAAATATCCGTCAAATCAGCCACAACAATAGTTTACACCAGTTCACAACACCAAAGGTACACCAAAAATAGTGTACACCAGCTCACGATACTACAAGTACACCAAAAATGGCTTTAAACACTAAAATAGTTTTACCACGCCAACGATAACAACCACCGGGGACAGCCACTTGAGGCGCCCAGAAAAACATCAAAAAAATATACCACTTTGCCTCAAATTAGAATATTCGGTTAGGCCTCTGAATAAGCTTTCCAAAACATTTTGAAACGCCTCAATCGGACTTCCGAGTCGAAAGTTATTTCAAAAACAATTTAGGAGAAAAACTAAGACATCCTGAAAATGGCGCCCAGGAGCAGGGATCCAGGCGCAGGAAACTGGCGCAGGTACTGGCGCAGGAAACTGGCGCAGAAAAACTAGCGCAGGAAACTGGCGCATCTTAGACACAAACAGCAACACAGAAACTGGCGCAACTTAGACAGGAACAGCAACACAGCAACACAAAAACTGGCGCAGCTTAGACACAAACAGCAACACAAACTGGCGCAACTTAGACAGAAACAGCAACACAGCAACACAAAAGCTGGCGCAGCTTAGACAGAAACAGCAACACAGCAACACAAAAACTGGCGCAGCTTAGACACAAACAACAACACAGAAACTGGCGCAACTTAGACAGAAACAGCAACACAGCAACACAAAAACTAGTGCAGCTTAGACACAAACAGCAACACAACACAGAGGGGCAACACAGCATAGAATTTGGCTCCTAGGGACAGGGAACCATCCAGAATGACACAACAGTGAACAATTCGCCCAGGAGCAAGGACCATTCAACAACATACAATAAGACATTGGGTTTTGGGCGCATGGGGCGCCAGAACCAGCGACACACGCGTGGGGAGAAGTGCATGGGCGCCTAGGGCGCCTTCCCCAGCACCACCGGAACAGCAAGGAGCAAAACTGGAAACGCTTAGAATCAATAGGTAAGGCTTCCAGGGGCAGGGCGCCTTCAACTAGGCACGAAACAAAACTTTGACATGGCGCCCAGCCATGGGGATCCAAATTCAGCAACATAAAAACAAAACAAAGGTGCCTAAGGCGCCTAGGAACCATTCTTTTGGTTTCTCGTCAATTAAATCACCAATTCAAACACCAAGATTAAATCACCAATATATACATCAATTACCATGATCATCACCATTTATCATCAATCAAAAACACTATCAAAACATTAATCAAACACTTGGCATACGATCATGATTTTTCAACAACTCATCATATGTTCAAGGCTCATTCCAATCATCATAAATCAAACACAATTTCAGACCTATGGCAATGTAATGCCTACCCCATACATAACCCCCTTCATATAAACCCATTAGATAAAGGAACCCCACCCTTACCTTCTAGAAGAATTCGAATCCCTTTAGCCTTAGAACCTTGGAGCCCTAGCTTTTTCCTTCTCTCTCTCTTGTTCTTGGTTCACGCCTCTTCTCCTTTCTTTTCCTCTAAGAGTCGTCGCACTCTCCTCTCCCTTCTCACGCAAATCTTTTTTTTTTAAAACATGAATGAAACTCTAATTACTAATCCCTTCTCATGACTTACCACTCCTTTGGGCTTTTTCTTCTTACTAACTAATTCGAATACCATGGTGGGCTTATCCACCTCACTTAATTATTTTCTAACCCCTCTATGGACCAACCCACACACAATACCACACGTCTATTTTATTATTATATTTAACACACAATTTCAAATATAATTAATCAAATAAATACACTAATAAATATTTAATTAATTTTTGGGGTGTTACAACTCTACCCCACTTAAAAGAATTTCGTCCTCGAAATTTTTACCTGTCAACGTGAACACTCTGCCGCTAGCTCGCTCCTTCTTCGGCTTCTGACACTGACCACTCATATGCCCTCGTTCGCCACAGTTGAAACAAGTTATCTCTTCCTGCTCACACGCAAGCGCCTCATGTCCGATCTTACCACAGCGGAAACACTTCCTCTCCCCAATCTTGCACGCGAAACTCTTATGACCAGCCTTTCCGCACTTGAAACATACTATCCCAGCAGGAGCCTCTCCCCCACTTGTCCCCTTGCCATCAACAACTCTTGGCTCACCCCTCCCAGCAGGAGGGTCATACGGCTTGCTACGATCTTGATGCTTGTTCTTCTTCTCACTCAAAATCTTGCGAAGAGCATTACTATCCTCCTCAAAAATCCTGCAGCTATCTATCAGGTCAGCGAACACACAGATCTTTTGGTAACCAATTGCCTTTTTAACTTCAGGCCTCAAACCATTCTCGAACTTAATACATTTAGAGAACTTAGTTGTAGCCCCACTATAGTGCGGGTAGAATTTCGCCAGCTCCACGAACTTCGCCGCATACTCAGTCACAGACATGCCACCTTGCTTCAGCTCTAAAAATTCTATCTCCTTCTTCCCTCAGACATCTTCCGGAAAATATTTCCTCAGAAACTCTCTGCTGAACACCTCCCAAGTAACCTCCTCCTGTGCAGACTCTAACCTCTGCCTAGTAGCCAACCACCAATCGTCGGCCTCCTCTGCCAACGTGTGTGTACCAAAACGGACCTTCTGCTCCCCAATACAGTCCATCACTCTAAAAATTCTCTCAATCTCCTTTAACCAGGACAAAGCTCCATCTGGATCATACTTGCCCTTGAAAGTGGGCGGATTCTCTCTTTGGAATGTAGTCAGACTCCGAAACCCAGCGTTCTCTCCAGCATTCTGCTGATTTTTCACGGCCTGAGCCATGGCAGCCAAGGCAGCAGCAATCGCAGTGTCGTTTCTCCCCGCCATCTCAACTCAAAGCTATAACAGAAACAACAATTAGGATGAAAGACAATAGTTGGTCGCTAATTGACACAATGACTCGACGACTTGGCCTGACGGACCAACCATTGCTCTGATACCACTTATTGTAACACCCTTTTCTACCCAGAATTTCTTAATACAAAAATCAGAGTTTCCAACGACAAAAGAGTGTCACATTTTTTCGATTCGAAAATCGCCGCGAAATCATACTTCAAGAATAATTAACTTTCATTAAAAAAAATGCAGCGGAAAATCAATGAGTTAAACTCGACGGCAATAACCTCAAGCGGTTCGTAACATGGCTAGTCATAAAAACATAGTTTCAAAACTCAACAACGATAAACAATGAAAATAACATAAAGAGCGTCCCCCCCGAGTGCTACGTATCAGAGCAGAAGACACCAGACCATATGAAGGTACTCAGCCTTCACACGCTATCACCTGCACGTTAGCAACATAGGGGTAACATTCAAACAGAAGGGGTGAGATATCACTCTACATAATGGATAATATGAAAAGCATTATATAATCAGTCAGGTCATCCTAATTATCACATCACAACAGTTAATATCATCCACAACGGCCCACACCATGACAATAACGACAACAGCGACACACAACAACGGCAACAATAATAACATCAACAATTCGCCACTCGGGCACTTAACCACAACCGACACTCAGCCTCGGCACGCAACCTACTCAATCAATGACGACTATAACGATATCCACGACAACTCGGAACTCAGCCTACGGCACGCAGGCTACGACAAACCGGCACTCAGCCTTGGCACGCAGCCTACGACAAACCGGCACTCAGCCTTGGCACGCAGCCTACAACAAACCGGCACTCAGCCTTGGCACGCAGCCTACAACAAACCGGCACTCAGCCTTGGCACGCAGCCTACAACAACACAACAACCACTACGACACTAAGGCACCGACATCGACAAAAGGAACATCATCACCACACAATATCAACAACCTATCCATGCCAATAAGTAGAGGCAATCCAACAAAATCAGTAATTTATCAATTACACAACAACAACAAATATCCGTCAAATCAGCCACAACAATAGTTTACACCAGTTCACAACACCAAAGGTACACCAAAAATAGTGTACACCAGCTCACGATACTACAAGTACACCAAAAATGGCTTTAAACACTAAAATAGTTTTACCACGCCAACGATAACAACCACCGGGAACAGCCACTTGAGGCGCCCAGAAAAACATCAGAAAAATATACCACTTTGCCTCAAATTAGAATATTCGTATAGGCCTCTGAATAAGCTTTCCAAAACATTTTGAAACGCCTCAATCGGACTTCCGAGTCAAAAGTTATTTCGAAAACAATTTAGGAGAAAAACTAAGACATCCTGAAAATGGCGCCCAGGATCAGGGATCCAGGCGCAGGAAACTGGCGCAGGTACTGGCGCAGGAAACTGGCGCAGGAAAACTGGCGCAGGAAACTGGCACAGGAAACTGGCGCAGCTTAGACACAAACAGCAACACAGAAACTGGCGCAACTTAGACAGGAACAGCAACACAGCAACACAAAAACTGGCGCAGCTTAGACACAAACAGCAACACAGAAACTGGCCAGCTTAGACAGAAACAACAACACAGCAACACAAAAACTGGCGCAGCTTAGACACAAACAGCAACACAGAAACTGGCGCAACTTAGACAGAAACAGCAACACAGCAACACAAAAATTGGCGCAGCTTAGACACAAACAGCAACACAACACAGCACAGAATATGGCTCCTAGGGACAGGGAACCAACCAGAATGACACAACAATGAACAATTCGCCCAGGAGCAAGGACCATTCAACAACATACAATAAGACATTGGGCTCTGGGCGCATGGGGCGCCAGAACCAGCGACACACGCGCGGGGACAAGTGCATGGGCGCCTAGGGCGCCTTCCCCAGCACCACCGGAACAGCAAGGAGCAAAACTGGAAACGCTTAGAATCAATGGGTAAGGCTTCCAGGGGTAGGGCGCCTTCAACTAGGCACGAAACACAACTTTGACATGGCGCCCAGCCATGGGGATCCAAATTCAGCAACATAAAAACACAACAATGGTGCCTAAGGCGCCTAGGAACCATTACTTTGGTCTCTCGTCAGTTAAATCACCAATTCAAACACCAAGATTAAATCACCAATATATACATCAATTACCATGATCATCACCATTTATCATCAATCAAAAACACTATCAAAACATTAATCAAACACTTGGCATACGATCATGAATTTTCAACCACAACTCATCATATGTTCAAGGCTCATTCCAATCATCATAAATCAAACACAATTTCAGACCTATGGCAATGTAATGCCTACCCCATACATAACCCCCTTCATATAAACCCATTAGATAAAGGAACCCCACCCTTACCTTCTAGAAGAATTCGAATCCCTTTAGCCTTAGAACCTTGGAACCCTAGCTTTTTCCTTCTCTCTCTCTTGTTCTTGGTTCACGCCTCTTCTCCTTTCTTTTCCTCTAAGAGCCGTCGCACTCTCCTCTCCCTTCTCACGCAAATCTTTTTTTTTTAAACATGAATGAAATTCTAATTACTAAACCCTTCTCATGACTTACCACTCCTTTGGGCTTTTTCTTCTTACTAACTAATTCGAATACCATGGTGGGCTTATCCACCTCACTTAATTATTTTTTAACCCCTCTATGGACCAACCCACACACAATACCACACGTCTATTTTATTATTATATTTAACACACAATTTCTAATATAATTAATCAAATAAATACACTAATAAATATTTAATTAATTTTTGGGGTGTTACAGTGATGGGCAGCGCGTTAAAGGAAAACGCTGCGTTTGGGTGGCGAGATGGGCAGCGCTTTTTAGGAAGCGCTGCGTATGGGTGAATGTGTTGTTGGCAATGGGCAGCGCTTTAAAGGCAAACACTGCCTATTACTTATATTTTATTTGACATTCCCTCGCGTTCAGCTTCTTCAATGCACTACAAGAATAAGGCTGATTTGCTACGAACGTTTCCGACGGACCAATATTTCGTCGCTAATTGCGACGGATTTGTGACGGAAGTCTCGTCGCAACACTTCAAGAGAAACAAACTGTCATTTACTTCTAATGTTTCCGACGGATTCGAAGTTCGTCGCTAATTTCCGACGAGATTTTCCGTGGGAAAGCCGTCGCAAACCATCAAATTTCGTTTAACCAAACTTTAAATCCTCGTACTCTCATTTCACCCCCAAACTCTCACTTCTCTCTCAGCCGCGTTCTCTCTTTCACACCTCTCACTCTCCGCCTCCACCTCCACCTTCACCAGCCTCCACCGTCGTTGCTCAGCCGGTCCTTCGCTTCTCACCACCACCATTTCGTCTTCCCCTCTTCAACCACAGTTCATCTCCACCACTGAAAAGCAGAATCGCTCCTCCTCACGGCCAATCCGAACCATAACCAGAAAATGGCTTATTCTTCTTCCTCAAGGGTACGTTTTCTTCTTCTATTATACTTCTATGTCAAGGCAATTGCTTTTTTAAAGGTACGTGTTTGATCTGTCTTATGAAACCATTCTTAATTGTTTGATTTATTCATACACATACATCCATGAAATACTATAAATTGTGATAGGTCTAAGGGTCAAGAGAATAGGAAGGTGACAAACGACGTGAGGAACAGACTTGGAGCCAGAGGGAATCATCATAAGAGTTGATCTGGCTGGCTGTTGGGTAATGTCTGCACAGCTCTTTGATATCATATTAGAATTATTCATTAGGAAGATTTTTTTTTCTTTGTTTGTCATGAGACAGTGTGAAATCATGAGAGAGAAAATGAAAGACTGAATTTAATTGATGTGTTTCTGATACAACAATGAAATATATGTAGATTGCTCAAGTAATACAAGATAAGCTAACTAATATTGAATGCTTAGCCAACTACACAAGCTATTTCATAGTTTTACACAGATTATAATTTATTGTTTCATTTCCACTGTTGAATCTGTCAGACCGTGTCTGCATAAATAAATGTAAATACTAAATATATCCGAGCTTAGCATATGGCTTTTGCTTTTTGTACTTCAAATATCTCAAATGGTTCTTTAGCTTTACTATTTTTCTTTTGGCCTTGTAAATCATGTGCACCATTTGTCAGTTTAATTTCTATAGAGAAATTGAGAAGTATTAATTTGATCAAAATATTGCATCTACAGAACTTTCCAGAGATTTTTCTTTTGGAAGCAATCAAGCTATCTAACCAAATTATACTATTTTCTATGTTTTAGATTGACAAACAAGAGTTTGGGTTGAAACCAATGAACTGCCCAGGACACTGCTTGAGGTTTAAACACAGATTTCGATCATATAGAGGTAATTTTTTTGGTATAGACAAGTATCTTCAAATTGCATATTTTATATTTGTACTTGGGGTGGCTGACTGAGCTAATCCAGAGTTTATTACTTTATATAATGTTCACTGTGTATTTAGTTATCCTTATTTATGTTCTGTCTATTGGCAGGTGATGAGAATCGCTGATAAATGAGCTGATATTGTCCGGATAACGGTTCAAGGGAAGAAAGAAGCTGATGCATGTTTTGTGATTAAAAACTCCCTTGTGCAGAAAAAGTAAGCATAGATTATAATGAGCTATATTAGACATGGTCGATGTGGTAAGCCTATATTGTTTATGTATTCATCTGCTTCCTTGTATACTTTGTCCAGCTACAACATACCGTTGGTTGCTGACATTCATTTTGCTCCCACTGTTGCTTTGCGAGTAGCTGAATGCTTTGATAAGACTCGTGTCAACTCTGGAAATTTTGGTATACATATCTTCATCAATTCGTTAGTCTTCTTTTATTCTTTATTTCCTTTATGTCTTTTTCTTTGTAATTTTAATGTATTGTCTTCAATTCTGAATCCAAGATGGTCTTTCACAGCTGACAGACGAGCTCAATTTGAAATACTAGAGTACACAGAAGACGACTATCAGAAAGAACTTGAACATATTGAACAGGTCAAACCAACCATCTGTTAGTTTATATTTTGAAATTTTACTCAAGAGCATGCCAGGTGTTCACGCCATTGGTTGAAGAAACATGGTATTGGCAAAGGGCTGATGACAATTTGGAGGGCAACAAATCCTGATGCTGCAGACCTTCCAATCAGTAGTTATGGTTTTGCTGATCGAGAAGTTCACCCAAAGTCTAATTCTAAAACACAGAGATTGGTCCCTAAGAACAACAGGTCACAGTAAACATCAAAAACCACAAAAGTAAGTTAGATAGACCCACAATGTTGTGTTCACTTTGGTTCCTCATATTGTACATGTTTGAGCGCATAAATTGGCTAATAATTGATTCTTGTGTTTTTGTTGGATTGTTTAGCAAGTGTACGACTTGCTCTTATCTGGCAGGGGGAATTGAATCAATATGTGACTCAGAATCAGTCACCCAAGGAAAAATGTAAGCTTGCTTTGGATAAAGAAATATCTGAGGAGGGAGTTGATCGAATTTCAATGTTAATTGATGATGAAGAGTTAGAGCTGAGAGAGTTGCAAGAAAAAACCAATCTGCTTATTTACTCCGATAATGTTGCTGCCAGTAGAACGATTGACACCTCACTTTGTCCAGGTATTTTTGAATACATTCATGTTTGTTTGACTGTTTCAATTAGAACATGTGCGGGACAAACCATTATGGGTTTTTGTATTAACTTGGATGAATTACAACTTAGGGTTCTATTTTATTAGTTAACCTGCAGGATTTAATTTGTTATGAAATAGAAAGAAGTTCTTTTTCAAATTAGCCTACTTTATCATTGTCATGCGTTGCTTTACCAAAGTTACTTTTTTGCTTCTTTTTTATTTATTTATTCAAAACCTTTGTTTAATGACTTCAAGTTGACAGCTAACTCCATTTAGGCAGGTTTTCCATTTCATTTATACATATGCTTTGTTTGTTGATATTTGTCCCTTCGCTCTTGATGAGTTTGTTCAAGCATTTCATGATAAGGTAATATGCCATCATTTTCCCAGGATTGCATATTTGAAGCATAATTTCTTATTTAATTCTTACAGGGCTTGCAGGGCTCAGTGTCTTACAGGGCCACTTACTTGGATTGAAATACTCCGTCAAGTTGCTGGATTTGGAGAAGATCTCTAAGACTTTGATTTATTCTAATTTTGTTAATAAGTCTACTTTGACTTTATTGGTTTAATGTTTGTGCTTGATCAAGTTATTAGTCCGAAGCCATGATATTCTCCCATCGACGGTTCACTTGCATTTTGATTCATTATAAGTACGTTATGATATTCATCTACTTTATCTCACTATTTTATTCATCTTTTTTATTGTAACTTTTTATCACAATTTACGTTGCTATTCAACAACTCCTCTAGTATGTATAGATATAACTATTAAATAGTATTTTTGATGTATAATTTATTTATTTATTTTTTTTTAAATTTCTGACGGATTTGCGATGGATTTGCGACGAAAAGGTGTCAGAGTTTGCGATGACCTTGCCACGGATATTTGCGACGAATTTCCGACGACTTTGCGACGGAGACATTTGCGACGAAAAAATCCGTCGGAAAGGATTTGTGACGAGCGATTTTGCGACGGATTTTTGTCCGTGGGAAAGTTCGTCGGAAACGTCAATTTGCGACGAAAATCGCTGCATTTGCGACAGAATTCGCCGTCGGAAATCGTCGATTTTCTTGTAGTGATGTCTCTCTCTCACAGTTCGCCTTTCACTCTCTCCCTCGCGAAAAACAAACCCAGCAACCTCACACTTGCTCCATCGTGAAGAACAACCTCACACTCTCTCCCTCGTTTCGTTTTCTCTTTCGTTTCTTGAAAACCATCGTTCCAGAAAACCCCCAATTCCTCATTTTCGCGTTGCTTTCGTTCACTCTCGTCGTGAGCTCACGTTGGTTTCGTTCACTCTCCCCTTGACGTCGTGAGCTCTTCATTGTTTCCTCACTGCGTACAGAGGTTAGTATCCCTCCACGCTCGTTTCCTCACGTTATTGCATGTTGTTCTAGTTATTTTAATGGCATTGGAACCTTAGGTTAGATGATTCTATGTGAAGTTGATGCTTGATGATTGGTTGTTTGAAAGGGTGTAGTGTTTCTAAACTTGAGGTGAAATGTAGGTGAAGTTTTTGTTGAAATTACCAAATGAAATGCTTGTTGTTTGAATGTTGTTCTAGGTTAAGGGATTTTTGTGTTGTATTTCTAAACTTGAGAAATTTAAGATTTATGTTGAATTTGGGGCTGATTTTTTGTTTATTTTACTCCATGAAACTAGTAATTCTATACATGACTTTGTTGAATATGCGAATTGTTTGTTAGGTTTTGCGAGTTTGTTTTGCCAGAGCTTCGTCTTTGTTGTTCGATTTCATCCTGGTTGGAGAGTTCGTTCTAGTTCGTGGTTCTCGTTTGTTCGAGTTCATTGTTGCTTCCACTTGTTCAGGTACTTTTGTTGTTTTCTTGTATTTATTATATGAAGAATGACAATATGCAAGACATCAAAGTCTTTGATATCTTTAGTTGAAAATAGTTGAATGTCTTAGCTTCAAAAAAATTGTACGTTGTGTGTTTTTCACCTATAATAAGTTTAAGTTCTCTTATAAGGATTTTATTATAAATATTGGGAAACTATTGATAGAAAGTGGATGTCTGCCAATCGTCTGTCCAAGGAATATGTCGCTGAAGTGGATTATTTTGTGAACTGTGCTGTTGAACGTTTTGGGACTTCTAGTAATATCAAATGTCATTGTTTAAGTTGTTGTTATGTAAAATCAGTTAATGCAGAGGAGTTGGTAGGACATTTAAAGGGTTACAGAATTGATCAAAGTTACACTTGTTGGACAATGCATGGTGAGGAAAGACATGAATCTTCAAATATGAGTAATAGTACTGAGAGATGTGCGCCGGTTGACACCGAAAAACCTACATTTGATGGGGACGGATTTGAAGAGATGGCAAAGGCTGTTGAAGACGATCTTAATGACTGTCCTCAAATGTTTGAGAAGTTGATAACGGATGCGGAGACACCGTTGTATTCGGGTTGTACTGAATTCACAAAATTATTGGCTGTGATAAAGTTGTATAACTTGAAAACTTTCCACGGATGGACAGATAAGAGGTTTACGGAATTACTCTCATTATTGAAAGAAATGTTGCCGAAGGATAATGTGCTCCCTTCTCAGACGTATGATGCAAAACAAATGTTAGGGTTCATTGGCTTGAACTATGAGAAGATACACACTTGTCCCAATGATTGCATTTTATTTCTGAATGAACATGCATTGTTAAAGTCGTGTCCTAAATGTAATGCATCGCGGTATAAAAAGAAAGAATCTGCTCTAGAAAAGGTGTTGTGGTATTTTCCCATAATTCCTCGATTTAGGCACATGTACCATAGTTCAGAAGATGCAAAACACTTGACATGGCATGAGGATGAAAGGATTAAAGATGGCATACTACGACACCCGGCGGATTCTACGCAATGGAAAAAAATTGATATTGATTATCCTGATTTCGGGTTGGATCCAAGAAACCTACGACTTGCATTGTCCGCTGATGGATTTAACCCGCACGGTATTCAGAGTAGCTCCCACAGTACATGGCCTATGATTTTGGCGATCTATAACTTAACTCCATGGATTTTCAGGAAACGTAAATATATGATGTTGTCTTTGTCAATTTCTAGGCCCAAGCAACCAGGAAATGATATTGATGTATACTTGGCTCCTTTAATTAAAGACTTGAAGCTAATGTGGGAGAATGGAGTAGAGGTGTATGATGGGTTCAATGAAGAAAGTTTCACCCAAAGGGCTATGATTTTTGGCACAATTAATGACTTTCCAGCATACGGCAATCTCTCGGGGTACAGTAACAAAGGTTAGTGTGCATGCCCTATATGTGAAGATAACACTGATTTGATGTGGTTGGAACTTGGTAAGAAGAATATCTACCCTAGTTATCGTAGATTTTTTCCATCTACTCATCAGTATCGACTGTTGAAAAAGGCATTAGATAGGAATACTGAAACCCGTAAAGCTCCCATGGCTTTGACGGGTGAACAACTATTTGAAAAGGTGAAAGATTTGAACATTAAATTTGGGAAGCCTTTTGCAGGAGAGCTTGCCAAACGGGGGTGGAAGAAAAAGTCAATTTTCTTTGAGTTGCCATACTGGAAGTCATTATATGTAAGGCACTTCATTGATGTGATTCATGTTGAAAAAAATGTCTTTGAAAGTGTCATTGGTACCTTACTTAATATGCCAGAAAAGACTAAAGATGCCATCAACTCGAGGTTGTACTTGCTTAGTATGGGGTTGGGACCAGAATTGGGCCCGATAAAGAATGGTACACGTACATATCTACCTCCGGCAGCTCATACTCTATCTAAAAAGGAGAAGACCGTGCTTTGTAAGTTTCTTCATGGAGTTAAAGTTCCAGAGGGGTACTCTTCAAATGTTACGAACCTTGTATCGATGAAAGACCTCAAGTTAAAGTCTTTAAAGTCCCATGATTGTCAAGTTCTAATGGAGAATTTGCTACCCATTGGTATACGATCCATTTTGCCTAAGAAAGTACGCAATACCCTAACCAAACTTTGTTTCTTCTTTAAGGCGATTTGTATTAGAGTGATTGACCCTGGAAAGTTGCCATCATTGCAAAGAGAAATTACTGTCACTTTGTGTGAGCTTGAGATGTATTTCCCACCTTCATTTTTTGACATAATGATTCATCTAATAGTTCATCTGATTAGAGAGACACAATTGTGTGGCCCATGTTACATGAGATGGATGTATCCTTTTGAGCGTTACATGAAGATATTAAAAGGATATGTGAAAAACCGATCACGACCCGAGGGTTGTAGTGTTGAGCGCTACATAGTTGAAGAATCTATTGAGTTCTGCACCGGCTATCTATCTAGTCTTGAATATTCTGTGGGACTACCAAGGTCTCGTCACTTAGGAAGCATTAGTAAAGGGATGTCAGGAACCAAAATAGTGATGGTATCAAGGAAGAACTAGATCAAGCGCACATATAGGTTTTGCACAATGATAGTGAGGTTGATCACCCATATAAGGGTCAAGTTTGGTTGACAAAAGAACACAATCGGACTATCATAGTGTGACTAAAAGAGCACATTGATTTCGAGTTTGCTATGAATCCTACCTCGATTTTAGAAAGATTGAGATGGTTAGCAAAAGGTTCAAATATACAAGTTTTCTCTTATACCAGCTATCTAATGAACGGGTACACGTTCTATACAAAAAACCATGATGATCAGAGTAAAATGCAAAATAGTGGGGTGAGTCTTCTAGCTCAAGCTATGCATACATCAAGTGTCAAAGACATAAATCCCATATACGCGAATATGTCATACTTCCGGATCATTGAACACATATGGGAGTTGGATTACAACATGTTTCGGGAGCCTGTGTTCCAATGTTACTGGGTTGACAATAATAATGGTTTACAGATTGATGAGTCGGGGTTCATGCGGGTGAATTTCAACAAGTTAGGATATAAAGATGAGCCTTTTATTTTGGCATCCCAAGCTCAACAAGTGTTTTATGTCACTGATCTAGTTGATATCAATTGGTTCATTGTTTTATTGACAACTAAAAAATTGGTGAATAACATTGATGATCAAGCAACAGATGACGATGGTATTGAAGACGACCCTTTCTTCGGGACATTACTACCAATAGTAGAGGAAAGTACTCCTAGAGAGGATGTTGTGTATGTTAGAAATGATCATAGTGATGGAATTACGACTCTTCAAAAACAAAGTACCATGAAGCGAATTGCAAATAAAATTATATCCAAGAAAAGGAAAACGTAATTTAGACTTACATCAAATGCTTTTTCTGCTTATCTCTTCTTTATCTATCTACATAGTTTTCATCTTCTTGACTGGTTATTTATTTTGGATAAATAACAATGATTATGTTTTATTGCAGGTCAGATGGCAGATCATAGTGATCATGGTAGTGGGCATGACAGCGGTCATGGGAGTGATGTTGGAAACTATATCAGGAAGCAGGCTCCCCGTGGAATGACTGTCAAAAAGGATATCATCGGTCGGATAAATAAAGGAAAAGGAAAATTATCAGTTAGTTACTAATTACTAATTAACTTAACTCAATACTTAGTTTTATTTGTTGGTTAAATAATTTACTAATGACATAATGCCGGTCGAGTGGAATGTTAAGGGTCAGTCAATTGGAAGAAACGGCACACAGTTGATTACCTTCGTTGGTAGTAAGGTAAAACAAATGATTCCAATTACAATCACTAGTTGGAATGAGAGAAACAATGCCGTTTTGAGGAAACAAAAAGAGGAGTTCTGGTTAACAATACAGGTATATGATTTTGGATCTCTTTAGTTAGCTTATTTAATCAGAATATGTGTAAGCAAAATTCCATATATATTTATATCATTTTCATTGAATTTGTGTAAGCAGAATTTTTTTGAAGTGGATGAGTCTCGAAAAGCCTGGTTAATGAAGGAACCTGGAAAGTTACATCGGAATTTCAGGACTAGTCTAACAAATAAATGACTGAGAGATCATAGTGGAAACATTAGATGGGAGCCTCCACCACTATATAGTAGATTTATTACAGAGGAGGATTGGGGTATATTCGTTAGGAAACGCACTGAAGATTCAGAATTCTTGGTTAGTACTATAATCTATTAAGTTATAACTTAAAATATATTTGACAATTATATATTATGCATTAATGTATACTTATCTCTCTAAGTAGAAAGCAAGCCAAGCAAGTCGAGAGAGAGCTTCTGCTTGTGAGTACCCTTATAGAGACAGTGCTAGTGGATATCAAATTATTGAAGAGAGATTGGTAAGACACAATAAGCTTGACTTCTTTTCGTTTAATGAATCTTTTGATTTATAATTTCTTAACATTTGGTAAATTTAAATATTGTTGGACGAGAGTGGGAAAGATCCTAGTAAAGAAAGTATTGAGCGAAATGTTTTGTGGGTAGAGGCCTGACAAAATAAGGATGGGGAGATTGTGGATCCCAAAAATAAGGAGGTAACTCATAGAATTGTAAGTATTTCCAAAATTCAAATATTGTTTTGAGACTTTTATGATATTTATAATGTATAATAATTTTATTATACTTTTGTTTGTGAATCAAGAAACTATATCACAGTCTGTGTCACAGGGAGAGATCACTGATTGCTCTGAAAAGGAAATCCTTGCTCGTGCCTTGGAAAGGGGAGAATACTCGGGTCGTACAAGGGGTTGTGGATTTGGAGTTAATCCAATCGACTACCTTGGACCAAAGAAGCAAACTCATGATGAGCATCATGATTGTCAACAAAGTAGAGAGTTGCGAGTATTGTATGAAGATCTAAGGGCTGAACTTAGTCATTTCAAAATGCAATATGGGTTGGTTTCACCTGCAGTACCTTCCCCTGCCACAGATAGCGTACGAGATAGCTGCACCATTCCGTCAATTGAGGTATTAATTGTTTTTTTTACAATAAATAAGGAATTAATTATTATTTTTTGACAAAATAAGGAATTAATTATTATACTCTCTTTCTGGTACATATATATTACATAAAATAATGTCTTTATTATTTTTTGTTTGTAATTGATTTAGGACAACAATGACTGTGAGTGTGAATTGTATACGTCAAACCCACATCAAATGGTTGCAATAGGCTCTATATGTAAACAATTGGGTCCCTTGATGCACTATTTACCCCTTCTCCAATTGTGTCTCAGCCCTCCGCCTCTTCCATTAATGATTATAAGATGATTTGTTATGCCGAAATGCACGCGGAATGCAGGATGACTGATGTAACACCCTTTTTCACCCATCGTTTATTCATAAATTATCAGAGTTTTTCGCGCCAAAAGAGTGTCGCATTTTTCAACGTAAAACAAAACCTCGTAGTTTTCTCAAAACATGCAGCGGAACTACTCAACATCGTTAAAAACATCAACAACTGACAAAGTGCAAAGTGCACCAATTACTAAAAGATTCAACATCAACCGAAATATAACTAAAAACAGTAATCGACCCTTCCGCAAGTGCTACCTATCAGAGCAGACGACACCAGGCAAAAGGAAGACTACAATCTTCACTTGGACTCACCTATAAAGTAACAACCACAAAAAGGGGTGAGATATCACATCGTATAAAGGATCATATGAAAGATTGTATGCACAAGTCAGGATGTCAGGGAATCATCACGCTTAGTTGTAGCCACAACAGTCAGCATACGACAACAATCGGTTAATCTACAACAACGACAATCAACTTACAACAACATAATGGTCATTACATGATCACAAAAATAGGTATACAACAAGGACATGTCACCACCGTCGGTGACTTCAATCATGCAGTGCAAATGCAAATGCGACTCAACAGAGGGCCAACTACCCTATAATGCATGTGGTACCGGGTCCAGCCAAATGAGGCTTCCAACTTAATCCATGCCAAATGAGGCAATCCAACGTGTTGGGGCCAACTATCCCCATATGCAAATGATGTGCATGCGACGCAATGACAACAACAACCTGGCAAACAACAACATGACAACAACAACGACAACACGACAACAACAACAACGTCAATATAATCCATGCCCGTAAATGGGCAACCCAATGTGGTGTATTAACAACAATATAGACACGACAACACAATTCACATCCTAGGCAACAACGATGCAACGACGACAACTTGACAACGGAATAACAAAACAACGACATTAGGCACTAAGGCACTAGGAGACATTCCACAAATTGGGGCGACTACAACACTAGGGATGACTCGCAATCATTAGTAGTAATCCACAACTAGGCTTGGTTTCGTAAAGAGAGGGATTTTTCCACAAAAATAGGATTGCTTCATTTAATTAGGGATTTTCCTCAAAATAGGGTCACATCTTAAAGATAGGGATTTTCCATAAGGATCGGAACGGTTCATAAAATTAGGGACAACCATAGTGATTTTCGGAAACAGTTTTGGAATAGCAACACAGTTTTCGGAAACCGTTTTGGAATAGCAACACAGTTTTCGGAAACAGTTTTGGAATAGCAACACAGTTTTCGGAAACAGTTTTGGAACATTCAGCATCTTTAGAAACGGTTTCTGGGTGGCAACAGCATTTTTGAAAACAGTTTCAGCATCTCATGAAAACACATACGATTCCTTATCTTTTAAGATCATGGTGAGGCATATTCTAATTTTAGGACTTGTTCATGTTAATCACACAAAACATCATTCAGTACATGGCAAATTCACAAGACTACATATCAAATCAATTCGCATAAGGGTGCTCACCTAGGTCTGAAATCACGTAGGGTCACATAGGGAATCAATCATCATAAATCTCACAGCGCATAGGCATATGTCAACAATTACATATTGGAAAATCGATCAACTAAGGGGATGATGGATCAAACTTAACATTTAGCATAGGGTATCAATCATGTGATAGGAGAAATCAATGGATCATCAAGGTAAATCCTCAAAGTAAATCATCAAAGGCATAGTATGCATGTTCATATCACTCAAATCAAATCATCAAATATCCAATAGACATGCAACACACATGATGACTACCTACAACCCTAACTCTCATACAACCCTTCCTATGAAACATTATCAAACATGAATCTCACCCTTACCTTAGATTTGGAGATGTGTGAAACCCTAGCTTTCCTTCTCTCTCTCCTTGCTTGTAGATCACGCCTCTCTCTCTCTTCTAGCTTGTGGATCACGCCTTCCCTCTCCTCTTCTCTCTTCTCTAATCCTTATTTTTCTTTTTCCTTCTAATGACAACAAAACCCTAACCTAGCCCTTTTATAAACTCACTTAACCTCATGGGCTTTTTCTTATCTTATGTGACCTAATCATGGGCCTCCACTTAACACTTCTAATTTACTAATACTAACACTAATAATTATGTCCACATATACTAATAAATAATTATTTCTATTATTTCTACCACATAAATCCTAAATAATTAATTAAATAAATAAATCAATTATTTTGGGCTGTTACAACTCTCCCCCCCTTAAAAGAATTTCGTCCTCGAAATTTACCCGCCTAAGCTAACATTCTTCCACTAACAAACTACATACAAGTTCACACGGAAACACAATAAAGCACACAATACCAGTAGGAGCATCTCCCCCACTAGTTCTCTTACCATCGGCGGTTTTTTTTTTTCGTTTTACTTTTACCTGCAGGAGCATCACTACAACACAAACAATGACTGCAACACAAACGATAGTTAGAATAAAAGACAACAGTTGGTCGTACACCGACACAACGACTCGACGGCTTGGCCGGACGGACCAACCATTGCTCTGATACCACTAATGTAACACCCTTTTTCACCCATCGTTTATTCATAAATTATCAGAGTTTTTCGCGCCAAAAGAGTGTCGCATTTTTCAACGTAAAACAAAACCTCGTAGTTTTCTCAAAACATGCAGCGGAACTACTCAACATCGTTAAAAACATCAACAACCTACAAAGTGCAAAGTGCACCAATTACTATAAGATTCAACATCAACCGAAATATAATTAAAAACAGTAATCGACCCTTCCCCAAGTGCTACCTATCAGAGCAGACGACACCAGGCAAAAGGTAGACTACAATCTTCACTTGGACTCACCTATAAAGTAACAACCACAAAAAGGGGTGAGATATCACATCGTATAAAGGATCATATGAAAGATTGTATGCACAAGTCAGGATGTCAGGGAATCATCACGCTTAGTTGTAGCCACAACAGTCAGCATACGACAACAATCGGTTAATCTACAACAACGACAATCAACTTACAACAACATAATGGTCATTACATGATCACAACAATAGGTATACAACAAGGACATGTCACCACATTCGGTGACTTCAATCATGCAGTGCAAATGTAAATGCGACTCAACAGAGGGCCAACTACCCTATAATGCATGTGGTACCGGGTCCAGCCAAATGAGGCTTCCAACTTAATCCATGCCAAATGAGGCAATCCAACGTGTCAGGGCCAACTATCCCCATATGCAAATGATGTGCATGCGTCGCAATGACAACAACAACCTGGCAAACAACAACATGACAACAACAACGACAACGCGACAACAACAACAACGTCAATATAATCCATGCCCGTAAATGGGCAACCCAACGTGGTGTATTAACAACAATATAGACACGACAACACAATTCACATTCTAGGCAAAAACGAGGCAACGACGACAACTTGACAACGGAATAACAAAACAACGACATCAGGCACTAAGGCACTAGGAGACATTCCACAAATTGGGGCGACTACAACACTAGGGATGACTCGCAATCATTAGTAATAATCCACAACTAGACTTGGTTTCGTAAAGAGAGGGATTTTTCCACAAAAATAGGATTGCTTCATTTAATTAGGAATTTTCCTCAAAATAGGGTCACATCTTAAAGATAGGGATTTTTCCACAAAAATAGGATTGCTTCATTTAATTAGGGATTTTCCTCAAAATAGGGTCACATCTTAAAGATAGGGATTTTCCATAAGGATCGGAACGGTGCATAAAATTAGGGACAACCATAGTGATTTTCGGAAACAGTTTTGGAATAGCAACACAGTTTTCAGAAACAGTTTTGGAATAGCTACACAGTTTTCGGAAACAGTTTTGGAACATTCAGCATCTTTAGAAACGGTTTCTGGGTGGCAACAGCATTTTTGAAAACAGCTTCAGCATCTCATGAAAACACATACGATTCCTTATCTTTTAAGGTCATGGTGAGGCATATTCTAATTTTAGGACTTGTTCATGTTAATCACACAAAACATCATTCAGTACATGGCAAATACACAAGACTACATATCAAATCAATTCGCATAAGGGTGCCCACCTAGGCCTGAAATCACGTAGGGTCACATAGGGAATCAATCATCATAAATCTCACAGCGCATAGGCATATGTCAACAATTACATATTGGAAAATCGATCAACTAAGGGGATGATGGATCAAACATAACATTTAGCATAGGGTATCAATCATGTGATAGGAGAAATCGATGGATCATCAAGGTAAATCATCAAAGTAAATCATCAAAGGCATAGTATGCATGTTCATATCACTCAAATCAAATCATCAAATATCCAATAGACATGCAACACACCTGATGACTACCCACAACCCTAACTCTCATACAACCCTTCCTATGAAACATTATCAAACATGAATCTCACCCTTACCTTAGATTGGGAGATGTGTGAAACCCTGGCTTTCCTTCTCTCTCTCCTTGGTTGTAGATCACGCCTCTCTCTCTCTCCTAGCTTGTGGATCACGCCTTCCCTCTCCTCTTCTCACTTCTCTAATCCTTATTTTTCTTTTTCCTTCTATTGACAACAAAACCCTAACCTAGCCCTTTTATAAACTCACTTAACCTCATGGGCTTTTTCTTATGTTATGTGACCTAATCATGGACCTCCACTTAACATTTCTAATTTACTAATACTAACACTAATAATTAGGTCCACATATACTAGTAAATAATTATTTCTATTATTTCTGCCACATAAATCCTAAATAATTAATTAAATAAATTAATCAATTATTTTGGGCTGTTACAACTGAGGCAGCCCCGCTTGAAATAGAGATGGATGACCAAATTTTTGGGATTTCGGGTCAAACACTGACGATCACACATCAAGATATCGATGATGTATGTAAAATGAGGTGGGCAACTAGTACTTCTATTAGAGCATATGTCAGGTACGTATGTAATTTATTATTTGACATCATTGAATTTATTTTATTATATCGTTAATTTGATTTGTTTATATATCTCTAATTATAGGTACTTGTATGAGGATATTTTGGTCCCTTCGGAACAGACACGGAGATTTGTGTTCTTGTGTCCGGATAATACAAACCTTCATGATGTGTCGCCCAATTTGCGTAATTATGAGACGCTTGTGGAACAAAACAGGAAAGATGTTACAAATTATATCACTCAACGCTTATGAGAAGCTCAAAATACAAGCGTCGATACCATGTTTTGGCACTGTGTCTCTTACGGTGAGAGATTTAATTCATTCTTATATAACATGCATTTTTTAAATACTAGTCAATTGCTTATTCAAAATTTTATTTTGTAGGCAACATTGGATTCTGTTTGCAATAAATCCTAAGAAAGATACGGCGTACTACGTTGATTCATTGCATGGTCATTTCAACAACTACCCTGAGTTTAACGAGATATTTAATAGGTGTGTGTATTTCGATCCATCTGCATATTTCTTAGTTTTACTTATATACGTATGTATTTCGAATAATATAGTTATAAGACATTGTGTTCGGTTGTTTGATGGAATATTGGGGATTGGAACAATCAAGGACCAAATGGATACCAATAGTTGTAAGTTTGTAATCAATGTTCTTATATATTTAATTACATTATTTTGTAAAAAAAATGTATTAAATTAAATTTAACAATTAACTAATCTTTTCTTTTGTAATGTCCAAAACAACCCAATACCAATGATTGTGGGTATTACGTAATGAAATTTATAAAGGAAATTATTACCCACAACCAAACGATTATTCCCAGACAGGTATCTACTTAGAATTCATTTTGATTTTGATATAATAATAGTTAATTTTATTTAACCGTTTCAATTCTAATATTATTTATTTCTATAATTTCAGTATTTTCTCGATTGTCGGTTGAAGACATACTCTGATGAGCAGCTTACCGAGCTTAGGGGAGAGTGGTGCCGTTATGTCTCCCGTTTTTTTTTTTATTTTGGTTAGAATGTAATATTGTAAGTTGTTAAAGTTTTTTTTGGATACATATAAGTTGTTAGCTAGCTAGTTTTGGTTCATATTGTAAGTTGCTAGCTAGTTTTGGATTCATATGAATTGGATACTGTAACTTGTTAGCTAGTTTGTTTTGGTTTCATCTTGTTGGGTATATATATCTTAACATATTGGTTCATTTGGATAGTTATAATTTGTTGTTAGCTAGTTTATATATATGTTTACATATTGGTGCATTTGGATAGTTATAATTTGTTGTTAGCTAGTTTATATATATGTTTACATATTGGTGCATTTGGATAGTTATAATTTGTTGTTAGCTAGTTTATATATATGTTATTAAGTAAACATAATGGATTGAATTGGATTGTATTGGCTGTATATGACCAGGAAAATTGCAAATGTAAAAAGGAAAATAAACAAAAACAGGAAAAAAAATTTTAAAAAAAATTTACACAATGGGCAGCGCTTTTAGGACAAAGCGCTACTCATTCCCTTAGCGCTTTCAGGAATGGGCAGCACTTTTATGCGGAAGCGCTACCTATTCCTAAAAAGCGCTAAGGGAATGAGTAGCGCTTTTGACTATAAGCGCTACCCATTGTGTTAGCGCCTTTTGGGAATGAGCAGCGCTTGTGCTAAAAAGCGCTACCCATTCCCATAATGCGCTAACACGATAAGCAGTGCTTTTCCCAGGAGCGAAACCCATGGCTATCAATGAGCAGCGCTTCTTAAACACTGCCCATTGTGGGAGTGGAATTAGTAGCCCAAGTTTAGAACCGCTCAGAAGCGCTACCCATGGCTAAAAAAAAGCGCTGCCCATCCCCAAATCTGTTGTAGTCTAATATTTTTCCTAGAAAAAATATTTCACGCATATACAAATAAATAATCTCACGATAAAGAGAAGTAAAGATTTGTTTTAGCTGGTAATGGAGTTCATTTTTTGTAACATTTTTTTGTTAAAATACTTTTTTTTTGGTAAATAGAAGGAATGAAGCCCCATTAAAATATTTTGATGTTGAAAAATGTCACGTAGGAAAAAGAGTGCTTCCCCCTAAAAAAAAAAAGAGAACAGAGCAAAGAGCCCAAGAGGGGACTAGGCCAATACCCTTGGCAAGAAAAAAAAATAAAGTGAGAGAATAGTAGGGAACCATAATGAAGACCCCCTAAAATAATCCATCCTAAAGAGAAAATATAAGACTAAATTACAATTACCGGATCAAAAGGAGACAGACAGAATTTTCTCTTGAACAAGTATTATAGCCAACGACCAATTTCTTTTTTGTCTCAATTTCTTCTTTTGGGTCTTTGACACAGCTGGTTCGAAATTATTATCTTGCACAATTGTTCCTTGTGTATCGGTAGCAATAGGATCACCAACATCATCTGACATTTCACCCCAAAGCTTTCTTAAGATTCTCATGTCAGATGTTACTACAAGACTAGTAGCAGCAACGGACTCTGATGGATTTAGCGAATCTAGCCTGATGGTGGGAGGTTGAGTGGAGGATGAGTCTTCATCATTCAACACATCACCCCAACACTTTCCTAATATTCTCATGTCAGGTGCTACTAATGGAATAGAAGTAGCATCAGACGCTGTGGCATTTAGCGAATCTAGCCTGGTGGTGAGAGGTAGAGTGGAGGATGAATCAACATCTTGCAAACGATGGTTCGATGCGTTATTTGTTGAAGAGGGTATCACCAAATCATCTGCTATAATATTTTCCATGCCAATCAAAGGATTTTGATTTTCTTCCACCTCTTCTGAGGATAAAACAATATTGTTCACACCCTTGAAACGCTTGGGATCATTATCATCTTCCACTGAAATAACCAAATTAATATCATGTGAAGCCTTGGGTGGATGAGCTTTGGAGCGGCCAATATCAACTGCATTATTATGTTCAATTTGTTTCTCCACGTCGATAGATTTCCCTTTATCCTTCTTAGGAATGTACTAGACGACAGGCTGGGGAGGGAAAAAGTTTTCCTTTCGTGGCAACTCATTCTCTGCTTTAGTATTTACCTTAAACACATCAGCCTTGTTGGCAAAGTGATCAGACCCATTTGTACGCTTACAATTCTGAAGTGAATAGCCAAGGCATTGACAAGATTTGCAAAACAGAGGCACACGATCATATTCCACATTGATAAAAAAAGTACATCCCTCTCATTCCACTAACAATTGATCTTGAAGTTGCACGGTTAAATCAATATCTATCAGTACCCTAGCAAAATGACCAAAGGTTCTTTTTGAAGTAATTTCATCCAAAGCATGAGGAACACCTAAACTGCCACTTATCTCAAACAAAATTTTAGGTCTCCAATATTCACGAGAAAGACCATGAAGACAGACCCAACATTGACCGGTGGTTTGTTTAGTGGAAAAAGGATCAAAATCAGGTGACCAAGCCGAAAGACGCAACACACCAGGATTCAAATTATAAGATCCTTACCATATGTCTAAGGTCTACACCAGATGAAAAGTAAAACTCAAAAAAACCTTTTCCAAGAGAAACCATGGACCAATCGGCAGTGAGATTCCAATACTTAGAGATTTTTGATTAAAAATCTTTAATTTTATATAACTTATCACCCTTAGACAAAATAATAAAGTCTTTGATGTAAAATATTTTTGCAGTCCGCAATACCAGCCTGATATTCATCGTCTGAAAAAACTATTATTGACCTGCGCATATGATGAAGCATCACGTTCACTGACAGCATGCACCTCACTAGCATTAGGAACAACATTCTTTAATGGTTGTTGAACATTAAATAGTCTCTCATCTGTCCCACACGCATATAGTTCTGGAAATAGAAAAAGATCTTTGCATTGCCTTGTGGTCACTAAACGGTCAGGTGCAGGAACTGCATCAAGAACCCAGACATGACGCATCGAAGGTCTGAGACGCGCAGACGCACAATAGGTACCCGACGCACAGACTGAAGAGTCGCTGATGGTGTGGAACATAGGAGGGGTGTTCGCGGTGCAGTTTGGTTCTGTTATGAGTCAAAAAACGAATCGAACCGCAAAGTAAAAACACATGCGGTTTGATTTGGTTCGATTGACTTTCTAAAAAAATTCCGAACCAAACTAAACCAATGCGGTTTGGGTTGGTTCGGTTTTTTGCGTGACAAAACATAATTTAAAATATAGGTAAAATTAACTAATTTAATCCTATATCAAAATATTACTATTTTTTATCTAAGCAAAAGAAAATTTTCTAATCTAGAGTGAGAAGTGTGAGATAGTACGTAAACAATAAAATTAGATTTGAGTTAGTAAGCGACTGAGAGTTGTTGTAAGTTGAAGCCCAAATAGCGAGCAAGTCAAGGAAGGTCGTAAGTTGAAGGTTTACTTGCGGTTTGGTTTGGTTTGGTTCGGCTGGTGAAACAAAAATCGTGGGCCGAACCAAACTGCGCGGTTGACTCAAAAGAAAAACCGATTAGATCCGATAAAAAACGGTTTTTTGGGGTTTTCAGTTTGGGTTGGTTCGGTTTGCGGTTTTCTATTGGATTGGTTCGGTTTTGAACACCCCTAAAAGACAGGATGGGACCCGGACGGAAGATTTGAAGGATATCCTCTGCCATTATGGCAGCTTTTTCCCGCAAAAAGAAAACCCTAGAAGAGCATTATGGCGCTCCCAACAGTGAAATAAAAGACTTTTTTAGTCCTTTAATTAAAATGAAAAATATCAATTTAATCGACAAATATCAGTCAAAATAGTCCTTCTATATTAATTTTAGGGACATTTTAATCTCCTTTAGAAACTAGTTTAACTATTAATTGAATTTTTTAATGGTTAAAATACTATTTTTCTTTTCTTAATAGAGGAAAATAATTTTGTTTTTGTAAAAGATTTTTTTGAGGCTTTACTCAAAAAAATCAAAATACTGGAGTTCTTCATGTGCGTATTTAATTTTAGAAGAAGCCGAAATAATATAAATTAGAGAATATAAGAGTAAAATTAATATCAATTATGAATTTCTTATAATCATATGTTTATTTAAAAAATAATTGAATCATGGGCAACCCCTATTTTTATATGAGGATAAAATAAAATTTATTATGAATAATTAATGAAAAAAAATTGATCACATGCGGGCAATTGCCCCCAATACAATATGCAATGTTCTCAGATTCGGACCGGTCATACCTCCGGTCAACGAACTAGGTCACTCGATCTTTGGTCGGACCGCATGACCCAGACTCACTAAATATATGCCTGATATGTATAAATTTGTCCATCACAAAATCAACAAGACAATATATCAAAGAAAAACCAAATGCTTTAGAATTTAAGAGCACCAAATATGTCAAACCAAGAAACAACAATTAACAACTTTCAAAAACATTGTGCCAAAATTGTCAAAAAAAATCATTGTGTTAAAAAAACTTTTAAAAATATATAAACCGATATATTGTAGCTGGGTTTGAATCCCGCAGCTGGAGTTTTTGTAAAAAAATACTTCAATTTAAAAATTAATTAAAAAAGGTGGACAAATGCTGATGTCATCACTAGGTTTTACCGGTGGTGGACCTAGGGTAGGTTCAGGGGATTCAACTAGTGTGTACTAGTTCCCTTATATAAATCTTTTTTGAAATTCTTGAAATTTTAAATTCGCACTATTATTTTTAAATTTGCACACAATTTGCACTCAATTTTTAATAAATCTGTCTTATTAATATCTGTAAGGGACTATTTATAAAACTTTAGGAAGTAATTTTAACGATATCAGATACTTTTACGGACTACTTCTTATTTTCATATACTTTAGGACTTAAATAGGAAAGAGCGTGTAAACTTAGAGACTAATTTGGCGATTTACTGTTAAATAAATTTGGAGTTAGACAACTTGATTTCATAATTTTAGTAAATTGAGGGAAGATAGTTAAAAAAAGTTTAAACAATAATCAACATTTTTTATAATGAATTTTTTTGCACCTCCCTGACCTAGGGTCCTGGGTCTGCCACTGGGTTTTACATCCACCCGACTGGGTCTACCGAGTCATATGCAGATCCGGTTTTGCAAGCAACTCGGCCTAGGAAGGCCACCAGGTCCTGGTCGGACCGGTTCGACCGACCGATCCAGTCTGTGTCTGATAACACTGACTATATGTGTGTATCCGCCACTGGCTAGGTTGTTCTACTTTTGAAGTGGGTTCATCTTCTTCTATTTAAGATATTGTTCGTTTTTAATTAAAGACCAAATGAGATCTTATAATTAATAATGTAGTCGGAGTCGTTAATTTTAATATAATTGTTATAAATAAGAATTCTCGTTTCTTACGATAAACAAGAGTTTTCACTGGATACACACACACACACACACACACACACACACACACACATATATATATATATATATATATATATATGGATCGTATTAAGTGAGAACTAGTTCTCACCATCAAAAATGAGAACTCTTAATTATAACCATCAGATTAAAGTTAACGGTTCAGATTACGTCATCAATTACAAGATCTTATGTGATCTTCAATTAATAAGGAAACAATTACACAAGATCTTGTAATTAATGACGTAATCTGAACCGTTAATTTTAATCTGACGGTTATAATTAAGGGTTCTCATTTTTCACGGTTAAAATCAGTTTTCACTTGATACGCTCCCTATATATATATTTGTGTGTGTTCGGCACACTAAGGTTAGCTTATCGGGAAGAAAAAGCTTTAGGGTTAAATTGTTTTTTATATTATTTGTTTTTCAAATACATATATTGAGTAACAATGTTGACTCATAGAAAAATATATTTTTTTAATAAAGATATCAGTACATTACCCTTGAGTTATTGCATTTAAAAGTACATAATGTAGATATAGTAAATGACTTATTATACTAAGTAATTTCTTATTAACAATTACTAAATATTTTGGTGATTATTATACAACAATTCAATGGTTAGTAAATATTAACCACAATTTAGTGTTTGTGCAGTGAGTGAGCGGGTAAATGAAAACACTTGTTGGTACTTACTAACCACAATTTAGTGTTGGTTTGGTCACCGAAATTTTTAATTGATGGAGAAATAACTATTATGTCCATTTAATAACAATTAATAAAGAATTCATTAGTACTCGACTCATATATGAGTATATACAACAAAATAAGCATATTTCAGCACTTTAAAAAGTTTTATAGGCATGTGTATCAAAGAATGTAAAAGACATAAACTCACGTATCAGAGTTGTTGATATATATTTATTTATTAATCATATCATATATGCAGGTAACGGAGCTATCGATAGACAGAGCTATATGAAGATGATAGAGAGGTGTATTATGCAGATATTAGAACTCTTAAAATATAACATATGTAACAGAGGAGACATATTAAAATGTTGGATAATGTTCATTATAGCGAACTATTTTCTGCGAATAGGCCTGCGAAGCCTTTTGATTGGCCAGTCAACACCAATTTTTTATTATTAAAAAAATCATGCATTCCTTTTTTTTCCAAACAGCAAAGTTACCCATATCATTCATTAAATTATGCAAGCGACTCCCTTCGCTATATAGCAGTACTCTAAAATGTTATTTCAGAGAGTCATTAAAGCTATATTTTAATATATGTATATTTCCTAAGAGGTTGACATGAGAGAGCTTTTTTAAATACTAGACCATTGCCCGGCGATGCATGGAAAAAAGTTGAGGACTATAAAATTATTTTTTTTCAAAAAATTATACGATGTTTGTCAAAAGAATTGTAGTTTTCGTACTTTCAAAAAATTGTATATAACATAATTAACCAGCAAACGATTATAGGAGAATTACACAACAATCTTAGAAGACTATATATATAATTGTTGCTTGTTTTAATTGGTTGTCACATACTTATATGTTAAAAAGTTGTTTCACATATATTAACGATGGGGAGTACTCCCTCGCTCCCCGTCTCATCACTCCAAACTTTTCTCTGTCCCCGTCCCTACCCCCAATCTCTGTCATATGGAGTTTTACTCCCCCACTCCTGTCCCTGTGTGGTCCTTATCTCCGTCCCACAAACTTTTTTTTGTCCCTGCTTTCGATTCCCGTTATGGGAAATCCCCCCCCCCCTAATTTGTCCCCTCAAGACTATGGTATGTCCCTCCCCCCCCCCCAACTTTTCTTTGCCTCCGATCCCCGTGCGATGCATGGGAAAAAGTTGTTGGCAGTAAAAAAAAAATTTCTTCAAAAAATTGTACTATACTTGCTAAAAAAAATATAGTTTTGGTATTTTAAGAAAATTGTATACAAAACATAATTAATCGGCAAAACACTATGGGAGAATTATACATCAATGTCAGAACAACCACAAACCAATCGGTTCATTGGCACAACCAGAACCCCAAACTTTCATCTCACAAATTGTTTTGCTTGATGTGCCTACATAATCAACCTTATGTGAGTACCATATACAAAAATAAACAATTTATTTTGAAAATTTTGTCAAAAAAAAAGATTTTGAAAATTAATTAATTGCAAATGATCAAATAAAGAGAGCCAATTTTGGGAGTATACGTGCCTTAAATATTTAAAATGAATGCTTGTAATGGGAAATGTGATGGTTCCTCGTGCAATAAATACAATTTTGGTGAAGTGGAACCAATGCATCACATGACCAAAATAACTTCAATTTTGGCTGAATTGTTTCCGCACAGATGCTAAACATCATTTTCTAGTTTTACAAATAAAAGATATTAATGTTGCAATGGTGTGTTTTCATCGTTACTTTAGTGACAGCAGGTAATAGGAATATAACATAAAGGGTGATCAAATAAATAATATGAATAAAAACAAAATAAAACAAACTGACTTCAAAGTTCAAACTAAGTTAAAATTAAGATTGAGCAAATTATTTGATGCATAAAAAAACCAACATAAGCTCCTACACGATATCCTTAAGTTAATAATGTATCGGGGAATAGATACCACCACCATGAGTAAGAAAATCTACAATAAAACATACCAAAATACCTAGACAGAGTAAAATAAATGATAACAGAATTTTTTGGCTCTGTATCTTGACAAAAAGACAAAGGATACAAAAATCAACAATCAAGAAAATATTTTGCTCTTTTCCTTCTCCACAACCAATTTCGGCATTTTTGTGGTAGAACTCTATATGTTGCACTATATCTTTAATTAGTGAGGTAATTTCCAGTGTTTCAATGAGTCTTTTTTCAATAGACTTGGTTGAAGGAGTATCAATGTCCTTCCGTGCCAAATTTCACTAATTGAGTCAAAAGCTTGAGCCATCATATGCAAAGCAGAGTAGTAGAGTTAGATTGTTATGTGGTGAATCAACAAGGTGCAGATATGTTATGGACCAGGCCGAGATACCCATCCCATCAATTGGACGTGGATAAGCCCAATAAGCTTGAATCTATACCCACCGCAAATCAGCCCATTTGTGACTATCATGACAGTACGGCTCAGATTCGCCCGATTAATCCAACAGCTCAAAGCTGGCACGGATCCCTATAAATACTCACATACGTTGCCAAAAATAGGTATATTCTCATTCCTTGCTATACTACTGTATTTTCCTCAATACTGACTTGAGTGTCGGAGTGGCATCACAGGTACCCCACCCGGGATCACTTCAACACATCACTCGGACATCAGGAGACCTACCAACAGTAGTTACCGGATTCGGCCCGAACGACCGCTAGATATAGAACATTGGCGACCACAGTGGGAGCTGTCTAGCTTTCACCTCATCTCTACCTCTTAAGAATTCTTTCCTGCATTCTGATGGCACCCCGAGGCAGACCCTGGGTTCGAAGCATTGCAGTTCGGCCAAACTTTGCCTACGTCTGCGACTACATAATAGCTGTAGTTCCGTTTTATTGATTGTGTCTCGATGCCTTGAGTACAAATACTAAAGCGTTTAAATAGGCTTTTTTATGAGAAAACCTAACGGGCATGGGCCAAATACATATAAAGAAATCTACAAATCTACTATTTACAACTTCCTTATTTTCTTATTCATAGTAACAAATATTAAGTTTTTATATTCTCTGCTTTCTTCAAGAAGACTAAATAATGAGCTTAGTCCTACTGTCATAGTATATTACTTGTCTTATGTTTAAATTGATTTTGGTAATTTGAAGGAAATGCACACATATTCTGATGTAATGACTAGAATTGATAAATAAACTAACTAACGAGCATTAAACTAGACGCATTGGTGGACAGGAATGAAATGAGTCATCAAACCAGATTTTGATACACATGAACATTGATAAAGTAGCTTCTAATTAGAGGTTTATGAAGTGTGTTCTATCTATGGTTAATTCTTTCTGGTGTGCAAAGCAATGTGATAATCAAATGGAAACAATGTATGGTGGTTGTTAATTACGATTACACTCACCAGTTATTTGCCATAGAAATAAAAAATACAAATGGGCATCACAGCACCTACCAATTTTTGTAGCTGACAAAGTAGTGCATTTGAGAAGCAACAGGTTTGGGAAAGAGAAATTACCCAGAAGAAAGAGAAGGAATGCAACCTGTATACTTCTGCCTTTTTATGTTTTTAGAAGAAAAACTGAAATTACCCGGAAGAAACACTTTCAATGTCAAGAGACAGAGTTGATTTTCTCTTTCCTTTTCTCCAAAGTGAAACTTGGGGAAGATAAACCAGCATTTATTAAAATTGGGGTGAGTGTGTAAATAACATAAATATACAGTGATGAGAGTAAATTCATTTAGATGATTTTCTCTTTCATTTAGATGCTCCGACGTCTCACAAAGAAAAAGAACGGCTGGTTGGTATGCCCGAACGAGGTCACGAATGGAGAGAACTGCCTGAGGGTTGCCCAGAGTTGATTTTCTCTCTCCTTTTCTCCAAGGTAAATAATATAAATTCATTTAAATGATAAATGTTAGTGAAATCCATGTGTCAACTTTTAAGTGGTTAAGGCAAATTACTCATATTTTATCTAAGGGCAACCAAATTTACCTAAAATTAATGATGAGAGTCAAATGGCTATGACAAAGCACGTGGATACTATGGATGAGGTGTCAGTTGTGGACCCGGACCGTAAGAGACACAGGGTCGAGTCAACTCAGCAACTCAATACACAAGTGCGGGTTGTTGTTATTATGGAACAACAATATGCAATAGAGGGTCACGTAAAAACCACTACAGCAGTTACTAATATTACTGAAGTGAATATTTTATCGGCGGCTCCTGGCAAGCAGGCCTGCTGGGAGCAATGAGCTTCATAAGTTGGAACTGTCAGGGCCTGGGCAACCCTCAGGCAGTTCTCTCCATTCGTGACCTCGTTCGGGCATACCAACCAGACGTTCTTTTTCTTTGTGAGACGTCGGAGCATGCTAATAAGATTGAAGAATTAAGAGTAAGACTTGGTTTTGATGCTTCTTTTGCTGTGGATACAGTGGGTAGAAGTGGAGGTCTAGCGTTGTTTTGGAAACATCCCAATGTATGTCGGGTGCTTTCTTATTCTATGAATTTTATTAATGTTGAGGTTTCTCAAGATGGTATGGATAGTTAGCGTTTCACAGGCTTTTATGGCTATCTGGGGAATGGGAGGCGTAGAGACTCTTGGGATCTTTTGAGAACCTTAGCACGCGATAATGATCTACCTTGGTGCATCATGGGAGATTTTAATGATATCCTCTCAAATGAAGATAAGAGAGGGAGATATGAACGACAACCGTGGATTATTAGAGGTTTTCAAGAGGCGGTACAAGATAGTAATTTGCATGACATTCCTATGGAGGGGTATCAATTTATATGGACGAAGAGTTTAGGTACTCCAGATAGCAAGGAAGTAAGGTTGGATAGGGCTCTTGCAACTCAAAGTTGGTTGGATTTATTTCCTTCATATCACTTTAGTAATGAGCTGTCCGACAAGTCTGATCACTCTCCTATTTGGTTACGGGTGCGTGATGATAATAGGAGATATTATAGACGGCAGTTTCGATTTGAGAATGTGTGGTTAGATGAAGCTAAGTTGCCTACTATTGTGGAGGAGAGCTGGGGGTGTAATGAGGAATTGGATTTCATGTCAAAATTGAAGAATTGTACTAATGCGGTGGACTTGTGGGGAAGGAGGTTAAGGACAAGATATAAGGATTATATAAATAAGTGTAGGAGGGAGATACAGCAACTTCAAGGACATGATTCAAATGGTGCAGTGCGTGTGTTGGTTGCTACAAAGGCAAGATTGAATTCTCTATTGGATCAAGAGGACACTTTTTGGAAGCAAAGGGCGAGAGTATATTGGCTCAAGGATGGAGATAGAGATTCTAAATTCTTTCATGATGATATGGCTAGTGCAAGGAAAAGAAGAAATCACATTTGCAAATTAATTAGAAAGGATGGTGTGGAAGTCAATGAGCAACATGACATTGAAGATGAAGCAACAAGATATTTTCAAAATTTGGTCCAAGGAGGCGATGGGGACTATGGTGACAACCTGGAATATGTTCAAGTTCGCCCCTCTCATGACGACAATGAGGTGTTAATGCAGCCACTAGAAATTGAGGAATTTAAGCATGCCTTATTCCAAATGCATTCCGATAAGACTCCCAGACCGGATGGTTCACTACAAAAAAATTGCCCATTAGGGAGGGATTTTTCCCTCGCTAAAAGCCCCAAATCCGTCGCTAATTTCCATTAGCGAGGGAATTAGCGACCGAATCAGTCCCTCGCTAAGTTGCTCCTCGCTAGTGGGAATTAGCGAGGGAATTTGAATCCCTCGCTAATTAGCGAGGGAATATTCCGTCGCTAATTCCCTCGCTAATTAGCGAGGGAATATTCCGTCTCTAAGTCTGACTGCCACGTAGGTGGTGGTGGGGAAGGGTATTAGGGTAGAGAGAGAAGGAGAGAGAGAGAGAGAGAGAGAGAGAGAGAGAGAGAGAGAGAGAGAGAGAGAGAGAGAGAGAGAGAGAAATGAGCTATGTGGTGGTGTGGTGGTGGTGGTGAAGGGTATTATTGTAGAGAGAGAAGGAGAATAGTAAGGGAGAAGGAGAGAAAGAGAGAGAAAAACGAGTGGCGGTGGTGGTGGTGTGGTGGTGAAGATATTAGGGTAGAGAGAGAAGATAGAGTGAGAGAAGAGTGTGAGGAGGTGGTGGTGTTGGTGTGGTGGTGGAAGAGTGAAGAGAAAAGAAGAGTGTGAGAGGAGATGGTGGTGTGGTGGTGGAAGAATGAAGAGAGAAGAAGAGTGTGAGAGGAGTTGGTGGTGTGGTGGTGGTGGAAGAGTGAAGAGAGAAGAAGAAAGAAGAGTGTGAGGAGAGTAGGAGAGAAGAGTGTGTGTGAGAGGATAAATAAGCTGAAAAGTCAAAAATTTACTGAGGGAATTAGCGAGGGACTGACAATTCAGTCGCTAAACACCTGCACGAAGTGCTATCATCTAAAAACTGTCAGAAATTACCGAGGGAATTAGCGAGGGGCTGACAATTCCGTCGCTAATTAGCGAGGGACCTAAAAAATCGTCGCTAATGACAGAATTAGCGAGGGACTAAAAATTCCCTCGCTAATAAGCTTTTTTTTTGTAGTGGTTTAAATCCAGCTTTCTTTAAAAAGTTTTGGAATCTTTGTGGAGTTGAGCTTTTTAACACAGGTAGAGCATGGCTTGATATGGGTGAATTCCCCCACACCTTAATGATATACTAGTGCAAAAAAGGGATTTAAAGTAAAGCGAAAAGGGGATTTAAAGTCAGGCGCCCGCTTGACTTTTATTAAGTCGACTTTGTATGTCAGGAGTTTTAAAGTCAAGCGATAGCCTGACTTCGTAAGTCTGATTTAAAGTCAAGCATTTATTTCGCCTGACTTCGTAAGTCAGTTTTAAAGTCAAGCATTTATTTCGTCTGACTTCGAAAGTCTGTTTTAAAGTCAAGCATTTATTATTGTCTGACTTCGTAAGTATGATTTAAAGTCAAGCATTTATTCTTACCTGACTTCGTAAGTATGATTTAAAGTCAAGCATTTATTCTTGCCTGACTTCGTAAGTATGATTTAAAGTCAGGCTTTAGTTTCGCCTGACTTTAAAAGTTCATTTTTTTAAAAAAAAATTATTTGGTAGCCAACTAATCTAAATAATGACTGCTAATTTTAATTCATCATACCAAAATCAAACCAAAAACTAGCTAGCTAATCTAAATTACTTTTTTTAAAAAAAAATTCAAACAAATTGAACTTACAATAGCCATCAATTGGTACAACTACCAACATATATATGAGCAAATTTTTGCCATCAATTATTAAGCACTAAATCCTTACGATAGCCAAATTCTCATATCACCATCATCATTCACTACTACATGTATACCAAGAAGAGTCTTGTAAATTCCAGAACAATCATAACACAACCTATGGTACTTTCTAACCTACCAATATGCATTTTTCACTTTGTTACTACCATACAAACGAAAGAGACTGAAAGCAGAAATACATGATAATGCCACCATACTAAGACTAACAAATCCTTCTTCTACTTGATTGCAGAATTTCCCTTAGAGCAGCACTAGCACGTTCCACTAGTTTATCTCTCTTCCTTCTATACCTGCAAGAAAAATAGGAAATAGGTGTTAATCTCCCTGCTAAGTAACCAAAAACAAAACAAAACAAAACAGGAAGGAAAATTTAGCCAAATGAGAATTTACTGCTATACAAAAAATCATTATAGTGCAGGAAAATATAATATTGTAAAAATATGTATTCAATTGTACATACACAGGAAAGAAAACATTCTACCAATATAGCCCGAGGTCAGCAAGGCTAAATATAAGATCTACCAATTCCAAAAACATTTTAGTTCTCAATCTATCCATGTCATATCAAGCAAACTTGTATATTTTTGCAATTCATGTAAATCTTTGGCCCTCTTTCTTACTCATTCTCCAAACCATCAGAATTCATTTACGAAAACCAGTTCAAAAGCTAAAAATCACCACAGTCCATTGATTTTTCTGTATAGCAGTACTCAATAAGATTGATTCTAATGATTTATTGGATGGTCTCAGTGAAATGTAATTTTTTTGAAAACCAAACCTACTACATAAGCAATCATTATAATTGACTGATAGTAACCTCTACAATTGAAAGCAAGTACCATAGTATAAATTCAGAGAGGGGGAAAAGGCATAATGATTTAACTTCTCTCATTTTAAAGCAGCCTGAACTAAAATTTTGTTACTACTATGCTGGTATCTCAGTGAGGGCCAGATAAAAGAAAATAATAATCTAGCAGGCTCAAATTTCTTTTCTTTCTTACACATTAAATTTTAAAGTAAAATTACAGAGATGATAATTTCAAGCATATATAACCATAATATACTCATGATGCAACTTACAGAGTTTTTAAGCTTTCCATTTCGCCAATGTAGTCTGGAATAGGACCAGTGATTAAGCAATTCCTCAATTGCCTGAATTACAAAAATAAACCAATTGACAAAAGCCTAAATAAGTCATACATTTCTTCATATTATATATAGCATACTCAGAAGAGGTTTCCACTTTCCACTCACAGTCTTATCATGCGTTTCAAATCCTTCATATCAGAAAATGTCATAGCTTGTGTCTTCAAATCAGATATCCTTCTGATACAAAATAAATGTTTCATCAATGAAAAGAAAGATTGCATGTGTGAAATCAGACAAAATGCAACACTTCATGAATATTCTTAAAAGGAGAAACTACTCACAATTCCTTCAACAATCTTTCAAGTTGGTCCAGTTCCCAATGAAACTAGGGATCTTCCCAGATATACTTCTCCCATCTATCCTACTGCAGAAAATGCAAAGTGATTACAGAATTTAACAAATACATAAAATGAAGACTGGGGAGAAAATTTGTATCATATCATATCACTTACAATTGAGTGATATTCTTTAGATTGCCTAGTCCTTCTGGTATTGTCCCTGTAAAATTATTTGCAGAAAGCAATCTGCTGACTCATTCACAATATGCAGAAGTAGTTAGGTATGGTTTGGAAAAGCAATATGAAATCATAGATAATACGGAAAAATTGACGATTCAAGAGGATTATATACATACATATATATATATATATATATATATATATATATATATATATATATATATATATATATATCTGTGTGTGTGTGTGTACATCAAATGAAAATAAATAAAAAGAAACAAGTCATACAATCTCTGCAATTTGCTCAAATTTCCAAGGCTGGGAGGAGGAGTCATACAACCCGGTTTTGTAGGCAAACTTGTAAGCAGATAGCTCAAGGTCCACTGCATTGCCATCTCGAATTCCTTCATTTGCCTTACAATTGTGGCCTGGAATGGAAGAAACAAATTTTCTTTAGATAACTATAAACTAGCACAGGGGAACAGAAGAAACCAGCTGTTCAATATTGACTGGCACAGCTTCTTATCTAAAATGAGAGAAAGCATTTAAAAAAGCTAATAGATGCTTCTATATATGATGTGGTAACAACAACATAAGCTTCTTTTCTTCTTATCAATGTTTTAAAGGAGGCTAAAAGGTTTAGGAATGAATAATATTTCAATTGTGTAAAGAGTACGAATGCTAATCTACATTTATAAGCTAAGTACTAACTAAATGGGCCCTATGAATTAATGGGCCTGTTACAACTAATACACACTAATTACAACAATTATTTACAACAATGAGACACCTATTATTATTCCTAAACTGGAAAATTTTCATCCATGTCTCATTTTTTCGGTTATTTTCCATATTTGGTTATTATGATCAGAAAAGAGTAGCAATCTCAAACCAATTTAATGGGAATAAGTTTCTTATGATTACCTGAAGACGTTTCCCGAGCTGGACTTCAACTTCTGTACCAAATGATATATTACTAGCTAGTGACTAGAGAGGATCTGCTGTCGGATCAATAGAAACCAAGCTAGGAATTGTAACGCCCAAATATTTAATTAACTTATTTAATTAAATATTTAGGTATTCAATTATTTATTTATTTATTTTAGTTGGTATAATTATATTAGCGTTTGATTAAGAGGTGTGTAATTAAATATTAGGGGAAGGCGTTAGTGATCAGGCTTAAGCTGGAGGAAAGCCCGTGATCCAAGCCCACTAGCTAGGCGCATAGGTGAAGCGCCTAGTCAAGGGTTAGTGCTCATTTGCAAATTGTTTGAGAAAGAAAGAAAGAGAAGTTGCGAAATAGAGAGAGGAGAAGAGAGAAAGGATTCGGCGCACAAGGGAGAAGAGAAGGAGAGGAGAGTTCGCGAATTCCAAGGGAGCAGAGAGGAGCTGTGTTGCTGAGGTTCTATTGGTGACTTGATCAAGAGAATTGGTGCTCTCCTACTATAAGGTAAGGGTGGGGTTCTACTGTAACATCCGCAAAATAATTAACCGAATTATATGGATGTTAACCCAATTAAATTAATTTAGTACTTGACTGGTAAATTTATTGAGTGCTAAAATTATTTATTGGTTGTCATCGGATCGTTAACCGGATAATACGGACCAAGAAAGTTTTGGAATCGAAATAGGAGATTTCGATCAATATGGTAATTTGGCCGCGTTACAGCTTATATATTAAATAAATATATATATGTGTACGTGTGTGTGTGTGTGTGATAAAAAGAAAGGCTAAAGTGCTCCCGGGGTCCCTTATCTTTATTTAAAGTAACGAATTAGTCCTTTATGTTTTTTTTGTCCCAAATAAGTCCTTTATCTTTCAAATTTTTGACACATAAATCCTTTTCCGTCAACCTCCATCCAACTTTGTTAACAGTGCTTATGTGGCGTACTGACTCATTTTTTGATTAGGTGGCATGTCATTTTTATTTTTGCTTAGGTGGCATATAATTTAATTTAATAAAAATAAAAGCTAAACAAAAATAAAAATGACATGCCACCTAATCAAATAATGAGTCAGCACGCCACATAAGCACAGTTAACAAAGTTGGATGGAGGTTGACGGAAAAGGATTTATGTGTCAAAAATTTGAAAGATAAAGGACTTATTTGGGACAAAAAAAGATAAAGGACTAATTCGTTACTTTAAATAAAGATAAAGGACCCCGGAAGCACTTTAGCCTAAAAAGAAAAGAAGAGAATTAATTAAGAAATGAAAGAAAGAAGGAAAAGAAAGGAAACAGCGAGAGAGAGTTACAGAGAAGAAAAGAGAGAAAAGGAGAGAAAAGAGAAAGAAAGGGTGAGGAGGAAGAAGAAGAAAAAGGGAAGGGTTCGGCTCAACAAAACGACTTCCTTCCAACACGAAAAATGCTCAGCGTTACTTCCTCTTCGATTTGGTACCAAGATCTTCATCATCAACCCTCTCTCTCTCACTTTGCCATTTTCGAACTTGAGAGGGAAAATCGGAGTTTCGATGGTTGTAACTCAAGGGAAAGCTAAGGACGATGTTTAGGAGCGAGCACGAGGTGGATTACTCGAGTATTGAAGATCGATTGGGTGATTTGGAGTTGAAAATCAAAGATTGGGGTTATGGATGAATAGTAGCTTTTGGAGGTTAGGGATGATGAATAGTGTCCGTGGAGGATTTCGAGGAATTCGGCATTCCGGTCAAAAGCGGTTTCGTGATCGAGTGGGAAGCTTTGGAAGCGGATTGGGTGTTGCCGGAGCGGGGAGCGTTCGTGTGGCTACTCGGTGAATTCGGCTCGATCGTGGTTCACGCTTCGAGGGTGAGTTTTACTCACGCTTAGGATTTTATGTTTCGAATTAATTAATTAACTGTTTTACCGCTTTCGCTGGACTGGGATATTTCTGGATATTGTCTGTTTCGGATTAGGAATCGATCGGAGCGAGCCTCGAGTTGTGTCGCGTTGAAATGGAATTTTCGGTGATTTGATTTCGAAAGATTTTGACTTAAAAACCGTTAATTGGGAAATATGTCGCGTTTTGATAAAATCCGTTTTGAATGAGTTTTTGATTGACTTGAATGATTGTGTGACTTTGATTGGAACTGTTTTTATGGTTGTCAAATCTGTTTTTAATCGGAACGAGAATCGGAATTAAGCGGAATCGCGATTTTCGGGCGAAACCGCCAAAATCTGCCCTTAACAGACCCCCTTGCTGCCATTTCGCGCTCCACTTGCGCCCCAGGCGCGACTCCAGCGCCATTTGGCAGAACCTGCTGCCAGTTCGCGCGCCACTTGCGCGCCAGGCGCGACTCCAGCGCCAGTTGGCAGAATTTCAGCAACCAAACACTGTTTTTCGTTTCGCGATAACTTTTGATCCGGGAACACGATTGAGGTGTTCTAAGATGCGTTGGAAAGCTTATTCAGAGGCCTAACTGAATATTCTATTTTTAAGGCAAAATGAACTGTTTTTGATATTGAAAATTGTGTCGAAAAGCGGTCAACTAGAGTGCGAGTGTGAACTTGGATTTTATAAAATGTGGATTAAAGTGTTTCATTGATTGTCTGATTTGATGGACCGTGGGTTCATAGTACTGTAGATATATGTTTATATATCGAGTTGGGTGACGACCCATGTGTAACATACTAGGCGGGGCAGTCATGATCCCCTTCCCTAGGCTCCATGCCAATAGGAGAATGTACTATTGGTAGGGGGTTCACCGGGATTAGCGATGTTCCGCAGTCGGTGTTATGTTAAAGATTATTGTACGATACACCGGGATTAGCAATGTTCTGCAGTCGGTGCCGTACTTTGTTTATTGTGCGATACACCGGGATTAGCAATGTTCTGCAGTCGGTGCCGCACTGTGTTTGTTGTACGATACACCGGGATTAGCAATGTTCTGCAGTCGGTGCCGTACTTTGTTTATTTTGCGACATACCGGGAGTAGCAATGTTTTGCAGTCGGTGTCGTGTTAATCTATAAAAGAGCTAATAAATGAACCGAGAGTGTTAGTAGGGGTCTCGGTAGAACTCACTGAGATTGTATCTCACTGTTTAAATGTTGTTGTTTTACAGAGACACAGGGACAGCGGAAATCCAAGGGGCACGAGTAGGTTGAGCTCGGATTGGTTGCTGATAGCCTAGCTTTATGTTTAAGCTTATTTCCCTTTTGTTGTCTGGATACTAAGACATTATGTATTTAGTGTATATCTTTCTTCCGCTTTCTTGTATGATACTGAATACTATAGATGCTGATGGTATATGGTCTGAGAACCATATTGTCTTGTTGTAAATAAGACTGTTTGGGTTATATTCAGCGAAAAATTTATAGTGATATTCAGTGTCTAAGCAGGAATTATATCTCTGATGTGTTACTAATGTGCACTTGGGTATTTTTAGTCGATAGAAATACCGGGGTGTTACAGTTGGTATCAGAGCAGTTCGACCTAGTCGGACTTAGTTTAGGGTTGAGTCGATTCCTTGTTAGTCCTGGTTGTAATTACACTTGTGATGCTAAGAGACATTGAGCCTGATCAACTTAATACTTAGTGCATCATAAGCGGAATTATGGTAGGATGATCAAGACGCAGTCCTCGACCAAAATCGGAATCTTCAACCGGTGCATCCTCAGGAAAGGTGACAAGACGGTGGAAGAATACACCGCTAAGTTTGAGAAGTTGTCTCAGTTTTACCAAGTGGTAAAGTAAGCTCTGGATGACGAATGGAAAATGCAGAAGTATAAGAAGGGCATAAGTGCTTTTATGACTTAGGGTCTCAGTTCTTATACTATTACCAATTATGTTGGCTTAGTGCAATCAGCCTATGTCGCCGAGGATGATCTCATAGGAAATATAGGAAAAGAAAGAAGGTAGTTGAATTATCAACTCTGAATGCAAAGTCCTAAGATAATTTCATCAAAGGAAAAGCAGATGCAATTCTTTGATTCTTCAAAGGTCAGAAGATGTTCTAACTGTGGAAAGCCTCACAGCGGTGATTGCAAGCGAAGATCTAATCGGTGCTATTATAGAAATTTAGAGGGTCACTATGGTAAAGAGTGCCCCGGTAAGGAAGAGTTTCAAGGAGTTACAAGCAGCTATAAGGCAAGGACGAGTCAACATTCTGGATGTTTAGGCAGTTACGACTGCAGACAATCTACTAAGGAGTATGAGATCAGTTTTCAATAACTCGATCAGTATATTATATGATTCGGGTGCAACCTATTGCTGTATATCCCGATCGCATGTGAATCGGTTGGGATGAGCCTTATCATCGCTATCCGAGCCGATAACTATTTTAACTGCTGCTAAGGGTTGTGACTAGACCTAATCTTTGTATAGAATTGTCTACTTGTCGAAGGAGGCAGGAATTTCGTTGTAGAATTTATTGTTTGCCTACGAGAAGTGTGGACACCATTTTGGGTATGAATTGGATGATTGCGAATCATGTTACAAGCGTTCGCGTTAATTAGCTATTAGCTTTTCTTCAGAATCAGTTAAAATTGTCTAGGACAAATTCTGAAGCGGTTACCTAGTTCACCTTAGACGGTCAACCTTCATTCCAAGGTGCGGGAGCACATGTTAGTATGTTATCTGCATCCGCTGAAACTAGTTTAGATTTGGCGAACGTTCAGGTCGTGAATGACTTTCTGGATGTTTTCACGATGAAGTTTCATCCGAACCTCCAGAGCGAGAGGTAGAGCTTACTGTAGAATTGGTTCCTGGCACGGGATCAATATCTATTGTTGCTCATTGAATGTTTCTTCAGAATTAAAGGAAATGGAGTCTCAACTTGAAGAGTCGATGCTAAAGAAATTCATTCGACCGAGTACTTCGCTAAGGAGTGCTCTGGTGTGGTTAGTCAAAAGGAAAAATGGTAGCATGAGATTGTACATCGATTATCGACAACTTAAGAAAGGGACGATCAAGAATAAATATCCCTTGCCAAGGATAGACGATTTACTGGATCAACGTCGAGGTGCCGTGGTGTTTTCTAAAATTGATCTGAGGTCAGGACATCATCAAATAAAAGTTAGAGCCTTAGATATTTCGAAGACAGCTTTCCATAGTAGGTATGGACATTATGTATTTGTAGTGGTGGCCTTTGGTTTGACTAACGCTCCGGCGGTATTCGTGGATTTCAGGAACCGAGTTTTTCATCCGTATTAGGATCAGTTTGAAGTCGTTTTCATCGATAATATCTTGATGTGCTCGAAGACCATTGAGGAGCATGTCCAACATCTCCTCATTGTTCTGAGTGTACTCCGAGAAAAGGAGTTGTACTTGAAACCTTCGAAGTGTGATTTTTGGGTGTCAGAGGTAAAGTCTTTGGGACATGTGATTCCCCAAGTCGGGAGTTTCTGTAGGTCCCAGTGAGAAGGAAGCGGTGTTGAATGGGAGTGACCGACGTCAGTCGCAGAGATCAAAAGTTTCTGGATCTAGCCGGTTACTGTAAGAGGTTCGTTAAAGGGTTCTCACAGTTAGTTGTCCACTTACTCGGTTAACTCGTAAGGATCATCCGTTTACGTGGGATGCTGATTGTGAAGAATGTTTTGAAGAATTGAAGGTTTGGTTGACTTCTGCTCCATTCCTGATTCTTCCGGATCCGTCATTGGAATTTCAAATTTTCGATGACGCTTCAGGGAAGGGTTTAGGATGTATTCTGATGCAAAATCAACCAGTGATAGCTTATGCGTCCAGACAATTAAAGTCTCATGAGAGGAGATATCCGACTCATGATTTGTAATTGGCATCTATTGTGTATGCACTGAAGATTTGGAGACGTTACCTGTATGGGTCTCGTTCCGAAGTCTTTAGTGATCACAAAAGTTTAAAGGTATCTGTATGATCAGAAAGAACTGAATAGCACGCAGAGAAGTGTGTTGAGTTTCTGGAGGATTATAAATTAGTGTTGAGCCATATGAGGATCTCTAGTTCCTCAAGGGATTCTATACGCTTAGCACAGGAAGTAGATGTGAAGCTACAATCACAAAGGTATTTCCAGATTTTACCATGGATAGTGATGGAGTCAGTTGTTTCAACGGTAGAATCTGTGCGACCGATGATGAGAACAATAAAAGGCAAGTGTTAGAGGAAGCACACCGAAGTTTATATTCTGTTCCGGGGTGTACAGAATATAAAGCAGATGTATTAGTGGCGAGGTATTAGTTTGTTAACCTCGCCTTTGTGAATGTTAACAATGAGATAGTATTATGAGATTCCGTTTGACAAGTCGAACGTGAATACGAATATATAAGTGAGGTAACTGCTGACTGTTTTCACGTTGCGAATAACCATCAAAGGATGAATTGATGGATCTGCTTATAAGTGACGGAAATTTCCGAAGTGAAGCTTGGCGTGCGGTGTAATAGTTTTGAAAAATCGTTGTTGTGAAAACCCGCATGCTAAGGTTAATTTTGGGAACGAATCAAGAGGCTAATAGGACCTGATTGAAGAAAATCATAGGAGGCGCACTTAGGTTGAGGGGAAACTCTCAACGCTATTGACTAATTCGGAAAGGAGCTGAGTTCTGTTTGATAGTTGTTTGGAGAACAACTGAGGTGATTTTCATTACGTTCAATTTATTTGATGTCCCCGTGGTTTATTTCTACGTTTAAGGTGAGAGCTTTTGATAAAACCCAAATCTCATCTTTTTGAAGAAGTTTTACCTCGAAGACTTGGAAGGGAGTCAAGGAAATTCACAGTGACTTTCCGTCACATTTTTCAATGGGTACAGGAACTGTTATGGATTTTTAGAAAATTTGCGGAGAACGTGTTTACACCCTTTGAGAAAATCGTGTTTGTTTTTACCTCTGCCGAGGAGTACCAGTTTGTGGATCTCATATTCAACATATATTCTATCAAGTGTCTTGTATTAGACCATTTGACTTAGATTAATCAAAGTTGGGGAGCAAGCGAGGATAATTAGAATGAAGCTTCAGGAGTGTTTTCAAATGCGGTGCCGAGCTTATGTAGGCGAAAGAGGAGTTTCTCGTGCCGATTCGTAATAAGAGAGTTCGGACTGTAATCTTAGAAGCGTTCTGGGGTAGTAGTGGATCATACCTGGATATTGATGTGCCAACTTGGGAAGGTTTTCTACACTCATTTCGTTAATTCAAGATTGTTTTCTCGCAAATTTAGACCTTTCTGAGAATGTCGATTCTCGATTAGTCAGATGAAAGACTTGACGAAATTTTGAGGACAAAATTCTTTCAAGTTGGGGAGAATGTAACATCCGCAAAATAATTAACCGAATTATATGGATGTTAACCCAATTAAATTAATTTAGTACTTGACTGGTAAATTTATTGAGTGCTAAAATTATTTATTGGTTGTCATCGGATCGTTAACCGGATAATACGGACCAAGAAAGTTTTGGAATCGAAATAGGAGATTTCGATCAATATGGTAATTTGGCCGCGTTACAGCTTATATATTAAATAAATATATATATGTGTACGTGTGTGTGTGTGTGATAAAAAGAAAGGCTAAAGTGCTCCCGGGGTCCCTTATCTTTATTTAAAGTAACGAATTAGTCCTTTATGTTTTTTTTGTCCCAAATAAGTCCTTTATCTTTCAAATTTTTGACACATAAATCCTTTTCCGTCAACCTCCATCCAACTTTGTTAACAGTGCTTATGTGGCGTACTGACTCATTTTTTGATTAGGTGGCATGTCATTTTTATTTTTGCTTAGGTGGCATATAATTTAATTTAATAAAAATAAAAGCTAAACAAAAATAAAAATGACATGCCACCTAATCAAATAATGAGTCAGCACGCCACATAAGCACAGTTAACAAAGTTGGATGGAGGTTGACGGAAAAGGATTTATGTGTCAAAAATTTGAAAGATAAAGGACTTATTTGGGACAAAAAAAAGATAAAGGACTAATTCGTTACTTTAAATAAAGATAAAGGACCCCGGAAGCACTTTAGCCTAAAAAGAAAAGAAGAGAATTAATTAAGAAATGAAAGAAAGAAGGAAAAGAAAGGAAACAGCGAGAGAGAGTTACAGAGAAGAAAAGAGAGAAAAGGAGAGAAAAGAGAAAGAAAGGGTGAGGAGGAAGAAGAAGAAAAAGGGAAGGGTTCGGCTCAACAAAACGACTTCCTTCCAACACGAAAAATGCTCAGCGTTACTTCCTCTTCGATTTGGTACCAAGATCTTCATCATCAACCCTCTCTCTCTCACTTTGCCATTTTCGAACTTGAGAGGGAAAATCGGAGTTTCGATGGTTGTAACTCAAGGGAAAGCTAAGGACGATGTTTAGGAGCGAGCACGAGGTGGATTACTCGAGTATTGAAGATCGATTGGGTGATTTGGAGTTGAAAATCAAAGATTGGGGTTATGGATGAATAATAGCTTTTGGAGGTTAGGGATGATGAATAGTGTCCGTGGAGGATTTCGAGGAATTCGGCATTCCGGTCAAAAGCGGTTTCGTGATCGAGTGGGAAGCTTTGGAAGCAGATTGGGTGTCGCCGGAGCGGGGAGCGTTCGTGTGGCTACTCGGTGAATTCGGCTCGATCGTGGTTCACGCTTCGAGGGTGAGTTTTACTCACGCTTAGGATTTTATGTTTCGAATTAATTAATTAACTGTTTTACCGCTTTCGCTGGACTGGAATATTTCTGGATATTGTCTGTTTCGGATTAGGAATTGATCGGAGCGAGCCTCGAGTTGTGTCGCGTTGAAATGGAATTTTCGGTGATTTGATTTCGAAAGATTTTGACTTAAAAACCGTTAATTGGGAAATATGTCGCGTTTTGATAAAATCCGTTTTGAATGAGTTTTTGATTGACTTGAATGATTGTGTGACTTTGATTGGAACTGTTTTTATGGTTGTCAAATCTGTTTTTAATCGGAACGAGAATCGGAATTAAGCGGAATCGCGATTTTCGGGCGAAACCGCCAAAATCTGCCCTTAACAGACCCCCTTGCTGCCATTTCGCGCTCCACTTGCGCCCCAGGCGCGACTCCAGCGCCATTTGGCAGAACCTGCTGCCAGTTCGCGCGCCACTTGCGCGCCAGGCGCGACTCCAGCGCCAGTTGGCAGAATTTCAGCAACCAAACACTGTTTTTCGTTTCGCGATAACTTTTGATCCGGGAACCCGATTGAGGTGTTCTAAGATGCGTTGGAAAGCTTATTCAGAGGCCTAACTGAATATTCTATTTTTAAGGAAAAATGAACTGTTTTTGATATTGAAAATTGTGTCGAAAAGCGGTCAACTAGAGTGCGAGTGTGAACTTGGATTTTATAAAATGTGGATTAAAGTGTTTCATTGATTGTCTGATTTGATGGACCGTGGGTTCATAGTACTGTAGATATATGTTTATATATCGAGTTGGGTGACGACCCATGTGTAACATACTAGGCGGGGCAGTCATGATCCCCTTCCCTAGGCTCCATGCCAATAGGAGAATGTACTATTGGTAGGGGGGTTCACCGGGATTAGTGATGTTCCGCAGTCGGTGTTATGTTAAAGATTATTGTACGATACACCGGGATTAGCAATGTTCTGCAGTCGGTGCCGTACTTTGTTTATTGTGCGATACACCGGGATTAGCAATGTTTTGCAGTCGGTGCCGCACTGTGTTTGTTGTACGATACACCGGGATTAGCAATGTTCTGCAGTCGGTGCCGTACTTTGTTTATTTTGCGACATACCGGGAGTAGCAATGTTTTGCAGTCGGTGTCATGTTAATCTATAAAAGAGCTAATAAATGAACCGAGAGTGTTAGTAGGGGTCTCGGTAGAACTCACTGAGATTGTATCTCACTGTTTAAATGTTGTTGTTTTACAGAGACACAGGGACAGCGGAAATCCAAGGGGCACGAGTAGGTTGAGCTCGGATTGGTTGCTGATAGCCTAGCTTTATGTTTAAGCTTATTTCCCTTTTGTTGTCTGGATACTAAGACATTATGTATTTAGTGTATATCTTTCTTCCGCTTTCTTGTATGATACTGAATACTATAGATGCTGATGGTATATGGTCTGAGAACCATATTGTCTTGTTGTAAATAAGACTGTTTGGGTTATATTCAGCGAAAAATTTATAGTGATATTCAGTGTCTAAGCAGGAATTATATCTCTGATGTGTTACTAATGTGCACTTGGGTATTTTTAGTCGATAGAAATACCGGGGTGTTACATCTACCTTATAATAGGGTTTTATGATGGGGTTATATGGGAATAGATCCTATGATGCCTAGGGTTTGATTTTGATGTGTAGTTGGTGTTAGTTGAATTGTATATAGGTTAATTGAAAATTTGACATCGTTGGTAATTGTTGTGATCCTAAGAATTGGTGATTCGTTGTTGTTATAACTAATTGCATGCTAGATGTTCGATAAAATGTTTGTTTGGTGTTGTGAATAGCAAATCATGATAATTAACATTGGAGGATTAATGATTGGTGATTGAATTGGTGATATGATTTGCATATGTGGTGTTTTGGTGAATTTGGTGTGATGCTGTATTTGGGGCCCTGGTGCTGGGCGCCATTTCTGGTGGGTGTGTGTGCCAATGTTGCTGTTTCTGGCGGCCAGTGCATGGGCGCCGTGTTTGGGTCATGTTGCGTTCGGTTTCGTGCTGTGTTGTGTTGCAGGAAACGGCGCCCTGTGCCTGGGCGCCACATCCTGGGTTGTGTTGCGTTTCTGTGTGTTGCTGTCTTAGGCGCCCAGTGCCTGGGCGCCGTGTCTAGGTGTGTTCCTGATGGTGTCCTGCTGTGTTCCCTATTGTCTGGGCGCCAAGGGCGCCAAATCCTGCTGTGTTGCCTGCTGGGCGCCTCCCTGGGCGCCAGTTCCTGCGTTGTGTTGCCTATGGGCGCCATGGGCGCCATATCCTGTGCCTTGTTGCGTTTTGTGTTGCCTGGGCGCCAAGGGCGCCAGTTCCTGTTGCTGGCCAGTTTTCAGCGTGTTCCCTGCTAGGCGCCCAGTGCTTGGGCGCCATTTTCAGGATGTTCCTCAATTTTACCTCGGTTTTGTTTTTGACATATCTTTTGACTCGGGAGTCCGATTTAGACGTTTCAAAATGTTTTTGAAAGCTTATTCAGAGGCATAACCGAATATTCTAATTTGAGGCAAAGTAGTCCATTTTTCTGGAAAAATTGTTAATCGTTGGTGTAGTCGTTAAATGGGATGTTTTGAAAAGGAAATTGCCATGTCTCAAATACTTTGGAAAAATTGTCGTGATCCCAAATGTTTTGGAAAATTTTCGCTTGTCTCAGGTGTTGGGAAAAATCATTGCATCTCAAGTGTTTTGGAAATTGTTGTCCTCTTGGTGTCTTGGTGCGGTTTGAGCTAGGTGTGAAGGCTCAAACCTTGGTGTTGTTGGAACTAGGTGTGAAGGTTCCAAGTCTTGGTGTTGTTGGAACTAGGTGTGAAGGTTCCAAGTCTCGGTGTTGTTGGAACTAGGTGTGAAGGTTCCAAGTCTTGGTGTTCTGTTGTGTCGGGTAAATTGGTGTTTCGGTGTCGTTGGGCTAGGTGTGAAAGCCCCACTTTGGTGATATTTGGTGATTGTTGTTGGTGTGTCACATTATGACTACTTTGGTGATTGTCTGTGTGCATTCATGGTGTCGCATACAGCATGTGCATTTATTTTGGTGAAGGCCTTTGGTCTTGGAGCTAGGTGTGAAAGCTCAAATTTTCTAAAACTGGTGAGTCTGGTGTGTAAGCTCAATTTTGGTGAATTGGTGAGCCTGGTGTGAAAGCTCTCAATTTTGGTGACGCCTCTATTTACAGGCAAAATATTTGGTGATTTTGGTACCACATGCATATGCCCGTTGGTGTGGGTTGCATTCATGCATTGTCATGACATTTGGTGATTGGTTGTAATGTTGATAATTTGACGTATGTTTATGATTAGATGTGTGTAGTGAAGTGGTAGATATAGTTGTCGTATTCTAGCATATTCCTTATCATTTGATGCTATTATATTGAAGATATCTCACCCATTCTGTTTGAATGTTACCCCTAGGCGGTAACGTGCAGGTGATTGCGAGTGAAGGCTTAGGTACCTTCGCTATTCTGAGTCGGTGTCGTCAGTGTCCTTGCTTTGATGTGTAACACTCAAGGGGGGGGGATAAACGCTAATCTTTGGTTGTTATAACTTAATTGTTTGGAGTCCATTCAGGACGTTATGTTTTTATTGTTTTGAACCTTGTTTTTATTTCCGCTGCGTGGTGATGTATTTAACTAAACAGGTGTTATGGGCTTAGGCCATTTTTGATAGCGTATTACATACCGTATGTGACGTTTTGGTTTTGATGAATGTGTGACATCTCTTTTCGAAGTATGAAATAAATTTTTGAAACTCTGATTTTATTAAATAATTCTCGGGTAGAAAAGGGGTGTTACATTAGTGGTATCAGAGCAAAAGTTCGGTCTCTCCGGCCAAGTTGTCCAGTCGTAGTGTCAATTGACAATGGTGTGTTGTCAATTATATCTAACTGTTGTTTGTTTTGTAGCAAGTGAGTGGAAATGGCTGGGAGGAACGATACTGCAATTGCTGCTGCTCTAGCTGCTATGGCGCAGGCTGTCCAGAATCAACAGAATGCTGGTGAGAATGCTGGGTCTCGCAGTCTGGCGACATTTCAGAGAGAGAATCCGCCCACGTTCAAGGGCAAGTATGATCCCGATGGTGCTTTAGCTTGGTTGAAAGAAATGGAGAGGATTTTTCGAGTGATGGATTGTACTCAAGCACATAAGGTCCGCTATGGTACGCATATGCTAGCTGAGGAAGCTGATGATTGGTGGTTAGAGATGAGGCAGAGGTTGGAGGATGCTAATGAAGAGATTACCTGGGAAGTGTTCAGCAGAGAGTTTAACCGTAAGTATTATCCGGAAGATGTCCGAGGGAAGAAAGAGATTGAGTTTCTGGAGCTGAAACAAGGGAGTATGTCCGTATCGGAGTATGCCGCTAAGTTCGTGGAGCTAGCAAAGTTCTATCCGCATTACACTGGAGCTAATGCTGAGTTTTCCAAGTGTATCAAGTTCGAGAATGGTTTGAGGCCCGAGATCAAGAAGGCAATCGGATATCAGAAGATCCGTGTCTTTGCTGACTTGATTGATAGTTGCAGGATTTTTGAGGAGGATAGTAATGCTCACTACAAGATTGTAAATGATAAGAGGAGCAAGTTTCAAGGCCGTAGTAAGCCGTATGAGGTCCCTGCAGGTAAGGGTAAGCAGAGAGCTGATGCTGGTAAGAGGACTAGTGGGGGAGATGCCCCTGCTAGCATTGTGTGTTTTAAATGTGGCAAGCCTGGCCACAAGAGTTTCATGTGCCAAAGCGACATGAAGAAGTGTTTCAAGTGCGGTAAGGACGGTCATGTGGTGACTGAATGTGAGTAAGGCAGTGGTCTGCTACAACTGTGGTGAAGAAGGGCACATTAGTACTATGTGTCCAAAACCGAAGAAGGAGAGGTCTAGTGGAAAGGTGTTCGCATTGGCAGGGGAGGAGCCCACTGAAGATGATGGACTCATTAGAGGTACGTGCTTCATTAATAGTACTCCTTTAAAGTCTATTAATGATACTGGTGCTACTCATTGCTTTATTTCTGCTGATTGTTGTAAGAGGTTGAATGTTGTATTGTCTGCTATGAATGGAGAGATGGTTGTCGATACTCCAGCTAAGGGGTCGGTAACTACCTCTCTAGTGTGTTCTCAGTGTCCCTTGTTGATCTTCGACAGAGACTTTGTTGTGGACTTTGTCTGTTTGCCGCTGAGTGGATTAGATGTAATTTTGGGCATGAACTGGTTGGAGCATAACCATGTTCACATTGATTGTCGTCGCAAGTCTGTGAGCTTTGGAGAGGAAGAGTCTGGTTTGTTATCTGCTAGTCAGTTGTGGAAGTTAGAAAAGGAGGGAGTTCAGTTATTCTCGCTGATGGCATCGCTGTCTGTTGAGAATCAAGCTATCATTGAAGAGTTGCAGGTGGTGCGCGAATTTCCTGAAGTCTTTCCTGATGAGATTCCAAGTGTGCCGCCTGAAAGGGAAGTGGAGTTTTCTATTGATCTTGTACCTGGTACGAGACCTGTGTCTATGGCACCGTACATGATGTCTGCATCTGAATTGTTTGAGTTGAAGGAGCAACTTGAAGATCTGCTTGAGAAGAAGTTTATTAGGCCGAGTGTATCGCCGTGGGGAGCTCCTGTGTTGCTGGTGAAGAAGAAGGATGGGAGCATGAGGTTGTGTGTTGATTGTAGGCAGCTGAATAAGGTGACCATTAAGAACAAGTATCCACTGTCGAGGATAGACGATCTGATGGATCAGTTGGTGGGTGCTCGAGTGTTCAGCAAGATTGATTTTAGATCAGGTTATCATCAGATCAAGGTGAAGGATGAAGATGTTCAGAAGACTGCTTTCAGGACGAGGTATGGGCATTATGAGTATTCGGCGATGCCGTTCGGTGTCACTAACGCGCCGGGTGTATTTATGGAGTACATGAATCGTATATTCCATACTTACTTGGATCGGTTCGTGGTTGTGTTCATTGACGACATCCTGATTTATTCGAAGTCGGAGGAAGAGCATGCGGAGCATTTGAGATTACTATTGGAGGTTCTGAGAGAGAAGAGGTTGTATGCAAAATTGTCTAAGTGTGAATTGTGGTTGTCAGAAGTGAGTTTTCTGGGTCATATCATTTCTGGTAATGGTATTGCTATGGATCCGTCTAAGGTTGATGCTGTGATGCAGTGGGAGAGTCCGAAGTCGGCTACGGAGATTAGAAGCTTCTTAGGGTTGGCTGGTTACTACAGAAGGTTCATCGAAGGTTTTTCTAACTTGGCCCTTCCGTTGACGCAGTTGACTTGTAAGGGTAAGGCTTTTGTGTGGGATACTCGTTGTGAAGAAAGTTTCCTTGAGTTGAAGAAGAGATTGACGACGTCTCCTGTTTTGACGTTGCCAAATCCTGGAGAGTCGTTCGTGGTGTATTGTGATGCTTCGAAGATGGGTCTAGGTGACGTGCTTATGCAATATGGGAAGGTGGTTGCCTATGCATCGAGGCAGTTAAGGATTCATGAGAAAAATTATCCAACGCATGATTTGGAGTTGGCTGCAGTAGTCATTGTGTTGAAGATTTGGAGGCACTATTTGTATGGTTCCAGATTTGAGGTGTTCAATGATCACAAGAGTTTAAAATATTTGTTTGACCAGAAGGAGCTGAATATGAGGCAGCGAAGATGGTTGGAATTGTTGAAAGATTATGATTTCGGTTTGAACTATCATCCAGGCAAAGCTAATGTCGTGGCTGATGCTTTAAGTCGAAAGTCCTTGCATATGTCGGCTATGATGGCTAAGGAGTTAGAATTGATTGAGGAATTCAGGGATTTGAGTTTGGTATGTGAAGTGTCGCTTCAGAGTGTTAAGTTGGGTATGTTGAAGATTAATAATGAGTTCCTTGACAGTATCAGGGAAGCCCAGAAGTTGGATATCAAGTTGGTGGATTTGATGGTTGGAGATGATCAGCCTGAGGGTAGTGACTTTAAGTTGGATGCGTGTAACATCCTCAAAATAATTAGCCGAATTATTTGGATGTTAATCCAATTAAATTAATTTAGTACTTGACTGGTAAATTTATTGAGTGCTAAAATTATTTATTGGTTGTCATCGGATCGTTGACCGGATAATACAGGTCAAGGAAGTTTTGGAATCGAAATAAGAGATTTAGATCAATGTGATAATTGGACCACGTTACCACCTATATATTAAATGAATATATATATATATATATATATATATATATATATATATATATATATATATATATATATATATATATATATATGTATACGTGTGTGCGTGTGAGTGAAGAGAAGAAGAGAATTAATTAATTGAAAGGAAGAAAAGAAAGAAAGCAGCAAGAGAAGAGAAACAGAGAGAATGAGAGAAAAGAAAAGAAAAGAGAAAGAAAGGGTGAGGGGGAAGATGAGGAAAAAGGGGAAAGTTAGGCTCATCAAAACGACTTCCTTCCAACACGAAAAATGCTCAGCGTTACTTCCTCTTCGATTTGGTACCAAGATCTTCATCATCAACTCACTCTCTCTCATTTTGCCATTTTCGAATTTTAGAGGAAAATGGAGGTTTTTGTTGTTCAAGCTCAAAGGAAAGCTTTGGATGGTGTTTGGGAGCGAGCTCAAGGTGGATTGCGCAAATATTGAAGTCCGATTTAGGCGTTGTGAAGAATCAAGAGGTTAGGGTTCAAATTGGGGTTTTTGGTGAATAGTAGCTTTTGGAGGTTAGGGATGATGAATAGTGTTCGTGGAAGATTTCGAGGAATTCGATATTTCGGTCAAAAACAGGTTTCGTGATCGAGTGAGAAGATTTGGAAGCGGATTGGATGTCGCCGGAGCGGGGAATGTTCGTGTGGTTACTCGGTGATTTCGGCTTGCTCGTGGCTCACGCTTCAAGGGTGAGTTTTACTCGCGTTTAGGTTTTCGAATTTAATTAACTTAAATCGTGAAATGTGTTTCGGTTTTGGTTCGTTGTCGAAAAAGCATTTTTGTACGAAAATCACGTTTTATGTCCAATTGGTTTTTGGATTGTTTGAGTGATGATTTGATGATGATCATCGTTGTTTGGGTATATTTTTGTACTGTTTTTATGTTGGGACTGGACTGGAACAGGTATCGGAATTGGTCGGAACGACGAAAAATGCGAAAACGGGATAAAATACAATGCTGTCAAAAGCGCACGACCCGTGCGGGTCTTTCTGTTTCTGTTTTCAAAAACGCATTACAGGGCGCACGACCCGTGCGTGTGGGAGCACGAACCGTGCGCTGTGTTCTGTCCAAATTTTCCAAACTTGCCCGAAACGATTCCGATCGATTCCAACCCTCTCCTAATCCTTTCCTAACCCTTCTTTAATGATATTAGGCTTATAATGCCATGATTTTGGGTATGTTTCAAAAGAGTTTTATAAAATACTTTTGATGCCCAAATCGTTTCGAAAAACCGAAACATAGTATACGCGTGAGGACATGTTTTTACCGAAAAGAAAACGGACTATGAGTCCTACATGGTATGGTATAACTGACGCGGAATGATTATTATTCATTCGTCTAAACCGGTATACGATTCACGATATATATATATATATATATATTATATCGACTACAGGAAACGACCCAATAGGGTATCATGTTCGATTAACGGTCAAATGTAGGCGGACTAACTATTCATTGGGTATAGGTGAACTAACAGGTCATCGAGTGTAGATATATTTAATATATATCGGGTTTGGGTGACGACCCATGTTGACATACTAGGAGGGGCAGTCATGATCCCCTACCCTAGGCTCTGAGGCCAATAGCGGAACTGTTATTGGTAAAGGGTTCGCTGGGATTAGCCTCGGGGCAGCCAGTGGTGTGTTAAAAAGTAATGTTGACATACTAGAAGGGGCAGTCATGATCCCCTACCCAAGCCTCTGAGGCAAATAGCGGAACTGTTATTGGTAAAGGGTTCGCCGGGATTAGCCTCGGGGCAGCCGGTGGTGTGTTAAAAAGTAATGTTGACATACTAGGAGGGGCAGTCATGATCCCCTACCCTAGGCTCTGAGGCCAATAGCGGAACTGTTATTGGTAAGGGGTTCGCCGGGATTAGCCTCGGGGCAGCCGGTGGTGTGTCGAAGAGTATTGGTTAACGTTCACCGGGATTAGCCTCGGGGCAGTCGGTGGTACGTTACCATGGTTTTTTAGTGTGATTCATCGGGATTAGCCTCGGGGCAGTCGGTGACGCACTGAATTATAAATGAATTTCATAACTGGACCGTGAGTGCTAGTAGGGGTCTCGGTAGAACTCACTGAGATTGTATCTCATTGTTTATATGTTGTTGTTTTCAAAATAAACAAGGAAAGCGGAGATCCAAGAGGCACGAGTAGGTGGTACTCGGATGGTTGCTGAAGACTTTGCTTTATGCTTAAGTGTATATCTTTCCTTGTTATCTGTGTATCAAGACATTTGGTCTTTAGCGTTATGTATTTATTTCCGCTTTCTTGTACGATATTGAACACTGTATTTCACTGATGGTTGTGGTCTTATTTATGTTTAAGTCTGTCCTGTTGTTATTAGTGAAAATTTTATAGTGGTGTTCAGTATTTACACAAGAAATATATCTCTGATGATTTAGGTTTGGTACACTTGGGTATTTTACATGTTTAAAATACCGAGGTGTTACAGTTGGTATCAAAGCAGTTCGACCTAGTCGGACTTAGTTTAGGGTTGAGTCGATTCCTTGTTAGTCCTGGTTGTAATTACACTTGTGATGCTAAGAGACATTGAGCCTGATCAACTTAATACTTAGTGCATCATAAGCGGAATTATGGCAGGATGATCGAGACGCAATCCTCGACCAAAACCGACATCTCCAACCGGTGCATCCTCAGGAAAGGTGACATGACGGTGGAAGAATACACCGCTAAGTTTGAGAAGTTGTCTCAGCTTTACCAAGTGGTAAAGTAAACTCCGGATAACGAATGGAGAATGTAGATGTATAAGAAGGGCCTTAGTGTTTTTATGACTTAGGGTCTCAGTTTTTATACTATTACCAATTATGTTGCCTTAGTGCAATCAGCCTATGTCGCCGAGGATGATCTCATAGGAAGTATGGGAAAGGAAAGAAGGTAGTTGAATTATAAACTCCGAATGCAAAGTCCTAAGATAATTTTATCAAAGGAAGAGCAGATGCAATTCTTTGATTCTTCAAAGGTCAGAAGATGTTCTAACCGTGGAAAGCCTCACAATGGTGATTGCAAGCGAAGATCTAATAGGTGCTATTGTAGAAATGTAGAGGGTCACTATGGTAAAGAGTGCCCTATAAGGACGAGTTTCGAGGAGTTACAAGCAGCTCTAAGGCAAGGACGAGTCAACATTCTGGATGTTTAGACAGTTACGACTGCAGACAATCTACTGAGGGGTATGAGATCAGTTTTCAATAACTCCGTCGGTATATTATACGATTCGGGTGCAACCCATTGTTTTATAGCACAAACATGTGTGGATCGGTTGGGATTAGCACTGTCTCCGCTATCCGAGCCGATAACTATCTTAACTGCTGCTAAGGGTCATGTCCAGACCTAATCTTTGTATAGAATTGTCTACTTGCCATAGGAGGCAGAAATTTCGTTGTAGAATTTATTGTTTGCTTACGAGAAGCGTGGACACCATTTTGGGTATGAATTGGATGACTGCAAATCATGTTGCAATCGACTGTGTTAATCAATTATCAGCTTCGCTTCAGAATCAGTTGAATTGTCAAGGACAAATTTTGAAGCAGTTATCTCGTTCACCTTAGACGACCAATCTTCGTTCCAAGGTGCGGAAGCACATGTTGGTATGTTATCTGCATCCACTGAAACTAGTTTAGATTTGGCGAACATTCAGGTTGTGAATGACTTTCTGGATGTTTTCACGATGAAGTTTCTTCTTAACCTCCAAAGCGAGAGGTAGAGTTTACGGTAGGATTGGTTCCTGGCACGGGATCAATATCGATTGTTTCTTATTGAATGTTTCTTCAGAAGTAAAGGAAATGGAGTCTCAACTTGAAGAGTCGATGTTGAAGAAATTCATTCGACCGAGTGCTTCTTTAAGGAGTGCTCTGGTGTGGTTAGTCAAAAGGAAAAATGGTAGCACGAGATTGTGCATTGATTGTCGACAACTCAACAAAGTGAAGATCAAGAACAAAATATCCCTTACCAAGGATACACGAATTGCTGGATCAACTTCGAGGTGCCGTGGTGTTTTCAAAAATTGATCTGAGGTCAGGTTATCATCAACTAAAAGTTAGAGCCTTAGATATTCCGAAGACAGCTCTCCGTACTAGGTATGGACATTACGAGTTCGTAGTGATGCCCTTCGGTTTGACTAATGCTCCAGCGGTAATCATGGATTACCTGAACTGAGTTTTTCCTCAATTACCTAGATCAATTTGTAGTCGTTTTAATTGATGGTATCCCGATGTGCTCGAAGACCATTGCGGAGCATGTCTAACATCTCCGCGTTGTTCTGAAAGTACTCCGAGAAAATAAGTTGTACTTGAAACCTTTCGAAGTGTGATTTTTGGGTGTCAGAGGTAAAGTCTTTGGGACATGTGATTTCCCAAGTCGGGAGTTTCGGTAGATCCCAGTAAGGAGGAAGCAGTGTTGAATGGGAGTGACCGACATCAGTCACAGAGATCAGAAGTTTTTGGGTCTAGTCGGTTACTATAGGAGATTTGTTCAAGGGTTCTCACAGTTAGTTTTCCACTTACTCGGTTAACTCGCAATGGTCATCCGTTTACGTGGGATGCCGATTGTGAAGACTGTTTTCAAGAGTTGAAGATTTTGACTTCTGCTCCAATCCTGATTCTTCCGGATCCGTCATTGGAATTTCAAATTTTCGGTGACGCTTCTGAAAAGGGTATGGGATGTGTTCTCATGCAGAATCATCAAGTGGTAGCTTATGCGTCCAGACAGTTGAAGATCCGTGAGGATAATTATCTAGCTTATGATTTGGAGTTAGCAGCTATAGTGTATGCACTGAAGATTTGGAGAAATCACCTTTATGGGTCTCGTTTCGAAGTGTTTAGTGGTCACAAGAGTTTAAAATATCTGTTTGATCAGAAAGAACTGAATAACAGGCAAGGAAGACGGGTAGAATTTCTGAAGGATTATGACTTCGAGTTGAAGGATCGTCCAGGAAATTCCAATGTTGTAGCTGATGCGCTGAGTAGGAAATCCATTCACATGGCAGAGTTAATGACGCAAGAAATGGAATTGTTAGTCTTTTAGATATAAGTTGGAGTACATCCATAAGTTTCCACTTGGGTGTCGAGCTATTAATTTGTCAACCTCTCCTTTGTGAAGGTTAACAATGAGATTATATTTTAAGATCCCGTTTAACAAGTCAAACGTGAATACGGATAAGAAAGTGAGATGACGACTGACAGTTTGACAAGGTTGTGGATAACCATCAAAGGATTAATTGATGGATCTGCTTGCAAGCGTCTGAAATTCCCGAAGTGAAGCTTGGGGTGCGGTATGATAGTTTTGAAAAATCATTTTTTTGTGAAAACCCGCATGCTAAAGTTAATTTTGGGAACGAATCAAGAAGCCAATAAAATTCGATTGAGGAAGAAAATCCTAGGAGGATTACTTGGGTTGAGGGGAAGTTCTCAACGCTATGGACTAATTTGGAAAGGAATCGGGTGCGTCGTTGGTAAAAACCTCGTGATGAAGTTGCAATAGAGGAAAAAGAGTTGAGTTCTGTTTGATAGTTGTTTTGAGAACAACTGATGTGATTTTCATTACCTTCGAAATTAATTGATGTTCCCACGGTTTATTTCTACGATTAAGGTCAACGCTTATTGTAAAATTCTCATTTCACCTGTTGAAAAGTGTTGTCTCGAAATCTTGGGGGCAAGTCAAGAAGTTTCACAAATGACTTTCCGTCACAATTGTCAATGTGTACGAGAACTGTTATGGAATTTTAGACAGTTGTTGAGAACGTGTTTACACCATTCGAGGAAATCGTGTTTGTTCCTATCTCAATCGAGGATTACCGATATGTGGATCTCATTTTCAACATATATTTCTATCAAGTGTCTTATAATACACCCCTTTGATTTAGATTAATCAAAGTTGGGGAGTGAACGAGGATAATTGGAATGAAACTTCGGAAGTGTTTCCAAACGCGGTGCCGAGCCTATGTACGCGAATGATGAGTTTCTCATGTAGATTCGTAACCAGAGAGTTCGTATCGAGGTTTTAGTGGATCATACTTGGAGATTGATGTGCCAACTCGGGAAGATTTTCTACACTCATTTCGTTAATTCGAGAATATTTTCCAGCAAATTTGGACCTTTCTGAAAATGTCTGTTCTCGGTTAGTAAATCGTAAGACTTGGCGAAATTTTGAGGACAAAATTATTTCAAGTTGGGGAGAATGTAACATCCTCAAAATAATTAGCCGAATTATTTGGATGTTAATCCAATTAAATTAATTTAGTACTTGACTGGTAAATTTTTTGAGTGCTAAAATTATTTATTGGTTGTCATCGGATCGTTGACCGGATAATACGTGTCAAGGAAGTTTTGGAATCGAAATAAGAGATTTAGATCAATGTGATAATTGGACCACGTTACCACCTATATATTAAATATATATATATATATATATATATATATATATATATATATATATATATATATATATATATATATATATATGTATACGTGTGTGCGTGTGAGTGAAGAGAAGAAGAGAATTAATTAATTGAAAGGAAGAAAAGAAAGAAAGCAGCGAGAGAAGAGAAACAGAGAGAATGAGAGAAAAGAAAAGAAAAGAGAAAGAAAGGGTGAGGAGGAAGAAGAGGAAAAAGGGGAAAGTTAGGCTCATCAAAACGTCTTCCTTCCAACACGAAAAATGCTCAGTGTTACTTCCTCTTCGATTTGGTACCAAGATCTTCATCATCAACTCACTCTCTCTGACTTTGCCATTTTCGAATTTTAGAGGAAAATGGAGGTTTTTGTTGTTCAAGCTCAAAGGAAAGCTTTGGATGGTGTTTGGGAGCGAGCTCAAGGTGGATTGCGCAAATATTGAAGTCCGATTTAGGCGTTGTGTAGAATCAAGAGGTTAGGGTTCAAATTGGGGTTTTTGGTGAATAGTAGCTTTTGGAGGTTAGGGATGATGAATAGTGTTTGTGGAAGATTTCGAGGAATTCGATATTTCGGTCAAAAAGAGGTTTCGTGATCGAGTGAAAAGATTTGGAAGCGGATTGGATGTCGCCGGAGCGGGGAATGTTCGTGTGGTTACTCGGTGATTTCGGCTTGCTCGTGGCTCACGCTTCAAGGGTGAGTTTTACTCGCGTTTAGGTTTTCGAATTTAATTAACTTAAATTGTGAAATGTGTTTCGGTTTTGGTTCGTTGTCGAAAAAGCATTTTTGTACGAAAATCACGTTTTATGTCCAATTGGTTTTTGGATTGTTTGAGTATGTTTTTGTACTGTTTTTATGTTGGGACTGGACTGGAACAGGTATCGAAATTGGTCGGAACGACGAAAAATGCGAAAACGGGATAAAATACAATGCTGTGAAAAGCGCACGACCGATGCGTCTCAGGCGCACGGACCGTGCGGGTCTTTCTGTTTCTGTTTTCAAAAACGCATTACAGGGCGCACGACCCGTGCGTGTGGGAGCACGAACCGTGCGCTGTGTTCTGTCCAAATTTTCCAAACTTGCCCGAAACGATCCCGATCGATTCCAATCCTCTCCTAATCATTTCCTAACCCTTCTTTAATGATATTAGGCTTATAATGCCATGATTTTGGGTATGTTTCAAAAGGGTTTTATAAAATACTTTTGATGCTCAAATCGTTTCGAAAAACCGAAACATAGTATACGCGTGAGGACATGTTTTTACCGAAAAGAAAACGGACTATGAGTCCTACATGGTATGGTATAACTGACGCGGAATGATTATTATTCATTCGTCTAATCCGGTATACGATTCAAGATATATATATATATATTATATCGACTACAGGAAACGACCCAATAGGGTATCATGTTCGATTAACGGTCAAATGTAGGCGGACTAACTATTCATTGGGTATAGTTGAACTAACAGGTCATCGAGTGTATATATACTTAATATATATCGGGTTTGGGTGACGACCCATGTTGACATACTAGGAGGGGCAGTCATGATCCCCTACCCTAGGCTCTGAGGCCAATAGCGGAACTGTTATTGGTAAAGGGTTCGCCGGGATTAGCCTCTGGGCAGCCGGTGGTGTGTTAAAAAGTAATGTTGACATACTAGGAGGGGCAGTCATGATCCCCTACCCTAGGCTCTGAGGCCAATAGCGGAACTGTTATTGGTAAAGGGTTCGCCGGGATTAGCCTCGGGGCAGCCGGTGGTGTGTTAAAAAGTAATGTTGACATACTAGGAGGGGCAGTCATGATCCCCTACCCTAGGCTCTGAGGCCAATAGCGGAACTGCTATTGGTAAGGGGTTCGCCGGGATTAGCCTCGGGGCAGCCGGTGGTGTGTCGAAGAGTATTGGTTAACGTTCACCGGGATTAGCCTCGGGGCAGTCGGTGGTACGTTACCATGGTTTTGTAGTGTGATTCATCGGGATTAGCCTCGGGGCAGTCGGTGACGCACTGAATTATAAATGAATTTCATAACTGGACCGTGAGTGCTAGTAGGGGTCTCGGTAGAACTCACTGAGATTGTATCTCATTGTTTATATGTTGTTGTTTTACAGATAAACAGGGAAAGCGGAGATCCAAGAGGCACGAGTAGGTGGTACTCGGATGGTTGCTGAAGACTTAACTTTATGCTTAAGTGTATATCTTTCCTTGTTATCTGTGTATCAAGACATTTGGTCTTTAGCGTTATGTATTTATTTCCGCTTTCTTGTACGATATTGAACACTGTATTTCACTGATGGTTGTGGTCTTATTTATGTTTAAGACTGTCCTGTTGTTATTTAGTGAAAATTTTCTAGTGGTGTTCAGTATTTAAACAGGAAATATATCTCTGATGATTTAGGTTTGGTACACTTGGGTATTTTACATGTTTAAAATACCGGGGTGTTACAATGCGCATGGTGTTCTGCGATTTCGTGATAGGATTTGTATTCCTGAAGGCGCAGAGCTGAAGAGAGCAATTTTAGAAGAGGGTCATCGAAGTAAGTTAAGTGTTCATCCGGGAGCTACGAAGATGTATCAAGACCTGAAGAAGTTGTTTTGGTGGCCTGGTATGAAGAGGGATGCAGCACAATTTGTGTATGCCTGTTTGACTTTCCAGAAGTCAAAGGTGGAGCATCAGAAGCCTGCTGGACTGATGCAACCGTTAGAAATTCCAGAGTGGAAGTGGGATAGCATTTCGATGGATTTTGTAACGGGATTGCCTAATACTGTGAAGGGGTATGATGCAATTTGGGTGATTGTTGACAGGTTAGCGAAATCGTCTCATTTTGTTCCTATCAGCATCACGTATCCGGTGTCGAAGTTGGCAGAGATTTATATCCGGGAGATTGTGAAGCTTCATGGGGTTCCTAAGAGTATTGTTTCGGATAGAGATCCGAGGTTCACGTCAGATTTTTGGAAGAGTTTGCAAGAAAAGTTGGGGTCTAAGTTGAGGTTGAGTTCGGCATATCATCCTCAGACAGATGGTCAGTCAGAGAGGACAATTCAGTCATTAGAAGATTTGTTGAGGGCTTGTGTTTTGGAACAAGGAGGTTCGTGGGATTCCTACCTTTCGTTGATTGAGTTCACGTACAACAATAGTTACCATTCTAGTATCAGGATGGCACCTTTTGAAGCATTGTATGGTCGGAAATGTAGAACCCCGCTGTGTTGGTATGAGTCTGGAGAGAGTGTGGTGCTTGGACCAGAAATTTTTCGGGAGACAACCGAGAAGATAAAGTTGATCCGTGAGAAGATGAAGGCTTCGCAGAGTCGTCAAAAGAGTTATCACGACAAGAGGAGAAAAGATTTAGAGTTCCAGGAAGGTGAGCATGTATTTTTTAGAGTCACTCCAGTGACCGGTGTTGGCCGTGCTTTGAAGTCGAAGAAGCTCACTCCTAGATTCATTGGTCCTTATCAGAGTTCCGGGAAAGTTGGGAATGTGGCGTATAGAGTGGCTTTACCGCCAAATCTTTCGAATTTGCACGACGTGTTTCACGTGTCGCAACTTCGGAAGTATGTTTCGGATCCGTCTCATGTGATCCACATGGATGACGTGGAGGTGCGAGATAATCTCACGGTGGAGACTATGCCTGTGCGGATTGAAGATCATGAGGTGAAGGTGTTGATAGGCAAGGAAATTGCATTGGTGAAGGTGGTCTGGTTAGGAGGTGCCGGTGAGAGCATGACTTGGGAGTTGGAGAGTAAGATGCGGGAGTCCTATCCAGAGCTGTTTGATTCAGATGAGTTTTCGAGGACGAAAACATTCTAAGTGGGGGAGAGTTGTAACGCACAAATATTTAATTAAATTATTTAATTAAATATTTAGGTATTCAATTATTTATTTATTTATTTTAGTTGGTATAATTATATTAGCGTTTGATTAAGAGGTGTGTTATTAAATATTAGGGGATGGCGTTAGTGACCGGGCTTAAGCTGGAGGAAAGCCCGTGATCCAAGCCCAATAGCTAGGCGCATAGGTGAAGCGTCTAGGCTAGGGTTAGTGCTCATTTGCGAATTTTTTGAGAAAGAAAGAAAGAGAAGTTGCGAAATAGAGAGAGGAGAAGAGAGAAAGGATTCGGCGCACAAGGGAGAAGAGAAGGAGAGGAGAGTTCGCGAATTCCAAGGGATTAGAGAGGAGCTGTGTTGCTGAGGTTCTGTTGGTGACTTGATCAAGAGAATTGGTGCTCTCCTACTATAAGGTAAGGGTGGGGTTCTTCCTTATAATAGGGTTTTATGATGGGGTTATGTGGGAATAGATCCAGTGATGCCTAGGGTTTGATTTTGATGTGTAGTTGGTGTTAGTTGAATTGTATATAGGTTGAATTGAAAATTTGACATCGTTGGTAATTGTTGTGATCCTAAGAATAGGTGATTCATTGTTTTTATAACTAATTGCATGCTAGATGTTCGATAAAATGTTTGTTTGGTGTTGTGAATAGCAAATCATGATAATTAACATTGGAGGATTAATGATTGGTGATTGAATTGGTGATATGATTTGCATATGTGGTGTTTTGGTGAATTTGGTGTGATGCTGTATTTGGGGCCCTGGTGCTGGGCGCCATTTCTGGTGGGTGTGTGTGTGTGCCAATGTTGCTGTTTCTGGCGCCCAGTGCATGGGCGCCGTGTTTGGGTCATGTTGCGTTCGGTTTCGTGCTGTGTTGTGTTGCAGGAAACGGCGCCCTGTGCCTGGGCGCCACATCCTGGACTGTGTTGCGTTTCTGTGTGTTGCTGTCTTAGGTCGCCGTGTCTAGGTGTGTTCCTGATGGTGTTCTGCTGTGTTCCCTGTTGTCTGGGCGCCAAGGGCGCCAAATCCTGCTGTGTTGCCTGTTGGGCGCCTCCCTGGGCACCAGTTCCTGCGTTGTGCTGCCTATGGGCGCCATGGGCGCCATATCCTGTGCCTTGTTGCGTTTTGTGTTGCCTGGGCGCCAAGGGCGCCAGTTTCTGTTGCTGGCCAGTTTCCAGCGTGTTCCCTGCTAGGCGCCCAGTGCCTGGGCGCCATTTTCAGGATGTTCCTCAGCTTTTCCCCGGTTTTGTTTTTGACATATCTTTTGACTCAGGAGGCCTACCTGAATATTCTAATTTTGGAAAGCTTATTCAGAGGCCTAACTGAATATTCTAATTTGAGGCAAAGTAGTCCATTTTTCTGGAAAAATTGTTAATCGTTGGTGTAGTCGTTAAATGGGATGTTTTGAAAAGGAAATTGTCATGTCTCAAATACTTTGGAAAAATGGTCGTGATCCCAAATGTTTTGGAAAATTGTCGCTTGTCTCTGGTGTTGGGAAAAATCATTGCGTCTCAAATGTTTTGAAAATTGTTGTCCTCTTGGTGTCTTGGTGCGGTTTGAGCTAGGTGTGAAGGCTCAAACCTTGGTGTTGTTGGAACTAGGTGTGAAGGTTCCAAGTCTTGGTGTTGATGGAACTAGGTGTGAAGGTTCCAAGTCTCGGTGTTGTTGGAACTAGGTGTGAAGGTTCCAAGTCTTGGTGTTCTGTTGTGTCGGGTAAATTGGTGTTTCGGTGTCGTTGGGCTAGGTGTGAAAGGCCCACTTTGGTGATATTTGGTGATTGTTGTTGGTGTGTCACATTATGACTACTTTGGTGATTGTCTGTGTGCATTCATGGTGTCGCATACAGCATGTGCATTTAATTTGGTGAAGGCCTTTGGTCTTGGAGCTAGGTGTGAAAGCTCAAATTTTCTAAAACTGGTGAGCCTGGTGTGTAAGCTCAATTTTGGTGAATTGGTGAGCCTGGTGTGAAAGCTCTCAATTTTGGTGACGCCTCTATTTACAGGCAAAATATTTGGTGATTTTGGTACCACATGCATATGCCCGTTGGTGTGGGTTGAATTCATGCATTGTCGTGACATTTGGTGATTGGTTGTAATGTTGATAATTTGACGTATGTTTATGATTAGATGTGTGTAGTGAAGTGGTAGATATAGTTGTCGTATTCTAGCATATTCCTTATCATTTGATGCTATTATATTGAAGATATCTCACCCCTTCTGTTTGAATGTTACCCCTATGCGGTAACGTGCAGGTTATTGCGAGTGAAGGCTTAGGTACCTTCGCTATTCTGAGTCGGTGTTGTCGGTGTCCTTGCTTTGATGTGTAACACTCAAGGGGGGATAAACGCTAAACTCTTGTTGTTATAATTTAATTGTTTGGAGTCCATTCAGGACGTTATGTTTTTATTGTTTTGAACCTTGTTTTTATTTCCGCTGCGTGGTGATGTATTTAACTAAACAGGTGTTATGGGCTTAGTCCCTTTTTGATAGCGTATTATATACCGTATGTGACGTTTTGGTTTTGATGAATGTGTGACATCTCTTTTCGAAGTATGAAATAAATTTTTGAGTGTTACCTCAGGTGCAAGGTTCGATTCCCACGGAAGGCAAAAATTCTACAAGGGGGGTAGAGAAGACCGTGAGGTAATAGTGCTGGGGTGGCCAATGCGTTGGACCTGGGCTGTTACAAAAAAAGGCGCCTTTTTATGTAACAGCCCAGGTCCACCGCAGCGGCCACCCCGGTCCCACTGTTACCTCACGGTCTTCTCTACCCCTCTTGTAGAGTTTTTGCCTTCCGTGGGAATCGAACCTTGCACCTGAGGCATAAGTGCAAGTTAAACCCCCTTCCCACTACCAATTGAGCTAATGTAACACCCCATTCTACCCGGCTATTATTTGTAAGAATCAGAGTTTCAAAATTTTATTTCAATGGAATGTTACACATAACTTTAATCTAACAACGACGAAATCAGCATTAAGCGTTCATTACATCTTTATAATACGCAACACCCTTAAATGGGATGGAATGCTCAAAAATTCATCAATAAAATCCACACACTAGAAAATGAATGTCTCGCAGCGGAAAATAACATAATCTCAAAAGTGTCGAACGACAGCCTCATCAAAATCATTAAATCAATGCACATAAAAATTCAACAGCAAATGAATAACACTAGAATCCTAAGCCCACCCCCTAGGTGTCACGTATCAGAGCAGACAGACTCGGGAATGAAAGGAGTAAGCCTTCACTCAGGACTACCTGTGGTAAACAACAACAGAAGGGTGAGTCTCAAACCACATAATAAAGACTATAATAAGAAGTATATTTTATCATAGTGTCACACTCATACAGTCACACAGTGGCATAGTTCATACATCCAACAACTCGCATGCTTATTATGAGAATGTATGCAATACAGTTATGCATGTGGTACCATTTTCCCAGACCGCAGCCTCATCATCATAATATCAAACTCAGACCGCAGCCTTATCAACTCAGACCGAAGCCTTATCATTACCATATAAACTCAGACCTCAGCCTTATGTATGCATGAGACTCCATGAGAAAGATCACAATCACAATTCATAACGACACGGTCCATATATCATATATCACCTCTTTATTAATCTTAGTCATAGCCCCCATGGCCTCATCATCAATCAACTTAATTATTATCTCATCTCATTCACGTCTCTAGGACTAAGCTAGCACTTAGGAACCAATCTGTCACTTTCAGGACCAAAACAAAACACACTGCACAGGCGCACCACTTGGCACCCTGGGCGGCCACACTTTGTGCCCTACACATCACGCACGCGCACAAACGTAGTAGGCCACCTGAAAAATTAAAACTGCTCTAGCCAAAATGTTCAAAATGGAATTTGGTCACGTGAATACAAAATTTGGCTCGGAAAAATATGCTTAGAAATTGATTTGCACTCAAAGCCCCCTTTACACAAGCTAAAACGATGCCCTATTGGACCATTTCAAAACAGCGCGTGCAAAACTGAAAATTCTTTAGCCAAAGTGCTTAAAATACAATTTGGTCAGGTGAATACAAAATTTGGCTCGGGAAAATCTGCTTAGAACTCACAGCTCACCCCTAGGCACCACAAACATAGTCAAAACAACGCCCTCTAGGACAATTTCAAAACGGTACGTGAACAACTGAAAATTCTTTAGCCAAAATGTTTTAAATACAATTTGGTCAGGTGAATACAAAATTTGGCTCGGGAAAATCTGCTTAGAACTCACAGCTCACCCCTAGGCACCACAAACATAGTCAAAACAACGCCCTCTAGGACAATTTCAAAACGGTACGTGAACAACTGAAAATTCTTTAGCCAAAATGTTTTAAATACAATTTGGTCAGGTGAATACAAAATTTGGCTCGGGAAAATCTGCTTAGAACTCACAGCTCACCCCTAGGCACCACAAACATAGTCAAAACAACGCCCTCTAGGACAATTTCAAAACGGTACGTGAACAACTGAAAATTCTTTAGCCAAAATGTTTTAAATACAATTTGGTCAGGTGAATACAAAATTTGGCTCGGGAAAATCTGCTTAGAAATTGATTTGCACACAAACACCCTTTTGTGCGCCTTGCCTAGGCGCAGGCAGCACCTTGGCGCCACCCCAGGCGCCACAGGGCAGCCACATTGGCGCCCTGCACAGACCACACACACACACAGCAACCAGAACAGCGCCCAGGCAGCAAGCAACATGCGCAACACAACACAAACTTGGCGCCCCATGCGTCCCAACCCTCACTAACATCAAATTCCCAATTCTTTTTCCAATTCAAATCACAACAACAATCATCAAACATGTTAAGCTCATACCAACAACTTCAATTTCACACTTACACACTAATTACACATCAAAATGCGAAATTAACATATTATAGACCCTAACTCAAGCCTAAATCGATTTTCTCCTACAATTCGTCAATTTCAACCAATCCAAACAATCCAACCAATATCATATAACATCAAATAGGACCCTATGATCTACATACGACCTATTATACTCTCTATTATAGAGTGAGACTCCACTTACCTTGATTATGCCGAAAATAGAGCTCTTTCCACCGAAGCACCGACAAACCACCGCAACAAGGAATCTTCTCCTTCTTCTTTCCTCTCTCAAGATTCGCGTCCTCTCTCTCTCTCTCTCTCTCTCTCTTGGACCATCACGAATTGATCAACAATAGAAAGGGTTAGGAAACCGAAAACTTAAACATTTGAAAGAGAAGGAAAATCGAATAAGAAGAGGACTAGGAACTCTTACCTAGGATCAAGATGAACGAAACCCTAACTCCTTAGCTTGAGATCGCCTTGTTCTTTCTCTTCTCCTCTCCTTCGATTTCTTTCTCTCTTTTGGCACAAGTGAGGCGAAACCTAGACCCCCAGCGCCTAAGGAGCGCCTAAGCCAACGGGCTTGGGCTTCTTGGGCCATTACTTGCAGTTCCGGTATTCCCAACGCCATCCCCTTCAATTAAATAAAATGCTCTATTATAATTTAATCAAAAATTAGTGCAACACTTTAAATAATTTAATCAATTACTTAATTAAATCATTTAGGGTGTTACAACTCTCCCCCACTTAGGAAATTTCGTCCTCGAAATTCATACCTGAGTCAAATAGCTCTGGATAGGATTCCCGCATCCTACTCTCCAGCTCCCAAGTCATGTTCTCACCAGTAGCTCCCAACCACACCACCTTTACTAAAGCAATGTTTTTCCCCCTCAGCACTTTCACTTCTCTATCATCAATCCTCACTGGCATAGTCTCCACAGTGAGATTATCTCGCACCTCAACATTATCCATATGGATCACATGAGACGGGTCCGGAATATACTTCCGAAGTTGCGACACGTGAAATACGTCGTGCAAGTTCGAAAGGTTAGGCGGTAAAGCCACCCTATAAGCAACCTTTCCAACCCTCTCGGTGATCTGGTACGGTCCAATAAATCTAGGAGTCAACTTCTTTGCTTTCAGTGCACGCCCAACACCAGCCATAGGCGTGACCCTCAAGAAAACATGCTCTCCAGCCTGAAATTCCAAATCTTTTCTCCTTCTATCATGGTAACTCTTTTGCCGACTTTGAGGCTCTTTCATTTTCTCCCTGATCATGTTTATCTTCTTTATAGTCTCTCTCACCAATTCAGGTCCAAGAACAACACTCTCGCCAGACTCATGCCAACACAGAGGAGTTCTACACCTCCGCCCATACAGTGCCTCGTAAGGAGCCATCCCTATACTTGAATGGTAGCTGTTGTTGTAAGTGAACTCAATCAACGGGAGATGTCTATCCCACGCACCTCCCTGCTCTAAAACACACGATCTCAATAAGTCCTCTAATGACTGAATGGTTCTCTCTGTCTGCCCATCAGTCTGAGGATGATAGGCTGAACTCAACCTCAATCTGGACCCCAATGCCTCTTGCAAGCTCCCCCAAAACTCCGAAGTAAACCTCGGATCTCTGTCAGATACAATATTCTTCGGGACACCATGCAACTTCACAATCACCTGGATATATATCTCGGCCAATCTCGATACCGGATACGTGATGTTGATAGGAAGGAAGTGAGCAGACTTCGTCAACCTATCCACGATCACCAAAATAGAATCAAATCCCCGAACGGTTCTTGGTAACCCAGTCACAAAATCCATGGAAATGTTATCCCATTTCCATTCCGGAACATCTAAAGGTTGCATCAACCCCGCAGGCTTCTGGTGCTCAACCTTTGACTTCTGGCAAGTCAAACAGGCATACACAAACTGTGCCACATCTTTCTTCATACCAGGCCACCAGAATAACTTCTTCAAGTCATGATACATCTTTGTAGCCCCTGGATGAATACTCAGCTTGCTCCTATGACTCTCCTCAAGGATCATCTTCTTCATCTCATTATCATCGGGAACACAAATCCTATCTCTGAATCTCAACACACCTTGGGAATCCAACCTGAAATCCCCATCCACATCCTGATCACCCGCAACCAACAAGTCAACCAGCTTTACATCTAATTTCTGGGCGTCTCTGATACTAACCAAGAAGTCATTACTAATCCTCAGCATACCCAGCTTAACACTCTGCGGTGTCACTTCACAAACCAGACTCATATCACGGAATTGCTCAATCAACTCCAACTCTTTTACCATCATTGGTGACATATGCAAAGTCTTTCGACTTAAAGCATCAGCCACGACATTAGCTTTGCCGGGGTGATAGTTTAAGCCAAAATCATAGTCTTTCAGCAGCTCTAACCAACGCCTCTGCCTCATATTCAGCTCCTTCTGATCAAACAAGTATTTCAAACTCTTGTGGTCGCTGAATACCTCGAATCTAGTGCCATACAAATAGTGCCTCCAAATCTTCAGCACAAACACAATAGCAGCCAATTCCAAATCATGAGTAGGATAGTTCTTCTCATGTGTCCACAACTGTCTGGACGCATAAGCAACTACCTTCCCATCCTGCATCAATACGCCTCCCAAACCCATTTTGGATGCATCACAATATACCACAAATGGTTGATCCGGCACGGGCAACACTAACACCGGAGATGTTGTCAATCTCCTCTTCAACTCTTGGAAGCTCTCTTCACACTTAGCATCCCACACAAAAACTCTCCCTTTACATGTCAATTGAGTCAACGGAAGGGCTAGCTTCGAGAAACCCTCAATGAACCTCCTGTAGTAACCAGCCAACCCCAAGAAACTCCTGATCTCAGTCGCAGACTTTGGGCTTTCCCACTGTAACACTGCATCAACCTTGGCTGGGTCTACAGCTATGCCATCACTAGAAATAATGTGACCCAAAAAGCTTACCTCACGCAGCCAGAACTCGCATTTGAACAACTTAGCATAAAGCTTCTTCTCTTTCAATACCTCAAGCACCAATCTCAAGTGCTCTGCATGCTCCTCTTCAGACTTAGAGTATACTAGAATATCATCTATAAAAACTACTACAAACCGATCCAAGTAGCTATGGAAGATACGGTTCATGTACTCCATGAACACCCCTGGTGCATTGGTGACACCAAACGGCATCACAGAGTACTCATAATGTCCATATCTCGTTCGAAATGCTGTCTTCTGGACGTCTTCGTCTTTTACCTTAATCTGATGATACCCTGACCTCAAATCAATTTTACTAAAAACCTTAGCACCCACCAGCTGGTCCATCAGATCATCAATTCTCGGAAGAGGGTACTTGTTTTTGATAGTCACCTTGTTCAACTGTCTATAATCCACACACAGGCGCATACTCCCATCTTTCTTCTTTACTAACAAAACCGGAGCTCCCCATGGTGACACACTAGGCCTCACAAATTTCTTTTCAAGTAACTCTTCCAACTGCTTCTTCAACTCAGATAACTCAGAAGCTGACATCCGGTACGGTGCCATGGACACAGGCCTAGTACCAGGCACAAGGTCAATCCCAAACTCTACTTCCCTCTCTGGTGGCACACTAGGAATCTCATCAGGGAACACTTCAGGGAACTCACACACCACCTGCAACCCTTCAACCATAGCTTGGTTTTCAGCAAATATAGACGCCATCAAAGCAAATAGTTGACCACCATCCTTCATTACCTTATGCAGCTGATCCCCAGACAACAAAACAGACTTCTCCTCCTCAGGAGGAAGAAAACTCACCGACTTGCTGAAACAGTTGATGTGCACATGGTTATCCACTAACCAGTCCATACCAAGAATAACATCCAACCCTCCCAAAGGCAAACATATAAGGTCAACCAGAAAATCTCTGCCGAAGACTGACAGAGGACACTTAGCACACAATAGAGAAGTAGTCACCGAACCCTTAGCTGGAGTATCGATAACCATTTCCCTCTTCATAGCAGACAATACTCAATTTAACTTTTCAGCACAAACAGCAGCAATAAAAGAATGCGTAGCACCAGTATCAACTATAGCAACTAAAGGGGAACCATAAATAAAACAAGTACCTCTAATCTCATTGGGTCCCTCTGAACCTGCTAGTGCGAAAACTCTCCCACTGGACTTCTCTTTCTTTGGTTTGGTACACTTAGAACTAAAGTGACCAGCTTCACCACAATTGAAACACACTGATTCCTTACGATCACAGTTAGACGCCATATGACCTTTCTTCCCGCAACGGTAACACATTACTTCAGTCTTGCAATCGAAGCTTTTGTGACCCGGCTTGCCACACGTGTAACACACTATATCAACGGGAGCACCTCCCCCACTAGGCTTCTTACCCTCAGAAGATCTCTTACCAGCACCTGCCTTCCACTTATCTTTACCTCCAGCCATATCATAGGGTTTTCCCCTAAACTGAGTATTCCTTTTCTCTTTCCCAATCTTGTAGGCAGCAGAACTGTCCTCTTCATAAATCCTACTCTTGTCAACTAGTCTAGCAAAATCTCGTATCTCATGATATCCAATTGCCTTCTTAATATCAGGTCGCAGGCCACTCTCAAATTTCACACACTTGGAGAACTCTGAATCAGCATCATTGGCGTAGTAAGGACAAAATTGGGCCAGCTCTTCAAATCTGGCTGCATACTCAGCCACCGTCTTATTTCCCTGTTTCAATTCTAAGAATTCTACCTCTTTCTTGGCCCGAACGTCTTCAGGGTAATACTTTCTTTTAAATTCCCTTGTGAAGACTTCCCAAGTAACCTCTTCACCAGCAGTGTTCAACCTATGCAGCATCCCTAACCAACACTTGTCAGCCTCTTCCGCCAGCATGTGCGTCCCAAACTTCACTTGCTGGGCAGCAGTGCACTCCATAACGCGGAATATCCGCTCTATCTCATTCAACCACGACAAGGCTCCATCGGGATCATACCGACCCTTGAAGGTGGGTGGGTTTTCCCTCTGAAACGTTGCCAGGTTACGGGCATTCATATCAGCAACAGTGTGTTGATTTCCAACAGCTTGGGCTATGGCTTGCAGAGCAGCAGCCAAAGCAGCATCATCCCTTCTAGCCATATCAACCTAGCACTGCAGCATAAACGACAATTCAGAACTAAATTAAAAACACCTAATTGTCATACACAATATGACAGACAGACACACTTGGTCGGACAGACCGAACTTTTGCTCTGATACCACTAATGTAACACCCCATTCTACCCGGCTATTATTTGTAAGAATCAGAGTTTCAAAATTTTATTTCAATGGAATGTTACACATAACTTTAATTTAACAACGACGAAATCAGCATTAAGCGTTCATTACATCTTTATAATACGCAACACCCTTAAATGGGATGGAATGCTCAAAAATTCATCAATAAAATCCACACACTAGAAAATGAATGTCTCGCAGCGGAAAATAACATAATCTCAAAAGTGCCGAACGACAACCTCATCAAAATCATTAAATCAATGCACATAAAAATTCAACAGCAAATGAATAACACTAGAATCCTAAGCCCACCCCCTAGGTGTCACGTATCAGAGCAGACAGACTCGGGAATGAAAGGAGTAAGCCTTCACTCAGGACTACCTGTGGTAAACAACAACAGAAGGGTGAGTCTCAAACCACATAATAAAGACTATAATAAGAAGTATATTTTATCATAGTGTCACACTCATACAGTCACACAGTGGCATAGTTCATACATCCAACAACTCGCATGCTTATTATGAGAATGTATGCAATACAGTTATGCATGTGGTACCATTTTCCCAGACCGCAGCCTCAACATCATAATATCAAACTCAGACCGCAGCCTTATCAACTCAGACCGCAGCCTTATCATTACCATATAAACTCAGACCTCAGCCTTATGTATGCATGAGACTCCATGACAAAGATCACAATCACAATTCATAACGACACGGTCCATATATCATATATCACCTCTTTATTAATCTTAGTCATAGCCCCCATGGCCTCATCATCAATCAACTTAATTATTATCTCATCTCAATCACGTCTCTAGGACTAAGCTAGCACTTAGGAACCAATCTGTCACTTTCAGGACCAAAACGAAACACACTGCACAGGCGCACCACTTGGCACCCTGGGCGGCCACACTTGGCGCCCTACACATCACGCACGCGCACAAACGTAGTAGGCCACCTGAAAAATTAAAACTGCTCTAGCCAAAATGTTCAAAATGGAATTTGGTCACGTGAATACAAAATTTGGCTCGGAAAAATATGCTTAGAAATTGATTTGCACTCAAAGCCCCCTTTACACAAGCTAAAACGATGCCCTATTGGACCATTTCAAAACAGCGCGTGCAAAACTGAAAATTCTTTAGCCAAAGTGCTTAAAATACAATTTGGTCAGGTGAATACAAAATTTGGCTCGGGAAAATCTGCTTAGAACTCACAGCTCACCCCTAGGCACCACAAACATAGTCAAAACAACGCCCTCTAGGACAATTTCAAAACGGTACGTGAACAACTGAAAATTCTTTAGCCAAAATGTTTTAAATACAATTTGGTCAGGTGAATACAAAATTTGGCTCGGGAAAATCTGCTTAGAACTCACAGCTCACCCCTAGGCACCACAAACATAGTCAAAACAACGCCCTCTAGGACAATTTCAAAACGGTACGTGAACAACTGAAAATTCTTTAGCCAAAATGTTTTAAATACAATTTGGTCAGGTGAATACAAAATTTGGCTCGGGAAAATCTGCTTAGAACTCACAGCTCACCCCTAGGCACCACAAACATAGTCAAAACAACGCCCTCTAGGACAATTTCAAAACGGTACGTGAACAACTGAAAATTCTTTAGCCAAAATGTTTTAAATACAATTTGGTCAGGTGAATACAAAATTTGGCTCGGGAAAATCTGCTTAGAAATTGATTTGCACACAAACACCCTTTTGTGCGCCTTGCCTAGGCGCAGGCAGCACCTTGGCGCCACCCCAGGCGCCACAGGGCAGCCACATTGGCGCCCTGCACAGACCACACACACACACAGCAACCAGAACAGCGCCCAGGCAGCAAGCAACATGCGCAACACAACACAAACTTGGCGCCCCATGCGTCCCAACCCTCACTAACATCAAATTCCCAATTCTTTTTCCAATTCAAATCACAACAACAATCATCAAACATGTTAAGCTCATACCAACAACTTCAATTTCACACTTACACACTAATTACACATCAAAATGCGAAATTAACATATTATAGACCCTAACTCAAGCCTAAATCGATTTTCTCCTACAATTCGTCAATTTCAACCAATCCAAACAATCCAACCAATATCATATAACATCAAATAGGACCCTATGATCTACATACGACCTATTATACTCTCTATTATAGAGTGAGACTCCCCTTACCTTGATTATGCCGAAAATAGAGCTCTTTCCACCGAAGCACCGACAAACCACCGCAACAAGGAATCTTCTCCTTCTTCTTTCCTCTCTCAAGATTCGCGTCCTCTCTCTCTCTCTTGGACCATCACGAATTGATCAACAATAGAAAGGGTTAGGAAACCGAAAACTTAAACACTTGAAAGAGAAGGAAAATCGAATAAGAAGAGGACTAGGAACTCTTACCTAGGATCAAGATGAACGAAACCCTAACTCCTTAGCTTGAGATCGCCTTGTTCTTTCTCTTCTCCTCTCCTTCGATTTCTTTCTCTCTTTTGGCACAAGTGAGGCGAAACCTAGACCCCTAGCGCCTAAGGAGCGCCTAAGCCAACGGGCTTGGGCTTCTTGGGCCATTACTTGCAGTTCCGGTATTCCCAACGCCATCCTCTTCAATTAAATAAAATGCTCTATTATAATTTAATCAAAAATTAGTGCAACACTTTAAATAATTTAATCAATTACTTAATTAAATCATTTAGGGTGTTACAGTCTTTAACAATATATTCACGACCAATATTAGAGTAATCGAAACTGACGATATTAGAGAAACTGAATCGGAGGTAATAGCTGTAATCAGAGGTAATCGGGGGTAATCGCCGTAATTAGAGGTAATCGCCGTAATAGAAACTCACCAGGTTAGCTCAGACCATTTAAATCACCTGTTTTAACACACGAAACAGAATCAGAGGTAATCGCCGCAAACAGTCAACCGTTTGGATATTGCCTCTCCACAAAGCAATTACACCCCGTCCTTCATGGTTCGAGGAAAGTGTTAGAAATCACAAGATCAAGAGATGAAGTTTCTCCTCATATTTGAAATATGCTAGAGAGCTTGATTGAGAGAATTTCTCAAATGGAATCATATTGATCGAAAAAAGATACTGAAAATGAATACTCTTTATATAGAGCTTAACAAACTAACTAACAACTAATCAATTCCTACCAGAATTGGAATTTTGTAACTATCCCTAACAACCTATTATTTCTAATACAAAGCAATCACTAATTCCCTTATATGGCTCGAATAACCTGCCACTTTTGAGCATTTCATCCTAATTTTGGATAACTAATTTCACTCGTTCAATTGAAGCAACATAAATGGTGGCCAGAAAAGAGGCCTCCGTTCAGATTGTGGGTGAAGAGAAGTAAGTCAGAAGTCAGCAACGTCAACAACACAGAATCTAGGGTTCAGAAAGGGGAAAACGCAACTGATTCAGCCGTAATCTCAAACAAGAAATCAAAAAACAAAAATCTCTAATGGAATGCAATCAGGATGTGAAAAATGCAATCAAAAAATCCTGAACCAGAAATACAATCGAACACAAAATCGGATTGAGGAGGAAGGAATCTATTGAAAAACAGACTCAATCAAACCACGAGAAGAAAGAAAAACAAGATTCAGATTGGAAATCATAGAAGAAGCAAACCGAATGAAGGTAAAAAGATGAACAAGGAAAGAAGAAATGGGGAGGAAACTGATTACAATGAAAAAGGGAGAAAATTTTCTCGAGAAAATGGAAAAGAAAAGGAACAAAAAAAACTAATCAAATAATGAACGAATGCAGCGAAATTCACGGACGATACTATGTTTGCTTTGATATCATGTTGAAAACCATGGCATCCATGGAAATTAAAGAGAAAATCTCTAAAAGTCAATTGACCAATCCTTTCTAGAGCTAGGCAGAGATAGTTTTTTTTAAATAATTTTTGATTTCTCTGTTCGAAACCTCTACTTGGCCACTAGTATGGGGGTGATAAGGTGTTGCAACTTTGTGTCTCACCACAAACTTTGTTAGCAATTTTTCAAATTTCTTGGAGATAAAATGGGATCCTCCATTATTGATTACAACTCTTGGTACCCCAAATCTTGGGAAAATGATCTTTTTGAAAAGTTTTATCACCACTTTTGCATCATTTGTTGGAGAAGCAATGGATTCAACCCCCTTTGAAACATAATCAACCGCAACTAGGATATATTGTTTCCCGAAAGAAGACGGAAATGGTCCCATGAAGTCAACTCCCCAAACGTCAAAAATTTCAACTTCAAGGATGTTGTTTGAGGGCATTTCGTTTCTTTTAGAAATGTTCTCAGTGCGTTGACATTGATCACATTTAGAAACAAAATGATGCACATATTTGAAAAGAGATGGCCAATAAAAACCAGATTGAAGAAATTTCACTGGGGTTTTTGAAGAACTGACATGGCCACCATAAGATGAAGAATGACAATGAATGAGAATATTACTTACCTCATCCTCCGGTATGCATCTTCTGAATACACCATCATCTCCTCTCTTAAAAAGCAGGGGCTCATCCCAATAGTAGTGCTTGACATCATGGAAGAATTTCTTCTTCTGTTGTTAGTTCAGACCCGGAGGCAACACACCAACTGCGAGATAATTCGCATAATCCGCATACCAAGGAACCATGACCAATGTGAATAGTTGATCATCAAAAAATGAATCATCAAGTGGCAACTCATTCTCATTGTTTCCTTTCAAACTTGACAAGTCATCAGCCACAACATTTTCTGTACCCATTTTATCTTTTATTTCCAAATCAAATTCTTGGAGGAGCAAAATCCATCGGATCAGCCTTGGTTTGGCATCTTTTTTATTCAACAAATATTTGATTGCCGAATGATCCTTGTAGATGATGATTTTGGACCCCACCAAGTATGACCGGAATTTATCAACAGCAAAAACTATCGCTAATAATTCTTTTTCTATTGTGGCATAATTCACTTGTGCTTCATCCAAGGTTCTACTAGCATAGTAAATAGCGTGCATCTTCTTGTTTTTCCTTTGACCCGAACATGCCCCAATTGCATAATCACTTGCATCACACATTATCTCGAATGGAAGATCCCAATCCGGTGGTTGCATGATTGGGGCAGTGGCAGGGCCTTTTTCAACCTGCAAAAAGCTTCAAGACACAAATCATCAAAAACAAAAGCTGCATCCTTAAGGAGCAAGCTTGTCAAAGGTTTAGTTATCTTGGAAAAATCCTTTATACACCGGTGGTAGGAACCCGCATAACCCAAGAAACTTCTTACCTCTTTCACGGAGGTAGGAGATGACATTTTTTCTTTTATCTCAATTTTGGCTTTGTCAACCTCAATACCTCTTTCAGAAACCAAGTGTCCAATTACAATTCCCTCTCTCACCATGAAATGGAACTTTTTCCAGTTTAAAACAAGATTTACTTTCTCACACCTCTCAAGAATTCATTCTAAATTTGCCAGACAGTTATCAAAACTTGACCCATGAACATAGAAATCATCCATAAAAACTTTCATAATGTTTTCAACAAAATCAGAAAAAATGGACATCATACAACGTTGAAAAGTAGCAGGGGCATTACACAGACCAAAAGTCATCCTTCTATAAGCATATGTGCCATAAGGACATGTAAAAGTGGTTTTCTCTTGGTCGCTAGGATGAATGGGAACTTGGAAAAAACCGGAATAACCATCCAAGTAGCAAAAATGTGAATGCCTAGCTAACCTTTCTAACATTTGATCAATGAATTACGAGTCACTTTGTTTAGCTTCCTATAATCGATACACATCCTCCATCCCGTGACTGTCCTAGTTGCAATGGATTCATTTTTCTCATTTTTGATGACTGTTAGGCCTCCCTTCTTAAGAACTACTTGAATAGGACTAACCCATTTGCTATTAGAAATTGGGTATATTACCCCAGCATCAAGGAGTTTGAGAACTTCTTTTTTCACAACCTCTTTCATATTAGGATTTAATCTCTTTTGTTGCTCAATGGAGGGTTTGTAGTCCTCTTCAAGTAATATCCTATGCATACAGATTGAGGGATTTCACTACAACAGATTTGAGGATTGGGAGCGCTTTTTTTAGGCCATAAGTAGCGCTTTCGGGCGCTCCTAAAGCTTGCGCTCCTGTTGCCAATCCCCCAAAGGTAGGGCTCGTAAAGCGCTACTAATAAATAGGCAAGAAGAGCGCTTTTTAGTACAAGCGCTCCTTATGGTCTTAGCGCACCTAGGAATAAGGAACGCTTGTACTAAAAAGCGCTCCTTATGCCTAGGTGCGCTAAGACCATAAGGAGCGCTTTGTACAGAAAGCGCTACCTATGCTAAGACCATAAGGAGCGCTTGTACTAGAAAGCGCTCCTTATGCCTAGGTGCGCTAAGACGATAAGTAGCGCTTGTACTAGAAAGTGCTCCTTATTCCTTTGATGTCCTCAATAGTATATCCTATGGATTTTAGATATTTCTTGAGAACATCAAGTAACTTCTTTGTTTCAACCTCGCTTAGACTTGCACTTACGATAACAGGAAAAGTAGAGTTAGAGCCCAGAAATTCATACCTTAGAGATGATGGCAAAGGTTTCATTTCTACCTTTGGAGCTTGTTTTGGAGTAGGTTCATCATTCTCCTCAACCAAGACCTCAATACCCAAGTCTTTTATGGGTGGATTTTTGTAACACCCCATTTTCTACCCGGTATTTAAATAAAAATTATCAGAGTTCAAAAAAGTGATTTTCAACTAATCCAAACGGGATGCTACATTTCTTCGAACAAACATCAACAACGTAACAAAATTTCTTTCATAAGTCAAAGAAAGTGCGCAACACGTAACAATGGAATGGGGTTTCCAGAAACATTGATCACATTTAGAAACAAAATGATGCACATATTTGAAAAGAGATGGCCAATAAAAACCAGATTGAAGAAATTTCACTGGGGTTTTTGAAGAATTGACATGGCCACCATAAGATGAAGAATGACAATGAATGAGAATATTACTTACCTCATCCTCCGGTATGCATCTTCTGAATACACCATCATCTCCTCTCTTAAAAAGCAGGGGCTCATCCCAATAGTAGTGCTTGACATCATGGAAGAATTCCTTCTTCTGTTGGTAGTTCAGACCCGGAGGCAACACACCAGCTGCGAGATAATTCGCATAATCCGCATACCAAGGAACCATGACCAATGTGAATAGTTGATCATCAAAAAATGAATCATCAAGTGGCAACTCATTCTCATTATTTCCTTTCAAACTTGACAAGTCATCAGCCACAACATTTTCTGTACCCATTTTATCTTTTATTTCCAAGTCAAATTCTTGGAGGAGCAAAATCCATCGGATCTGCCTTGGTTTGGCATCTTTTTTATTCAACAAATATTTGATTGCCGAATGATCCTTGTAGATGATGATTTTGGACCCCACCAAGTATGACCGGAATTTATCAACAGCAAAAACTATCGCTAATAATTCTTTTTCTATTGTGGCATAATTCACTTGTGCTTCATCCAAGGTTCTACTAGCATAGTAAATAGCGTGCATCTTCTTGTCTTTCCTTTGACCTGAACATGCCCCAATTGCATAATCACTTGCATCACACATTATCTCGAATGGAAGATCCCAATCCGGTGGTTGCATGATTGGGGCAGTGGCAGCGCCTTTTTCAACCTGCAAAAAGCTTCAAGACACAAATCATCAAAAACAAAAGCTGCATCCTTAAGGAGCAAGCTTGTCAAAGGTTTAGTTATCTTGGAAAAATCCTTTATACACCGGTGGTAGGAACCCGCATAACCCAAGAAACTTCTTACCTCTTTCACGGAGGTAGGAGATGACTTTTTTTCTTTTATCTCAATTTTGGCTTTGTCAACCTCAATACCTCTTTCAGAAACCAAGTGTCCAATTACAATTCCCTCTCTCACCATGAAATGGCACTTTTTCCAGTTTAAAACAAGATTTACTCTCTCACACCTCTCAAGAATTCATTCTAAATTTGCCAGACAGTTATCAAAACTTGACCCATGAACATAGAAATCATCCATAAAAACTTTCATAATGTTTTCAACAAAATCAGAAAAAATGGACATCATACAACGTTGAAAAGTAGCAGGGGCATTACACAGACCAAAAGTCATCCTTCTATAAGCATATGTGCCATAAGGACATGTAAAAGTGGTTTTCTCTTGGTCGCTAGGATGAATGGGAACTTGGAAAAAACCGGAATAACCATCCAAGTAGCAAAAATGTGAATGCCTAGCTAACCTTTCTAACATTTGATCAATGAATTACGAGTCACTTTGTTTAGCTTCCTATAATCGATACACATCCTCCATCCCGTGACTGTCCTAGTTGCAATGGATTCATTTTTCTCATTTTTGATGACTGTTAGGCCTCCCTTCTTAAGAACTACTTGAATAGGACTAACCCATTTGCTATTAGAAATTGGGAATATTACCCCAGCATCAAGGAGTTTGAGAACTTCTTTTTTCACAACCTCTTTCATATTAGGATTTAATCTCTTTTGTTGCTCAATGGAGGGTTTGTAGTCCTCTTCAAGTAATATCCTATGCATACAGATTGAGGGATTTCACTACAACAGATTTGAGGATTGGGAGCGCTTTTTTTAGGCCATAAGTAGCGCTTTCGGGCGCTCCTAAAGCTTGCGCTCCTGTTGCCAATCCCCCAAAGGTAGGGCTCGTAAAGCGCTACTAATAAATAGGCAAGAAGAGCGCTTTTTAGTACAAGCGCTCCTTATGGTCTTAGCGCACCTAGGAATAAGGAACGCTTGTACTAAAAAGCGCTCCTTATGCCTAGGTGCGCTAAGACCATAAGGAGCGCTTTGTACAGAAAGCGCTACCTATGCTAAGACCATAAGGAGCGCTTGTACTAGAAAGCGCTCCTTATGCCTAGGTGCGCTAAGACGATAAGTAGCGCTTGTACTAGAAAGTGCTCCTTATTCCTTTGATGTCCTCAATAGTATATCCTATGGATTTTAGATATTTCTTGAGAACATCAAGTAACTTCTTTGTTTCAACCTCGCTTAGACTTGCACTTACGATAACAGGAAAAGTAGAGTTAGAGCCCAGAAATTCATACCTTAGAGATGATGGCAAAGGTTTCATTTCTACCTTTGGAGCTTGTTTTGGAGTAGGTTCATCATTCTCCTCAACCAAGACCTCAATACCCAAGTCTTTTATGGGTGGATTTTTGTAACACCCCATTTTCTACCCGGTATTTAAATAAAAATTATCAGAGTTCAAAAAAGTGTTTTTCAACTAATCCAAACGGGATGCTACATTTCTTCGAACAAACATCAACAACGTAATAAAATTTCTTTCATAAGTCAAAGAAAGTGCGCAACACGTAACAATGGAATGGGGTTTCCAAAAACATATTATTCAGTCCACATGACAGAAATTACAACTTCTCGCAGCGGAATAAAAATAAAACTCAGCACACAAAAACGCAGCCTCAACATAAAAATCTCAATAAAAATGTTTAACATCTCAAATAAACAAACAAAGGAAAACTAGCGCCCATCCCCTGAGTGTTACGTATCAGAGCACTAGACCGACGCAGGAATGTGTGTATGCGGTGCAGAATGCATGGGGTACCATTATCACTTCTCATTAACCAATTGGGCACGTCGCGACCGCAGCCGAAAAATAACGTCAAGACCGCAGCCTAAAAATGCATCGTCAAGACCGCAGCCTAATGTATGCATGTGACTCCATGAACAACCAATAAGCATAATTTTTCACAATCCAAAGTCACACACATCATCATTATAAATTACAACGTCAAGACCGCAGCCTAAAATCATCACCAACATTTTTGGTCCGTAGACCCACCGTCACTTTACCACACCACTAGCAAAATACAAGTGTCCAGAAACTTTAAGCCAAATTAATTATTTTTCACATTACAGTAGCATACACAGATAGAGGACTGAACGAGCTTCGAAACGCACTTTGAAGCACTTAAAACGGACACCCGAATCAAAAGATATGTCAAAAACAAATTTGGGACAAAACCGAGACACGTGCTGAAAATGGCTCCCAGGCGCTGGGCGCTTAGCAGGGAACAACAGCACACAAAAACTGGCGCAGGGGGATCCTGGCGCCCACAGAAAACTGGCGCAGGGCGCCTAGCGCCCAGACACAGAAACTGGCGCAGGGCGCCTGGCGCCTAGACACAGAATTGGCAACACACCGCACATAAGCAACACCCACCGAGACAACTCCAAAATGACACATGCAAAAATAAAACCACTCGAGCCAAAATGTTTAAAATTGAATTTGGGCACGCAAATACAAAAGATGGCACGGTAAAATATGCCCAGAAATTGAAGTTCACCCCAAACACCCTATATACGCACACGAGCAACACCCACCGAGACAACTCCAGAAAGACACGTGCAAAAATAAAACCACTCGAGCCAAACTGTTTAAAATTGAATTTGGGCACGCAAATACAAAAGATGGCACGGTAAAATATGCCCAGAATTTGAAGTTCACCCAAAACACCCTATATACGCACACGAGCAACATGGCTCCCGGGGAAGGGGATCTCAGTGATTTTTCAGAACATACATCCTAGCAACCAAAACTCAACCATAACGACATCCCAATGACATGATTACTCAAAAATATAACTCGGGAACACAAACCGGGCAGCCCAATTTAGGCGCCCTTGGCGCCCAGGCACAGGGATCCTGCACCCAAGGCGCCACTACACCAAGGCAGCAACACTGAAACACAGCAAATAGGCAACAGGCGCCCAGACAGCAGCAACAAAGCATGGATTGACAACAACAATGGCGCCTAAGGCGCCTAGGGTCCTTCAAACTCAAATTCTTCCAAATTTCATATGCTCAATCATTCAATAATTATTTCTAATCCTTCAATTTTACTCTCATATCTTCAAATACACATTCTATCAATTATTTGGCATACACTATGATTCTCACATACATCTCATAACTCATACAATTTTCAATAAAACACATAGAGACAATCAATCTTCACACAATTAATCATATATCGAATTCAACAATGGAATTATGAGACAAATGGTATAAACCCTAAACCCTCACATACAACCCATTCTAAGCCCTATTATAAGGTAAGACCCACCCTTACCTTGATTACACCGAAGACGAGGTCCTTCCTACGGAATCACCAACAAAACCACAACAACTAGGAGCTCTTCCCTTTCCTTGGCCGATTGCACCCTTCTTCTTTCTTTCTCTCCTTCGACTTTTCTCTTCTCCCTTCGCGACTCTCTTCTCCTTTCTTTTCTTTCTTTTACATTTTCTTTCTTTTTTTCCTCTCTTGCCCAAGTGATGCGAATGCATCATACCCCCAAGCGCCTAGGAGCCTTAGCTAACGGGCTTGGGCTTCGTGGGCCAATCTCATCGTCTCGGAATCATCAACACCACCCCCTTAAATTTAAAATAAAATAACATATTAATAATTTTAATATATTAATAAATATGCAACACTTAAATAATTTAATCAAATAATTAATTAAATTATTTTGGGTGTTACAATTTTCATCCAACAATTTCGTATAGACTTGGGCTTCTTCAGCCACTTCTTCATTTGTGCTGCCTATTAGGCATGCTTCTAAACCATCGTGTGAAGATGATGATAAAGAGAAGCCTTGCACACAACAGTCAATGATATCAATTCTTCAGCAAGAGTCCTTAACAGAAGTACTCTTCATAAGATTTTCAGCAAAGTTAACACAAAATTCTCCAACAAATTTCCAAGTTGGATTTTTGAGGGCTCTTTTGAAAATTTTGGAAACCGGGGGGTGTTCTAGCTGCTGGTTGGAAAGAGGGATTGGATGGATGATTTTTATAGGAAAAATTTGGATGATTCCTCCATCCGGGATTATAAGTGTTTGAAAAAGGATCCTCCTTTTGAGCATAGTTAGCTTGCTCAGAACCATTAGCAGATACCCCCTGTTGGCATTCAGCAGCAATGTGGCCAACAACACCACATATTTCTCAGGGTGGTGTAGAATAAGAAGTAGTAGAAGTAGGTGAGACGGCACTAACATTTAGTTTTTCAAACTTTTGAAAGAGTGTGTCCACCTTAGAGGCAAGATGATCAATAGCAGAGATTTCATACTTACCTGGTTCTTTCTTGGGTGGAGATGATGCAGTTATGGCTCACTCACCTGTCCATTGATAATGGTTTTGAGCCATATCTTCAATGAGAGCATAGGCCTCTTCTATATTTTGGTTCATCAGAGCTCCACTCGCAACAGCATCCACAATCATCTTAGTGGCGTATATCAATCCATTGTAGAAAGTATGGATAATTAACCATCTCTCTAGTCAATGATGGGGGCATAGCCTTAGCATTTCTTTGAAACGCCCCGAAGCATCATAAAGAGATTCCCCGTCATTTTGAGTGAATCGTGTAATTTGATTCCATTTGTGCAGTTTTGCTCTGGGGAAAAAATCTAGCAAGGAATGCTTGCCTCAATTGGTCCCATGTGGTGACATATTCATTTGGCAATGAATGTAGCCATGCTCTAGCTCTATCCCTTACTTAAAAAGGGGAGAGCTTTAGTTTTATGGCCTCAGGGGTTACCCCATTTAATTTCAGAGTACCACAGTATTTGTAACACCCCGGTATTTTTATCGAGTAAAAATACCCAAGTGTACCATCCCTAGAACATCAGATATATTATTTCCTGCTCAGACACTGAATATCACTATAAATTTTTCGCTGAATAAAAACAAAACTGTCTTATGTACAAACAAGACTATACGGTACTCAGACCATAAACCATCAGCAGCTATAGTGTTCAGTATCATACAAGAAGGCGGAAGAAAGATATAACACTAAAAACATAATGTTGTGATACATAGATAACAAGGGAAAACATAAACTTAAGCATAAAGCTAAGTCTTCAACCACCATCCAAGTGCCACCTACTCGCGCCTCCTCAATTTCCACTTTCTCTGCTTCTCTGTAAAACAACAACATATAAACAGTGAGATACAATCTCAGTGAGTTCTACCGAGACCCCTACTAGCGCTCTCGGTCCAGTTTCAAAACATTGTTAACTCAACACGGCATCGACTGCGTGACCGCTAACTCCCGATGAACCGCATTATTTTACACATAGCATTCCACCGACTACGTGACCGCTAACTCCCGGGGAATCTGCTATAACTCAGTACGACACCGACTGCATGACTGCTAACTCCTAGTGAACCGCACAACAAACAATTTAACATAACACCGACTGCGTGACCGCTAACTCCCGGTGAACCCCCCTACCAATAGTACATTCTCCTATTGGCATGGAGCCTAGGGTAGGGGATCATGACTGCCCCGCCTAGTATGTTACACATGGGTCATCACCCAACTCGATACATATATAAACATATATCTACAATCATATGAACCCATAGTTCATTTACATTATGCTTTACCACGTAGGACTCATAGTCCGCTTTGTTATTAATAAAACATGTTCGCACTCGTGTACTATCATTCGGTTTTTCGAAACGATTTCGACATCAAAAGTATTTTATAAAGCCCTTTTTAAACATACCCAAAATCATGGCATTATAAGCCTAATATCATTATAGAAGGGTTAGGAAAGGATTAAAAGAGGATTGGAATCGATCGGGATCGTTTCGGGCAAGTTTGGAAAATTTGGACAGAACACAACGCACGGTCCGTGCTCCAATACGCACAGGTCGTGCGCCCTGTAAGTCCCCTTTACAAAACACAAACCGAGAGAGGTGCACGGTCCGTGTGCCTGGGACGCACGGGTCGTGCGCTTTTGACAGCACTGAATTTTATCCCGTTTTCGCATTTTTCGTCGTTCCGATCAATTCTGATACCTGTTCCAGTCCAGTCCCAATCATAAAAACAGTCCAAAGACATATCCAATAACATCAATCAATCCAATCAAAACTCAACATATACGAATTTCGTCAAAACACAATATATTTCAAAATAACGTTTTCGACTCAAAATCTTTCGAAACCAATTCACATAAAATTCATTGTACAACAAAATAATCCTAAGCGTGAGTAAAACTCACCCTTGAAGCGTGAGCCACGAGCGAGCCGAAATCACCGAGTAACCACACGAACTCTCCCCGCTCCGGCGACACCCAATCCGCTTCCAAAGCTTTTCACTCGATCGCGAAACCTCTTTTTGACCGAAATACCGAATTCCTCGAAATCTTCCCTGAACACTATTCATCTTCTTCTTCAACCTCAAGCCACTATTCACACATAACCTCAAATCTTGATTTTCAATTCTAACCCAATCAAACCTTGATTCTTTCACTCCAAGCTAGTACCCAAGCCTCCATTTGAACTCCTTTAACCTTCAAACCGCTTTATTGAAGAAGATAGCTCCAAGACCTCTCCTTTTCCTTCTAATTTCGAAAATGGTGGATTTGTGTAGAGTGAGTTGATGGTGAGGATGTTGGTACCAAATCAAAGAGGAAGTAACGCTGAACGTTTTTCGTGTTGGAAGGAAATCGTTTTGATGAACCGAAACCTTCCCTTTTTCCTCTTCTTCCTCCTTACCCTTTCTTTTCTCTTCTTTTCTTTTTCCTCTCCGTTTCTCTTCTCTCTGTCTCTCGCTGCCTTCTTCTTTCTTTTCTTTCTTTTTAATTCTTTCTTTTTATAACACACACTCACATATATATATTTATTAATATATAAGTGGTAACGTGGTAAAATTACCATATTGCTCTAAATCTCTTATTTCGATTCCAAAATTTCCTTGACCCGTATTATCCGATTAACGATCCGTTGACCACCAATAAATAATTTTAGCACTCAATAAATTTACCAGTCAAGTACTAAATTAATTTAATTGGGTTAACGTTCAAATAATTCTGTCAATTATTTTGCGGATGTTACAGTATTCAAGAAAAATAGAAAGATGAAGATTCGGGTCATCTATAGGAGAATCAGAAAATTGGTTTTGCTGGACCATAGAAAGAAGAGATGGTTTGAGCTCAAAATTGTTTGCATCAACATTGGGATGCACAATAACATCATGTGGCTCTGCCGTAGAAGGCGTAGCATACTCTTTTAGAGTACAATTTGCATTGGACGTCATCTCTTGATTATTACACAATTCCCTCCTTCTTCTATGTAAGAATCTTTCAATCTCACAAATTGGTTCGACAATTTCTCCAAGACTTCAGACTCTTCGCATTCAAAGAAGAAGAGAAACCAAAACTGACAGAAAAAGTAAAGGATTTTTAGTCTAACCGATACCGAAAAATCGATCAATATCACAAAGTTCCCGGCAACGGCGCCAAAAACTTGATAGCCCGCAAGTATACGGTTCTATCGCGCTAATAATAAGAGTATCAATCCACAAGGACTATGTGATTACCAATTTCAGTTTCGGTCGTGATTAGCTAAAAGAAATAGTTAAGAAGGAATTGTTATTTGATTTTTAAATTCAGAAATTAAAAGCGACCTAGGATTGTGGTTTCATCTCAACGATAGAAACATTTCACAATCCCTCATAGAAGAAGAAGGAGGAGAAGAAGAAGAAGAAGAAGGAGGAGGAGGAGGAGGAGGAGGAGGAGGAGGAGGAGGAGGAGGAGGAGGAGGAGGAGGAGGAGGAGGAGAAAAAATATGCCCTTAGGCACGGCCATACATAATATAGAAATTACACTCGGAAAGGTTGGACAATTAGCTAGAGCTGAATTATCATAGATGCATTAACATAAAATAAATAAGGGGGGCCGTTGTGCAAGGTGCTAAAGCGTGGGTATTTTGTATCCATTGAACAAAGACGGGTTGTAATTGTATAGCGGTATCTGAAAACATATCTTGAGGGCGCCCTAAAGCACTCATGGTATCATCACTACAACAGAATTGTTAAAAATGGGCGCCATCATCAGGGGCGCTTTCTAAAAAGCGCCCCTGATGTCCAAAATACGGAGGGCCATCAGGGGCACTTTTTAAAAGCTCCCCTGATGGCCCTCCGTATTTTGGTCATCAGGGGCGCTTTCTAAAAAGCGCCCCTGAAGGCCCTGCGTGTTTTGGCCTTCAGGGGCGCTTTTTTAGAAAAGCGCCCCTGAAGGCCAAAACACGCAGGGCCTTTAGGAGCGCTTTTTAGAAGCGCCCCTGATGCCTTATATTAAAATTTATTAATTCCCCATCTCCCTCTCATCAGATCTCACTCCCTCCACGACTCACTCTCCCTCTCCAAACCTAAACACTCAACGTCTCACTCTCTCTCCCTAAGAACACAACGGAAGCGCACCGCCACCGTCAACGCCACCGTCGCCGTCAACGCCACCATCGCCGTCAACGCAGAACCTCCCATTGCCCCTTCTCCACTCCTCACACCTCCTTCTCTCTGTCTCTCCCTCTCTCTCTATTACGCGAAGGAAGTATTCATACTTGTCAGTTACAGTGTCAGGGGGTTTACCATCGAGAACTTCGGCCACGAGACCAAAAGGCTTGAATTCGCTGAGAACTGTCAGGGGGTTTACCATCGAGAGCTTCGGCCACGCGAATGGTGTGAAAAGAAATTTTGACCGGAAGTGGGAATAGTTTGCGGATTTCGAACAACTACAATGGTTGAAACTAATAAGATTCCTCGAAATCACTGAATTTCTTAGAAACTTAGTATCAAAGGAAACATATGTGAAATAGAAGGAGAAGGAGAAGCAGAAGCAGAAGGAGGAGGAGGAGGAGGAGTGTAACACCCTAAATATTTAATTAATTTATTTAATTAAGTATTTAGGAATTTAAATTAATTAAGTGGATATAAATTAATTATTAAAAATTATATTAATATGTGTAGGGTGTATTAGAAGGTGGAGATGCCAAACTAGATGGACTTGGGCTTAAGTGAGAAGCCCAAGCCCATGACATCTTGTCATATGAGAAGTAGCAAGGCGCCTAGGGGTTAGGGTTTCCTTGCTAGCATTTGCGAAAACTTGAGAAATAGAGAAAAGAGAGGAGAGGCGCGCCGCTGGAGAGGAGAAGAGGAGAAGAGCAAGTCGCACATCCAAGGAGAGGGAAGGGGCGTGAATTGTTGCCGTGGTTCCGTTCGTGACCGTCTCTAGGGCTCCTATTCTTCAAATTCGAGGTAACGGGATGTCCTATCAATTCTTATAATGATTCCTATGATAGATCATAAGTAGTGATGGCCTAAATGAACCATGATCTTGACTATGTTGCGAAATCCATGTTTTGTTGTTGCTATATGCGTGATCCATGTTTTTGCTTGGGATTGTTGTTGATTTCGATGGTTGGTGTATAATTTTGATGATTTCAATGTGTATCCATGATGGTTGTAATGTGTGTTGTGATTGGTTCAAGTAACAATTTGAGAAAAATGATGTTTGTGCTGAAATTTTGTGAAATTCTGGTGCTGGAAGTGTTCTGGGCGCGAAGGGCTCCAGTGCGCGTTGCAGTGTGCGTGGGTGGACGCTGGGTGCCAGCGCTGGGCGCTGAGCGCCCGTGTGCGTGTGTAGCGCTGGGCGCTGGGTGCCAGCGCTGGGCGCTGAGCGCCGTGTGTGTGTGTTGCTTGTTGCGCCAAGGCGCTGGGTGCCAGGCGCTGGGCGCTGGGCGCCCATGTGTGCGTATTGCGTTTTTGCGGGGCGCTGGGCGCCAGGTGCCTGGGCGCTGGGGGCCCGTGGCGCCAGTTTTTCAGGATGTTCCCAAAATATTTTCGAAAACTGTTTTCGCTATATCTTTTGACTCGGACATCTGTTTTGAACGTTTCAAAAAGCGTTGTGAAGCATTTTCAGTTGTCTATCTGCGTGTCCCATTTTTAAAAATAAAAACTTATTATTTCTGAAGGTTGCTGGGGCGCCCCAAGTGGCTGTTCCCGGTGATCGTTGCTGTGACAATGAAAAGATGTTTTGGGTGTCTTTAAAAATTCTCTTTTGCGTATGGCCAGTGGTTTTAACGATTTAGTGTCAAAAATGATGATTTTGACGATGATGCCCCTAGTGGATAGTTAAATGACTGTTTTGCCCTTGGTGGCTAATATTATTTATAATGACGTGTAAATGACAGTTTTGCCCTTGGTGGCTAATATTATTTATAATGACGTGTAAATGACAGTTTTGCCCTTGGTGGCTAATATTATTTATAATGACGTGTAAATGAAAGTTTTGCCCTTGGTGGCTAATATTATTTATAATGACGTGTAAATGACTGTTTTGCCCTTGGTGGCTAATATTATTTATAATGACGTGTAAATGACTGTTTTGCCCTTGGTGGCTAATATTATTTTATAATGATGTATAAATGACGATGATGCCCTTGGTGGCTAGTAAATGACGTTTTTTCCCTCAGTGGCTATTGTTTGAATTGATGTTATTTATGTATAAGTGACGATGAAACCCAGTGACGTTTGAGGCCCGAAAGGCTAAGTGATGTTAAGGCCTAAAAGGCTAAGTGATGTTGTTGTGTGTAAATTGTGAATTGACAGGTGCGGCGCTTCTTGTGAGCAAATGGGTAAGTGACGGGTCACATGGTTGACCGTGATTGTGTGATTTGTGCGTGGTGCATGTTATAGTGTCTCATGCATCCCATGTGCATAAACCCAGTGACGTTTTGAGGGTCAAAAGGCTAAGTGACGATGAGGCCATAATGGCTAAGCGACGTTTGTGAAAAGGTACCTCATGCATATGCCCGCGAGTGGGTTGCATTTCATATGCCTACATGACATAGTGATGAGTTATTGTAGTGATGTGATTGATGATTGTGATGTGATTAATTTAGAGCTGTGACTTGACTTATCATTTATCATGTGATTTATTATATGAATTGAATTGGACTCACCCTTCTGTTTGAATGTTACCCCCATGCGGTAACGTGCAGGTGATTGCGAGTGAAGGACTAGGTACCTTCACTAATCCGAGTCGAGTCGTCATGCTCTGATACGTAGCACTCAGGGGGGGGGGACGAACTTAATGTTATGATTGATTTTGGTTGTTATGTTTTGTTGACAATTCGGTTTTATTTTGTTATTCCGCTGCGTAGTTGTTTTTATTGACATTAGGTTTTATTGCGACGATGACTGTGGTTTTGAGATTCGCCTCTTAGTGATGTGCTACGTAATACATGGTTATTATGTTTTTGAGCTGTTTTATTGAGAAGTGTAGTTTTATTGAAGCATGTGTAACATTCCTCGTGCGAAACAAAATTTTGAAAAACTCTGATATTTTTTTCCAATTGAATTAATGGGTAGAAGAGGGGTGTTACATTAGTGGTATCAGAGCAGTTCGGTCTGTCCGGCCAATGTCGTCCTGTCATAGTGTCTTATGACAATAGTTTAGTTCTGAATTTTTGGTTTGTGCTGCAGTGATAGTTTGAAATGGCTGGGAGAAACGACGCTGCTCTTGCTGCTGCATTGCAAGCTATGGCTCACGCTGTCCAGGGTCAGCAGAATGCTGGAGATAACGCTGGTTTTCGGAGTCTGACTACCTTCCAGAGGGAGAACCCGCCCACCTTTAAGGGCAAATATGATCCAGATCGTGCTATGGCTTGGTTGAAAGAGATCGAGAGAATTTTCAGGGTGATGGACTGCACTGTTGAGCAGAAGGTCCGTTTTGGTACCCACATGTTAGCCGAGGAGGCCGACGACTGGTGGTTGGCTACTAGGCAGAGATTGGAGGCTGTGCAGGAAGAGATTACTTGGGAGGTATTCAGCAGGGAATTTCTGAGAAAATATTTTCCTGAAGACGTCCGAGGGAAGAAAGAGATAGAGTTCTTGGAACTGAAGCAGGGTGGTATGTCTGTGACTGCCTATGCGGCGAAATTTGTGGAACTAGCAAAATTCTATCCACACTACAGTGAGGCTACAGCTGAATTTTCTAAATGCATCAAGTTCGAGAATGGGTTGAGGCCTGATATCAAAAAGGCCATTGGTTATCAAAAGATTCGTGTGTTCGCTGATCTGGTTGACAGTTGTAGAATCTTCGAGGAAGACAGTACTGCTCATTATAAAGCTACGTCTGAGAAAAAGAATAAGTTTCAGAGTCGAAGCAAGCCGTATGAGGTTCCTGCGGGTAAGAGTTATCAGAAGGCTGCTGGAGGTAAGAATTCTAGTGGGGGAGATGCTCCTGCTAGCATTGTCTGTTATAAGTGTGGCAAGCCTGGCCACAAGAGTACTACATGCAGGTCTGATGAGAGAGTTTGCTATCGTTGTGGTAAAAAGGGTCATATGGCGGCCGAGTGTAAGGTTAAGGATGTGGTGTGCTTCAACTGTGGTGAGTTTGGGCATATCAGTACAAAGTGTACAAAGCCGAAGAAGGAAAGGTCTACGGGGAAGGTGTTCGCATTGGCAGGAGAGGAGCCTGATGATAAGGATGGTCTGATTAGAGGTACGTGTTTTATTAATGGTACTTCTCTGAAATCTCTTATTGATACTGGTGCTACCCATTGTTTTATATCTGTTGATTGTTGTAAAAGATTGGGTCTTGTTTTATCTGCTATGTGTGGGGATATGGTTGTCGATACTCCTGCGAAGGGGTCGGTGATTACGTCCCAGGTGTGTTCTTAGTGTCCCGTGTCGATCTTCGGCAGGGACTTTATTGTGAATTTTGTTTGCTTGCCGTTGAGAGGTCTGGATGTAATCTTAGGCATGGACTGGTTAGAGAATAATCACGTTCATATCAACTGTCGTAGCAAGTCGGTCAGTTTCGGGGAAGAAGATTCTATTTTGGTATCTGCTGGGCAGTTGAAGAAGTTGAAGAAAGAAGGAGTTCAGCTTTTTGCATTGATGGCATCGTTGTCTGCTGAGAGTCAGGCTGTTATTGAAGAACTGCAAGTGGTACGCGAGTTCCCTGAGGTTTTTCCTGATGAAATTCCGGGTGTGCCGCCGGAGAGAGAAGTCGAGTTTTCGATTGATCTTGTACCTGGTACGAGGCCTGTGTCTATGGCACCGTACAGGATGTCGGCATCTGAATTGTCTGAGTTGAAGACGCAACTTGAAGAATTGCTTGAGAAGAAGTTTGTGAGACCGAGTGTGTCACCGTGGGGAGCTTCGGTATTGTTAGTGAAGAAGAAAGATGGGAGCATGAGGTTATGCGTAGACTATCGCCAGTTGAATAAGGTAACTATCAAGAATAAGTATCCGCTTCCGAGGATCGACGATCTGATGGATCAGTTAGTGGGTGCACGTGTTTTCAGCAAAATTGATTTAAGGTCCGGATATCATCAGATTAAAGTGAAGGATGAGGATGTTCAGAAGACAGCGTTCAGGACAAGGTATGGGCATTATGAATATTCAGTGATGCCGTTCGGTGTGACCAATGCTCCTGGTGTATTTATGGAATATATGAATCGTATTTTCCATAATTACCTAGATCGGTTTGTGGTGATATTCATAGATGACATTCTAGTTTATTCTAAGTCGGAAGAAGAGCATGCTGAGCACCTGAAGACAGTGTTAGAAGTTCCGAAAGAGAAAAAGTTGTATGCTAAGTTATCAAAGTGTGAGTTCTGGCTGAAAGAGGTGAGTTTCCTTGGGCACGTGATTTCTGGTAATGGTATTGCGGTTGATCTGGCAAAAGTGGAGGCAGTATTGGAGTGGGAGGCTCCGAAGTCCGCAACAGAGATTAGAAGCTTTTTGGGTTTGGCTGGGTACTACAGGAGGTTCATCGAGGGTTTTTCCAAGTTAGCCCTTCCGTTGACTCAGTTGACCTGTAAGGGTAAAGTTTTTGTTTGGGATGCTCGCTGTGAGGAAAGTTTTATGGAACTAAAAAAGAGATTGACGACGTCGCCTGTTTTGACGTTGCCTAATCCGGAGGAACCGTTTGTTGTATATTGTGACGCTTCGAAGATGGGTCTTGGGGGTGTGCTGATGCAAGATGGGAAAGTCGTTGCATATGCGTCGAGGCAGTTGCGGGTTCATGAGAAAAATTACCCTACGCATGATTTGGAATTGGCTGCTGTGGTATTCGTGCTTAAGATTTGGAGGCATTACCTTTATGGCTCGAGGTTTGAAGTGTTCAGTGATCATAAGAGTCTAAAGTACCTGTTCGATCAGAAAGAGTTGAATATGAGACAGCGTCGGTGGTTGGAGCTCTTGAAAGATTATGACTTTGGTTTGAATTATCATCCCGGTAAAGCTAATGTCGTGGCTGATGCTTTAAGCAGGAAGTCTTTGCATATGTCGGCAATGATGGTGAAAGAATTAGGGTTGATTGAGGAATTCAGAGATTTGAGTTTGGTTTGTTAAATGACACCTCACAGTGTCAAGCTGGGAATGTTGAAGATCGATAATGATTTCCTGGGCAGCATCAGAGAGGCTCAGAAGTCAGATGTCAAGTTAGTAGATTTAATTAATGGGGTTGGTCAATCTGAAGATGAAGATTTCAAATTGGACTCCAGTGGTGTGTTGAGGTTCCGAGGTAGGATCTGTGTTCCGGATGATGGGGAGATGAGAAAGGCAATTTTAGAGGAGGGTCACCGTAGCAAGTTGAGTATACATCCTGGAGCGACGAAAATGTATCAAGATCTGAAAAAGATGTTTTGGTGGTATTGTATGAAGAGAGATGTAGCACAGTTTGTGTATGCCTGTTTGACCTGTCAGAAATCTAATGTTGAGCATCAGAAGCCTGCAGGGTTAATGCAACCGTTGGAAGTTCCAGAGTGGAAGTGGGATAGCATTGCGATGGACTTTGTGACGGGATTACCGAATACAGTTAGGGGTCATGACGCTATTTGGGTGATCGTTGATAGGTTAACGAAGTCTGCTCACTTTATTCCTATTAATATCACTTATCCGGTGTCGAGGTTGGCAGAGGTATATGTCAAAGAAATTGTGAAGTTGCACGGTGTTCCGAAGAGTATTGTGTCAGATAGGGATCCGAGGTTCACTTCTGAGTTTTGGACGAGTTTGCAGAAGGAATTGGGTTCAAAGCTGAAAATGAGTTCAGCATATCATCCTCAGACAGATGGTCAGTCAGAGAGAACAATTCAGTCGTTAGAAGATTTGTTGAGGGCTTGTGTAGTGGAACAACGGGGTTCATGGGATTCCTACCTTGCGTTGATTGAGTTTACCTATAACAACAGTTACCATTCAAGTATCGGGATGGTACCATTTGAAGCATTGTATGGTCGAAAGTGTAGAACGCCATTGTGTTGGTATGAGTCGGGAGAGAGTGTAGTATTGGGACCGGAAATTGTCCGGGAGACTACAGAGAAGATCAAGATGATCCGTGAAAAGATGAAGGCTTCGCAGAGTCGTCAGAAGAATTATCATGACAAGCGGATGGTACCTTTGCATGACGTGTTTCATGTGTCGCAACTTCGGAAGTATGTTTCGGATCCATCTCATGTGATCCATATGGATGATGTAGAGGTGCGGGATAATCTCACTGTGGAGACGATGCCCGTACGGATTGCGGATCGTGAAGTGAAAGCGCTTAGAGGCAAAGAGATTGCATTAGTGAAAGTGGTTTGGCTAGGAGCTGCCGGCGAGAGCATGACTTGGGAGCTAGAGAGCAAGAAGTGAGAGTCCTACCCAGAGTTATTTGATCAGGTAAATTTCGAGGACGAAATATTCTAAGTGGGGGAGAGTTGTAAAACCCTAAATATTTAATTAATTTATTTAATTAAGTATTTAGGAATTTAAATTAATTAAGTGGATATAAATTAATTATTAAAAATTATATTAATATGTGTAGGTCGTATTAGAAGGTGGAGATGCCAAACTAGATGGACTTGGGCTTAAGTGAGAAGCCCAAGCCCATGACATCTTGTCATATGCGAAGTAGCAAGGCGCCTAGGGGTTAGGGTTTCCTTGCTAGCATTTGCGAAAACTTGAGAAATAGAGAAAAGAGAGGAGAGGCGCGCCGCTGGAGAGGAGAAGAGGAGAAGAGCAAGTCGCACATCCAAGGAGAGGGAAGGGGCGTGAATTGTTGCCGTGGTTCCGTTCGTGACCGTCTCTAGGGCTCCTATTCTTCAAATTCGAGGTAACGGGATGTCCTATCAATTCTTATAATGATTCCTATGATAGATCATAAGTAGTGATGGCCTAAATGAACCATGATCTTGACTATGTTGCGAAATCCATGTTTTGTTGTTGCTATATGCGTGATCCATGTTTTTGCTTGGGATTGTTGTTGATTTCGATGGTTGGTGTATAATTTTGATGATTTCAATGTGTATCCATGATGGTTGTAATGTGTGTTGTGATTGGTTCAAGTAACAATTTGAGAAAAATGATGTTTGTGCTGAAATCTTGTGAAATTTTGGTGCTGGAAGTGTTCTGGGCGCCAAGGGCTCCAGTGCGCGTTGCAGTGTGCGTGGGTGGGCGCTGGGTGCCAGCGCTGGGCGCTGACCGCCCGTGTGCGTGTGTAGCGCTGGGCGCTGGGTGCCAGCGCTGGGCGCTGAGCGCCGTGTGTGTGTGTTGCTTGTTGCGCCAAGGCGCTGGGCGCCCATGTGTGCGTATTGCGTTTTTGCTGGGCGCTGGGCGCCCATGGCGCTAGTTTTTCAGGATGTTCCCAAAATATTTTCGAAAACTGTTTTCGCTATATCTTTTGACTCGGACATCCGTTTTGAACGTTTCAAAAAGCGTTGTGAAGCATTTTCAGTTTTCTATCTGCGTGTCCCATTTTTAAAAATAAAAACTTATTATTTCTGAAGGTTGCTGGGGCGCCCCAAGTGGCTGTTCCCGGTGATCGTTGCTGTGACAATGAAAAGATGTTTTGGGTGTCTTTAAAAATTCTCTTTTGCGTATGGCCAGTGGTTTTAACGATTTAGTGTCAAAAATGATGATTTTGACGATGATGCCCCTAGTGGCTAGTTAAATGACTGTTTTGCCCTTGGTGGCTAATATTATTTATAATGACGTGTAAATGACAGTTTTGCCCTTGGTGGCTAATATTATTTATAATGACGTGTAAATGACAGTTTTGCCCTTGGTGGCTAATATTATTTATAATGACGTGTAAATGACTGTTTTGCCCTTGGTGGCTAATATTATTTATAATGACGTGTAAATGACTGTTTTGCCCTTGGTGGCTAATATTATTTTATAATGATGTATAAATGACGATGATGCCCTTGGTGGCTAGTAAATGACGTTTTTTCCCTCAGTGGCTATTGTTTGAGTTGATGTTATTTATGTATAAGTGACGATGAAACCCAGTGACGTTTGAGGCCCGAAAGGCTAAGTGATGTTAAGGCCTAAAAGGCTAAGTGATGTTGTTGTGTGTAAATTGTGAATTGACAGGTGCGGCGCTTCTTGTGAGCAAATGGGTAAGTGACGGGTCACATGGTTGACCGTGATTGTGTGATTTGTGCGTGGTGCATGTTATAGTGTCTCATGCATCCCATGTGCATAAACCCAGTGACGTTTTGAGGCCCAAAAGGCTAAGTGACGATGAGGCCATAATGGCTAAGCGACGTTTGTGAAAAGGTACCTCATGCATATGCCCGCGAGTGGGTTGCATTTCATATGCCTACATGACATAGTGATGAGTTATTGTAGTGATGTGATTGATGATTGTGATGTGATTAATTTAGAGCTGTGACTTGACTTATCATTTATCATGTGATTTATTATATGAATTGAATTGGACTCACCCTTCTGTTTGAATGTTACCCCCATGCGGTAACGTGCAGGTGATTGCGAGTGAAGGACTAGGTACCTTCCCTAATCCGAGTCGAGTCGTCACGCTCTGATACGTAGCACTCCGGGGGGGGGGGACGAACTTAATGTTATGATTGATTTTGGTTGTTATGTTTTGTTGACAATTCGGTTTTATTTTGTTATTCCGCTGCGTAGTTGTTTTTATTGACATTAAGTTTTATTGCGACGATGACTGTGGTTTTGAGATTCGCCTTTTAGTGATGTGCTACGTAATACATGGTTATTATGTTTTTGAGCTGTTTTATTGAGAAGTGTAGTTTTATTGAAGCATGTGTAACATTCCTCGTGCGAAACAAAATTTTGAAAAACTCTGATATTTTTTTCCAATTAAATTAATGGGTAGAAGAGGGGTGTTACAAGGAGGAGGAGGAGGAGGAGGAGGAGGAGGAGGAGGAGGAGGAGGAGGAGGAGGAGGAGGAGGAGGAGGAGGAGGAGGAGGAGGAGGAGGAGGAGGAGGAGGAGGAGGAGGAGGAGGAGAAGAAGAAGAAGAAGAAGAAGAAGAAGAAGAAGAAGAAGAAGAAGAAGAAGAAGAAGAAGAAGAAGAAGAAGAAGAAGAAGAAGAAGAAGAAGAAGAAGAAGAAGAAGAAGAAGAAGAAGAAGAAGAAGAAGAAGAAGAAGAAGAAGAAGAGTTCTGACTTCTACATTGGACGCACGGACCGGGCTCCAGCTGAAACGTTTTCACTTCAATCAGTTGATGGGGGCGCACGGACCAGGCCTATGAGGCACCCGGACCGTGCGAGAGATGTGAGTTACTAATCAGAAGCTTCTCCTTGTCTAAAAGGACTAACCGCCTAGAAGACATAGATCCAAAAGATCTGACCGTCCCAAGATTATGTGAATTTAATTAGAAGTATTGTCTTATTAATGATACTTTTGTGTTTTGTGAGACTACAATGTTTGCATAGTCTACATTTTTATTTTTCCTTCAAAAGATATTAGTTTACATAAGCCCAAGGAAACCTTTAGGATTTTATTTTACCTTTAATCCATGTATATGGTTCAGCCCTTTTGTAATGGATATCTAATCTAATCTAATATCTATTTATAAAAACAAACCTCCTATGAAATTACCATATTTAATGTAAGGGTAAAAATGTCATTACCCACTCATTCTTTCTTTTTCTTCTTACACTCTCTTTCTTCTTTTTTTTCTCTTTCTTCTTACACTCTCTTTCCTCCTTTTCACTTTTCTCTTACACTCTCTTTCTTCCTTTTTTTCTTTTTATTTACTTTTACTTTTCCCATAAACAATTCTCATCTTTCTCTTATCACTTCACTTTAGGTTTTTTAACTAAATTTCTAAATTTATACAAACACTACTCTACTAAAATTACCTATAAAAAAGTAAATGAGTCACACTCTTATTGATAATCTACAATCACCTCTTATTGATAATCCACTCTCTATCTTTTACTATCTACTAATCAATGGAAACTACGAGATAACTGCAATGATATAAAAATAAACACGGGATAACTTCACTGATATATATATAAAAAAACACATGATTAATATTTGTCATTGATAATTAAATTTTTTGAAGACTACTATAAACCTATTATCTAAAAAACAAGAAGATTTAATGACTATTTAAACTACTGATTAATATTTAAAAAAAATATTTCTTATTGATAATCTACTATCTCACTTTTACTATCTACTATAATTTACTAATCAACTAAAATAATCAATTGAAACTACCAGATAACTACACTGATATATAGAAAAATACGGGATAACTGCACTGATATATAAAAAAACACGAGATTAATATTTGTCATTGATAATTAAAATTTTTGAAGACTACTACTACAAACCTACTATCTACAAAACAAGCTAGGCTTAATGACTATTTAAAATGATTAATATTTAAAACACACGTGACAAATATTTTTTGCTAATACCTAAAAAAGGACAAATAATTGTCACTGATATATAAAAAAACACGGTATAAATATTTTTTATGATAATCTATTATCTCTTTTTTACTATCTACTATAATCTACTAATCAACTCAAATAATCAATTGAAACTATGAGATAACTGCACCGATACATAAAAAAAACACGGGATAACTGCACTGATATATAAAAAAATACGGGGATAACTTCAATGATAAATATAAAAACACGGTATATCTGCACTGATATATAAAAAAACACGGGATAACAACACTGATATATAAAAAAAACACGGCATAAATGCACAGATTGTTTTTAAATGATACTTTTACATTTTTAGATTTTAATATTTATCTTTTTTTTATTTGAAACTCATTTTTTATCTACTTTAAATTTGTCTTTATTTTCACGGGGTAATGTTCAGACTATTTAAATACTATCTAAGTTCATTCATAAAAATAACACGACAGCACTCGTGGGTATGCACGGGTATCCTACAATACAATATAATAAAATCAAGTGTTAGCAAAATGTCAAAATTAGACATCTTACAATTTTGCCATTTGTCCCAAAATGGGGGCAATTTCGTAAAAGTGTCACAAAAATCCAAACACTTTTATTATATTGTATTCAAAATATTACACGTCTTTTAAGGTGTTACTTGATCAGAAATTTATTTATTTTTATTGAATTGAATTCTCCCTCTCTTCACTATTTAGATTAACATTTATTTTAACATTTCTTTTTTTTTCAAAATAATTATTAATTTTACTTTTAAATATGTTTGTATTGCTTTTCTGGGTTGATATAAATTCTAAAATTAATCTAAAATATAATTATGTATTTTCAAATATTTCAACTAGTTAAATTCTACTTGAGTTTATTCATATAAAACAGTTGAGATAAAAAAATATTAAATAGTTATTCGGCAACAGCAGCGGCAACAAGAGCATCAACACAGCGACAACGGGGAGCGACAACTTCTAGCGATGCTCAACAATTTAATAATTTAACTTTGTCAAAAAAAACAATTTAATAATTTATTTAAATTCCAAAATATTTTTTTTAAATAATTTCATAATTTAATTTAAATGATTAAATTAATATGAAATGATTTAGAATAAAAAATATAAACAAGTTGCAACGGGAGAGGGAACGGGAGCGGCAATGAGAGCGGCAACGGGGCTGCATATCTTATATTAGATCCCATTTGTTTGTTCTGATTTTTACTCTATTATTAAGATTAGAAGAAGATGCTGACTTTTTTTTAAACTTTTTGCAGTACGAGTTTTTTAAGCAAGTTGAAATATAGTCTTTTTATCAAGTTTCTCCTTTTTCTTTTATTAAATTTTACAATTTTCAAACTATTTATATGTTCATAGAAAATTATAACAGATACAGTGTAACCCGTGCGGTTGCACGGGTAAAATACTAGTTACTTCTATAATAAAAGTTATTCTTGTATTATGAATTATAAATGTAATATGTTCTTTATTTATTTCTTTTGATTTAAATAAATAACTTGTGCGTTTTTAGCTGGCTATTTGCTTTTAGTTATGTTCTCTTTTGTTCTTTTGTCTAAAATGTTTGTTCTTTTGTTTGTGTCTGTTTTAGTGCAGCTGTTAGTGTCTTTCAATTTCTCTATTCTTTTGTGTGTTATTTCTTTTCTTTTTCCCCTTGCTTCTTCGTTTTATTGCATAGTAATTATGATTATTATCTTCTTCACTCAACCTCTTTGCTTCGCTGTGCAACTCAATAACTTCCCCTTTTGTTCCTTAAACCTCAATAATGTGTACTCTCACATTATTTAAATCATGCCTCTTCTCTCTAATCCTTCATCTCTTTTTTTTCTCTTTCTTCTTACACTCTCTTTCCTCCTTTTCACTTTTCTCTTACACTCTCTTTCTTCCTTTTTTTCTTTTTATTTACTTTTACTTTTCCCATAAACAATTCTCATCTTTCTCTTATCACTTCACTTTAGGTTTTTTAACTAAATTTCTAAATTTATACAAACACTACTCTACTAAAATTACCTATAAAAAAGTAAATGAGTCACACTCTTATTGATAATCTACAATCACCTCTTATTGATAATCCACTCTCTATCTTTTACTATCTACTAATCAATGGAAACTACGAGATAACTGCAATGATATAAAAATAAACACGGGATAACTTCACTGATATATATATAAAAAAACACATGATTAATATTTGTCATTGATAATTAAATTTTTTGAAGACTACTATAAACCTATTATCTAAAAAACAAGAAGATTTAATGACTATTTAAACTACTGATTAATATTTAAAAAAAATATTTCTTATTGATAATCTACTATCTCACTTTTACTATCTACTATAATTTATTAATCAACTAAAATAATCAATTGAAACTACCAGATAACTACACTGATATATAGAAAAATACGGGATAACTGCACTGATATATAAAAAAACACGAGATTAATATTTGTCATTGATAATTAAAATTTTTGAAGACTACTACTACAAACCTACTATCTACAAAACAAGCTAGGCTTAATGACTATTTAAAATGATTAATATTTAAAACACACGTGACAAATATTTTTTGCTAATACCTAAAAAAGGACAAATAATTGTCACTGATATATAAAAAAACACGGTATAAATATTTTTTATGATAATCTATTATCTCTTTTTTACTATCTACTATAATCTACTAATCAACTCAAATAATCAATTGAAACTATGAGATAACTGCACCGATACATAAAAAAAACACGGGATAACTGCACTGATATATAAAAAAATACGGGGATAACTTCAATGATAAATATAAAAACACGGTATATCTGCACTGATATATAAAAAAACACGGGATAACAACACTGATATATAAAAAAAACACGGCATAAATGCACAGATTGTTTTTAAATGATACTTTTACATTTTTAGATTTTAATATTTATCTTTTTTTTATTTGAAACTCATTTTTTATCTACTTTAAATTTGTCTTTATTTTCACGGGGTAATGTTCAGACTATTTAAATACTATCTAAGTTCATTCATAAAAATAACACGACAGCACTCGTGGGTATGCACGGGTATCCTACAATACAATATAATAAAATCAAGTGTTAGCAAAATGTCAAAATTAGACATCTTACAATTTTGCCATTTGTCCCAAAATGGGGGCAATTTCGTAAAAGTGTCACAAAAATCCAAACACTTTTATTATATTGTATTCAAAATATTACACGTCTTTTAAGGTGTTACTTGATCAGAAATTTATTTATTTTTATTGAATTGAATTCTCCCTCTCTTCACTATTTAGATTAACATTTATTTTAACATTTCTTTTTTTTTTCAAAATAATTATTAATTTTACTTTTAAATATGTTTGTATTGCTTTTCTGGGTTGATATAAATTCTAAAATTAATCTAAAATATAATTATGTATTTTCAAATATTTCAACTATTTAAATTCTACTTGAGTTTATTCATATAAAACAGTTGAGATAAAAAAATATTAAATAGTTATTCGGCAACAGCAGCGGCAACAAGAGCATCAACACAGCGACAACGGGGAGCGACAACTTCTAGCGATGCTCAACAATTTAATAATTTAACTTTGTCAAAAAAAACAATTTAATAATTTATTTAAATTCCAAAATATTTTTTTTAAATAATTTCATAATTTAATTTAAATGATTAAATTAATATGAAATGATTTAGAATAAAAAATATAAACAAGTTGCAACGGGAGAGGGAACGGGAGCGGCAATGAGAGCGGCAACGGGGCTGCATATCTTATATTAGATCCCATTTGTTTGTTCTGATTTTTACTCTATTATTAAGATTAGAAGAAGATGCTGACTTTTTTTTAAACTTTTTGCAGTACGAGTTTTTTAAGCAAGTTGAAATATAGTCTTTTTATCAAGTTTCTCCTTTTTCTTTTATTAAATTTTACAATTTTCAAACTATTTATATGTTCATAGAAAATTATAACAGATACAGTGTAACCCGTGCGGTTGCACGGGTAAAATACTAGTTACTTCTATAATAAAAGTTATTCTTGTATTATGAATTATAAATGTAATATGTTCTTTATTTATTTCTTTTGATTTAAATAAATAACTTGTGCGTTTTTAGCTGGCTATTTGCTTTTAGTTATGTTCTCTTTTGTTCTTTTGTCTAAAATGTTTGTTCTTTTGTTTGTGTCTGTTTTAGTGCAGCTGTTAGTGTCTTTCAATTTCTCTATTCTTTTGTGTGTTATTTCTTTTCTTTTTCCCCTTGCTTCTTCGTTTTATTGCATAGTAATTATGATTATTATCTTCTTCACTCAACCTCTTTGCTTCGCTGTGCAACTCAATAACTTCCCCTTTTGTTCCTTAAACCTCAATAATGTGTACTCTCACATTATTTAAATCATGCCTCTTCTCTCTAATCCTTCATCTCTTCGTCACCTTTCCCGACTCTTGTCAATCCTTCATTTGTCTTTCATATGGATACTCATCATTCTAAAGGAAGTTCGATTGAAGATTCCATTCTATTACAAGTATTAGTTTTTGCTATTAGTAAATATTTTATGAGCATCATCTTTCATTAGTATCTAAGAGTATTTCGTACTAAGTGAATATTATATTTGTATCTGTCCTTAGTCTGTTACGTCCAAGTATAGTTAGGTCTTTATATTTCCTCTTCTAGTCGTGTGTGCTTTTAAATAGTTTTAGTAGTGCGCGCGTAAGTTATAGTCTGGTTGAGTTGTTGTTTAAGTGTCTAATAGTTGTTCTTATAGTCCTAGGAAATTAAGTATTCAATTTTAAGATAGAAGAAGTCTGTTTGTGATAGTTTATTTATTATTATCAAAGGTTCTAAATAGCGGTCGCGGTCGCGTTAAGGCTTTCGCGGTTTCGGCTGTTGCGATATGCGTTGCGGCCGTCGCGGTGTGAATTGTTCACGTATTTCACAAATTATGCAAAACTTAAGGGTATTATTATAGAATGATGTATAACAAATTTTAACTAATATTTTCTTACTTATATAAGATATCAAAGATATATAATTAAAAGTGTTAAAATGGGTAACTTTTTATAATGGTTAATATTAGTAATTTATTAATAATGATATATCTAACAAAATTCAAAGATATTTTTGTAATTTTGTATTAACAAATTATTAACTACTCATATACTTACATAATATTTTGATAAATTATTTATCTTGATTTCTCATTTTTTTAAGCAATTAATTTCTTATCCTAAAAAGCTGCTAATTTATTTTTTTGAAGTTTAATATGCTAAAATATTTAAAACCCAAAATTAAAACCCATTTTCCTTTTATTCCCCTTAAAAAGCTTTTTTTTTGTTGACCGAAATGGACACAGGCATAGCCCATGAAACAAACAATTAGGCCATAACTAGGAAGGGAGGGATAGTCTCGTAAATAATATAATTAGAAGTGGCATTTATGCTTCTCTTAGCATACAATCAGCAGCACCATTGATTTTTTTTGGGATATGGATCCACCTAACACCCAATTGTCATTCAATTTCAAAGCTTTCAGAATTGTAGAAATAAGGAAATGAGAGAACTCAAAAAGTGGATCTTGGAGAAGACCGCATTTTAGGATAAAAAATGATATTCTTCCCCATTTTTTCTTCTTCTCATTCCTCTCCCACACACCCACAACCTAACATTATTCACTGAAAAGATTTTCCAAAACAAGATCTGTTACAGAAACAGGGGAGAGAATGGTGGTGGTGCTACTGTAGGCGTAGTGTAGTTGAAGCAAGACGCAGTGCAGTGCAATGGAGGTAGGAGGCCCATCACGGCCGTAACTGTGCTAAATAGCGGCCTTCGCGGCCGTCATGGCGTTACGTCGCGGTCGTACCGGCGTTACGTCGCGTTTTTTCACGTGATTTTGGTTCACCACGTGATATCGGTGCATAACGGAAACGGACGCCGCCGTTACCGTTTTGTCACGGCCGTGTTCACTGTCGCGGAGCGTTTTTTAAAACCCTGATTATTATGTTAGTTTACATCATGTTGTTAAGTAAGAGTCGTGTCTATCTAAGTTTTTGTGTAGTTTGATTCTTTGGTTATTTCCATAAAGTGTCAAGTTGTCTGGTAGTTTAGACTTTTTTTCTTCTTTTTAGTGTGTTCTAGTGTTTAAGCGATAGCTCTTGTGTTAGCTATTAGTTGTAGTCCCTTTTTCTTCTTAGCCTTGATGTCTCTTGATGAAATAGTGGTGTCTAGAAATAGTCGTGTTTAGGTGTCTGGTATAGACATAGTATAGAAGTGTTATGGATTGGGCTACTACAGTATTTTGCACTAAGGCCCAATACCAAAGGTGTAGCAGTCACTCTGCCCCGTAGCTCGGCCCACGGCCACCACTCGTCCAGAGCAATGGTTCCCATAAGCTGCACCCGGAATCAACTTCCACCTCCTCCCCAGACTATCCAGATGCCGGACGACGTTGTTCAACAGCTCGTTCAGCTGTTGACAAGACAGGTCGAGGCTGACCAACAGAGGAGTCAGCGCTACTCCCAGCTGGAGGCTGAAATTGCCGAGATCCGAGCTTACGACATCTCGGATCGGTCATCTCCTTAAAACCATTCTCCCAGCAGAAGAACGTCTAGTCAAAGGCGTCACCGATCTCCAGCATGGAGGAGGCACCACCACCGTTCTCCACCTCGTCGGAAAGTAAGACGAGGAACTGGAACTCCCCCAAGCCGGACACAAGACGACCGTTATTATCCTGAGGATTCTCCTCGCCGAAGCTCGTCCTTGGCATCCTCTTCTCCGAGGCGACGTTCTATAAGCCGGGAAAGATCCCCGAGGCATGAACGTCGGCGCCCTCACTCTCGAAGGTCCCCAGTTAGGCACCATAACCAACGACCTCCTCTGAGGAAGAGATCGACAGCACGGAAAGGACCCTTCACGACAAAGATCGACTACTTTCCGGTGCCAAAGCACCTTGAGAAACCCCCTGAAGGTTTGAAGATGCATGATGGGACTGGTGATCCTGATCGCCATCTCGATTACTTCGATACAATGATGCAATATCGGAACGTCCCAGACGAAATCAAATGTCGGATTTTTCCACTCACTCTTGAGAAGTTGGCTTTGGACTGGTTCAAAGCCCTCAAGCCGAACTCAATATCCTCCTGGGACCAGCTAGCCAAGTTATTTTCTGCCCATTTCGCCCACTCCAAAATTAAGCCGAAATCTCGGAAAGTTCTGCAGGCAATTCGGCAGGGGGAGAACGAGTCACTCCGGGACAATATTGAGAGGTTCAATAAGGAAGCGGCTCAGGTCCGGAACCTCGATGACTCTTTCCGACTTTTCTTCATGGAAGCCGGTCTTCGAGAAGGAAGTCTCTTCCAAATCGATGTCAGAGTAAATCAAACTGAGTCGCTTGCCGAGTTCCTCCAGAGATCTCAGAAGTACATCGACCACGAAGAAGGAGCGGTTGCGAGAAAGTCGGACGCCGACCCTGGAGTGACCAAACCTCAGAATGGGAAGGAGGCCCGGAACGATAGTAAGCCCAGCTCTCGCAACCGTCACCAGCATTATTCCGATCTTAACGAAACAAGAGCTAGAATCTTAGCAGAATGCATGAATGCGGAATTTAAGGAAGTTAAGTTCCCTGATCCACTCCCGCACAGACCGGGGCAGCGATCTAACAAGTACTATCGGTATCACCGAAGTAAAGGACATGACACCAATCGCTGCAATGCTTTGAAAGACGACATTGGGGATCTGATCAAGAAGGGAAAATTGAGTCAGTATGTGGCCAAAGCACCTCGGCAGGAGGTAGAGGTTAAAGAAGAGAAGGATGACCCTAAAAAGAAGGGCAAGGCTCGTCAAGAAAGAGAGGAAAGCTCGGAAGACGAGTGCGATTTCCGAAAGTCTAAAGGTCGGCCGGTAATGATGGTCATCTCTGGTGGATACCCCGTCGAAGCTTCAGGCAAGACTATGAAAAGAACGTGGAAGGAGATTATGTGTGCTGCTTCCACCTCGGCGGTAACCTCGACCCCAGACCGACATCTCTTGGCATTTGGCGATCAAGACTTGCTAGATGGTAAACTCAACAAGCATGTACCTCTTTTGATTAGGACTGTCATGGCCAATCACTAGATAAGGAGAATCCTTGTCGATCATGGAAGCTCGGCAGATATCATTTTTATCGACCTTGTGAGAAAGCTGCAAATCTCTGAGGAGGACTTCACCCCTTACAGGGGATCTGACCTTTCAGGTTTCAACGGGTCCCGGACCAAACCACTCGGCTATTTGGAATTAATGGTCACCTACGGCGAAGAACCATTGGAAAGGACAGTCAAGACCAGATTCCTAGTTTTGTCATGCCCTTCGATCTACAACTGTATTATCAGAAGACGGACTCTAGGAAGGCTCGGAGCTGTAACCTCAACAGTTCATCTGAAAATGAAATTCTACTCTTTGTGCAACAAAGTTATTACCCTTGATGTCGACCTAGAGCCCGCCCAGAGATGCTTCTATCTGCACATGAAAGCAGATAGGCGAGCCTCAAAGGAGGGGGTTCCCCCGAAGAAGCAGAAGCCCGGAAGGATCCCAAAAAGAGAAGAAACAGCAGAGCTGCCGACGTCAATGTCACAGATCTTGACGCGAGGTACGACCCTGACAGCTCCGAAGAGGAGAGTGATGACGATCTTACCCGAGAGCTGAAGAAGAAAATCAGGCGACCTTAACCTGACGGTGAATTCGTGCAGAAATCCGAAAAAACAATATGAGGCTGAACCCGGAAAAATGCACTTTCGGAGTCTGAGCTGGGAAATTCCTTGGTTTCTACCTCGTAGAAAGGGGCATTGAAGCCAACCAGGACAAATGTCGGGCTGTGACAGAGATGCGCACCCCGTCTACCAAGAAAGAACTTCAAAAGCTTAACGGGATGATCGTTGCGCTATCTCATTTCATTTCCAATGCTGCGTACAAATTGTTCAGTTATTCAAGCTGCTATAGAAGGAAGCAAAGTTCGAATGGACCCCGGAGCGGGATGAGGCCTTCTCCCAACTTAAAAAGGCTTTGACCGAACCACCCATCCTGACTCGGCCAAACCTGGGGGAAACCTTATACCTGTACTTAGCAATCTCAGAGGAAGCAATTTCCGCCGTTCTCATTCGGGAAACAGGGACTGATCAGAGTCCAGTATACTCTGTGAGCAAAGCCTTACAGGGATCAGAAGTTAGATACCGAAAAATAGGAAAAATCGCCTTTGCTCTACTCATTTCGGCACGTCGGCTCCGATCTTACTTCGTTGCTCATCAGGTCGTGGTGCGGACGAATCACCCGATCTGACAGATCTTACACCGACCTGACTTAGCAGGACGAATGATTAAATGGGCAGTAGAACTCTCTGAATTCAGCATTAAATATGAGACCAGGCCAGCCATGAAAGCTCAGATACTTGCCGACTTTATCGCTGAGATGACCCCGGCCGACCTTGAAGGCGAATTATGGACGCTCCATGTAGATGGATCCTCGAATCCAAAGGGGAGCGGTGCAGGGCTAATGCTTGAAAGCCCGACCGGCATTATAATCGAGGTATCCCTCACTTTTGGGTTCCCAACTTCAAACAATCTGGCAGAATACGAGGCATGCATAGCAGGACTCCGACTTGCCATTGATCTCCGAGTTACTCGGCTCTCTTTAAACACAGACTCCTTGTTGGTAGTCTCGCAAAGCGGAAAGCAATACGAAGCCAAAGATCCGACCTTGCAGAGGTATTTAACCCGAGTGCGGAAATTACTTGCCTATTTCGTGTTTGCAGAGGTTAAGCACGTTCCCAGAACGGAAAACATCAGGGCGAACGTTCTTTTCAAGCTTGCCAGAACCAAAGTCCCGGGAAATCAGCGATCAATAATCCAGGAAACGCTAAGAAAACTCAGCGTCCTCCCCAACCCGGAGCCCGCTTTTTCCATCAATGTAGTTGAGGAAATCAAAGGTTGGATTTCACCAATAGTGGAGCACATCAAGTCGGGGGACGAGCCTCCGGACTCCAGCGAAGCCAAGTTAATCAAGAGGAAGGCCTCGTCTTTCTGCATAATCAGCGGAACACTCTACAGAAGAAGCCTCTCCACGCCATTATTAAAATGCATTGAAGCAGAGGAAGCAGATTATGTCTTGTCTTAGATCCACGAAGGGATCTGCGGACAACACATTGGAGGTCGGTCTCTAGCTTGGAAAGCCTTAAGGGCAAGATACTTCTGGCCAACCATGGAAACCGATGCAAGAAACCATGGCAAAAAAATGTAAGAAGTGTCAAATCCATGCCAATGTTCATGTAGCACCTCCTGCCGAGCTCACTAATATCACCTCGCCATGGCCTTTCGCGTGGTGGGGGATAGATCTCTTAGGGCCGTTCCCAACTGCACCCGGCCAGGTCAAGTACCTAATAGTGGCTGTGGACTACTCCACAAAATGGATTGAAGCCGAGCCTCTAGCCATTATCAGCGCAAGGAACTGCATCAAGTCCTTCAAAAAGAATATTATGCCCAGATTCGGGATCCCCGAGGTAATAATCACTGATAACGGAACCCAGTTCACTGACAAGGGCTTCAGGAAACTCATGTCTGATCTTCAGATTAAACACCGGTTCACCTCGGTAGAGCACCCCCAAACTAACGGACAAGCAGAAGCCGCTAACAAGGTACTCCTCAATGGATTGAGAAAGCGGCTCGATGAAGCCAAGGGAAAATGGGTTGAGGAACTACCTTATGTGTTGTGGGCCTACAGAACCACCCCGCAGAGTTCGACGGGGGAGACCCCTTTCCGACTCTCATACGGGAGCGAGGCGGTAATTCCTGTTGAAATTGGAGAGCTTAGTTGGAGGACTCTTTACCCAAAATCGCCTGAAGAAAATGACCAGGCTCTAAAGGAGAACCTCGACCTCGTCGACGAGGTTCGAGGGCGAGCCTCTCTCAAAGAAGCATTGATCAAACAGAGGATAGCAACCCGGTACAACGCGAAAGTTGTCTCGAGGGATTTCGAAGTCGACAGCTTGGTGTTCCGAAGGGCCGACGTCGGCTTAAGGAATTCCGCCCAAGGAAAGCTCGCCCCGAACTGGGAAGGACCTTACCGGGTCGTCTCTAAAACCGGTAACGGCGCGTTCCAGTTGGAAACTTTAGAAGGAAAAGCAATCCCAATAACTTGGAACGCTGCCAAGTTGAAGAAGTATTACAGTTAATTTACGCTTTAAAAAGCATTATGTATGCCGATGTATGAACATTTCACATCTAAAAAGAACTTCATGACTTTGCATTGTGATCACTAATTTGAAAATCCGGTGTTTCGAGGTTAAAGGGAGCCCCTATAAGAGCGGTCTAATGATTACGCACAAGGCCCCTTTTTATAAGACCGGAACCCGATTCCCAGCGTTCAACACAACCTCCGACCGAGGTCGTCACAGACTCTCTTTGAACAAGTTCGATATGGGTCGAGTCCCGGTAAACTGTTCCAGAAGCCGAAGAAGTCTTGGGGATTACAATCGTTAAGATCGATGGCCAAGGTTGCCATTACCCAAGACCGATGGCCGAGGCTGCAATCACCCTTAAGGGCGAGTTCGATCTGGGCCGAGTCCCGATAAACTGCCCCCAAGGCGGTGCACGTTACTTGAGCAAAGACCAATGGTCAAGGCTGCCATCACCCTTAAGGGCGTGTTCGATCTGGGCCGAGTCCCGGTAAACTGCCCTAAAGGCGACGCACGAGACTTGAGCAAAGAAAAACGCAAGTGCAAGAAATAAAACGCAACCAAGGTAAATAATAACCGGAAATGGGAGCAGCTAAAATAAAGAAAAAGATTACAGACCATCCCGGATACGGCCGGGTCCTCAAGTTCAAAAAGACTTTCAAAAATTACAAGGCGAAATGCCGGTTCCGTCTGGAACCCGAAACCTTAGTCAAACCGGTTCCACCCGGAACCCCGGAGCGATCTACCCCCAATCATGGGTTAAGCGTCAGATGGGCGAGAGTAAATGATCACAAGTTCATTGGAAACGGAGTCGGTCTTGACAATTTCATTCCCCTCCACGGAATGATCAACGCTCAACATCTCTCTATCGAGAGGCAGCGAAGGGTGAATCACGGCAACTTTGTCTAGAGCTTTGTTAAAGCCTTCCCCCGCCATCCCAAGAGCCATCTCCGCTATATCGGCAGTTTCAAGCTGGGCCTTCCGAGCTTTCTATTCAGCATGTCTCAGTTTCTCCTGGAGATCTGCAATCTGACCTTGGGGGTCGGTCCCCGCCTCCCGAGCTTTCTGAATATCGGCCTCAAGATCGGAGATCCGATTCCTCAAAGTCGTAACTAACTCCACAGCTTCTTTCACTTTGGTCTCAAGCTCGGTAATCCGAAGCTCGAGCTCCTTAGCCTTGTTGGAAGCAGAGTCCCTCGCGTTTTCAATATCTCTTTTCTCCTTCCGAAGATCGGAGAGGTCCTTCTAAGCCGTCACCAGAGTGGAAGAGAGCGACTTATATTTTCTCCTTTCCTCTTCCTTCAGAGCTTTCTCGTCATATCTCTCTTTCAGGGCCCCTGAAATGAAAAGAATGCAAAACTAAGTTATAAATATAAAACGAAAAAAGCAGCAAGGGAAGGAGACGTCGGTTTCCCACAATCACCTGTGACTCGGGCTTCTGCTTCCTCCCTTTGCAATTTGGAGCATCGGCCAGATGCCTAAAAAGTTTCGCTGCGGCTTCCACCGGATCAACCCGGTACTCCTCAAAATGTTTTCTCAAAAAATCGTCATCAATTGGGATATTAGAAGATCGTCGTTTCTTTGAGCCATCTTTTTCATGACGACCTTTCTTCGACACCTTGGGAGACCCGCCTTGGTCTGATCGCACCGTTTTCCCAGGGCCTGAGAGGGGGGAGCATGAGTTGAAGGGCGACCAACCTACGCCAAGTTCGGTTGACGTTTCTGATGCTGAAGGTCGCCAGTCTAATCTTCAGCACTCACTGCAGTAACGGTGTTAATTGGCACAGCTTGTATAGGATCATCCCGCCTAGGGGTTCCCTGAGGGATCGGAGGAGCATAGGAGCTGCCTTCCTGAAGGGCGACCCTCCTTTCTGCAGCTGCCTTCAGAATGGAAAACTTGTCAGGAGCCATTTGATCTGCAAAGAAAAACAAAAAGCTGAGATTATGGATACCGATCTTGAAATAGGACAAAAGCATAAAGCATATTTATTAGTATCCGACCCTACCGAGCACCTGTTGACTCCCAGTCATATGATGTAAGTTAGGCATTTTTAGGACCAATTGTGCAGGGTTTTTATTGTATAACAGTCATTATCTGGGATTTAGTTCAGTTTTAGATCATTGTAGTAGGAAGTTCAATTGTAAGTTATTCCTTCACTTTTGGAGCTAAATGGGACTTGAAGACCTCTTAATTGATTGTGGCACCTTTCGGCGAACCAGACACTTGCCCGGAAATGCAGCAATCTAGAGGAATTTTGGTAATCAGAACTTTCTGTCATTTTTCGCGTCGCGACCAGGAAGGTTCGCGACGCGATTTGGAGGAGTCTTTACAAGCCAAAACTTTCTGTCATTTCTCGCGTCGCGACCAGGAGGGATTCGCGACGCGACCTGGAGCAGTTTGCGAGACCTGAAGTTTCTGCCAATTGTCGCGACGCGACGGCCACGGGCCGCGTCGCGATGGTGCGTAAAAATTAGGATTTTTAATGCTGTTTCAGAATTTGGAAGGCACTTCGTTTTTGGGGGATTGGAGCTACGATTTGGAGCAGCTGGAGGTGCGAATTTGGAGCCTTCTCACCACTTGGGAACAAGGGATTGAAGGTTCTAAATGTCTTCCTTTATGTTTGTTTTCTATTCTATGTTGGTTTCCACCCTTAGGATGATTTGTAACTAATTCTTTAGATTAGGGAGAGATGAATCTCCCAAACCTATCATGTGAACCATTGATTTAGTTAATTCAGTTGTTATTCGATTTGCTTGTCTAATTACCTATGTTCTTAACGCTTTTCAATTACATATGATAATTGCGATGATCCAGGCTAGTGATTGCATAGGGATATGAATTAGTAGCTGGAAATTGGGTATTTAGATCACATGCTAGTAATCACCATAGGAATATGTGATAGCTTATGTGAATTCTTATTAATTCTTAATCTTAATGCGTTACCCTCTGGCATGACTCACCTAAGGAATTAGGGTAACTCTTAGGGTAATAGGGGTCTTGAGACAAGGAATTGCCCTTGACCTAAATTGGTGAATTGAATCTAGAAATTGAATAATTAACTTGAATTGGCTGAGGTTCATGTGATAGGCGAGGTGAGAGGATTCGATCCCTAGTCGTTTTTCTTGCATTATTAATTCACGTTCGTATTCTGTTACCAAATACTCGATTAATCACCTATCTACAATCTACGAATTTACAAATTTGCTATTGTTGTCAACGCGCAATCCCTGTGGATCGACCGGTTCTTACCGATAAATTGTATTACTTGCGACAATTGGTACACTTGCCAAATTGTTAACAAGTTTTTGGCGCCATTGCCGGGGATTGTTGACTTTGTTGTCGACAAGGCAAACGCGTTAATTCTAGATTTTTAGTTTTCGTTTAATTTTAGTTACTTAATTTTTGCTACTTGTTGGTTCCTTGAATTTTTTGACGTTTGCTTCAGTGTTTCAGAGATTTGTGCATGCGGAGCAAGGGTCCACAAGAACTCTTGTTTGATCCGGAAATTGAAAAGCTAGCAAAGGCAAATCGAAGAAAGGCTAAGCTCGCCAAGCAACAAGCAAGAGAATTGTCACAGGTACAATCAACTTCTACAGCTGTACCGGAAGAGTTTACCAGTGAGGAGGAAGAGATGGCTGATCCTCCACCCCGACGTACTCTAGGTGATTTCGGGCGAAGAAATCAAGGTGCCCAAGCATTAGCATTTCAACCAGTGGGCGTGGCCCAGTTTGATATCAAATCCTCTGTGCTCACAGCCTTGAAATCAGAGCAATTCTCTGGGTCGGATGCCGAAGACCCAAATCAGCACTTGTTCCAATTCTATGAGATCTGCGGGACTACACACCCGGAGGGAGTAACCGATAGTGCAAAGAAAGTCCGGTTGTTTCCTTTCACTCTCACAGGGAGGGCCAAGGATTGGCTGAACACTCTCCCAGGAACAATCAACACTTGGAATGACCTTGAGAACAAGTTCTTGGAGAGGTTCTTCCCAATTTCGAAGTTCATAAGGAAACGAGCTGATATCTCAAATTTTACACAGGGAGAGTCCGAATCGTTGTATGACTCTTGGGAACGATTCAAGCTACTACTCAAGAAGTGTCCTGGCCATGGCATAGAAGATTTCCTTCAGTTACAAACCTTTTGCCATGGGCTGAGACCACAAACAAGAATGATGTTGGATGCCTCAGCTGGAGGATCCTTAGGTACCAAGACTTGGGAAGAAGCCAAACAGTTGGTTGAAGACATGGCTTCCAATGAGTACAGGATCCAAAATGATAGAGGGGTTGACAAAAAGAAAGGTGTGCTGGAGCTTGATTCAAACAGCGCAGTGTTAGCCCAACAGAAACTAATGACCATGCAAATCGAGGCTCTCACTAAGCAATTAGCGGCAGCATGTGAAGTAGGCTCAAAAGCTCCAGCAACAGTACAAGCAGTGCAAGCAGGTGGGTGCAATTATTGTGGTAGGGAATCCCACGAAGGTGACTGTGCAGCTTATGGAGAAGCGTTGGAACAGGCCAACAATATGGGAAACTTCCAAAGACAAGGCGGGAATCCATTTTCTAACACCTATAATCCAGGGTGGAAGAATCATCCCAATTTCTCTTGGAAGAATAACAATGACGGCACGAGTTCCAATCAACAACAGTCTCAGGCACCTGCAAATCAACAACAGAAACCACCTTCTCGGTTGGAGGATGCATTGACACAGTTTATGCAGATGACCAAAAATACATTCCAAGCTCAAGAGCAGGTAATGAAAAACATGGAGAAAAACCATGAAGCATCAGTGAAAAATTTGGAGGTACAGATTGGTCAGTTATCAAAACAACTCGCGGACACATCCAAAAGTGGTTTCCCTGCCAACACTGTGGATAACCCGAGAAAAGAGAATTGCAATGCCATCCATCTGAGAAGTGGTAAGGAGTTGGAACCGTCTGAAGTAACCAAGCCCAGGGAAAAGAAAGCAAATGAAGAGAATGAGGGAGCGGGTAAAGACAACCCTAAAAGGGAACCCAAAGAAACTCCATCTTACATGAAACTGCCCTATCCTCAGGTAAGCAAGAAAATTCAGAGGGATGAGCAGTTCTCCAAGTTCATGGAGGTGTTCAGAAGCCTCCAGATCAATATACCTTTTGCTGACGCCCTGGAAAAGATGCCGGTTTATGCGAAGTTTATGAAACAGTTATTGACCAAAAAGAAAAGGTTGAAGGAGAATGAAACGGTAGAGTTGACAGAGGAGTGCAGTGCTATCATTCAAAACAAAATACCTCCTAAGCTGAAGGATCCAGGAAGCTTCACCATTCCCTGTGCGATTGGTGATGTGACTATAGATAAGGCACTCTGTGACTTGGGGGCAAGCATCAACCTAATGCCCTTGGGAATGTGGAAAAAGCTTGGGGGAGGTGAAGTCAAACCAACTCACATGACCTTGCAACTGGCTGATAGGTCAATCAGGTATCCGTATGGTATTGTGGAGGATGTCTTGGTAAAGGTGGGAAAATTCCTCTTCCCGGTAGATTTTGTGATTCTGCAGTTGGATGGTGACACGGAGGTCAAGAGTTCAATGGATGGGGAAAATGACATCCCTTTCATTTTGGGAAGACCTTTCCTAGCCACTAGTAGAGCTGTCATAGATGTAGCAGACGGGACTGTGAAGCTGAGGGTGCAGGATGAAGAGGTGACCCTGAAGGTGATCAAGGCAGCAAGAAAGGAGAAAAAGGAGGGGTGCTATAGTATTGAGGAACCCCAGATAACAGCCAAAAACAAAAGGCACATTCGCTCTTCACCAGACAAGTCACCTAGCGAGTGGGTTGATCTAAAGGAAGTGGTGGGTGAGTCTAGCTGGAATTTCAATGGAGAAAAATTGGAAGGAGCTGTGAATGGGGCACTTGAAGAGCAAAAGGCTCCACCGGGGCCAATGTGAGATATCTTCTGAACCGTCAAGCTAGTGACGTTAAAGAAGCGCTGAGTGGGAGGCAACCCACTGAGGTACCAAGTCTTTAATTCCATTTCAATTCCAGTTTTTTTTTTTTTTTTTTTATTCACTTTATTTTTGCTGTTAGCCCTAGGCATGGAAAAAAATTGTGTGTTCGGTCAAGTTCATGTCGCGAAAAGGAAGTAATTTCAAAGAAAAAACTATTCGGGTCCATTTCGCGTCGCGAGCCTGTTATGTCGCGTCGCGATGGGTTGAAAAATTGCCCAGGAAAATGTTTCTGTCATTTCTCGCGTCGCGAGAGGGGCGTGTCGCGTCGCGATGCTTTAGAATTCTGGGAACTGTAACGGTTCTGTGTAATCTCGCGACGCGAGACACACGGTCCGCGTCGCGATTGGACCCTTTTTAGTGTAAAAATGATCAGTCCGAACACAACTTCAAAAAGCTTTCAAACTTCTCTATTTTCCCTCTCTAGTGCTCACTGCGAATTCCCCTCCCCATTACTGTTTTTGATCACATTTGATTGCAAATTCTTGCTCCATTGCACGAATCCATCACCATCAACATCTCCAGGTATCAATCTTAACCTTATTCTTTAATTAGAGTATTAAATTTTGAGTGTTTTTGATGGTTGTTGGGGTGATTTTTGGGTAGGAAGTGTGAGAATTCGAAGTCAATTAGAAGAGTAGGATTGTTCCCTATGATATGTTGTTGCATGATTGTTGTTTATTGCTAATGTGGGAGAGGGAATGATTGAATTGGGGGTAGAAATTAAGTGGATTTTGGGCGTACACAAGGTGTCCGATAAAATGCTTGAATGAAAATCTTGGTGCTCACCAAGTGTTTGTGAAATTGCTCCTATGAGTTTTGGCTAAGCAACTTTATTGGTTGTGGAAATGTCTAAGTAAAGTCTGTTTTGGGGTTGCTGGCCTGTTTCTAATTTTGAACATATTCACAACCTTAGGGTAGATGACTTTGAGTCCAGAAACTATGTTTTGCCTGTTGATTATTTTTCTCTGCTGGAGTGGGGCCCACACCAGGGACCCACCGAGAACTAACGATTGGTGCTGGATTCTGTTTGTTTTACTTTTTACAGGACAGTACAGGTAAGCAGAAATGATGAAGAAAAGCAAAGCAGGCACCTCCAAGAAAAGGAGAGGGGAACCAGCAGTTGAGATTGACAGATTCAGGTCCCCCGTGCATGAGGAGAGATACCACCAAGTGGTCAAAGGGAAAAAGATAAATCCCGAAAGGGCTTTTAACCTTAGCACGGGGGAATTCCCCATCATTACTTCCACTCTCCGGGAATTGGGTTGGCTCTCGTTCAACTCAACGATCAAACAAGCTAATCAAAGTTTGGTGAGGGAATTTTATGCAAATGCCTATGGAGATGAAGACAATAGAGTTTCAGTGGTGAGGGGAAGAGAGGTGTCCTACTCTCCTGCTACCATCAACAGTCTCCTCGGGCTTCCCACTACTGCTAATTGTGCCATGATGGATGCTTGGGACAACAAAGGGGCACACGATTATGAGGGTTTGCTGAGAGAGTTGTGTCGTCAAGGAGCAGCCTGGGACAGACATCTTATTGGTCCGATTGGTCAAGACTATCCCCGCCGCTTTTGCAATATGGCTCTGAAGGCAATTCCTAAGGCCTGGAACAATTTCTTTAATCAGTCTATCATCTCCTGCTCCAATTCCACTGATGTCAAGACTAAGGTAGCCATGGGACTACAAGCTATCATGAGAGGCCAGAGGGTCAATCTGGGGAGAGCCATTTCAGCTAGTATTGCAGAGATTGCCAAATGTCCTAGGGCCAGATTGGGGCACTGTTCTATCATCCATGCTTTATGTAGACAGCAGGGCTGCCCGGAGTACCCAGATGATCTTCTCGCCGACCCCAGGGAGGGTATCACAGCAGCATGGATCTTGAAGCAGCCCGAGGGGCCCTTAGATGGAGCAGCACCACAGCAGCCAGCAGGTCCATCTTACAGGGAGCAGTTTCAGACCGACGCCTCTTTCCAGTATGACCTACTCATGGCCAGCTGGTGCGGGACGTCTCTGTCATTGCAGCAGCAGGGCATAGATACTTCACACCTGGCATCATACAGAGTCCACCGTGCTGCTGAGGAGTATATGGCCGAGAACAGAGCAGCCGCCGCTTCATCTTCATCAGTCCCCCATGCAGAGCAGCAGCAGGCCCCCCGGGATCCACTTCTTTCAGGAGACGAGTATTTGGAGGAGCACATTTCCTTCCCATGAGCAGGAGGCTCATTTATTTTCCTGTTTTACTCAGACATCTTTTATTTTTATTTTGCACTGTTGGTTGTATTTCGCCCTATTTTGACTTTATTTCGCACATTGATTTGTACTACTGATTATAACTTACTCTGTGATAGTGGGGCAACACTGCCCTATATTTCGTTTTGTTTTGTTAAAGCAGCTTCAATAGTGATGACCTGTGGCATTTAGGGTCGCATGTTTGCATTCTCCTTTTGACGCTCGCACTTCAAGTTTTATCATCAAGTAATAGCAGGGATCATGACAAACGTTGCGGAAGTTCTTTATCATCTGTGAGCAGCATCTCTCAAGTTCCATCTCTATGATCCCAACTGTGAGGTTTGAGCCTGAACACGTCTTATATATTGTGTGTGTATTCCTTGCTTGCATTAGTCTGCAGAACTTGACATTGTGCTTAATTATTTTTTGCATTTGATTTTCATACACACTGAGGCATTTCTTTTGGCACCCCTGAGCCTTTCAAGCTAACCCATTAATGTTTATCCTCTGCTAGCCCTCTGAGCCTGTTGCTAAAAACTGTATGTTGTTTCTCTGTCAACCATAGCCTAGTTAATTCTTAACTTGGAGTTAGGTAACAAAAGCTGTGAGAGTGGGGAAAGTTTTAAGTTTGGGGTTGCTCGTGGAATAGCAATGAACTAAGTTTGGGGTGGTATACAAGAGAAGGAACAAGAAAACAAAGAAAGAAAAAGAAAAAAAAAATACACATATATATATGTATATATATACATATAAAAAAAAAAAGAGAAAAATAAATAAATAATTTCCTTCTCTTGTTTTGTTATATGCTTTGGGGAAAATGGGTGAATATTGCGTGAAATTGACAAAAAGAGAGGTAGGCCTAACTCCAAGTGCAACCTACTTATCCAAATGTATCCACCCTTACCTAAGCCCCGCTATAACCCGTAAAGTCCTCAAAATGTGTGTATGCATTTCATTTGTTTAAGATGATATAGAACTCTGTCAAGCCTATGAAACGATGATGCAGGTACTGTGAATTGAGTGAATACCCAAAACACCTCAAGAGTGAAACACTGGTGAGATGTGCGTACAGAGAAAACTTGAGAATGCTGCCTGCTTATGATTCGGTATTTCCAATTCAGTTGTCATGCCACTGTATTAGATTGATGATGATAATTGATGTGCTGATGTGTTTAAGGTTGATGTAGTATATGTAACAGCTAAATAGAAAAACAGCCACAGTCTGAATTGATTGTTTGCTTGAGGACAAGCAAAAGTTTAAGTTTGGGGTTGTGTTGACTCCCAGTCATATGATGTAAGTTAGGCATTTTTAGGACCAATTGTGCAGGGTTTTTATTGTATAACAGTCATTATCTGGGATTTAGTTCAGTTTTAGATCATTGTAGTAGGAAGTTCAATTGTAAGTTATTCCTTCACTTTTGGAGCTAAATGGGACTTGAAGACCTCTTAATTGATTGTGGCACCTTTCGGCGAACCAGACACTTGCCCGGAAATGCAGCAATCTAGAGGAATTTTGGTAATCAGAACTTTCTGTCATTTTTCGCGTCGCGACCAGGAAGGTTCGCGACGCGATTTGGAGGAGTCTTTACAAGCCAAAACTTTCTGTCATTTCTCGCGTCGCGACCAGGAGGGATTCGCGACGCGACCTGAAGCAGTTTGCGATACCTGAAGTTTCTGCCAATTGTCGCGACGCGACGGCCACGGGCCGCGTCGCGATGGTGCGTAAAAATTAGGGTTTTTAATGCTGTTTCAGAATTTGGAAGGCACTTCGTTTTTGGGGGATTGGAGCTACGATTTGGAGCAGCTGGAGGTGCGAATTTGGAGCCTTCTCACCACTTGGGAACAAGGGATTGAAGGTTCTAAATGTCTTCCTTTATGTTTGTTTTCTATTCTATGTTGGTTTCCACCCTTAGGATGATTTGTAACTAATTCTTTAGATTAGGGAGAGATGAATCTCCCAAACCTATCATGTGAACCATTGATTTAGTTAATTCAGTTGTTATTCGATTTGCTTGTCTAATTACCTATGTTCTTAACGCTTTTCAATTACATATGATAATTGCGATGATCCAGGCTAGTGATTGCATAGGGATATGAATTAGTAGCTGGAAATTGGGTATTTAGATCACATGCTAGTAATCACCATAGGAATATGTGATAGCTTATGTGAATTCTTATTAATTCTTAATCTTAATGCGTTACCCTCTGGCATGACTCACCTAAGGAATTAGGGTAACTCTTAGGGTAATAGGGGTCTTGAGACAAGGAATTGCCCTTGACCTAAATTGGTGAATTGAATCTAGAAATTGAATAATTAACTTGAATTGGCTGAGGTTCATGTGATAGGCGAGGTGAGAGGATTCGATCCCTAGTCGTTTTTCTTGCATTATTAATTCACGTTCGTATTCTGTTACCAAATACTCGATTAATCACCTATCTACAATCTACGAATTTACAAATTTGCTATTGTTGTCAACGCGCAATCCCTGTGGATCGACCGGTTCTTACCGATAAATTGTATTACTTGCGACAATTGGTACACTTGCCAAATTGTTAACAGCACCGCTAAAACTTGTGACCTCGAGCCCACCTCGACCAACTTCGCTGTATCGATACCAAACTTCGGATCTCTCAAAGGAATCAGATCAACAAAGTTCGTCAGGATAGCCAAAGATTCTTGGTCTTCGTCACTCAGCCTGCTTAAGCTAACCGTATAGGAATTTGGGGGGCGATTGAAGTGAGAAAGAGACCACCCGATGGGAAACTTAGTGGACTATAGAGATTGTCCATCATCGCTATATTTGCCGACGTAACTCACGGCCACGTCATTCACAGACTCAACAAAGAAGAATCTGTCTTTCCAGTTTCCCTTCAGGGAGTCGGAATAGAGCATGAAAATTTTGGTGTTCCTCCTGGCCCTGAGGCTCAAATGCTCCCACCGATCCTTAGACCCCTCCTCGTGCCGTCTATTTATTTCAAATTTAAAGAAGAACAAATTAACAGAGATCGGCCTCTCCAAATGAATACACATCAGCTCAAAAGCCGCATGAAGGCCCAGGCATTGGGGTGAATCTGGGTAGGAGCGAGGTTCAGTCTTCCCAAAACCTCCTGCTGAAAAGGGGGAATGGAGGTCGGAGGTTCATAGTGACAATCGTCACCTCGTACATCACGAACTTGAGGGCCGGTGCCCAAACGGCGACATGCTGACCTTCTCCCATGCCTTCCGCTCTCCATATATGTCCTCCCCTCCGGGAAATTGTTTTAACGATGTGGCTCATATCATCTCCGGCCTTATATACAGATCGGATCGCCCTCAACGACTCTGACACCCAAGAATATTCCCGTTGGGTACTTAAAGGCAACAACAGGGGGACATCGACCAATCCGACTCTGGTGCTGGGGTACTTATCGGAATCACCTTCAGCAAGACCTTCCCCTATGTTCCGACCTTCAAGAAGGTCTTCTTCGTTGTTCCGACTTTCGGCAAAATCTTCCACTTCGGCCTCGCTATCATCAGAACTCCGGCAAGAGTTGGTGCTCCCTTGCTCTCCCCCATCACCATCAGCATCGGACTCATCCGACTCAATGACCCCTATGTCTTCGGGTCAGACCTCGCTCGCGCGACCTTCCTCCACCAGTTCATTATCAGGAATCTCGAGAGAGCGCTCTTCCGTTTGGAAGCTGTTGGGAGCCGAATTAAATCCCTCGTGAAGCCATCAGTTTGGCAACGTTTGGACGATTTATATCGATAACCCAGCGGGTTTGTTTTGTTCTAGCCAGATCGCACCTGCAGAAATGGGGGCATGCCAAGTCAAGTTTAAGCGTGGAACAGTGGGTCCACAACCAAGTCGGAACCCGACCTGACGACCCCCATTCTGTATTTATGAAAAGGTGCAAACAGGAATACCGGCTAAAACATAAGGCAAAAAGAAAAAGAAACAGTGGAAGCACACTAACCTTGAAAACCGGAAGCTCGGCGAAGCTGAACTGGTTCGCGTGCTCTGACGACCTCAATAAACTAAAAGGCAGAGACCCTCGCCACAATAAGTTGAACGGGAAGCTCGGAGATCAAGCCACGGAATAACGATGTTAAGGTCGGTACCCGGAGTGATTTGCAAAAAACCAGTGCAAATAAGTGAGTCACTATCCCGGATCGAGGCGCCATCATTACGCTACTCCCCTTCGAACGACGCGCCCCATCAATAACATTGATGTCAGTGTTGACTCTCAATCATATGATGTAAGTTAGGCATTTTTAGGACCAATTGTGCAGGTTTTTCATTGTATCACAGTCATTATCTGGGATTTAGTCTAGTTTTAGATAATTGTAGTAGGAAGTTCATTTGTAAGTAATTCCTTCACTTTTGGAGCTAACTTGGACATTGAAGACCTCTAATTGGTTATGGCATCATTCGGCGAACCGGACACTTACCCGGAAATGCAGCAAAATGGAGGGATTTGATTTCTGTTCCATATCGCGTCGCGACCAGGAGTGTTCGCGACGCGATTTAGAGGAATTTTGCAAGCCAGAACTTTCTGTTATTTTTCGCGTCGCGACCAGGAGGGTTCGCGACGCGACCTGGAGCAGTTTTTGTGATGCCTGATGCTTCTGTCTTTTGTCGCGACGCGAAGGACACGGGCCACGTCGCGATGGTGCGTGAAAATTAGGGTTTTTAAAGCAGTTTCAGCAATTTTTCAAGGGACTTCGTTTTGGGAATTGGAGCCACACTTTGGAGCAGCTGGAGGGTGCGATTTTGGGGCCTTCTCACCACTTGGGAACAAGGGATTGAAGGTTCTAATGTCTTCCTTTATGTTTGTTTTGTATCTTATGTTGGTTTCCACTCTTAGGATGGGTTGTAACTAATTTGCTTAGATTAGGGAGAGATGAATCTCCCAACCCTATCATGTGAACCGTTGCTATAGTTAATTCAGTTGTTATTCGATTTGCTTGTTTAATTACCTATGTTCTTAATGCTTTTCAATTACATATGATAATTGCGATGATCAAGGCTAGTGATTGCATAGGAATATGAATTAGTAGCTGGAAATTGGGTAGTTAGGTCACATGCTAGTAATCATCATAGGAATATGTGGTAGCTTATGTGAATTCGTTAAAATTCTTAATCTTAATGCGTTACCCTCTGGCATGACTCACCTAAGGAATTAGGGTAACTCTTAGGGTAATAGGGGTCTTGAGGCAAGGAATTGCCCTTGACCTTAATCAGTGAATTGAATCTAGAAATTGATAATCAACTTGAATTGGCTAAGGTTCATGTGATAGGGGAGGTGAGAGGATTCGATCCCTAGTCGTTTTTCTCGTATTCTTAAATCATGTTTGTGTATTGTTACTAATTTCTCAAATTACCAAATCTCTACAATCTAAGAATTTACAATTTTGCTATTGTTGTCAACGCGCAATCCCCTTGGAATCGACCGGTTACTTACCGTATTTTATTACTTGCAACGACATTTGGTACACTTGCCAAAGTCTTAACAAGTTTTTGGCGCCGTTGCCGGGGATTGTTGACTTTGTTGTCGACAAGGCAAACGATTTGATTCTAGATTCTTAGTTTTTGATTGTTTGTTTGTTACTAAATTTTGCTACTTGTTGGTTCCTTGAATTTGTTGACGTTTGCTTCAGTGTTTCAGAGATTTGTGCATGCGGAGCAAGGGTCCACAAGAACTCTTGTTTGACCCGGAAATTGAAAAACTAGCAAAGGCAAATCGAAGAAAGGCTAAGCTCACCAAGCAACAAGCAAGGGAATTGTCACAGGTACAATCAACTTCTACCTCGGTACCGGAAGAATTTTCGAGTGAGGAGGAAGAGATGGCTGATCCTCCACCTCCACCCTGACGTACTCTAGGTGACTTCGGGCGAAGAAATCAAGGTGCCCAAGCATTAGCATTTCAACCAGTGGGCGTGGCCCAGTTTGATATCAAATCCTCCGTGCTCACAGCTTTGAAATCAGAGCAATTCTCTGGGTCGGATGCCGAAGACCCTAATCAGCACTTGTTCCAATTCTACGAGATATGTGGGACTACACACCCTGAGGGAGTAACCGATAGTGCAAAGAAGGTCCGGCTGTTCCCTTTCACTCTTACAGGGAGGGCAAAGGATTGGTTGAACACTCTCCCAGGGACAATCAACACTTGGAATGACCTTGAGAACAAGTTCTTGGAGAGGTTCTTCCCAATCTCCAAATTCATAAGGAAAAGAGCTGATATCTCCAATTTTGCACAGGGAGAGTCCGAATCGTTGTATGATTCTTGGGAACGATTCAAACTACTACTCAAGAAATGTCCCGGCCATGGCATAGAAGATTTCCTCCAGTTACAAACCTTTTGCCATGGGCTGAGACCACAAACAAGAATGATGTTGGACGCCTCAGCTGGAGGATCCTTAGGTACCAAGACTTGGGAAGAAGCCAAGCAGTTGGTTGAAGACATGGCTTCCAATGAGTACAGGATCCAAAATGATAGGGGGGCTGACAAAAAGAAAGGTGTGCTGGAGCTTGATTCAAACAGCGCGGTGTTGGCCCAACAGAAACTAATGACCATGCAAATCGAGGCTCTCACTAAGCAATTAGCGGCAGCATGTGAAGTAGGTTCCAAAGCCCCAGCAACAGTACAAGCAGTGCAAGCAGGTGGATGCAGTTATTGTGGTAGGGAATCCCACGAAGGTGATTGTGCAGCTTATGGAGAAGCATTGGAACAGGCCAACTATATGGGAAACTTCCAAAGACAAGGCGGGAATCCATTTTCTAACACCTATAATCCAGGGTGGAAGAATCATCCCAATTTTTCTTGGAAGAATAACAATGAAGGCACGAGTTCCAACCAACAACAGTCTCAGGCGCCTGCCAATCAACAGCAGAAACCACCTTCTCGGTTAGAGGATGCATTGACAGAGTTTATGCAGATGACTAAAAATACCTTCCAAGCTCAAGAGCAGGTAATGAAAAACATGGAGAAAAACCATGAAGCATCAATGAAAAATTTGGAGGTACAGATTGGTCAATTATCGAAGCAACTTGCGGAGACATCCAAAAGCAGCTTCCCTTCCAACACTGTGGACAACCCGAGGAAGGAGAATTGCAATGCCATCTCTCTGAGAAGTGGAAGGGAGTTGGAACCGTCTGAAGTAACCAAGCCCCGGGAAAAGAACACAAATGAAAAGAGTGAGGGAGCGGGGAAAGACAACCCTCAAGTGGAACCCCAAGAAACCCCATCGTACATGAAACTGCCCTATCCTCAGGTAAGGAAGAAAAATCAGAAGGATGAGCAGTTCTCAAAGTTCATGGAGGTGTTCAGAAGCCTCCAGATCAATATACCTTTTGCTGACGCCCTGGAAAAGATGCCGGTCTATGCGAAGTTCATGAAACAGCTATTGACCAAAAAGAAAAAGTTAAGGGAGAATGAAACGGTGGCGTTAACAGAGGAGTGCAGTCTATCATTCAAAACAAAATACCCCCTAAGCTGAAAGATCCAGGAAGCTTCACCATTCCCTGTGCAATTGGTGATGTGACTATAGATAAGGCCCTCTGTGACTTGGGGGCAAGCATAAACCTAATGCCCTTGGGAATGTGGAAAAAGCTTGGGGGAGGTGAAGTCAAATCGACTCACATGACCTTGCAACTGGCTGATAGGTCAATAAGGTATCCGTATGGTATTGTGGAGGATGTCCTGGTAAAGGTGGGAAAATTCCTCTTCCCGGTAGATTTTGTGATTCTGCAGTTGGATGGTGACACTGAGGTCAAGAGTTCAATGGATGGGGAAAATGACATCCCTTTCATTTTGGGAAGACCTTTCCTAGCCACCAGTAGAGCTGTCATAGATGTGGCAGACGGGACTGTGAAGCTGAGAGTGCAAGATGAAGAGGTGACCCTAAAAGTGATCAAGGCAGCAAGAAAGGATGAGAAAAAGGAAGGGTGCTATAGTGTTGAGGAACCCCAGATAAAAGCCAAAAACAGAAGGCACATTCACTCGCCACCAGACAAGTCATCTAGCGAGTGGGTAGATCTAAAAGAAGTGGTGGGTGAGCCTAGCTGGAAATTCAATGGAGAAAAATTGGAAGGAGCTGTGAATGGGGCACTTGAAGAGCAAAAGGCTCCACTGGAGCCAATGTGAGACATCTTCTGAACCGTCAAGCTAGTGACGTTAAAGAAGCGCTGAATGGGAGGCAACCCACTGAGGTACCAAGTCTTTAATTCAAATTCAATTCAAGTCTTTAATTTACTTTATTTTGTTGTTAGCCTTAGGCATGAGAAGAAAATTTTTGTGTTCGGTCAAGTTCATGTCGCGAAGGGGAAGTAATTTCAAAGAAAAAAATGTTCTGGCCTTTTTCGCGTCGCGAACCTGTGATATCGTGTCGCGATGGGTTGAAAATTTGTCAAGGAAAAAGTTTCTGTTTTATTTCGCGACGCGACAAAGGCGCGTCGCGTCGCGATGCTTCAAAATTTTTGAAACTGTAACGGTTTCTGTGTAATCTCGCGACGCGAAGCACACGGGCCGCATCGCGATGGGAGTCTCTTTAGCCTAAAACTGGGCAGTCCGAACACAAAAACACAAAAAATTTTCAATTCTCTATTTTTCCTCTTTGGTGCACACTACGAACTCCCCTCCCCATTACGGTTTCTGATCACATTTGATTGTGAATTCTTGATACCTTGCGCGAATTCCTCACCATCAACATCTCCAGGTATTAATCTTAGCCTTATTCTTTAATTAGAGTATAATATTTTGAGTGGTTTTGATGGTTGTTGGGGTGATTTTTGGGTAGGAAGTGTGAGGATTCGAAGTCAAAGTAGAAGAGTAGGATTGTTCCCCATGATATGGTGTTGCATGATTGTTGCTTATTGCTAATGTTGGGGAGAGAATGATTGAATTGGGGGTAGAAACTAAGTTGATTTTGGGCATACACAAGGGGTTCGATAAAATGCTTGAATGAAATTTTTGTGTAGCCAAGGTGTTTGTGAAAATGCTCAAATGGGTTTTGGCTAAGCAACCAAACTGTTTGTGAAAATGTCTAAGTGAATTCTGTTTCGGTTGCTAGCCGGTGCTTTAATTTTGTCAATAATCATTGAACCTTAGGGTAGTTGATTAGTGCTGAGAAGATGTTATTGTCTGTTTTTTTCTCTGCTGTGAGTGGGGCCCACACCAGGGACCCACCGAGGACTAACGATTGGTGCTGGATTCTTTTTTTTTTTATTTTTACAGAACATTACAGGTAAGCAGAAATGTTGAGGAAAAGCAAAGCAGGCACCTCCAAGAAAAGGCGAGGGGAACCCGCAGTTGAGGTTGACAGATTCTGGTCCCCCGTACACGAGGAGAGGTACCACCAAGTGGTCAAGGGGAAAAAGATAAATCCAGAAAGGGCCTTCAACCTCAGCACGGGGGAATTCCCCATCATTACTTCCACTCTCCGGGAATTGGGTTGGCTCTCGCTCAACTCAATGATCAAACAAGCTAACCAAAGCCTGGTGAGAGAATTTTATGCAAATGCCTATGGGGATGAAGACAATAGAGTTTCAGTGGTGAGGGGAAGAGAGGTGTCCTACTCTCCTGATACCATCAACAGTCTCCTCGGGCTACCAACTACTGTTGATTGTGCCATGATGGATGCCTGGGACAGCAAGGGGGAGCACGATTATGAGGGTTTGCTGAGGGAGTTGTGTCGTCAAGGAGCGACATGGGACAAACATCTTATCGGTCCGATTGGTCAAGACTTTCCCCGCCGCTTTTGCAACATGGCTCTGAAGGCAATTCCTAAGGCCTGGAACAATTTCTTTAATCAGACTATCATTTCATGCTCCAACTCCACTAATGTCAAGACAAAGGTAGCCATGGGACTACAAGCTATCATGAGAGGCCAGAGGGTCAATCTGGGGAGAGCCATTTCAGCGAGCATTGCAGAGATTGCCAGATGTCCTAGAGCTCGATTGGGGCACTGTTCTATCATCCATGCTTTATGTAGACAGCAGGGCTTCCCGGAGTACCCAGATGATCTTCTAACTGACCCCAGGGAGGGTATCACAGCAGAATGGATCTTGAAGCAGCCCGAGGGGCCCATAGATGGAGCAGCACCACAGCACCCAGCACCTCCAGCACCACAGCAGGCAGCAGGCCCATCTTACCGGGAGCAGTTTCAGACCGACTCCTCTTTCCAGTATGACCTCCTCATGGCCAGCTGGTGCGGGTCGTCTCTGTCATTGCAGCAGCAGGGCATAGATACTTCACACCTGGCATCATACAGAGTCCACCGTGCTGCTGAGGAGTATATGGCCGAGAACAGAGCAGCCGCCGCTTCATCTTCAACAGTTCCCCATGCAGAGCAGCAGCAGGACCCCCAGGATCCACTTCTTTCAGGGGACGAGTATTTGGAGGAGCACATTTCCTTCCCATGAGCAGGAGGCTCATTTATTTTCCTGTTTTACTCAGACTTTTTTATTTTTATTTTGCACTTTTGGTTGTATTTTGCCCTATTTTGACTTTATTTCGCACTTTGATCTGTACTTATTATTATAACTTACTCTGTGATATTGGGGCACCACTGCCCTATATTGTGTTTTTGTTTTGTTAAAGCAGCTTCAATAGTGATGATCTGTGGCATTTGGGGTCGCATGTTTGCATTTTTCCTTTTGACACTCGCACTTCAACTTTTATCAAGTAATAGCAGGGGTCATGACAAATGTTGCGGAAGTCCTTTATCATCTGTGAGCAGCAACTCTCAAGTTCCATCTCTATGATCCCAACTGTGAGGTTTGAACCTAAACACGTTCATATATATATTGTGTGTATTCCTTGCCTGCATTAGTCTGCAGAACTTGACATTGTGCTTAATTGTTTTTTGCATTTGATTTTCATACACACTGAGGCATTTCTGTTGGCACCCCTGAGCCTTTCAAACCACACCTAATTAATGTTTATCCTCTGCTAGCCCGTCTGAGCCTATTGTTACAAATTGTATGCTGTTTCTCTGAAAATCATAGCCTAGTTAATTCTTAACTTGGAGTTAGGTAACAAAAGCTGTGAGAGTGGGGAAATTTTTAAGTTTGGGGGTGCTCGTGGAATAGCAACAATTTAAGTTTGGGGTGGCATACAAGAGAAGGAACAAGAAAAAAAAGAAAAAAAAATTAAAAAAATAATATATATGTATATATATATACATCAAAAAAAAAAGAGAAAATTAAATAAATAAAAATCCTTCTCTTGTTTCGTTAAATGCTTTGGGAAAATGGGTGAGTATTGTGTGAAATTGACAAAAAGAGAGGTAGGCCTAACTCCAAGTGCAACCTACTTATCCAAATGTAACCACCTTTACCTAAGCCCCGCTATAACCTTTAAAGTCCTCAAAATGTGTGTATGCATTTCATTTGTCTAAGATGATATAGAACTCTGTCAAGCCTATGAAACGATGATGCAGGTACTGTGAATTGAGTGAATACCCGAAACACCTCAAGAGTGAAACACTGGTGAGATGTGCGTACAGAGAAAACTTGAGAATGCTGCCTGTTTATGATTCGGTATTTCCAATTCAGTTGTCCTGCCACTGTATTAGGTTGATGATGATAGTTGATGTGCTGATGTGTTTAAGGTTGATGTATTATATGTAACAGCTAAATAGAAAAATCAGCCACAGTCTGAATTGATTGTTTGCTTGAGGACAAGCAAAAGTTTAAGTTTGGGGTTGTGTTGACTCTCAATCATATGATGTAAGTTAGGCATTTTTAGGACCAATTGTGCAGGTTTTTCATTGTATCACAGTCATTATCTGGGATTTAGTCTAGTTTTAGATAATTGTAGTAGGAAGTTCATTTGTAAGTAATTCCTTCACTTTTGGAGCTAACTTGGACATTGAAGACCTCTAATTGGTTATGGCATCATTCGGCGAACCAGACACTTGCCCGGAAATGCAGCAAAATGGAGGGATTTGATTTCTGTTCAATATCGCGTCGCGACCAGGAGGGTTCGCGACGCGACCTGGAGCAGTTTTTGCGATGCCTGATGCTTCTGTCTTTTGTCGCGACGCGACGGACACGGGCCGCGTCGCGATGGTGCGTGAAAATTAGGGTTTTTAAAGCAGTTTCAGCAATTTTTCAAGGGACTTCGTTTTGGGAATTGGAGCCACACTTTGGAGCAGCTGGAGGGTGCGATTTTGGGGCCTTCTCACCACTTGGGAACAAGGGATTGAAGGTTCTAATGTCTTCCTTTATGTTTGTTTTGTATCTTATGTTGGTTTCCACTCTTAGGATGGGTTGTAACTAATTTGCTTAGATTAGGGAGAGATGAATCTCCCAACCCTATCATGTGAACCGTTGCTATAGTTAATTCAGTTGTTATTCGATTTGCTTGTTTAATTACCTATGTTCTTAATGCTTTTCAATTACATATGATAATTGCGATGATCAAGGCTAGTGATTGCATAGGAATATGAATTAGTAGCTGGAAATTGGGTAGTTAGGTCACATGCTAGTAATCATCATAGGAATATGTGGTAGCTTATGTGAATTCGTTAAAATTCTTAATCTTAATGCGTTACCCTCTGGCATGACTCACCTAAGGAATTAGGGTAACTCTTAGGGTAATAGGGGTCTTGAGGCAAGGAATTGCCCTTGACCTTAATCAGTGAATTGAATCTAGAAATTGAATAATCAACTTGAATTGGCTAAGGTTCATGTGATAGGGGAGGTGAGAGGATTCGATCCCTAGTCGTTTTTCTCGTATTCTTAAATCATGTTTGTGTATTGTTACTAATTTCTCAAATTACCAAATCTCTACAATCTAAGAATTTACAATTTTGCTATTGTTGTCAACGCGCAATCCCTGTGGAATCGACCGGTTACTTACCGTATTTTATTACTTGCAACGACATTTGGTACACTTGCCAAAGTCTTAACAGTCAGCGCTGGAATCAAAGCGTCGCCATAATGAGAATACCTCGAGTCACTCGGTTTCGCTTTCTCCGACCCTCGGAAGGTCGTCGCGTATAATAGCCATCCAAATACGAGCTCGCGCAGAGCACCTTAAGCTCGGTTTTCTAAAAAGGAGTACACGGCCTGAAGCTCAAAGTACTCCGAGGCTGGAGACAAAACACTGACCATAGTATAAGCCCAGCCTCGGAAGCTAGGCGTGTTTTTCAGACTGACAAGATCGTTTCGGTCTCAGAGGGTACCTCAAACCCGGACAAGACATCAAGTCGAGCTCGCCCTAGGGCAAACCGACTTGGGGGGCAACTGTTATGGATTGGGCCACTACAGCATTTTGCACTAAGGCCGAATACCAAAAGCAAACCCAACATTCAATGGTGAGGAACAAAGACCTATATCTAATGGCTCCCATTGATTCACAAAACCTATAAATAAGCATTCAATGTTAGCATTAAAGGTACACACTCTCCAATTCTCTCACTTGCAACTGACGCACATGCAGACTTGAGCGTCGGAGTGTCATTGCAGGTACCACCCCACCTCGGGTCGGAGCTCAAACTCGGATTGACCAAGAACACCGCAACCAACTATCTCAGATCGGATCTTGTGTCCAAAATCGGATATAAGGCAGGAGATAAGGTACATAACAAGAAGTAGTACTTGTCTGCTACATTTTGTGCATTGCAATTGTTAGTTTATGTTCAAACATTTTTCCTAATAACAAAATGGGGAGAAAGTAAGACTTCAATTTGATATCCCTATTTACATTGCATATTTATTGTTGTTGTAAGCATGTTTGCTTGATGCACCGCATCTGTTTGAGCATGTGTCTATTTATATTATGTCTTTTTACATTAGATGTTGCATTCGGTTGTTCATTTGTTTTCCGCGTATGTCTGTCTGTTGCATCTGATCGCTCATATGTCTATTTATGCTCGATCATTTATGTGTTGCATCTGTTTGTTATTGTTATTGTCTGCATCAGCATCAGTTTGGTATATTGCATCTTTTATTTTGCATTTATATGTCAGTTTGAGTCTGCAATTACATTTGCATCATCATTTTGAAATGTACTTGTAATCCACCCTTGTTTGGAAAGGCTTAATATCCTTGAAAACCATGCATGAATTGTTCTAGTAGGCTTAACATCCTATGAAGAACATAAATCCAAAGGTTTAACTGCCTGAGGAGATGTGAGTTATGAATTTGAAGATCCACCCCGTCTAATAGGACTAACCTCCCAGAAGACATAGATCCAAAGGAACTAATTGTCCCAATAATATGTGAATTTAATGAGAAGTATTATCACAATAATGATACTTTTATGAGACTGCGCTATTTGCCTAGTTTGCAATTTTATTTTTCCTTCAAATATGTTTGTCATATTTTGGGGGAGTTTTTGTGCTTAAAAGTAAGTAAAAATAAATTGTTCATCAAACTATATGGTTATTTGTCATTGTCAAAAATTGGGAGATTGAAAGAACCGGTTTGGTTCGAACAACAATTCCTTTGGTTTGATGTTTAGATGATAACAATGCAAGAGAACAATTTCTCTTCTAAGGGTTTGTTCAAGTGTGCCAGATGTTTTAGATACCCATCTACAAAAGATACACATTTATTTAAGAAAAGACAAAGAAGAGTAAGAAGACTTATCAGAGCTGTTCAAGAAGAAGATTCAACGCTAGAAGATCAAGACAACTGAAAGCTCAACAAGAAGACTTGTGTGCCTACTGAAGCATCTGAAGTACAAACACATATGACGAAGTCAAGCTGGAGTTCATCATCAAGTCTGTTGAGAACGGTGCATGAAGTGAAAGAGTGACTTCGTTGAAAAAGCCAGAAGCATCTAGTCAAAGAAGATATCTTCTAAAGATATCTCAACGTGTGTCTTCTTTATAGAAAGCATCAATTCAAGAGTTGTTAAATATTACGAGAAAGCATCTGCTCATGCACTCAACGCATCCATCAGAAAAAGCAGCACGCCAAAGGGGTATGATAATCAAACCATCTAAAGGTCAAATCTTCTGATCATCATGACGAGTTAAAGAGAAGCTGTCATCAAGACTAGTACACATTCTATCTCTTTCAAGTACAATACAGCCTAGCTATTACCTTATCCACTATAACGGCTAGTTATACAACAGTCTAATTTTCAACAGTAATAATTTCTTTTCTATTGAAAAGAATTCCATTGAAGAAAAGAGGTTAACAACCTATTGGCAAAACGACCATGGTATGACCTGTTGAAAAAACACAAAGTTAAGTTGAGAGAAATGACTAAGTCGAATTCGTTGATTATCAATTGACTTCAGTCACCATGAGATTGTTCACACTGAACATCCATGGAAGAAGGGAGAAAAGAAAAATGCAAGTCCAAAGATAAGAAATATGTTGAAAAAGCCATGAACATAGAGGATTTAAATTGTAATATTCTCTGAAAGAGAGTTAGAATCGTAGAATGACTTTGTATCACACTGATAAAAACTCATGTGTTTTGTAACATGCCCGATAGTGACATTACTTTGGAAAGAAGACTTGAGAGACACGTAAGCAATCGGTTCCTCAATGACAGTCGCCAGAATGTTGAGAAGATCAGAGAGGTATCAAGTGGATCGCCCGGAGAGGTAGATAAATAATACTCTTGTAGCGTGGTATCATAGCACAATCTCTTCTGATTGTGCACTTACCGATCTCTTCTAAGAATTGGATGTTTTGTCTTGCCTTGTTTTTTTCGATTAGTTCATTCCTCTTTCCAAAATCTTTGGGTGTTTGGTTTTACCTTTGTTTTACAAAACCTAGAATTACTAAATTCTCCAAAGAGATATTACTTAGAATGTTTTCAAAAATCTTTTCTACTCTTGTGGTTTGTCTTTCTGTTTGTTTTTTGTGTCATCACTTCTCAATGAAATTTTGAATATTACCTTAGGGTATGTTTGGATGGAGGATTTATGAGAGGAGGGGAGGGGGACTTGCTCAAAATACGACACTACTGCACAAAGGCCATAAATAAGTATTTAAAACGCCCGCCCATGAGCCGATTGTTTGGAAAATCAACCCGATGATATACAACACACTATCATACTTTAGTCTATATGATATGCTAAATTCATATCTTGTTTTTTCCTTTAATATATTGATTGTATAATATATATTTTGTTTTAACTATATCCTTAATATTTTATAGTTTTTTCGCTTGAATTGTCCTATATTGAAAATCGACGAAGTGGTTCAAAAGCAGTCAGTGCTCGATATAACCTATGCTTCGTAAATATATGAATCTTTCAATATAGATATTGAGAAACTCAGATCGTTGAGTCATTACCTCTGGAAACACTGTAGCCAACAAGATGGATTATGAATTTGTACAAACTATGTGAAAAACAAATTTGTTTGAGGAGGGGGTGAATTTGTTGATCTGATGTTGCCATATAATATTATAGACTACTCTAATTACAAGCCTCTGTAAAAGTTGATCTCTCTTCCAAGAGAAAGGCTACAACCAAGGTCAAGAAGACAACAATCATCCAAACAAGCTTGAAAAACACTACTAGGGTGGGTATTAAAGTCACCAAAAAGACCCCCCTCATATCTTCATCACTAAGAATGGTATTAAAGTCACCAAGGCCGCATAGGGTGGGTATCCTTAAACTCCATAAGATCAGCCCAAGTATTAGTGAAGTCAAATATTAGTCACAAGGAAAATGGGGGTTTGAACCGTGACACATTTTAAAACCTTTTTCTAGACTCAAATTCTTTCAGAAGCTTGTTTGGTTGTATTAACAATGACTTAGTAAATTATGTATTGCTTAGAAGGTATAATTCGTTTCTCAAACAATTTGTTAAAGTTGCTACTTTCTTTATGTAACATCCCTAATCTTTTAGTCGACATTAAAGATTAGTATTTACTTTGATTCGAATATCAAAGAACGCGTAAGAGTTTTTAGACCGAGCGAATTAAATTCGACTCTAAATGACTCCATAAAAAAATAACCTTGCGTATCCTTCCTATACAAAACCTGAAATCCTTGTGGGGAAATCGTAAGAGTCTTGGAGTCCGTCCGAGTATATATATATATATATATATATATATATATATATATATATATATATATATATATATATATATATATATATATATATATATATATATATATATAGAAAAGATAAGTAAAGTCATTGAATATAACTTAGTTTTCTCAAAAATAAACTCTGTACCATGTACCTAAAATATTGTATTCATAATCTATCCAAGGTATTCAACTTGATTCTTCAAATCTCAAAGTCATAATATATTTCTTTGGAATACAAGAGGTTTGCTATTACAAAACCGATGACATAAAAATTGAACTTAAACTCTTTTCAATACATAGTACAATTTTAAAATGCATTTCTTCAAAACCGAAAATACTTCTTCTTTCCTTCAAAAGTCTGGCTTTCACTGTAAATCTGAAAACCACAAAAACATAAAGGGTGAGATTCCAAAGAAATCTCATTGAATTCCTAACACGCACCTCACTAATACCTCTTAAAGTTTCTTTTACCAAAATCTTTAGCTTTTCCTCTTAGCACAACCCGTGAGATTATTTTTTTCAATCTCAACGGAGAACTCCAACCCAGAAATCACTACTGAGTAATGCTAGGGCCTTGGCTTTGGGCTTATGACTTCCCTCCACCAAGTATGCTATTAAACCTCTTAGGATAGTCATCCCTTAACCTATTGGGATCGTCATCCCCCTCGTATCTTATGTAACCAATCCTTTAATCTTTTTAAGATCTTTTATTCCTCAAAGTGTATACAATTTAGTGGTTGACTCTCGGTGGTTAGTAACAAGCATTGTATCAACTACCATTATAATTCTCATTCAACAATTTCATAAAAGTATTTCCATTCATATCACAATCCATCACTTGAGTCATGCCATCAATATGCCAAACAAACTTACTTGAACTAGGAACCAAGTGAGGTGGTTAGGATAGGTCAAGTATATTCTTAGAATAAGTTAGAAAACACATTGTATAGTTCATTTATATCTGTATATTTTCTTGTTAGCTTTCCAATGCATCCTAGAACACCTAAATCGGAGTTCGGGTTCAAAAGTTACGGACAAAACAAGTTGGAAGACTGTAGAGAAAACTGTAACAGACAGATTCTGACCCGGGTGCCCGTGTCAAAGTGACACGACCCATGTCACAACTGCAGTAGGCTGAAATGCTGTTTTTGTGTTTTCCTCCCTATTCCAAGTGCTTCTAACCTACCCTAACTAACACATAATCACATTACAAAGCACAAATCACACAATTTCAACACAAACAAACATCCAAACATCCAATTCACACTTCAATTTGGATAGAACATATAATCACACCAACCATTATTTTAACAACATCACAATGATGAGCACCTTCAAGCATGACAAGAAGCTAAAATAGCGCGCATGTAAGGGCCCATTTCAGTACCAATATCAAAATGAATCTTTACAACCATTTGGTGCAAGAAACCCTAAGTATATTAAGAAGATGAGTGAGAAGAACTCACTTGGTTGAAGTCCTCAACAAGGTTCTAAACTTTGACAGCAACCATAGTGCCTTTCTTTATGCCAAGATAAACTCCAAAACTCAAGTCAACAATGTGTCATGAGCAAGGCCCTAGAGGAAACTAACCAATCTAGTGTGGAGAATAATGCACAACCAATGGACCCAGGTGAAAGGCCCAAGCATCACCAAGCCCGAAAAGTGGAAGGAGTTTGCTAGCTCTAATTAGTTGGTTGTTATTGTTAGGATTCTTTGTAGTTAGCTGTTAGTTGATAGTTTGTTAGTTGGTTGTTATTGTTGTTAGGATTCATAATTAGTTGTTAGTTGATAGTTTGTTAGTTGGTTGTTATTGTTGTTAGGGTTCATAGTTAGTTGTTAGTTGGTTGCTCATTGTTTGTTAGTTCATTAGGTGTCTTTATACTGAGTTGAACACTTAAAATGGTATCAATCAATGAATGAAAATAATTCCCTTCTTCTAAAACTATTTTCTTAGGAGGCCCTCTGTCCTCGAAATCAGAGATTCCATTTTCTATCCTAACATTGGTGCTTTCATCGAGTTACACCCCTCCCTACCATGGCTTCCTCCGACCGCGTAGACGCTTTGGCGCAACAACTGAGTTCCCTCTCCGCTCATTTGGATGAGGCGTGTCGTCGTCTTGAGGATCTTTCCTTTGTGTACCTCGCTTTGACGGTACAGATACCCACGAATGGATTTCTAAGGTTTCTCAACTCTTTACATACCATCACACACTGGAGGAAAAACGCATCACCATCGCTTCTCTCTATCTGGACGGTCCCGCTCCATCTTGGTACAAATGGATGCACCGCAACGGCCAAATCGTTTCTTGGACGCAATTTCTACATGCTCTAGAAATCCGGTTTGCCCCTATTGCTTATCCTCCATTTTATTCATATTTTTCTCCTCCACCACCTCCCACCGTCCCAAAAACCAACCCACCTCCGACCGATTCAAGAACCAACCCACCTCCAGCCGTCTCAAAAACAAACCCACCACCCACCGTCTCAAAAACCAGCCCACCACCCACTGATTCAAGAACTAACCCACCTCCCACCGATTCAAGAACCAACCCAACTCCCACCGATTCAAGAACCACCCCACCTCCCACCGTCACAAAAACAAACCCATCACCCACCGAATCAAGAACCAACCCACCTCCCACCGTCTCAAAAACAAACCCATCACCCACCGAATCAAGAACCAACCCACCTCCCACAGAATCAAGAACCAACCCATTAGTGTCAAGGTGTGGAGAATACTGCGCAACCAATGGACCAAGGTGAAAGGCCCAAGCATCACCAAGCCCGAAAAGTGGAGGAGTTTGTTAGCTCTAATTAGTTGGTTGTTATTGTTAGGATTCTTTGTAGGCTGTTAGTTGATAGTTTGTTAGTTGGTTGTTATTGTTGTTAGGATTCATAATTAGTTGTTAGTCGATAGTTTGTTAGTTGCTTGTTATTGTTGTTAGGGTTCATAGTTAGTTGTTAGTTGGTTGCTCATAGTTTGTTAGTTGATTGAGTGTCTTTATTTTGAGTTGAACACTTGTGAAAATGGTATCAATCAATGAATGAAAATAATTCCCTTCTTCTAAAACTATTTTCTTAGGAGGCCTTCTGTCCTCGAAATCAGAGATTCCAATTTCTATCCTAACACAATGTTGGTTTCAAAACTTTAACTTGAATATCCTAGCCCTAACCTCATAGTGTTTCCAGCTCCTAATCCAAACCTTGAGACTCCCAAATCCACATGCAAGCTCTAAATGTTGATTCTAGCTCTCCAAGCTCCCAATGTAGCTTCTAAAATTCTGATTTGAGTATCTAACTTCAATTCTGATTTGAGTATCTAACTTCAATGACAACCTTCTACACTTCCAAGTTTCACTTCCCACATCTCTCAACCTCATGCATTCGAATTCTCCAAGGCAATGAGGGTTTAGTGGTAAGCTTTCTAGTGTTGAGTGGAAAGAATTGAAAGGGTTGATACATGTTGTCACCATGAGGTAGAAGATGAATTCGGAAAGTTGAGATTTTTGGATTCTTCTTCTTTACCTCTCTTCACGGTCTCTCTCCCACTCTACCACTCCTCTCTATAATTTTGTTTCCTGCTGAGAAGTGAAGTGAAAAGGGAAGCCACTAAAGGTGGTTTTAATTAAATTGTAGCTGAGTTTGTAAAGGAAATGGGTCACTATTAAGTTGGGTCAGCACCTTACCCACAAGAAAACATCACTTAAATTTCTAACAACACCCCCAGTCGTTTATAACTTATTTAATTCTAACATCTACTGTCACTAGTCGAAAAAGGACATTAAAAATCATCATTTAGCATCGATTGTTTGAACAGCCGACGCTAAATGTTGAACCGGTGGCAGTTTTGTAAATAAACGGAAGTTTTCAGTTTTTGAGCCTACATTTAGCATCGGTTGTTTAAACAACCGATGCTAAAAGCATTCGCGTCAGACATTTAGCATCGGTTGTTTAAACAACCGATCCTAAATGTGCATTGTGACGAGCCTTTAGTATCGGTTGTTGTAATAACCGATGCTAAATGTGCGTGTCAAACACATTTAGCATCGGGTGTTAATACACCCGATACTAAATGTCCAACTTTTTTCTACGCGTTATCTCATACTCTCATCTCTTCCGTCGCCGTCACCAGTGCCTTCGGAACTCTCATCTCTTCTGTCGCGTTCTCACTCGCAGGGAACCATCGAGCTTCGCAGAGAACCCTAAGTTCTTTTCTTGCCGTTGGCGTTTCTAGGTCGTTGTCACCTATCTCGCCATGGCCTTGATCGCCATCGCCTTCAGTGCAGAGATGTTTTCGAAACCCTAAGTTGCTCGCCCTCGGCGTTGGTTTCTCCCTGTCGCCCTCGCCGTTGCTTGCTCGCCGTAGCTTGCTTGTCGTCGCCGTTGCTGTCGCCTTCAGCTCAGGTACCCAAAGTTCTATGTTTCTAACTGTTCTTAGTTTTTGACATTGTTCGATTCTGGCTTGTTTCATTTCATTTTATGTTTCTATTCCTTCATTTCGATTTGATTTTGTTTCTGTGCAATTTCATTCATTTTGTTTACCTATGCTTCATCTGAAATGTAGCAAGTCTCTCTTGCATTGTTTATGTTCATGTATGTTTAGATCTGTGAGATTTAGGTTTTTATTTTCATATGTTTTGATCCTTTTTTACATTATTGCAGACCTTTTGATCAGATATCAAGCCCTGCAAAAACTGAAAAGCTGAATAAAGAAGATGATGATGTTCATTCCATAACTTCGTAAGATTTATACACTCTCAATCTTAGATTATATTTATATGTCGTCTTTTCTAATTAGGATTTTGAACTTGTGGCATTGACAATATTTTGATAATATTCACAATTTACTTCTTGCATTGGCCCTATTGGTCTATGACTATTAGAGTTTTGTTACTAAGATGAATGAATACTATTTCAGGTGCACCTGACTGTGGGTATCTTGTACTGCAGGTAACTTATACTGCAGGTTAGGTTTTGATGATGAAAAAGACAAAACCAAAGTTGATAGCCAAAGTTGATGAGAGTGACCAAAGGCAAAAGGTGATGAAAGTGACAAAGTATCAAAGCCACAATCCAAGACAATCAAGCTCAATAATTGAAGTTTCACGATATAAGGGTAGTCCTTATAAATAAGGGTAGTCCTTAGGGTTTGGGTGTGTCTTAGGAAAAAGTGTAAGCTCTGACGAAGGTCAGCTCATCTCTCAAAGTCCCATGATTTTCAAAATGCATGCATGCACACGTAAACTTGAAAACCATTTTGAAAAAGAAAGAAATCGATTCACTACTTTTAACTAAACCTCAAAATTGATTTCTAACTCACTATGAAAGAAAGCAATCATTTCATAAACTCTTCTCTAAATCAAAAAATCGATTTCCAAGTTGTGTTTTCAAAGAAAAGAATCGATTACATACTTCCTTGAAACAATCGATTCATTGGAGTATGAATATACTCAATTCATTGAAACAATCGATTCAATGGAGTATGAATATACTCAATTCATTGGAGTATGAATATACTCAATTCATTGGAGCCTCTATTTTGAAGCAAATAATCAATTACATGCTTAGCTATTTCAAGCACATAATCGATTTGCACATTACTTGTTTTAAAGCACATAATCGATTCCTTGCTTCCTTATTTAAATAAAAATCGATTTCAAACCTTTTCCTTTAAACTACATAATCGATTTCTAGCCCTCCTGAATCATAAGAATCGATTGTTACTGTTTCTCAAGTAAAGCAAAATCGATTCTCACTTAAAAGAAGTCATACATAAGAATCGATTCCCAGATCCAATACATTTTAGCATATAATCGATTCCTACATTATTTTAACGTAAACTGCTTTTTCTCATAGCCTATAAATAGGCATTTCATAGTCTTCATTTTGTACAACCCAAGTTTACGATCTATCACATCTTTGAAAAACTCTTTACCCCTTATTCTCTGCTCTTCTCGCAACGCTGGTCCGTTAGAGCTGATCTTTTGCTAAGAGTTAGTTGGGGTTTCGTTCTTCAAGTTGTATTATCTGCCTACATTAGAGGTATTTTGGTCTTTACGTTTGTTATTGTTTATTTGTTGTATTTTGTACTAGGGAGTGGGGTATCTCTCTAGGGTAGCTGTTTGTACTAGGAAGTGGGGTATCTTTCTGGGGCAGCTGGTTGTAACATGGGTGGGGTATCTCTTGTTATTGTTGTAATAGATTTGAGGGCTCTCCATAGGTGGGGTATCCTAGGAGGAGAGTGCCTGAGTCTAAAGGTTTCCAAGGCACCCGTAAGCCTTGTGTTGTGTTAGTGGAAAATCTCACAAGGGTGTGAGGACTGGACGTAGGTCCCTGGGAGGTGACCGAACCAGGATAAATCTCTGCGTGCTTTACTGCTTTATTTCTAATTCATTCGCTTCCATTTAACCTGCGCGATAATTAATCTAAGTCATTGAAAAAGGGGAAAAGTTTTCAAAAGATCTGAAAAGTTTTTAAATCTCAATTCACCACCCTCTAGAGACTGAAGCCACTTGGCAACAAGTGGTATCAGAGCAAGACTCTTGTATAAAAGGCCTAGCAGCTTCAAGAGAAATGGCTTCAGGTTGGTCTACGCAAGACGGTGCATCTCTTTTCCGTCCTCCGGGATTCAACGGAGAAGACTATGCATATTCGAAAGAAAGAATGAGAATTTTTATTGAATGGGTAGACTTAGATGTTTGGAATGCTGTGGAAAAAGGACCTTTCGTCCCCACACACATAGTAGATGGTATTCTTACAATAAAAAGTAGAAATGAATGGTCTGATGATGAGAAAAGAAAAGTGCAACTTAATTTACGTGCTAAAAATATTATTACTTCTGCTTTGAGTGCTGATGAATTTTTTCAAGTTTCAAACTGTAAATCTGCCCAAGAAATGTGGGATAATCTTCAAGTTACTCATGAGGGTACAAGTGAAGTGAAAAGGGCAAGAACAAATACTCATACCAGAGAGTACGAATTGTTTAGAATGAATACAGGTGAAACAATATCAGGGATGCAGAAAAGGTTCACTCACATAGTGAACAAATTGGGTTCATTAGGAAAATCATTTCCTCTCGAAGACTTGATCAACAAAGTGCTGAGATGCCTAAACAGAGAATGGCAACCAAAGGTGACTGCAGCATTCCAATCCAAGACAATCAAGCTCAAGAATTGAAGTTTCAAGATATAAGGGTAGTCCTTATAAATAAGGGTAGTCCTTAGGGTTTGGGTGTGTCTTAGGAAAAAGTGTAAGCTCTGACGAAGGTCAGCTCATCTCTCAAAGTCCCGTGATTTTCAAAATGCATGCATGCACACGTAAACTTAAAAACCATTTTGAAAAAGAATGAAATCGACTCACTACTTTTAACTAAACCTCAAAATCGATTTCTAACTCACTATGAAAGAAAGCAATCGTTTCATAAACTCTTTTCTAAATCAAAAAATCGATTTCCAAGTTGTGTTTTCAAAGAAAAGAATCGATTACATACTTCCTTGAAACAATCGATTCATTGGAGTATGAATATACTCAATTCATCGAAACAATCGATTCATTGGAGTATGAATATACTCAATTCATTGGAATATGAATATACTCAATTCATTGAAGCCTCTATTTTGAAGCAAATAATCAATTACATGCTTAGCTATTTCAAGCACATAATCGATTTGCACATTACTTGTTTTAAAGCACATAATCGATTCTTTGCTTCCTTATTTAAATAAAAATCGATTTCATACCTTTTCCTTTAAACTACATAATCGATTCCTAGCTCTCCTGAATCATAAGAATCGATTGTTACTCTTTCTCAAGTAAAGCAAAATCGATTCTCACTTACAAGAAGTCATACATAAGAATCGATTCCCAGATCCAATAAATTTTAGCATATAATCGATTCCTACATTATTTTAACGTAAACTTCTTTTTCTCATAGCCTATAAATAGGCACTTCATAGTCTTCATTTTGTACAACCCAAGTTTACGATCTATCACATATCTGAAAAACTCTTTACACCTTATTCTCTGCTCTTCTCGCACCGCTGGTCCGTTAGAGCTGATCTTTTGCTAAGAGTTAGTTGGGGTTGCGTTCTTCAAGTTGTATTATCTGCCTACATTAGAGGTATTTCGGTCTTTACGTTTGTTATTGTTTATTTGTTGTATTTTGTACTAAGGAGTGGGGTATCTCTCTAGGGTAGCTGTTTGTACTAGGAAGTGGGGTATCTTTCTGGGGCAGCTGGTTGTAACAGGGGTGGGGTATCTCTTGTTATTGTTGTAATAGATTTGAGGGCTCTCCATTGGTGGGGTATCCTAGGAGGAGAGTGCCTGAGTCTATAAAGGTTTCCAAGGCACCCGTAAGCCTTGTGTTGTGTTAGTGGAAAATCTCACAAGGGTGTGAGGACTGGACGTAACCAGGATAAATCTCTGCGTGCTTTACTACTTTATTTCTAATTCCTTCGCTTCCATTTAATCTGCGCGATAATTAATCTAAGTCATTGAAAAAGGGGAAAAGTTTTCAAAAGATCTGAAAAGTTTTTAAATCTCAATTCACCCCCCTCTTGAGACTGAAGCCACTTGGCAACACTGACTTCATATTGGTCTCCTTGCTTTATAGTTGATTTCTTTGATACATAATAACATATTTGGAGTCCTAGTCTCGACATCACAGTAAGTCTTCATCTAAACACTTTCAGCAATATTCTTTATTTCTAACTAATGTGATTTTATGATTTACCCAAAATGGTAACATTTTTTTATAATTTCATAATACATTGATTCTTAGATACACACACATGTGTAAGAGTTATCAAATTGATTTCTTTGTAAACTACTTTTGTTCATTTCATTCCCCTTCGTTAAAAGGATTCCTGGGGAACATTCAAGTTATCACTACAAAAAAATTGGTCATTAGCGAGGGAAATTTCCCTCGCAAAATGACTTAAATCCGTCGCTAATGGTCATTTGCGAGGGAATTAACGACGGAATGGTTCCCTCGTTAATTCCCTCCTCGCTACTGGGATTAGCGAGGGAATTTTAATCCCTCGCTAATTAGCGAGGGAATTTTCCCTCGCTAATTCCCTCGCTAAGTCTGACTGTTTCTGTTTTTTTTAAATCTAATTTTTTTTATATTTAATTATTATTATTACTATTATTATTATTTTTATTACTATTATTATTATATTATTATTATTATTATTATTATTTCAAAAGAGAGAGAGAGAGAGAGAGGAATGAGAGTGGTGGTGGCGTGGTGGTGGTGGTGGTGAAGGTGGCGTGGGGGTGATGTGTGGATGGTAGAGAGAGAAGGAAAAGAGTAAGGGAGAAAGAGAGAGAGAGAGAGAGAGAGAGAGAGAGAGAGAGAGAGAGAGAGAGAGAGAGGAGTGAGAGTGGTGGTGGCGTGGTGGTGGTGGTGGTGAAGGTGGCGTGGTGGTGATGTGTGGATGGTAGAGAGAAAAGGAGAAGAGTAAGGGAGAGAGAGAGAGAGAGAGAGAGAGAGAAAGAGAGAAGGGTGAGTGTGGTGGCGGTGGTGGTGGTGGCGTGGTGGTGGTGTGGTGGTGGAGTGGTGGTGGTGTGGTGGTGGTGTGAGTGAGAAGAAGAGTAAGGGAAGAGGAAGGGTGAAGAGTGAGGGTGTTGTGAGTGAGAAAGAAGAGTGAAGGTGTAAACAGATTTAAGGAAAAAAAGTAAAAAAAATTGCGAGGGAATTAGCGACGGAACTGTCCGTCGCTAATTGCTGCACACTTACCAACCCCTGCACTAAGTCCCATCATCTGAAAACTGGCAGAAATTAGCGAGGGACTAAAATTCCGTCGCTAATTTTCCCGCCCAAGCCATTAGCGAGGGAATTTCCGTCGCTAATGTCTAAATTTCCATCGCTAATTCTCAAAAATACGACAGCCCCTATTCCCTTGCAAATTCCGTCGCTAATCCCAATTTTTGCGAGGGACCATTAGCCCCTCGCTAATTTCCGTCGCTAATGGCTTTTTTTCTTGTAGTGTATGTGAGATGGGATTTTGATTACTATAATTTGTGATTTTGATTAATCATCAATGAATGATGAGTTGTATAAAATTACTTCTCTTTATTGTTTTACTTAGATACTTAATTGGAAACCTTTTTACAGGACCATTTCTCAATGAGCTATATTTTTACTTGTTTTGATTTATGAATTTAGTTTTACTATCTTGGTTTGATGTGATTGTTTGATTTTGTTTTAACAATTAATACTTGGTTGATTCTTTGGAGCGTAGCCATGGATCGTAGTTGGATACAAAGTAATCGTCTGAGTGATGAGTATGCGAAAGGAGTCGAAGAGTTTATAAACTTTGCTCAAGCAAATCTTCGGAAGAGTGATGTTCCTGAAACTCATGTAACTTATTCATGTCCTTGTTGTAATTTTGTGAATCGACCCCACAACCACCAAGTGTAATACATGATCATCTCTTTGTTTATGGGATCTTACCCAGTTATACCACATGGATATGGCATGGTGAATCAACCGGCAACCCAAGTGTGTCCAAAAGTTAGAAAGTCGATGAAGATATGGATGATCGAATGGAGGACATGATACATGACATTAGTCCTGAATCTTTTAAGCGAGCGCATGAATATGATAATTTGTGCAAAGACAAAGATCAACCTTTGTATTTTGGTTGCACAAAATACACCCGGTTGTCTGCGTCGTTAAAATTAATCAATCTGAAGGCGATAAATGGGTGGACTGATAAGGGATTCACCGAATTGCATGAGCTGTTGGAAGACATGCTTCTCATTGGTAACACATTTCCAAAACGAACGTTTGATGCAAAGAAGATATTGTGTCCGATGGGTGTGGAGTATCAGAAAATACATGCATGACCCAATGACTGCATATTGTGTCGAAAAGACTTTGAGAAGTTGCATAACTGTCCTACGTGTGGTTGGTCGCGCTACAAAGTGAAGTCGGGTGAATCTAATTGTGACGACAACAACACAAAGGGTTCCCCTACGAAGGTTTTATGGTATCTTCCAATAATACCTAGGTTCAAACGCTTGTTTGCTAATGCCAATGACGCGAAGAGCGTTAGATGGCATGCAGATGAGAGGAAATCTATTCGAATATTGGCACTGAGTCGAGAAATCTTAGGCTCGCACTTGCTTCAGATGGGATGAATCCATATGGTAACTTAAGTACGAATCATAGCTCGTGGCCTGTTCTCCTTTTAATTTACAACCTATCTCCATGGTTATGCATGAAGCGCAAATATGTGATGCTATCCATGATGATTTCTGGCCCGAGACAACCTGGTAATGACATAGATGTTTACCTTAGTCCATTGATTGAAGACTTGAGAAAATTGTGGGATGAAGGCGTGGATATGTTTGACAGGTATTCTAATGAAACTTTCAAGCTGCGAGCCATGTTATTTTGCACGATCAATGACTTTCCTGCATACAGAAACTTGTCTGGGTATAGTGTCAAAGGTCATAAAGGTTGTCCTATTTGTGCAGAAGACACGTGTCACCATCAACTCAAACATGGAAGGAAGACTGTCTACGTTGGGCATCGAAAATTTCTCACATCTAATCACAGATATCTTAAGTTGAAAAAAGCTTTTAATTGGTGCTCGGAAAATGACATTGCTCCGAATACCTTGACCGGAGAAGAAGTCTATCAAGTGGTTAAGGACATCAAAGTTGTATTCGGAAAAAAGCAAAAGCAGCCTAAGGAAAAAAGCAAGTGGAAAAAGAGGTCGGTGTTCTTTGATCTTCTGTATTGGTCCAATCTTGATGTAAGGCATTGTCTTGATGTTATGCACGTCGAGAAAAACGTGTGTGATAGTGTCATCGGGACGCTTCTCAACGTTCAAGGGACAAATGATGACACAAATTCTCGTCTAGATTTGTGTGAGATGGGCATAAGAGAACAATTACATCCAGTGGAACGAGGTAAAGGCACATATTTACCTCCAGCATGTTATACCTTATCAAGAAAAGAGAAAATGAGCTTTTGCGAGTGTCTACGGGGAATCAAAGTCCCACATGGTTACTCGTCAAATATAAAGCGACTGGTTTCAATGAAAGATCTCAAATTAGTTGGCTTGAAGTCTCACGACTGCCATGTCTTGATGCAACAACTACTACCTGTGGCAATTCGTTGCATCTTACCAAAAGATGTCTGATATACCATAACTAGGTTGTGCTTATTCTTCAATAGTATATGTGCTAAAGTCATCGACCTCAAAAATTGGACGAGTTGGAAAATGAAGCTGCTATTAACTTGTGTCAATTGGAGATGTTTTTTCCTCCCTCATTCTTTGATATCATGGTTCATTTAATTGTTCATCTGGTTAGGGAGATTAGATTATGCGGCCCTGTTTATTTAAGGTGGATGTACCCAATCGAGCGATACATGAAGATCTTGAAAGGGTATGTGAAGAACCAATATCGTCCTGAAGCATCCATTGTTGAAAGGTACGTCACAGAAGAAGCGATTGAGTTTTGTTCTGACTACTTATCCGAAGCAAAATCGGTGGGACTACCAAAGTCTCACTATGCAGGGAGAGGTCAAGGTAAAGGTACACATGGTATAACCACTAAATGCATGGGTCGAGCTGAAGTGCTTCAAGCACATTTGTATGTTTTGAATAATACAGATGAGGTATTACCTTACTTGTCTCTCCATAAAGAGATAGTAAAGGCCAAAAACCCTCGAATGAAAGAAATATTGTTATTGAACGAGTCTAACAACACATTGATATATTGGTTTAAATCAGAGATTAAGAAAGATGTGAGTGCCTCTGAGACATTGAGATGGTTAGCACATGACCCTCACTTTAATGTCGTATGTTGGAGCGGGTACGACATAAATAGGTTTTCCTTTTACACAAAGTCAAAAGATGACAAAAGCACCATGCAAAACAGTGGAGTTATGGTCATGGCCGCGATGCACTTCTCTAGTTCAAAGGATACAAATCCTGTACTCGCATCAATTGCTTACTTTGGTGTCATTGAAGAGATTTGGGTGCTTGATTACTTTAAATTTAAAGTGCCTCTTTTTAAATGTAAGTGGGTTAACAACAATAGTGATGTACGTACTGACGAAATGGGATTTACACTAGTGGACCTTGACAAGGTAAGTTATAATGATGAACCCTTCATCATGGCTGACCAAGCAAAACAAGTTTTCTATGTCAAAGATCCTTCTAACAAAAAGTGGTCAGTTGTCATGCAAGCAAAAATAGGCAGTGATGAGAATGAAGATTCAAGTCTTGCAATTTTCGAAACATCTTGTTTGTTAACACAAGTGCCTACTTCAGTTGATGACAATGAAGTTGACGATGAACATGCCACTCGCAATTATCATAATGAAGGAATTTTATACGAAGTAGTTTAGATTTGTTTTTTTTTAACCTATGAAATTGTAATTTTGAACTTAGTGACAATGATGGTTTGTTTCTATTCTTTCCTTTTGAGCATCTGACAGATTTTGAAACTTAGAGAAGTATGTTTTCATAGTTCATATTGAATGAAGGATTGTTTTGCCTCTCTAATTTAGTCTATTATTGATTATTTTAGTTGTCTTTTTCATAAGTTCGGGTATGATTATATGTTTAGTTCAAATATATAAATATGACTGATATAATATTTTAGTTGTCTTTGTTTAAGTTCAACTATCATGTCTTCAAAAAAGAATCCCAGACGTCCAACTGTTGAACCAAGGACAAACACTCTTTGTTTTGTATGATAACAAACTACATTTAGTCCACTAATGGTTGCAGTGTATAAAAGTGCAGGGACAAAATAAAGTACAGGACATGAATGGAAGAGCAGGAAATATTAAAGTGGAGAAGCTTGGAGAAGAAGCCACCTCAGCAGTTCAAGACCTAATTGTTTATCCGCTTTCTTTAGGACACTGTGTAAGGTCCTATCACTGAAGGTCTATGACTTTTAGTAGCTGAGAGATGAGTTTTTCAAAACATGCATGGTGCATCAAAATAGTTTTGAAAAATATTTTATAAAATTGCATGCATGCATAAGGTGGCAACAAAAACCCTAAAACTATTTTTTGTTGAAAGATTAAAACCCTAAAAATAGTTTTGTTGAAGGCTTGAAATCAAAATCCTATTCTTTTACAAAGATAATAGATTATGGTAATAGATTAGGTGCCTGAATGTTTTCAGAGCACATAATCGATTACTCTCCTATTTTATCTAAAACAAATAATCGATTATTTGCTTGCCTTGCTTTCCTTTTTTAAACAATAATCGATTAGAGCCTCAATTGCTCTATATATCATAATCGATTATTGGCTTCCTTCCTTCCTTGACAACAATAATCGATTATATCATCTTTCAACTAAGTCTCATAATCGATTATCAAGCCATCTTGTGAATTCCTTGACAACAATAATCGATTACATGCTCAATATAACTATATGTCATAATCGATTATCAAGCTAAACCAAGTTTCCATATTTAAACATATAATCGATTATCACATTCTTTTGTTTTCTAACATAATCGATTATACATATATTTTCCTTTTTTCAAACATTCCTACGCCTATAAATAGGCAAGTGTGTTTCACAATTCAAAGACACCTCACACCACAATTCACAACTCCTCTCTGCTTCTCACATACATTTTCTAGATCTGAGAAAGAGAGAAAATAGAGCTTCAACTTTCACATCATTTTCTATTTTCCATATCACTCATCTCTCCGTCACTATACTGTCATTATATCTGAGGTGATTGGATCATAGATCTCTGTTTGTATTCGTTACTCTATTTGTGGGGTCACTCTAAAATCCTAGGATTTGTTCTTGGGTCTCTCAATCAGGAGATTAAGTTGGTTTGAAATCCTGGGAAGTTTTCTTGGGTCTCTCAATCAGGAGATTGAAATGGTTTGAAATCCTGGGAGGTAATCTTGGGTCGTTCAATCAGGGAAGATTGAAGTGGTATTGAAATCCTGGGAGGTGCTCTTGGGTCGTTCAATCAGGAGATTGAAGCGGTGTTGAAATCCTTAGCTAGGTGCTCGGGTTCTCAGTTCGGGGGAATTGAGACTTGCTATTTTGAAGTTGCCTGTTTGTAAACAATTCTTCAATATAGTGGTTGTTATCAAGTCCAAAGGTTGCAAAGCCGGAGGCCGAGGACGTAGGGCTTTTATCCCGAACCTCGCTAAATTCCTGGTGTATCTCTATCCCTATCTCTTTACATTTCTTATTGTTTATATATGTCCATATTATTATACTGCTGTGATCTATTTATAGCTATACTACTCAGATCTGTTTATAATCATACTCTTCATACTATTTAAGATCTGTTTATAGCTATACTATTTAGATTTGTTTATAATATCACTCAGTGGATTTATTGTAAAACTATATCCCTACTCTGATCTGAATCTGTTAATCTGGTTATAGTTATACTCACTGTACTACAGATCTGTTTATCTATCATCTTCTCTATCACTACTGTAGATCTGCTATATTCAATATCATTGCATTACTTAAAACAACCTTATTGTGAATATTGAATATAGAGTAATATCTCATTGAGCCTGATCTGCCTGTTTGCATATATCTGATAAGTTCAAATCTCGTTTTCCGCATCTGATTTAAACAAACTTATCATTTATTTCGAAAAGAATCCAAGATTTACACATAACCTTATTCACCCCCCTCTAAGGTTATACTATAGTCCCACAAGTCTAACACCAACTTCATTGAGCCTATTGCCAACAATGATAAGCATATTCCCAATGAAGTGGAGTGATGTTGATGAGGAGACAAAAAAGATTGCTTGGGATGATGTAAAGCTAACATTTGATGTTCCCGAGAGTAATGAATTCGAGAAGACTTGGATGTCTCATATCAATCTTTGTTGGAGACAGTTCAAGACAACTCTCACCAGAACATATGTCTTTGGTAGTGGGGATAATGATGGTCAAAAAAATCCATGTCACAAGTACAGCAGCATATCTCTCGAGACATGGGCCGCATTTTATAACAGTCGCATTACTGAGGAGTTTGTGGTATTGTTTTAACTATAACTATTTTAGTTTCTTAAACATTAATGATATGTTGTAAATATGGTGGTGTTTGTTCTTTGTAACAGGCTAAGAGAGAAGCTGCCAAGAATATTCAAAAAAATAATAAATACAACCATACAATGGGGCCAGGTGGTTATAAAAAGTTGAAGAAGGATTTGAAAGAAGAACAAATCAAAAAAATCTAGGAGGAGTATGGTGATCCTGATTTGGAGGTGGAGCCTACATCTCCAGAGCGTCTGAGCTGTGGAAGGCTGGCCGCAAAACCAAGTCTGGATCTTATGTATGTGAGTCGTCAGAATCAGTTGGATCTAAGATTGTAAGTAAAATATTGTGTGGTGTATCTAAGACATTGTGTGTGGATCTAAGTTGAAGAAAGTATGTTTTGTTTAATTTGTTAAATTGTAACATTTGAACATGCTTTTGTTGTAGGATGAACTTGCGGTTATGAGTAGCCAAGGATCTTTCGTTCCTCAAGGAAAGAATGATATTTTGAATGTTGCCATTGGAACACCTGAGCATCCTGGTCGTGTTCGGGGAGTTGGAAAAGGTGTCGGGATAAAGAGATACTTTGGAGGTGTGACACATTCTGGCCGGGGTAGCTCACAAGTTGACAAAGCGGGGTTGATGAAAGAAATTATGGAGGACGTGGAAGTTATGGTGCAAGACCGAGTTCGCAAAGCGTTGGCAGAGGTATATGTTTATAATACTAGATTTGTTTTATTATTTGAATCAATTCATAAATAATAGCTTAATTTATATGTATGTTTTAATTTTTCAGCACAGCATCTCATGTGGAGGTCTTCAAAATGCGGGTGTTCAGGTTCCCTCTCCAATGACAACGGTTGGATCTAAGGCAAGCCACTCACCATCTCATGCGGAGGAGGAGGTCAATACTGATTGGATGAAAGAGATGCTTGTGGCGGGGTATGCCGATAAGAGACATCCCAGGATAAGGTTGGAGCACGAAGTTCATGAGTACTTTGTCTCCTTCAAAGAAATCCTGGGCATGGTTTCTGGTGAAGAGTGGCTTGAATTGAGCCATTTGGCCGTATGGTCCACGTAAGTAGTAAAGTCTATTTCATTATATAAATTTCTCACATTTTTACATATATTAATCGATTTGATAGTTTTTCTTACTTGCCACTAGATATTTGCACCGTCAACGTCTTGAAAGAGGTATTGAGGACTTATATGGATTTGTGTGTCCATACAAGCTTAACTTGAAGCATATCTCCATGAATGTTGTCCTTCAAAACCTTCAAGAGAAATTGATGACCACCACTAAGGCAGTATATATTGTTCCATTTTGCCATAGGTACGTAACAGCAAAATATTTCAACTAATTGGTGATTCATTTTTCTTTGTGTGTTGCTTAATTTTAAGTTTATCAATGTTGCAGCGGACATTGGCAACTAATTATCTTAATCCCAAATCAAAATACTGTGGTCTGCATGTGTTCCTTAGGCCGCAAACCAAACAAAGAAATCAAAGCCATGTTTAGCAAGTAAGTTTTTATTTTTTTATCATGGTTTAGATTGTAGTATTTGAACTTAAGTTGGGTTGAAATTTTATAAATACTTTTATATATTATGTTATTAGAGCTGTCAAAGGTTATTCTACATCTGCCCCCACGTGGTTGTACCCTACAGTAAGTAATTTAAAATATTGAGTTGATTTAATTTGGAGTGAATTCATATATGATATACATACATATATATATATATATATATATATATATATATATATATATATATATATATATATATATATATTCTGTTTAATTTGGTTAACTTTGTTAATTCATTTGTGTAGATGCCAATACAACAGAATGGTTATCATTGTGGCTCTTATGTGATGAAGTTTATGCTGACCATTGTGAATGCTGGTATTGTTGAAAATTGGGAGCAGGTATAAATATTTGGTTAAAATTATACTTTACACATTTATTTGGAATTGGAATGATTGAATATAATTTGTTTGAGTAATTTTTAAACTTGTAGGTATTTGATGACTCAAAAGCATACACCTAAGAGGAGATTTTTGAGGTTCGTCTGCTTTGGGCAGAATTCTTTATGAAGATTCGGAAGGAGCAAAAGGATACACTATTTAAAACTTTCTGATTCTGTTAATTTGTAATTGTTTAGATGCTGTTTAGTTTCTGTCTGTTAATTTGTATGGTTTCTGTCTGTGAACAACTGAGGTTTGGGGCTGTCTGTTAATTGGTCATTTCTGGGATTGCATCACAGACAGCAATTCTATTAATTTGTATGGTTGTTGTTTGTGGGATGCTAAATAACATTTGTATATTGGTCATTTCTGTGAATTGGTCATTTCTGTGAATTGGTCATTTGTATGGTTGTTGTTTGTGGGATGCTAAATGTTGTCTGTGAATTGGTCATTTCTGGGATACAACAGGGTTCGTATGGATCGAAAATGAAAAAACTAAAATGTGTAAAATGACGTTTAGAGACATTTAGCGTCGGTTGTTTAAAACAACCGACGCTAAATGTCCCTCAACGTCATTAGAAAGTGTCTCAAAGGAGACTTTTAGCGTCGGTTGTTTCAAACAACCGATGCTAAATGTCAGTTTTGGAGACTTTTAGCATCGGTTGTTTCAAACAACCGACGGTAAAAGTCCCCTTTGATACATTTAGGATCGGTTGTTTCAAATCGGTTAAATAACCGATGCTAAATGTCTGACATTTAGCATCGGTCGATTTAGCGTCGGGTGATAACCGACGCTAAATGTCCAATTTAACCGACGTTAAATGTCCTTTTTCCACTAGTGAGTTACCCCTATAATTAAATCATGAAGTTAAGTCGATCAAGCACTAAGAGCAGCAATCAAGAAAACATGACCATGATTATATAATTTCATAAAATTCATTTATAATTTTACTATTAATTAAGACATTAACAAACAAGTTTACATAAATACCATCATGAGCATTAACTTCAACTGATCATACTTTACGATTTATCCTCGACCTAGAGGGTCGAGTTTCGAGGTATTACACTTTAGAAAACTGTGAGTGATGAAAGCAATAAGAAAAGCAGTAAAGATCACATAGAGATTTATAGTGGTTCACCCAACTCGTCAAGGGCTACATCCACTCTTCACACCCAGTGATATTTTCACTATTTTTCAAATAGTTTTACAAGCCAACAAATTGCTGTACCCTGATAGTTTTCTTAACACATCTCTATGAACTGTTCTACTAGTTTTTTCCAAGTCTAGCAACTTAACCTTTAAGAAAAAAAAATTTAGCCCTCGTCCCTAATAATACAGCAGTCTATGCTTATTGACACCAAGCTATGAACACACTCAACAAAGTCCCTGATAAGTTGATTTGAAGTGAGTGAGTTTAGGAGAGAGTACAGACTTACTCAGAAGTTGTTGAGAAGCTTCTGATGTAGTGACCAATTTAGTGCAGTCTCCCTTAAACATTTCTGAGGCACTCCATGTCTTATTTATAGGTCAATTGATCCAAGATAGTCATTGGAATACTTTAGAGAGTTGGTTTGTGACCGTTGTTCCTTTAGAGCTTAGGCGGGTACACTTGCAGCAGGTGTCCGTACATTGTTGTAGGTTATCGTTGAGAGCTTCTGAGCTCGGTACCATATGTTTTCCTCTTGTGATAGCTTCTGAGTGATTGAGCAATTCTTCTAAGGATATATTAGTTGTTGATATATCAATTTGACCGTTGAGAGAAAAATGATGATATTTCTTCATGCTTCAAAAGCTTGATCAATAGCTTCTGAGTATTTATCTTCTCACTAGCTTGACAAAGATACCCTCTGAGCGTCTTCAAAGGAATCTGCTGAGCCATCTACACTTTGTTTTCATATCCTTTATGAAGAGAATATTTGCTATGCATTCAAAACTGTTTGTTCTCATCAAAACACTCTTTAGGGATTTTTCCTCAACAATCTCCCCCTTTTTGATGATGACAAAACCTTTTGATAAGTTTTTAAGTTTTTAAGGTTTTCTGATGTAACAGTTGCATTATAATAAATTATGACGACAAAACTCTTTAGGGATTTTGCCTCAACACTCTCCCCCTTAATCCATGCTATGATTTATCAGTTATAAGTATAAGGGAAATATTTGGACCAGAACAGATTTTTTCAATAATCGTGAAGCAAAATGGAAATTTTTGGCTCACAGTTCTGGAGCATAAGATACTTAAACTAAATAAGCAACTCGGAAGCTTCAACTTCGCAAAACATGTGCTCTATATAGCACAGATATTCAAAACAAACCATATATAGGTTCGTATCCTATCCACTACCTAAACCTAGAAACTTAATCTATCCTTCTCCCCTTTTTGTCATGAGTCAAAAGGTAGGGGGCAGAAACAAGATTAAGCAGCTACTTCGATGGAGATGAATCATTAGAAGAGGTGGTAGTAGAAGGTATGGGAATATCTTGGACAGGAGGAACTGGACCAAATTCTGGAATAGCAAGGGAGGGGCTAATTGTAGGTAAAGAAATGGATAAAAGCTACTGGAGAATCTCATGACTCTTTGCATCTTGAGCATGTTGACCTTCTTGCAGCAACCTTTCTCCTTCCAGAACACCCTTGAGAATGGACTTGACCTTTCTCAGCTGCTTTTCAACTTTGTTGGAGATGGAAGCACCTTATGAAGGTGGATTATCAGAGTAAAAAGCAGCAATTCCACCAACATTGATAGGTTCAGCAACAATGGGTGGAGTTCTGTGTTGAGGAGGTGAAGGAATAGATAAGTCAAATATAGGAAGAGGAGAGAACATGTCTCTGAAGTCTTGAGTCTGAAAGGTGTGTGGAGTGTTGGCTTCTTGGGTTGCAAGGAGAGGATTGATAGGCTGAAAACTTGTTTTCTCAAATGATTTCTGAAGTCTAGTCAATTCTTAAGAAGCTACTTGGTTAGCAGAGGGACCAGGTGTTTGCAATAGAGCATGCTCCCCCTCAACAGATGGCTCACTAAGAGGCTTCTCAGAGGCCGTCTTCTGTGTGACTTCTGAAGATGTTAATGTAACATTTTTAACATCTACCGGCGTATCACTCTCTTGATATTCATCAATCACAACGTTGAGAATAGAATCATCTTCTTCACCCACTTCTGGAATGTGTAGCTCTTCTATAGTTTGCACTGTGTCTACAACAGCCTTAGTAGGTGAGATGTGTAGTTCTTCTGTACTTCCAGGCGAGGGTTCCACAATGGTAACTTTCTTAGGAGTTTTCTGAGGTGTCTTTTCTTTGAGGGGTCACTTGATGATGGACTTGAGTGGGGTTTGTTGTGTTGATGATGGTTCTTCACCAAGTACTACCTAGGCGACTTCCTAAGAGGTGATTTTTCAGACTTCTTCTTCTTAGATATTTCCTTTTGCTTTCCCTTTGATTCCACACTTTTCTTTCCTTTAAGTTCCATCACTTCTTTCACTACTTCAGTAGCCCTCCTTTGTTTTTCTTTTTTCTTGTCTTCCTTTTCTTACATTGTTTGATCATTCTTGGCTGGGTCAAAAGCTTCTAAACTTTCAAAGGTAGTTCCTTCACTGCATGAAGCTTCAGTCGTCTTCCTCTTTTTGCTTGTCTCGTCTTTCGGTGATTTCTTCACAGACTCTTCTAATACTTCGTCTTCCTCTAGTGACCTTGGTTCAATCTTCATTTGTTTGAGGTTTCTTGATGTGAACATTTTGCATGAATCAATACCCACATACTCTCGAAGAAAAATTCCCTCAAAATAGAAGATCTTAGTAAGCACCATACCATATGGCATGGTAGATGTCACTCTGACTCCTTTGAGTGAATCAATCATGTGTCTAAGTGATAGAGTATGATAAGGTCAATGGTGGTTACTAGATCATACGTGGCTCCTCTTGGTGCAAGGTTGTGAACACAAACCTTGTGTAGGATCCTTAGATGGTATTGTAGGTTTTTGGCCACAATGTTTACTTTTCCTTCCATCACTACTCTCTTAATGACACGTTCCCTGTTTGTGCCAACCAGAGTCATCCAATCTTCACCATAAACTTGTTTATCTGTAGTGGGTATCTCCAAAGCTTCTAAGATGAGTGCTTGCGTGATGAGGAGTGTTTTTCCAGCTACTTTTCTCTTTATCCACTTGGCATCTTCATTGGTGTAGGCATTTTCAAAGAACTCTTTGACCAAATCAGGGTAAACACGTTCTTTGATTTGAACGAAGTTTTCCCACTTTTGTTTCTTGACGAATGGAATTATATTCCATCCATTTTCTTTTAGTTCTTGTAGACGAAAGAATCTTCCAGTTTCTATTGGCCTTCTAGTTGCATCCATTTTCCCTTGGGACGATGCTCCTGTTTTTCTTTATTGAGGATGAAGATGGATTCATTTCAGAAGCAAGATTGTTTCCTATGTTTACTACTACAATGGGAGTTTTTGGAGTGTTTTTGAAGAGAGATTGAGAGGTTAGTTTTTCCAAATGAGGGGATTTTCATTTTGGTGTGGTCATTTTCGGCTATTTGAAGAGAGAGAGAGAGAGAGAGAGAGAGAGAGAGAGAGAGAGAGAGAGAGAGAGAGAGAGAGAGAGAGAGAGAGAGAGAGAGAGAGAGAGAGAGAGAGAGAGAGAGAGAGAGAGAGAGAGAGAGAGAGAGAGAGAGAGAGAGAGAGAGAGAGAGAGAGAGAGAGAGAAACGATTAAGATATGGGGATTTTAACACATAAATGTATTTTATTAAAACATTAGAGGGAACGGTTACTTCTTAGTAACCGTTAGAAGGTATGAGAGATAGGGAGCGAGAGCGTTCAGTATTGATGTGACAAGGCCGCGGCGCAACGGCTAGAAACGCCCATTTGTATTTTTCTCTTTCTTATCTTCTAACAGGTGCAAAAGTTTCATCATAGTCAATACCTTCTTGCTGATTATAACCTTGAGCTACAAGTTTTGCCTTGTTTCTCACGACCTTACCACTTTCATCCATTTTATCTCTAAAAACCCATCTTGCTCCAATCACAGATTGATGTTTAGGAGATGGAACCGGATTCCATACTTCATTTTTCTCAAACTGAGCAAGTTCTTCTTGCATAGCTTCAATCCAAGACTCATTAGTTATTGCTTCTTTTATCCTTTTGGGCTCTATTTCAGAATTGAAGGCACGTTGACAAGATTCCCTTTTAAATGAGCTTTTGGTTCTGACTGATTCAGATGTTTCACCAATGATTTGATCTTGTGGGTGATCTTCCTCCATTTTCCAGCTCCTTGGCAATTCCGAAGCCTGTGTGGGATGGATTTGGGAATCCTTCTGTTGTTTAGAAGGCTGTGGAGTGCAACTTGTTTCTTGCTCCTCAATATTCAATTTTCCTTCGTCTTTTTCTTTTTCTATCTCATCGTCATCATCATCATCATCATCATCATCATCATCATCATCATCATCACCATCATCTCTATCATCTGCATGGTTAGCTTCAAGAAACATAACATGCATGCTTTCTTCCAAAACCTTAGTTCTAAGATTATAAACTCTATATGCTTTAGATGATGAGGAATAACAAAGGAATATAGCAGAATAAGATTTGGCATCAAATTTTCCCAAGTTGTCCTTGTTGTTTAGAACATAGCAAGCACAACCAAAAACATGAAAGTAAGATATGATTGGTTTCTTTTGTTTCCAAAGTTCATATGGAGTTTTCTCAAGGATCTTTCTAATGGTGACTCTGTTAAGAATGTAGAAAGGAGTATTAACTACTTCTGCCCAAAAATATTTCTCAAGTGTTCTATTTTTCCTTTCAACAACTCCATTTTGTTGGACAGGAGAAATTGTGTGACACACCATTTTTACATCAAAAAATTCCTTGAAGGATGAGTTTTCAAATTCTCCCCCATAGTCACTTCTAATTGCAAATGATGTTACAACCAGCTTCATTTTGAACCTTTTTGAAAAAAGTTTCCTTCTTATTGAAAGCATCATCTTTGTTTTTCAAAAATAGCACACATGTGTACCTTGAGTAATCATCAACGATCACAAAGCCATATCTTTTTCCTCCTAGACTAGCATGTTTTGTTGGGCCAAATAAATCCATGTGGAGAAGTTCTAGTGGTCTATGAGAAGATATCATGTCTAGTGGAGAAGCCCTCTTACAAGGTTTAATTTAGACAACTTATAGATTGTTCTCATACAGACATGACCAAGTCTTCTATTCCATATCCATTTATCATCTTCTTTTGAAATGAGACAGGTTTCCTCAGGCAAATCATCAAGACACACACAATATAAGTTATTTGGTCTATGACCTTCAAAAACAGTTTTACCAGAACGAAAACTATTTATTTGGCATGCATCGGATTTAAAACATACTTCATTTCCAACATCACACAATTGAGTCACACTGAGAACATTGTGTTTCAGGCCTTCAACATATTGAGCATTTTGATTTTGACCAGAGTTTATTTTACCTACTGTACCTATACTTTTTCTCCAGCCTTTGTCATCATTACCAAACATGACAAAACCTCCATCAAAGCTCTCCACGGAGAGAAACTTATCTTTCTCCCCAGTCATGTGCCTTGAGCATCCACTGTCTGCGAATCACAGCTTTTTCCTTGATGCTAATAGGCACTCCTGCAATTGAAGTTAACAAAGATTTAGGTACCCATTGTTTTTTGGATCCTTGATGGTTAGTGTCTTTCCAAAATCTGCCTTTTTGCTTTTTGAAACAGTTTGAAATGTAATGTCCAAATTGTTTACAGTATGAGCATTTTGATTTTGGTTTTCTGTTATTCTCAAAAGCCTTTTCAGATGTAGTGGTACGTACTTGAGCAGACTGGAGATTTTGTGTCAAATCTTTTACTTGCTCTTTTAAAGCCTTGTTTTCAGAAGCTTGTGGTGCTCAGAGAGTTTGAAATGAGATTGTTGTAAAGTGTGAATGGTTTTAGACATTCTTTCATTTTGAATTCTAAGTTCCTCATTTTCAGTTTTTGATTGACATAGTTGTTGTTTGAAAAGCATGCACTTTTGACATAAGATATTTGAGTCATAAAGCAAACTATCAAAAGATGATTCAATTTCTTTGCATGTATCACATCTAGAGAGTTCAGAGTTAGATACCTCATCTTGAGTTGATCTTGTCATGAGACATAAATTTGCAGTTTCTCCTTCTAGTTCTGAGGAGGAATCATTGTCATACCCTAATTTTGTCCGACTAATTGAAAAGTCCCAAAATTGTATCGCTTTGCATATTGTTCTAAACGCGGGTGTCTTTGGCACTCTCGTGCAACGATTTTGTTTGACACTCGTTACTTTCAAAAAAAGAGTCCAAAAAAAAATAATAAAAATAATAATAAATAATGCGAGCGCGTGTTGGTTGCAAGTCACGTGTGAGTAGTTGCGTCACTGCGCATTATTTTACCGGTTTTTTTAGAAAAGTAAGGATAAAATGAAATCAGTTTTAATAACTTACGCGTGTGCGCATTAAGTCAGTTACGCGTTCATAGCCTTAACGCGAGCGCGTGTTGGTCGCGAGTCGGGCGCGAGTGGTTGCGTCGGTTCGTGTTGTTTTTACCGCTTCTTTCAAATATTATAAAAAAAATAATAATAATAGTAATAAGATAAAATCAATTTTTATTCAGCTGTCCTTTTATTTATTTGTTACATATACAAACAAAGAAATTAAAAAAAAAAAAGAAAGAGAGGCAGAATAGTACAAAAAAAAGAGTCAACTCTTTTTTACAAAAAAAATTAATTAAAAAACGGTACAAAAATAATAAAAAGCAGGTCGCGGCCTGCTGGGTGTTGCAACAAGAATGCAATTTGAGAATGGGGTTGAAGGTCCCTTCTCCTTGTCTCTTGGCTTTTCACTTTTTTGGGCAAAAACATGTTGCTGCCCCTGCTGCCATCCCTTGCTGCTCCATTGTGTCACTGCTGCAAACAGCTTGGTCCCCTGGGGATTTTGATCCCCTGCTTCCTCCCACACCTACACCACACATATTGGACTATAAATACTGTGAACATCAACAGTAAAAGGGGGACAATCAACGAAAATTGACACAAAAATACACTCAAAAAATACGCACACAGGGCCTCAGGGACTTAGTGACTGAAGATACACAAAAAACACACAACCAAAGCTGAGAGAAAATTCTCAAGAAATTTCAGTAAGCAGTAAGCAAATCAAAAGGAGACTATTTCTGAAGCTGGAAAAAAGGTTGATCCTGACATTTTTTCTTTATTCTGTTGCAACTGTGTTAACATTAGACGAGTATTTTTTGAGATATGGTAGTTTAGTGTTCCTGTGGTGATTCAATAAATTGTGTGTGATTATTAGCATATTACCTGTTATGTTCCTAAAACAGATTAAAGAACAAATATATTGTTTAGGTCGTGATTGGTTAAACCCAAACCAAGTTAACGTTCAATCTTTTTTTTCAAAAATGCAATATGTGAAGAATAAATTAGGGTCATTTCTGTTTCTTCTAAAGAGGTGAACTTAGTAACAAAACAGACAAAAATTAGGGTTTATTTTGATTGAAGTTCAGTAACATGCATTAGGGTTAATAACAATCAGAAAATAGAAATTAGGAGAAAGATAAAATCAAGAGCAAAACGAAATTAGTAATAGGGTTAGAAACAGGAATGGCAAAGGAAATAACTCAGAAAACAAGGTAGAAGAGAAGAGTTAAAAATCAGAAATCAAAGGAGAAAGGATTAGAACCGAAAAAAATAGTAGAACTTACCCTCAGATTCCGACCACCCCAAACGATGGTCGTTGGCCGTGGACCATCGAGGTCGCTGCCGTCTTCTCGTTTTGTCCCCTCCACCACCGTGTCAGTACCAGCACGAACATCTCCCCACCGTCGCCATCAACTCCGTCGCCTTCGCCAGAGACGAGCTCGTCACCATCGCATACGCCACCGGCCAAAGGACGGCTGGTCACCATCTCCGGAGCCGTTGCACACAACCGTCGTGCGACTTCCCACCGTCGTTCTATCTCTTTCTTTCTCTGAGCATCTCTCTCTCTCTACTAAAAATGGAGTTGAGGTTTAAATTGGAGATAGGGATAAGGGATTGGGTAGATCGGTCGTGAAGAAGGAGAGGGGAGAAGGGGAGAACGATATTGGGGTTCGGTTGGTTCGATGAGAGAGGAGAAAACGAAGCTAGAAGAGGAGAGGAGGAAGGCGAGGTCACGGTTGAGGGAGAGGCAGAGAAACGGCGCAGGGAGAGAGAAGAAACGAGATTAGGGTTAGAAGGGGGTAGTGCGGCGCTGGGAGAGAGGATTTGCGAATTAGGGTTAGAGTTTTAGGTTTTGCTTTATATACGCGTGGTTTTAATTAATTTTAATTTTAATTTTTTTAATAAAACATCAGATTAGGTTTCGCACCCCTCCATTTCTTTAACACAACCCCCTGGAAGGCCCACGACTCATGGGCTGATGAATCTGAAAATGAACCTGGCTCGCTGATTACACCACCCTTTTTAAAAATACAACCCCCTGTTTCTAAATGCACATACCATTTTACTACTGCACCCCCTGTTTCTCTTTTTAAATTTTGTTTCTTTCCCCTAAGTAAACTTATTTTTTCACAAACATTTTTTTTCCCAAATAATGGATAAATGCTTCCCTGAACAAGAATCAATCCAATTGCGAAAACTCTTCAAAATCAAACTTTGCTAGTAGTCTCATGAAGCCTTTGCTTGCATGATTATTAACAATGAGGTACTAGTGACGATCACTTGGAGCCTTTGCTCAATTGATCATCACGAATGCCTAATTTTCCTAAAGATTTTCACTAAATCAAAAACTTTGTTAGTAGTCTTGCGAAGCCTTTGCTTGCGTGATTATCAACAATGGAGTGCTAATGGCGGTCACTTGGAGCCTTTGCTCAATTGATCATCATGAAAGCTCAATTTTCACAATTAAACAAGATAAAAAACAAAAACCTTTTTCTAGACAACCCAGAACTACGTAGCTTTGAATTCTCCATCGCACCGGAAGATACGTAGGAGCGGATACCCTCCGTCAAGCACAACAAACCAAAAACATTTTTCCTTTCAAAAACCAAACACTTTTCCAAAAATAAAACACTTTTCAAAAACAAGAACTACGTTGCTTTGAATTCTCCATCGCACCGGGAGATACGTAGGAGCGGATACCCTCCGTCAAGCACAACAAACCAAAAACATTTTTCCTTTCAAAAACCAAACACTTTTCCAAAAATAAAACACTTTTCAAAAACAAGAACTACGTTGCTTTGAATTCTCCATCGCACCGGGAGATACGTAGGAGCGGATCCCCTTCGTCCAGCGCGAAAACTAAAGATTTTTCATTAAGCCATTCATCAATAAAAGAGGTCTGAATCGTGCTAGTCCCAAAGATGATTTTCCCCTGCCCCATATTGATGTCTTAGTGGATAGTACGGCGCAGCATTCACTGTTCTCCTTCATGGATGGGTATTCAGGGTATAACCAGATCAAGATGGCTCCTGAGGATATGGAGAAGACAACTTTCACAACTCTTTGGGGAACATTCTGTTACAGAGTCATGCCATTCGGGTTGAAGAACGCCAGTGCTACCTATCAGAGGGCTATGGTCACATTATTTCACGACATGATGCACAAAGAAATAGAGGTCTACGTGGACGATATGATCACAAAGTCTAAAACTGATGAGGAACACATTGCCAATTTGCAAAAGCTCTTAGAGCGGTTGAGAAAATTCAAGCTCAGATTAAATCCGGCCAAGTGTACCTTCGGCGTGCGATCAGGAAAGTTGTTGGGATTCATCGTCAGCCAAAAGGGGATAGAAATCGATCCGGACAAGGTGCGTGCGATTCTTGAGATGCCAGTTCCTAAACAGAAAAAGAGATTCGGGGTTTCCTTGGAAGACTGAACTACATCTCTAGGTTCATATTCCAATTGACTGCCACTTGTGAACCAATCTTCAAACTATTGTGCAATAATCAAGAAACCAAATGGAATGATGATTGTCAAGAAGCATTTGAAAAGATCAAGAAATATCTTCAGAACCCACCTATCTTGATGCCTCCTGTACCCGGCAGACCTTTGATCCTGTACCTAACCGTGCTAGACAGCTCAATGGGTTGTGTGTTAGGGCAACATGATGAATCTGGGAAGAAGGAGCATGCCATTTACTATTTGAGCAAGAAATTCACTGACTGTGAAACAAGGTACTCGCTGCTAGAAAAGACTTGTTGTGCTTTAGCTTGGGCTGCTCATCGTTTGAGGCAGTACATGCTAAGTCACACTACTTGGTTGGTATCTAAAATGGATCCTATCAAGTACATCTTCGAGAAGCCCGCACTTACAGGGAGACTTGCCCGTTGGCAAATGCAGTTATCAAAATATGATCTCCTATATGTCACTCAGAAAGCAATTAAAGGTAGTGCGCTGGCCGAGTACCTGGCACACTAACCCGTTGAAGATTATCAGCCTATGCAGTATGACTTTCCAGATGAAGATATCATGGCCTTGTTTGAAGAAGGGAAGTCCCCAGAAGATGAAAGATGGAGAGTGGTGTTTGATGGTGCCTCCAACATATATGGGCACGGGGCCGGGGCAGTGCTGATTTCCCCTGATAATTGTAACACCCATTTTCTACCCGTTAATTTAATTGGAAAATCAGAGTTTCAAAATTTCTTTTCATCGCAAGGAATGTTACACATACTCAAATCAAAACGTCGTACTTCAAATAAATAGTTCAACATCAAATAATTGTGCAATACGTAGCACGCCCCCAATGGGGAAAAACTCAAACATCATTCATTGTCACCACAACCGTGACATCAATAAAACCAACTACGCAGCGGAAAATATAAATAAGAGAAAACATCAAATAACATATAACAACCAAAATAGTCTTAAAACATCGAGTTCGTTTCCCCCCTGAGTGCTACATATCAGAGCATGACGACCCGACTCAAAATTAGTGAAGATACCTAGGTCTTCACTCGTGATCACCTGCACGTTACCGTATAGGGGTAACATTCAAACAGAAGGGTGAGTCCAATTCAATCCATATAATAAATCACATGATAAGCAATAAGTCAAGTCACAGCACTAGAGTAATCACATCACAATCCATCAATTACGTCATTACAACAACTCATCACAATGTCATGTGACTATATGAAATGCAACCCACTCCCGGGCATATGCATGAGGTACCATTCATCATTGTCGCTTAGCCTTTATGGCCTCATCGTCGCTTAGCCTTTATGGCCTCATCGTCGCTGAGTTCATGCACATGGAATACATGAGGCACTATGACATCCATCACACACAATCACAGTCAACTATGTGACCCGTCACTTACCAATTTGCCAAATAAGAGGCACAGCACCTGTCAATTCATAATTACACACAACAACGTCGCTATATTTCATCGTCGCTTATTATCATCGTCGCTTAGCCTTTTGGGCCTCATCGTCACTTATCCATAAACGTCACCAAACAAACAATAGCCACTAAGGGCAAAACAGTCATTTACGCATCATCATCCATAATATTGGCCACTAAGGGCAAAAACGTCCTTTAACTAGCCACTAAGGGCATCATCGTCATTTGCACATCATCATCAATAATATTAGCCACTAAGGGCAAAACGTCATTTAACTAGCCACTAAGGGCATCATCGTCATTATAGAAGCCACCAGAAAATAATAAGTTTTTATTTTAAAAATAAGACACACAGGTAGACAATTGGAAAAGCTTCCCAACACTTTTTGAAACGTTTAAAACGGATGTCCGAGTCAAAAGATATAGCGAAAACAGTTTTCATAAAAGTTTGGGAACATCCTGAAAATGGCGCCCAGGCACTGGGCGCCTAAGACAGAAACTTAGACATCGCAGGCAACACGCACCGAGACAACTCCAAAATGACACGTGCAAAAATAAAACCACTCGAGCCAAAATGTTTAAAATTTAATTTGGGCAGGCAAATGCAAAAGATGGCACGGTAAAATATGCCCAGAATTTGAAATTGCACCCAACACACCACATATACGCACACAAGCAACACCCAATGAGACAACTTCAGAATTACACGTGCAAAGATAAAACCACTCGAGCCAAAATGCTTAAAATTGAATTTGGGCAGGCAAATACAAAAGATGGCACGGTAAAATATGCCTAGAATTTGAAATTGCACTCAACACACCCCATATACGCACACAAGCAACACCCAGTGAGACAACTTCAGAATTACACGTGCAAAGATAAAACCACTCGAGCCAAAATGCTTAAAATTGAATTTGGGCAGGCAAATACAAAAGATGGCACGGTAAAATATGCCCAGAATTTGAAATTGCACCCAACACACCCCAAATGTGCACACAAGCAACACTTCCAGCAACAGGAAAATCCAGCAACAGTTTTCAGCAACACAATCACATATATGGCGCCCTAGGCGCCCATGCCACAACCAAAAGTGGATTCTTCAGCCACCAATCATGAAAATCACATATATATCACGAACCAAACATAAAATTAAGCACAAATCAAGAACATGGATAGATCTAGGCTAACCCTAACTTACAACCTATCATGAACATCTATTATATAGAAAGATAGAACTCCCCTTACCTCGGATTTGAACAACGGAAGCCCTAGAGACAGTCACGAACAAAACCACAGCAACAAGATCATGTCCTCCTTCCTCTTGAGCTCGCGGCCTCCTTCCTTCTTTCCCTCCTCTCCACGCGACTCTCTTCTCTCTTCTCCTTTCTTTCTACGGCGCCTCTCCCTCTCTCTATTCTCTATTCTCAATTTCGCAAAATGCCAACACAAAACCCTAACCTCAAATGACTTACCCCCTTCGCATATGACATTGGATCATGGGCTTGGGTTTTTCACTTAAGCCCAAGTTCATTCAAGTGGCGCCTCCTTTTCCTAATACCACCAACATATAATTAATATAATTTTAATTGATTAAATTATATCCAATAAATTAAAATAACTTCCTAAATACCTAATTAAATAAATTAATTAAATATTTAGGGTGTTACAACTTTCCCTCACTTAGAATATTTCGTCCTCGAAATTTACTTGATCAAACAACTCTGGGTAGGACTCTCGCATCTTGCTTTCTAGCTCCCAAGTCATACTCTCACCGGCAGCTCCTAGCCAAACCACTTTCACTAATGCAATCTCTTTGCCTCTAAGTGCTTTCACTTCACGATCCTCAATCCTTACGGGCATCGTCTCCACAGTGAGATTATCCCGCACCTCGACATCATCCATATGGATCACATGAGATGGATCCGAAACATACTTCCGAAGTTGCGACACATGAAACACGTCGTGCAAATTCGAAAGATTTGGCGATAAAGCCACCCTATAAGCCACATTTCCGATTCTCTCAGAAATCTGATAAGGACCAACAAAGCGAGGAGTGAGCTTCTTCGATTTCAACGCTCGACCAACACCGGTAATAGGAGAAACCCTCAAGAACACATGCTCACCCTCCTGAAACTCTAAATCTTTCCTCCGTTTGTCATGATAACTCTTCTGACGACTCTGCGAAGCCTTCATCTTTTCACGGATCATCTTGATTTTCTCTGTAGTCTCCCGGACAATCTCCGGTCCCAACACTACACTCTCCCCCGACTCATACCAACACAACGGCGTTCTACACTTTCGACCATACAATGCTTCAAACGGTGCCATCCCGATACTGGAATGATAACTGTTGTTATAGGTAAATTCAATCAACGCAAGGTAGGAATCCCACGAACCACCTTGTTCCAAGACACAAGCCCTCAACAAATCTTCTAACGACTGGATTGTTCTCTCTGACTGACCATCTGTCTGGGGATGATATGTCGAACTCATTTTCAACTTTGAACCCAATTCCTTCTGACAACCCGTCCAAAACTCACAAGTGAACCTCGGATCCCTATCGGACACAATACTCTTCGGAACACCGTGCAACTTCACAATTTCTTTGACATAGACCTCTGCCAATCTCGACACCGGATAAGTGATATTGATAGGAACAAAGTGAGCAGACTTCGTTAACCTATCAACGATCAGCCAAATAGCGTCATGACCCCTAACTGTATTCTGCAATCCCGTCACAAAGTCCATCGCAATGCTATCCCACTTCCACTCTGGAACTTCCAATGGTTGCATCAACCCTGCAGGCTTCTGATGCTCAACCTTCGACTTCTGACAGGTCAAACAGGCATACACAAACTGTGCCACATCTCTCTTCATACCATACCACCAAAACATCTTTTTCAGATCTTGATACATTTTCGTCGCTCCAGGATGGATACTCAACTTGCTACGGTGACCCTCCTCCAAAATTGCTTTTCTCATCTCTGCATCATCCGGAACACAGATCCTACCCCGGAACCTCAACACAACACGAGAATCCAATTTGAAATCTTCATCTTCAGATTGGCCAACCCCATTAATTAAATCTACCAATTTGACATCTGACTTCTGAGCCTCTCTGGTGCTGCCCAGAAAGTCATTATCGATCTTTAGCATTCCCAGCTTGACACTGCGAGGTGTCATTTTACAAACCAAACTCAAATCTCGGAATTCCTCAATCAACTCTAATTCCTTCACCATCATTGCCGACATATGCAAAAACTTCCGGCTTAATGCATCAGCCACGACATTAGCTTTGCCGGGATGATAATTCAAACCGAAGTCATAATCCTTCAAGAGCTCCAACCACCGACGCTGTCTCTTATGATCACTGAACACCTCAAACCTCGAACCATAAAGATTGTGTCTCCAAATCTTAAGCACAAATACCATAGCAGCCAATTCCAAATCATGCGTAGGGTAATTTTTCTCATGAGCCCGCAACTGCCTCGACGCATACGCAACGACCTTCCCATCTTGCATCAGCACACCACCAAGACACATATTCGAAGCGTCACAATATACAACAAACGGTTCCTCCGGATTAGGCAACGTCAAAACAGGCGACGTTGTCAATCTCTTTTTCCGTTCCATAAAACTTTCCTCACACCGAGCATCCCAAACGAAAAATTTATCCTTACAAGTCAACTGAGTCAACGGAAGGGCCAACTTGGAAAAACCCTCGATGAACCTCCTGTAGTACCCAGCCAAACCCAAAAAGCTTCTGATCTCTGTTGCGGATTTCGGAGCCTCCCACTCCAACACTGCTTCTATTTTTGCCGGATCAACTGCAATACCATTACCAGAAATCACGTGCCCAAGGAAACTCACCTCTTTCAGCCAGAACTCACACTTTGATAACTTAGCATACAACTTTTTCTCTTTCATAACTTCTAATACTGACTTCAGGTGCTCAGCATGTTCTTCCTCCGACTTAGAATAAACTAGAATGTCATCTATGAAGATCACCACAAACCGATCTAGGTAATTATGGAAAATACGATTCATATATTCCATAAATACACCAGGTGCATTGGTCACACCGAACGGCATCACTGAATATTCATAATGCCCATACCTTGTCCTGAACGCTGTCTTCTGAACATCTTCATCCTTCACTTTAATCTGATGATATCCGGACCTCAAATCAATTTTGCTGAAAACACGGGCACCCACTAACTGATCCATCAAATCGTCGATCCTCGGAAGCGGATACTTGTTCTTGATAGTTACCTTATTCAACTGACGATAGTCCACACATAACCTCATACTCCCATCCTTCTTCTTTACCAACAATACCGGGGCTCCCCACGGTGATACACTCGGTCTCACAAACTTTTTCTCAAGCAATTCTTCGAGTTGCGTCTTCAACTCAGACAATTCAGACGCCGACATCCTGTACGGTGCCAGAGACACAGGCCTCGTACCAGGTACAAGATCAATCGAAAACTCAACTTCCCTCTCCGGCGGCACACCCAGAATTTCGTCAGGAAAAACCTCAGGAAACTCGCGTACCACTTGCAGTTCTTCAATAACAGCCTGACTCTCTGCAGACAACGATGCCATCAACGAAAATAGCTAAACTCCTTCTTTCCTCAACTTCTTCAACTGACCAGCAGATACCAAAACAGAATCTTCTTCCCCGAAGCTAACTGACTTGCTACGACAGTTGATATGGACGTGGTTATTCTCTAACCAGCCCATGTCCAAGATTACATCCAGACCTCTCAACGGCAAGCAAACAAAATTCACAATAAAGTCCCTGCCGAAGATCGACACGGGACAATGAGAACACACCTGGGACGTAATCACCGACCCCTTCGCAGGAGTATCGACAACCATATCCCCATACATAGCAGATAAAACAAGACCCAATCTTTTACAACAATCAACAGATATAAAGCAATGGGTAGCACCAGTATCAATAAGAGATTTCAGAGAAGTACCGTTAATGAAACACGTACCTCTAATAAGACCATCTTTCTCATCAGGCTCCTCTCCTGCTAATGCGAACACTTTCCCACTAGACCTTTCTTTCTTCGGCTTTGTACATTTTGCACTGATATGCCCAGACTCACCACAGTTGAAACACACCACATCCTTGACCTTACACTCGGCCGCCATATGACCCTTTTTACCACAACGGTAGCAAACCCTCTCATCAGACCCGCATGTAGTACTCTTGTGGCCAGGTTTGCCACACTTAAAACAGACAATGCTAGCAGGAGCATCTCCCCCACTAGTCTTCTTACCTCCAGCAGCCCTCTGATAACTCTTACCCGCAGGAACCTCATACGGCTTGCTTCGACTCGGAAACTTACCCTTTTTCTCAGACACAACTTTGTAATGTGCAGTACTGTCCTCCTCGAAGATTCTACAACTATCAACCAGATCAGCGAACACACGGATCTTCTGGTAACCAATGGCCTTTTTGATATCAGGCCTCAAACCATTCTCGAACTTGATGCATTTTGAGAACTCAGTTGTAGCCTCACTGTAGTGCGGATAGAATTTTGCCAATTCCACAAACTTCGCCGCATATGCAGTCACAGATGTAACGCCCCAAAATAATTTAATTATTTATTTAATTAAGTTATTTAAGGCTTGCAATATTTATTTAAGCTAATTAATTAATATAGGGTTTTATTTTATTTTATTTTATCTAGGAGGTGTTTAAGTGATTGGAGTGGTGCAAATAAGGGCCCATGATCCACAAGTAGGCCCATGACCCATTGGCTAGTCATATGGTTCGATTTACTTAGGGTTCTTTAGGGTTAGTCTTCATTCATCCATTCCATCCAAAAAGAAAGAAAAGAAGCGAATAGAGAGAGAGTGAGAAGAGAGGCGCGACTTGCAAGAGGAAGGGAGAGGAAATCCGTGGAGCACTCAAGGAGGAGGGGAAAGCTTGTTGGTGTCTTGCAATTACTTGGAGCCTTGCCTAGTATATTCGAACTCTATAAGGTTAGGGGGTCCTCTTTCCATTCTTAATGGGGTATGTGATGGGTGTTGTCTTGGGTAGGTGCTAGGATGAATTTCTTGGATGTTTTGTATGTTGTGATGTTAATTGTGTGTATGGGAACTAGGTGTATCAAAATGTGTTTAATTGGTGTTGAAATGAATATGGTGCGTAATATGCATGCTAGGGGTTTGATGTTATGACTGAAAGATTTTTGGTGATAAATGTGTTGGTTAGTGTTTGTATTGATCAATGGTGTTGGTGATTTAATTTGGTATTTTTTTGTTGAGAGGAACTCAAAAAGTGTTGGAGCCTTAGGCGCCCTAGGTGTGTGTGTGTTGCTGGAAATTTTTCCCCTAGGCGCCTTAGTCAAGGGCGCCATTGTGTCTTGTGTGTTGCTGAAGAAATTGCCCCATTGTGTCACATGATGTTGCTGGAAAATGGTCCCTAGGTGCCTTAATGATAGGTGCCAAGTGTTTGTGCCATGGCTGAAAAATATCCCTAGGCGCCTTAGCCGTGGGCGCCAAAGCATGCTGTGTTCCTGTTGCTGCCTCAGGCGCAGGGCGCCCTACTGGGCGCCTGTCTCACTGTGTTCCCAGTTTTGGTGCTAGGTGCCTTGGCCATGGGCGCCAAGGGCGCCACTGTTGTGTTGCATATTTTCTCAAAATTCCTTTTGGGTTCTCATACACTGAATAAATGGCTAGTGTAAAATAAATTTTGGAATCAAATGAGTTGTTCCCTGTGTTGGCCTTAGGCGCCTAGTCCATGGGCGCCAATGTTGCGTGTCATATTTTGCCAAAATTTTTGCTGGGTTCTCATACTGAGTAAATGTCTCGTGCAAAATTAATTTTGGAGTCAAATGAGCTATTTTTCGTGTTGGCCTTAGGCGCCTAGTGCATGGGCGCCGTGTTCCCCTGCGCCAGTTCCCGCGCCAGTTGCGCCAGTCCAGTGTTGCTCCTGGGCGCCCAGCGCCTGGGCGCCAGTTTCAGAATGTCTAAGTGTTTTCCCGATTTTGTTTCAATCATAACTTTTGACTCGGTTATCCAAATTTGACGGTTCAAAATGCGTTTCGAAGCTTATTAAGGTGCCTACCTGGATATTCTAATTTTAGGCAAAAATGAGTTTTTTTTCTGACGGTTCTGGGCATATGTTGCCCAAGGTGTCTAAGTGTAATTTTGCCTATCCTTTGCCCCTTTCCTTGTGATTATCCCAAAATGGTGTGGTTGAGTTGGTGCTGGTGTGATTGGTGAGCTGATTGATAAAATGGTGAGATAGTGAATAAAATGGTGAGTTAATTAATCATTGATGATGGTGAGTTGATTAAATGGTGAATTGGTGAATTGTGTGGTGTGTTGTGGTGCATTGTCATGGCGTCTCATAAACCATGTGCATTATCGGCGAGCAGAGGCTTCGGCCTAACTACAATTGGTGAGTGCCCTCAGGGCTTGTATTTGGTGACGGATCCGACATGCATGTGCCCGTGGAGTTTGGGTTGCATTTCATGCATAACCATACATTTTGTAATGTTGTTTGGAGATTGTAATTTTGATGTGTTTGCTGCCATTGTTCTGAATCGGTGTGCCTAGTTACTTTTCCTATGCAGTACTTATTCCATATGCTATTAATTATGTAAAGAGACTCACCCTACTGCTTTTATGTTGCTTCTCATGTCGGCAACGTGCAGGTAATAGCGAGTGAAGGTTACCCTTATGCCTTCGTCTGGTAGGGAGTGTCATGCTCTGATACGTAGCACCGGGGGGCGTCTTATGTTTATGTGTTATTTTATTTAATACTGTTAGACTGTTATTGGTGATGTATTGGACTTGTTTCGAACTTATTATTATTCCGCTGTGGTAGTGACTGTATTTAGTTGATGCGAACTAAACAGGTATTTTATGGTGCTATGTATCTTGTGGCTTTTAGCCGAACTATGTGATTTGAATGTTGTTTGATTTAATGGAGTAGATGTAGCACTCTCTTATATTGTTATCAAAAAAAAAAAAGAAACTCTGATTTTATTAAATAGTAAGGTTATTAGAAGGGGGTGTTACATTAGTGGTATCAGAGCAGTTCGGTCTGTCCGGCCAAGTTGTCTTGTCATAGTGTCTTATGACAAATAAGAATTGTTAGATTAGTTCTAAATTTCTGTTTGTGCTGCAGTGATAATTTGAAATGGCTGGGAGAAACGATGCTGCTCTTGCTGCTGCTCTGCAGGCTATGGCTCAGGCTGTTGGGAACCAGCAAAATGGTGCTGAAAATGCTGGGACTCGCAGTTTAGCCACGTTCCAGAGGGAGAATCCACCCGTTTTTAAGGGCAAGTATAATCCAGATGGTGCTCTAGCATGGATGAAAGAGATTGAAAGGATATTTCGTGTCATGGATTGTAATGATGCGCAGAAGGTCAGGTATGGCACCCATACGCTGGCAGAAGAAGCTGATGATTGGTGGATGGAGGTTAGGCAGAGGTTAGAAACTGCTAATGAGGAGATAACTTGGGCTGTTTTCCGTAGAGAGTTCTTACGGAAGTATTTTCCGGAGGATGTGAGGGGAAAGAAAGAAATAGAATTCCTTGAGCTAAAGCAAGGAAACATGTCAGTGACAGAGTATGCTGCCAAGTTCACTGAATTGGCTAAGTTTTACCCCCATTATGCTGATGCTGATTCTGAATTCTCAAAATGTATTAAGTTTGAGAATGGACTGAGGGCTGATATAAAGAAAGCTATAGGGTACCAGAAGATTCGGGTATTCGCTGATTTAATCGACAGTTGCAGGATATTCGAAGAGGATAGTAATGCTCACTCCAAGGTCATGAGAGATCAGAGGGGTAAATTTCAGAACCGGGGTAAGCCATATGAGGTTCCTGCTGGTAAGGGTAAGCAGAGGTATGCTGATAGTAAGAAACCAAGTGGGGGAGATGCCCCTGCGAAGGTTGTGTGCTACAGGTGTGGCAAGCCCGGCCATAAGAGTTTTGACTGCTCGGATAATAAATGTTTCAAGTGCGGTAAGGAAGGTCATATAGCTTCTAATTGTGAGAAGAAGGATGTGGTGTGCTACAACTGTGGGGAAGTAGGTCATATTAGTACCAAGTGTACTAAGCCGAAGAAAGAGAAGTTCAGTGGAAAAGTGTTTGCTCTCGCAGGATCAGAGGATACTAATGAGATTAGAGGTACATGTTTTATTAATGGTATTCCTTTGATTGCTATTGTTGATACCGGTGCTACGCATTCATTTATTGCTGCTTTATGTGCTAAGAAATTGGGCCTTGCTTTGTCTTCTATGATGAGGGAGATGGTTATTGACACTCCAGCTAAGGGTTCAGTAACTACCTCTCTCGTGTGTGCTAAGTGCCCTCTGTCAATCTTCGGCAGAGATTTCCTTGTTGACCTTATTTGTTTGCCGTTGGGAGGGTTGGATGTCATCCTTGGTATGGACTGGTTAGTAGTTAACCATGTGCACATTAATTGTTTTCGTAAATCTGTGAGTTTCTTTCCTCCCGAAGAAGAAGAATCTGTTTTGTTGCCTGCTGGTCAATTGCATAAGGTAATGAAAGAGGGAGTTCATCTGTTTGCTTTGATGGCGTCATTGTCTGCTGAGAATCAGGCGATCATTGAAGGGTTACAAGTAGTGTGTGAGTTTCCTGAAGTGTTCCCGGATGAAATTCCAAGTGTCCCGGCAGAGAGGGAGGTTGAGTTTGCTATTGATCTTATACCTGGTACTAGGCCTGTGTCTATGGCACCGTACCGGATGTCAGCCTCAGAGTTGTCTGAATTGAAAAAGCAACTAGAAGATCTACTTGAGAAGAAATTTGTAAGGCCAAGTGTGTCACCATGGGGTGCTCCGGTATTGTTGGTGAAAAAGAAGGATGGGAGTATGAGACTTTGTGTCGATTATAGGCAATTGAACAAGGTGACAATAAAGAACAGGTATCCGCTCCCAAGAATTGATGATTTGATGGACCGGTTGGTGGGTGCTAAAGTGTTTAGCAAAATCGATTTGAGGTCGGGTTATCACCAGATCAAGGTAAAGGATGAAGACATTCAGAAGACAGCTTTCAGAACGAGATATGGGCACTATGAGTATTCTGTGATGCCGTTTGGTGTTACCAACGTGCCGGGAGTATTTATGGAGTACATGAATCGTACCTTCCATAGTTACTTGGATCGGTTTGTAATTGTGTTTATTGACGACATTCTGGTGTATTCTAAGACGGAAGAGGAGCACGCATAACATTTGAGGTTAGTGCTAGAAGTGTTGAAAGAAAAGAAGTTGTATGCGAAGTTGTCTAAGTGTGAGTTCTGGCTGAATGAAGTGGGTTTCCTTGGTCATATTATCTCTGGTAATGGTATAGCCGTGGATCCAGCCAAGGTTGATGCTGTGTTGCAATGGGAGAGCCCGAAGTCAGTTACAGAGAATAGAAGCTTCTTGGGATTAGCTGGTTATTACAGGAGGTTTATTGAAGGTTTCTAGAAGTTAGCCCTCCCGTTGACTCAATTGACGTGTAAGGGAAAAGCGTTTGTGTGGGATGCTCGCTTTGAGGAGAGCTTCAATGAGTTGAAGAAGAGGTTGACAACATCGTCCGTTTTGACTTTGCCTGTTCCGGATCAACCGTTTGTGGTGTATTGTGATGCTTCCAAGATGGGTTTGGGAGGTGTGTTGATGCAAGAAGGTAAGGTAGTAGCTTATGCGTCTAGACAGTTGAGGACCCATGAGAAGAACTACCCTACTCATGATTTGGAGCTGGCTGCGATTGTATTTGTGCTGAAGATTTGGAGGCACTATCTGTATGGTACTAGATTTGAGGTGTTTAGTGACCATAAGAGTTTGAAATACTTGTTTGATCAGAAGGAGCTAAATATGAGACAGAGACGTTGGTTAGAATTGCTGAAGGACTATGATTTCGGCTTGAACTATGATCCAGGCAAGGCTAATGTCGTGGCTGATGCTTTAAGTCGGAAGACCTTGCATATGTCGGCTATGATGGTGAAAGAATTAGAGCTGATTGAGCAGTTCCGGGATATGAGTCTGGTTTGTGAAGTGACACCGCAGAGTGTCAGATTGGAAATGTTGAAGATTGGCAATGAATTTTTGGTTAGTATTCGAGAAGCCCAAAAGTCAGATGTAAAGTTGGTTGACTTGTTAGTTGCGAATGATCAAGCTGTGAATGGAGATTTCAAGTTAGATTCCCAAGGTGTATTGAGATTCAGGGATAGGATCTGTATTCCTGATGATGCTGAGATGAAGAGAGTGATTCTTGAGGAGAGCCATAGGAGCACGTTGAGTATTCATCCAGGGCTACGAAAATGTACCAAGATTTGAAGAAGTTGTTCTGGTGGCCTGGTATGAAGAAGGATGTGGCACAGTTTGTGTATTCTTATCTGACTTGTCAGAAGTCTAAGATTGAGCATCAGAAGCCCGCGGGGTTGATGCAACCGTTGGAGATTCCGGAATGGAAATGGGATAGCATTTCCATGGACTTTGTGACTAGTTTGCCTAGAACCGTGAGAGGATTTGATGCTATATGGGTGGTTGTGGATAGGTTGACGAAGTCTGCTCACTTCTTACCAATTAATATCACTTATCCAGTTCCAAAGTTGGCAGAGATCTACATCAAGACAATTGTGAAGTTGCATGGCGTTCCGCTTAGTATTGTATCTGATAGAGATCCAAGATTCACTTCGGAATTTTGGAAAAGTTTGCAAGAAGCTTTGGGTTCTAAGTTGAGGTTGAGCTCCGCTTATCATCCGCAGACAGATGGTCAGACGGAGAGGACTATTCAGTCGTTAGAGGACTTGTTGAGGGCATGTGCTCTTGAGCAAGGAGGTTCGTGGGATTCTCATCTTCCATTGATTGAGTTCACCTATAATAATAGTCATCATTCTAGTATTGGAATGGCACCGTTTGAGGCGTTGTATGGTCGGAGATGTAGGACTCCGTTATGTTGGTATGAATCAGGAGAGAGTGCAGTGTTGGGGCCTGAGATTGTGCGAGAAACAACTGAGAAGGTAAAATTAATCCGTGAGAAGATGAAAGCGTCGCAGAGTCGACAAAAGAGCTATCATGATAAGAGAAGGAAGGATTTAGAGTTTCAGGCCGGTGATCATGTGTTTCTGAGAGTTACTCCTGTGACTGGTGTTGGGCGTGCCTTGAAATCAAAGAAGTTAACCCCTCGTTTTATTGGTCCGTATCAGATTGTGGAGAGAGTTGGGAAAGTTGCTTATCGGGTGGCTTTGCCACCTAATCTTTCAAACTTGCATGATGTGTTCCATGTGTCTCAGTTGCGAAAGTATGTTCCTGACCCTTCTCATGTGATTCAAATGGACGATGTGGAGGTGAGGGAGAACCTCACTGTGAAGACAAGGCCACCTTTCTCATCAGGCTCCTCTCCTGCTAATGCGAACACTTTCCCACTAGACCTTTCTTTCTTCGGCTTTGTACATTTTGCACTGATATGCCCAGACTCACCACAGTTGAAACACACCACATCCTTGACCTTACACTCGGCCGCCATATGACCCTTTTTACCACAACGGTAGCAAACCCTCTCATCAGACCCGCATGTAGTACTCTTGTGGCCAGGTTTGCCACACTTAAAACAGACAATGCTAGCAGGAGCATCTCCCCCACTAGTCTTCTTACCTCCAGCAGCCCTCTGATAACTCTTACCCGCAGGAACCTCATACGGCTTGCTTCGACTCGGAAACTTACCCTTTTTCTCAGACACAACTTTGTAATGTGCAGTACTGTCCTCCTCGAAGATTCTACAACTATCAACCAGATCAGCGAACACACGGATCTTCTGGTAACCAATGGCCTTTTTGATATCAGGCCTCAAACCATTCTCGAACTTGATGCATTTTGAGAACTCAGTTGTAGCCTCACTGTAGTGCGGATAGAATTTTGCCAATTCCACAAACTTCGCCGCATATGCAGTCACAGATGTAACGCCCCAAAATAATTTAATTATTTATTTAATTAAGTTATTTAAGGCTTGCAATATTTATTTAAGCTAATTAATTAATATAGGGTTTTATTTTATTTTATTTTATCCAGGAGGTGTTTAAGTGATTGGAGTGGTGCAAATAAGGGCCCATGATCCACAAGTAGGCCCATGACCCATTGGCTAGTCATATGGTTCGATTTACTTAGGGGTCTTTAGGGTTAGTCTTCATTCATCCATTCCATCCAAAAAGAAAGAAAAGAAGCGAATAGAGAGAGAGTGAGAAGAGAGGCGCGACTTGCAAGAGGAAGGGAGAGGAAATCCGTGGAGCACTCAAGGAGGAGGGGAGAGCTTGTTGGTGTCTTGAAATTTCTTGGAGCCTTGCCTAGTATATTCGAACTCTATAAGGTTAGGGGGTCCTCGTTCCATTCTTAATGGGGTATGTGATGGGTGTTGTATTGGGTAGGTGCTAGGATGAATTTCTTGGATGTTTTGTATGTTGTGATGTTAATTGTGTGTATGGAAACTAGGTGTATCAAAATGTGTTTAATTGGTGTTGAAATGAATATGGTGCGTAATATGCATGCTAGGGGTTTGATGTTATGACTGAAAGATTTTTGGTGATAAATGTGTTGGTTAGTGTTTGTATTGATCAATGGTGTTGGTGATTTAATTTGGTATTTTTTTGTTGAGAGGAACTCAAAAAGTGTTGGAGCCTTAGGCGCCCTAGGTGTGTGTGTGTGTTGCTGGAAATTTTGCCCCTAGGCGCCTTAGTCAAGGGCGCCATTGTGTCTTGTGTGTTGCTGAAGAAATTGTCCCATTGTGTCACATGATGTTGCTGGAAAATGGTCCCTAGGTGCCTTAATGATAGGTGCCAAGTGTTTGTGCCATGGCTGAAAAATATCCCTAGGTGCCTTAGCCATGGGCGCCAAAGCATGCTGTGTTCCTGTTGCTGCCTCAGGCGCAGGGCGCCCTACTGGGCGCCTGTCTCACTGTGTTCCCAGTTTTGGTGCTAGGCGCCTTGGCCATGGGCGCCACTGTTGTGTTGCATATTTTCTCAAAATTCCTTTTGGGTTCTCATACACTGAATAAATGGCTCGTGTAAAATAAATTTTGGAGTCAAATGAGTTGTTCCCTGTGTTGGCCTTAGGCGCCTAGTCCATGGGCGCCAATGTTGCGTGTCATATTTTGCCAAAATTTTTGCTGGGTTCTCATACTCTGAGTAAATGTCTCGTGCAAAATTAATTTTGGAGTCAAATGAGCTGTTTTCCGTGTTGGCCTTAGGCGCCTAGTGCATGGGCGCCGTGTTCCCCTGCTCCAGTTCCTGCGCCAGTTGCGCCAGTCCAGTGTTGCTCCTGGGCGCCAGTTTCAGAATGTCTAAGTGTTTTCCCGATTTTGTTTCAATCATAACTTTTGACTCGGTTATCCAAATTTGACGGTTCAAAATGTGTTTCGAAGCTTATTCAGGTGCCTACCTGGATATTCTAATTTTAGGCAAAAATGAGTTATTTTTCTGACGGTTCTGGGCATATGTTGCCCAAGGTGTCTAAGTGTAATTTTGCCTATCCTTTGCCCCTTTCCTTGTGATTATCCCAAAATGGTGTGGTTGAGTTGGTGCTGGTGTGATTGGTGAGCTGATTGATAAAATGGTGAGATAGTGAATAAAATGGTGAGTTAATTAATCATTGATGATGGTGAGTTGATTAAATGGTGAATTGGTGAATTGTGTGGTGTGTTGTGGTGCATTGTCATGGCGTCTCATAAACCATGTGCATTATCGGCGAGCAGAGGCTTCGGTCTAACTACAATTGGTGAGTGCCCTCAGGGCTTGTATTTGGTGACGGATCCGACATGCATGTGCCCGTGGAGTTTGGGTTGCATTTCATGCATAACCATACATTTTGTAATGTTGTTTGGAGATTGTAATTTTGATGTGTTTGCTGCCATTGTTGTGAATCAGTGTGCCTAGTTACTTTTCCTATGCAGTACTTATTCCATATGCTATTAATTATGTAAAGAGACTCACCCTACTGCTTTTATGTTGCTTCTCATGTCGGCAACGTGCAGGTAATAGCGAGTGAAGGTTACCCTTATGCCTTCGTCTGGTAGGGAGTGTCATGCTCTGATACGTAGCACCGGGGGGCGTCTTATGTTTATGTGTTATTTTATTTGATACTGTTAGACTGTTATTGGTGATGTATTGGACTTGTTTCGAACTTATTATTATTCCGCTGTGGTAGTGACTGTATTTAGTTGATGCGAACTAAACAGGTATTTTATGGTGCTATGTATCTTGTGGCTTTTAGCCGAACTATGTGATTTGAATGTTGTTTGATTTAATGGAGTAGATGTAGCACTCTCTTATATTGTTTTCAAAAAAAAAAAAAAAACTCTGATTTTATTAAATAGTAAGGTTATTAGAAGGGGGTGTTACAACAGACATACCACCCTGCTTCAGTTCCAGGAACTCTATTTCTTTCTTCCCTCGGACATCGTCAGGAAAATATTTTCTCAGAAATTCCCTGCTGAATACCTCCCAGGTAATCTCTTCCTGCACAGCCTCCAACCTCTGCCTAGTAGCCAACCACCAGTCGTCGGCCTCCTCAGCCAACATGTGAGTACCAAAACGAACCTTCTGCTCAACAGTGCAGTCCATCACCCTGAAATTCCTCTCGATCTCTTTCAACCAAGCCATAGCACCATCTGGATCATGTGGATACCATGTGTTGCAGGTAACCTGATATTGCAGGATGTGTTTTGATGATGAAAAAGACAAAGGTAAGATTGACGGTCAAAGTCAATAAAAGTGACTAAACGTCAAAGTCACAATCCAAGACAAGCAAGCCAAGAACTGAAGATTCAAGTTTAAGGGTAGTCCTTAAATATAAGGGTAGTCCTTAGGGTTTGGGTGTGTCTTAGGAAAAAGTGTAAGCTCTTTCAAAAGGTCAGCTCGTATCTCAAAGTCTCACACACTCACAAAGTTTTTTAAGGTGCATGCACATTTACGTAAACATTCTTATCACCTTTTTAAATAACAAAATCGATTTTCCTCATGCATAAACAAATAGCAAAATCGATTTTCAGGAAAATTAGAAAAGATAGAAATCGATTGTCAGGCCATGTTTTATAATACACAAATCGATTTCTGAGCCAAATATTTTTTAAGGGAAGAATCGATTCCCAACCTTTTGCACATAACTGAGAATCGATTCCCACTTGTCTCAGGCAAGCTGAAAATCGATTCCCACATATTTTCACTAAGTATAGAATCGATTCCTAGCTTTCCATGGCACTCAAGAATCGATTTCCCATATTTTACAAACAAAGATAAAATCGATTCCTTACCTAAATAAATCGATTCCTGGATCAAATACTTTTTAACAAAGAATCGATTCCTACATCATTTTCAACGTAAAAATGAATTCCTCATAGCCTATAAATAGGCAATGCTTCACGTTCATTTTCACACAACCCATTTCACGAATCAGAGAACTTTTGAGAAAAACTCTTTACGCTTTTACTTTTGCTCGTCACGTACCGTTGGTCTGTCTGAGCTGATCTGTTGCTAAGAGTTAGTTGGGGTTGTATTCTTCAAGTTGTAATATCTGCCTACACTAGAGGTATTTCTGCATTTACAATTGTTTATTATTTAATTGTTGTGTTTTGTTCTAGGGAGTGGGGTATCTCTCTAGGGTAGCTGCATGTACTAGGAAGTGGGGTATCTTTCTAGGGCAGTTGATTGTAACAGGGGTGGGGTATCTCTTGTTATTGTTATATTAGATCTGAGGGCTCTCTATAGGTGGGGTATCCTAGGAGGAGAGTGCCTGAGTCTGTAAAGGTTTTCCAAGGCACCTGTAAGCCTTGTTGTTGTTTTAGTGGAAAATCTCACAAGGGTGTGAGGACTGGACGTAGGTCACTAGGAGGTGACCGAACCAGGATAAATCTCTGCGTGCTTTACTGCTTTCCTGCTTTACTGTTATACCACTTTACTGCTTTATACTCTAATTCCTTCGCTTCCACTTAACCTACGCGAAAATTGATCTAAGTCATTGAAAAGGGGAAAAACATTTTCAAAAGATCAGAAAAGTTTTTAAATCTCAATTCACCCCCCCTCTTGAGACTGAAGCCACTTGGTAACAAGTGGTATCAGAGCTAGACTCTTGTATAAAGGGCCTAGCAGCTTCAAGAGATATGGCTTCAGGTTGGTCTACGCAAGAGGGTGCTTCTCTTACCCGTCCTCCGGGATTCAACGGGAAAGATTACGCATATTGGAAAGAAAGAATGAGAATCTTTATTGAAGGGGTAGACTTAGATGTTTGGGATGCTGTGGAAAAAGGACCCTATGTCCCCACACACTTAGTAGATGGTATTCTTACTATTAAAAGTAGAAATGAATGGTCTGATGATGAGAAAAGAAAAGTGCAACATAATTTACGTGCCAAAAATATTATTACTTCTGCTTTAAGTCCTGATGAATTTTTTCGAGTTTCAAACTGTAAATCTGCCCAAGAAATGTGGGATAATCTCCAAGTTACTCATGAGGGTACAAATGAAGTGAAAAGGGCAAGAACAAATACTCTTATCAGAGAGTACGAATTATTTAGAATGAATACAGGTGAAACAATACCAGAAATGCAGAAAAGGTTCACTCACATTGTGAATCAGTTAAGCTTGTTGGGTAAGTCATTTCCTGCAGAGGATCTAATCAACAAAGTTCTGAGATGTCTGAATAGAGAATGGCAACCCAAGGTTACTGCTATAGCTGAATCAAGAAATTTAGCTACTATGACTCTGGCTACTCTGTTCGGTAAACTTCAAGAGCACGAACTAGAACTCACTCGTCTAGCTGAGTACGAAAATACAGATAAGAAAAAGAAAAGCTTGGCTCTAAAAGCATCTTGTTCTAGTCAATTTGATGACAGTGACAACTCAGATGATGAAATTGATGAAAATGAAGAGAATATGGCTCTTATGGTTCGAAAGTTCAAAAGGTTCATGAAAAACAACAACTATCCAAAGAAGAACTTCAAAACAAAAAAGTTCTCCAGCAAAGAAAGTACATCCGGTCCTCCTACTTGTTATGAATGCGGGAAACCCGGGCACATGAAAATGGAATGTCCTAATCTACAGAAAAAGGACTCCAAATCTGAAAAGAAGGCATTCAAAAATCACAAAGGAAGAAAAGCCTACATTGCATGGGAAGACAACTGCATGGACTCATCAGATGAATCAGAGGATGAAGAAGCCCAAGTTGCATTAATGGCTGATCATGAAAGCGAGAATGAAAACGAGGTAATTTCTAACCCTGACTCTTTACAAAATGCATATGATGATTTATATGAAGCTTTCACTGAGTTGCATGATGATTCTATGAAATTAGCTAAGGCATTAGATAAATCAAAGAAAACCATTGCTAATCTTCAAGATGAAATTAATGTTATAACTAAAGAAAAATTAGAACTTAGGAAAGAAAATGATAAACTTGTGTATGTTAAAGAAAATTATGCATGTGACAAATGTATAGAACATGAAAAGAAGATCAATGAACTTGAATGTACAATAGACAAAATGCCCAAATTGCATCTTAGGATTCAGAGAAATAATTTTGTGAAAAGCAATATGCTTCATAAACCTAAGTTTTCCACTAAACCTCATATTAGATGTTACTATTGTGATAAATCTGGACATACAGCTTCTGTTTGCAGGGCAAGAGGTAAGCAAACTATGAAAAAGGTATGGGTTCCCAAAAGGACCATACCAAGCACTAACCCACAAGGACCCAAAGAGATTTGGGTACCTAAAACCTTGTTTTGAACCGATGCAGGTATGCTTCAAGGTACGGGGGTCAGATTGGTACCTTGACAGCGGATGCTCAAAGCACATGACTGGAGATATTACAAAGTTCCGAACTCTTACCCCCAGATCAAGCGGTCATGTGACTTATGGTGACAATAACAGAGGAAGAATCCTTGGTGAAGGTAAAGTTGGTAAAGACTTATCTACTGCTATTGATAATGTGCTCTATGTTGAAGGTCTTAAACATAATCTTTTAAGCATTAGCCAACTTTGTGATAAAGGAAATAGAGTAATATTTGACTCAGGTTCATGCATCATTGAGGATAAACAAAGTAAACAAGTTAGAATGATAGGAAATAGAGTAGAAAACATATACATGATGAGCTTAGATAGTGTTTCATCACATAATGCATGTTTGCCTCATTAGTAAGGAAGAAAACTCTTGGTTATGGACCGTAGGACAGCTCATATTCATATGGATCATCTTAACAAGCTAGTGTCTAAAGATCTAGTTAGTGGTTTGCCTAATATCAAGTTTGAAAAAGATAAATTGTGTGATGCATGCCAAAAGGGTAAACAGGTAAAAGTGTCATTTAAATCAAAGAATATTGTGTCTACTAACAAACCTTTGCAGCTGTTACACATGGATCTATTTGGTCCCTCAAGGACAAAAAGTTATGGTGGAAATTACTATGCTCTAGTTATAGTAGATGATTATTCAAGGTATACCTGGACTCTCTTTCTGGCAAATAAGAGCGAAGCTTTTGGAGCATTCAGAAAGCTTGCTCGCAGCATTCAAAATGAGAAAGAATTGAAGATTGTCTCAATTCGATCTGATCACGGTGGAGAATTTGAAAATAAAAAATTCGAAATCCTATGTGAAGAACTTGGTATAAATCACAACTTCTCAGCACCTAGAACTCCTCAACAAAATGGAGTTGTTGAAAGGAAAAATCGTTCATTGGAGGAACTTGCCAGAACAATGTTAAATGATCATGACATCCCAAAATATTTTTGGGCGGATGCTGTAAGTACTGCTTGTTATGTTATGAATAGAGTTCTAATTAGGCCTATTTTAAAGAAAACCCCCTATGAACTTTACAAGGGGAGAAAACCAAATATTTCACACCTTCACACCTTTGGTTGCAAATGTTTTGTATTGAATAATGGAAAAGACAACCTAGGTAAATTCGATGCTAAAGCTGATGAAGGAATCTTTCTTGGTTACTCTTTATCTAGCAAGGCCTTTAGAATTTTTAATAAAAGAAATAAGGTAATTGAGGAATCTATACATGTTACATTTGATGAAACTAACCCCAAAAGGCTGGGAAAGGTTATTGATATTGCAGATGAACCTGAAGAGTTAGAGATAAGTGAGAAGAAGAAAGAAGAAGAAACAAAAACCACCCCTCAAGAGAAGTCAGAAGAAGGATCAAGCAGTGAACTTCCCAAGGAATGGAGAATCCCAAGGGATCACTCGCTTGAAAATGTCATAGGTGATGTAACAAAAGGGAATTTTCAAGTATTATGCAGAATGAATTTGAAATGTCAATGATGGGAGAACTCAACTTCTTCCTTGGGCTTCAAATAAAACAAACAAACAACGGCATTTTCATATCTCAATCAAAGTACTGCAAAGAACTACTCAAAAGGTTCGAAATGGACAAAGCAAAAGAAATGTCCACACCAATGAGCACCTCATGCTACTTAGACAAAGATGGAGAAGGTAAACCGGTAGAACTAAGCAAATACCGAGGTATGATTGGCTCTCTTCTCTACTTAACTGCTAGTAGACCGGACATCATGTTTAGTGTCTGCATGTGTGCTAGGTATCAAGCAAATTCAAAAGAATCACATCTAGTAGCTGTCAAAAGAATAATGAGATATCTGGTAGGCACTCAAAATGTTGGTCTATGGTACCCAAAAGGTGCCACATGTAGTCTTATTGGTTATTCAGATTCTGACTTTGCAGGATGTAAGTTGGATAGAAAAAGCACTAGTGGAACATGTCACATACTAGGTAGTGCATTAGTCTCATGGCACAGTAAGAAACAAGTCAGCGTCGCACTGTCAACTGCTGAAGCAGAATATGTTGCAGTAGGGAGCTGTTGCACACAAATCCTCTGGATGAAGCAACAACTTCTTGACTATGGTATAGATCTAGATCATATTCCTATAAAATGCGACAATACCAGCGCTATCAACCTTACAAAGAACCCCGTCCAACACTCTAGGACCAAGCATATAGAGATAAGACATCATTTTATTAGAGATCATGTCCAAAAAGGGGATTGTGTAATCGAATTTGTGGAATCGGCAAAACAGCTAGCTGATATTTTTACAAAAGCTTTACAAAAAGAAAACTTTTTCTTCATACGAAGAGAACTTGGAATCATTGATTCCTCTTCATGCTGTTAGATTCGCATTTTTTATTACATGTTGCCCTCTTTGATCATGACAAAAAGGGGGAGAAGAATAGAGTTTTTAATATTTAGAATAAAGTTTTAATATTCAGCATGCATTTGCATTTACTTGCATACAGTCAATAAAACAGGGGGAGCATCATGATAGGGGGAGTATCGTATACATTATCTGTTTGAAACTAACCTCCCACCTTGAGATGAGTTAATGTTTTGTCATCATCAAAAAGGGGGAGAATGTGGATAACTTGTGTTGCAGGTAACCTGATATTGCAGGATGTGTTTTGATGATGAAAAAGACAAAGGTAAGATTGACGGTCAAAGTCAATAAAAGTGACTAAACGTCAAAGTCACAATCCAAGACAAGCAAGCCAAGAACTGAAGATTCAAGTTTAAGGGTAGTCCTTAAATATAAGGGTAGTCCTTAGGGTTTGGGTGTGTCTTAGGAAAAAGTGTAAGCTCTTTCAAAAGGTCAGCTCGTATCTCAAAGTCTCACACACTCACAAAGTTTTTTAAGGTGCATGCACATTTACGTAAACATTCTTATCACCTTTTTAAATAACAAAATCGATTTTCCTCATGCATAAACAAATAGCAAAATCGATTTTCAGGCAAATTAGAAAAGATAGAAATCGATTGTCAGGCCATGTTTTATAATACACAAATCGATTTCTGAGCCAAATATTTTTTAAGGGAAGAATCGATTCCCAACCTTTTGCACATAACTGAGAATCGATTCCCACTTGTCTCAGGCAAGCTGAAAATCGATTCCCACATATTTTCACTAAGTATAGAATCGATTCCTAGCTTTCCATGGCACTCAAGAATCGATTTCCCATATTTTACAAACAAAGATAAAATCGATTCCTTACCTAAATAAATCGATTCCTGGATCAAATACTTTTTAACAAAGAATCGATTCCTACATCATTTTCAACGTAAAAATGAATTCCTCATAGCCTATAAATAGGCAATGCTTCACGTTCATTTTCACACAACCCATTTCACGAATCAGAGAACTTTTGAGAAAAACTCTTTACGCTTTTACTTTTGCTCGTCACGTACCGTTGGTCTGTCTGAGCTGATCTGTTGCTAAGAGTTAGTTGGGGTTGTATTCTTCAAGTTGTAATATCTGCCTACACTAGAGGTATTTCTGCATTTACAATTGTTTATTATTTAATTGTTGTGTTTTGTTCTAGGGAGTGGGGTATCTCTCTAGGGTAGCTGCATGTACTAGGAAGTGGGGTATCTTTCTAGGGCAGTTGATTGTAACAGGGGTGGGGTATCTCTTGTTATTGTTATATTAGATCTGAGGGCTCTCTATAGGTGGGGTATCCTAGGAGGAGAGTGCCTGAGTCTGTAAAGGTTTTCCAAGGCACCTGTAAGCCTTGTTGTTGTTTTAGTGGAAAATCGCACAAGGGTGTGAGGACTGGACGTAGGTCACTAGGAGGTGACCGAACCAGGATAAATCTCTGCGTGCTTTACTGCTTTCCTGCTTTACTGTTATACCGCTTTACTGCTTTATACTCTAATTCCTTCGCTTCCACTTAACCTGCGCGAAAATTGATCTAAGTCATTGAAAAGGGGAAAAACATTTTCAAAAGATCAGAAAAGTTTTTAAATCTCAATTCACCCCCCCTCTTGAGACTGAAGCCACTTGGTAACAGATCATATTTGCCCTTAAAAGTGGGCGGATTCTCTCTCTGGAAAGTAGTCAGACTCCGAAAACCAGCGTTCTCCCCAGCATTCTGCCGACCCTGCACAGTCTGAGCCATAGCTTGCAACGCAGCAGCAAGACTCCGAAAACCAGCGTTCTCCCCACCCCTTTTCTACCCGTTAATTTAATTGGAAAATCAGAGTTTCAAAATTTCTTTTCATCGCAAGGAATGTTACACATACTCAAATCAAAACGTCGTACTTCAAATAAATAGTTCAACATCAAATAATTGTGCAATACGTAGCACGCCCCCAATGGGGAAAAACTCAAACATCATTCATTGTCACCACAACCGTGACATCAATAAAACCAACTACGCAGCGGAAAATATAAATAAGAGAAAACATCAAATAACATATAACAACCAAAATAGTCTTAAAACATCGAGTTCGTTTCCCCCCTGAGTGTTACGTATCAGAGCATGACGACCCGACTCAAAATTAGTGAAGATACCTAGGTCTTCACTCGTGATCACCTGCACGTTACCGCATAGGGGTAACATTCAAACAGAAGGGTGAGTCCAATTCAATCCATATAATAAATCACATGATAAGCAATAAGTCAAGTCACAGCACTAGAGTAATCACATCACAATTCATCAATTACGTCATTAGAACAACTCATCACAATGTCATGTGACTATATGAAATGCAACCCACTCGCGGGCATATGCATGAGGTACCTTTCATCATCGTCGCTTAGCCTTTATGGCCTCATCGTCGCTTAGCCTTTATGGCCTCATCGTCGCTGGGTTCATGCACATGGAATACATGAGACACTATGACATGCATCACACACAAACACACACAATCACACTCAACTATGTGACCCGTCACTTACCAATTTGCCAAATAAGAGGCACAGCACCTGTCAATTCAAAATTACACACAAAAACGTCGCTATATTTCATCGTCGCTTATTATCATCGTCGCTTAGCCTTTTGGGCCTCATCGTCATCCATAAACGTCACCAAACAAACAATAGCCACTAAGGGCAAAACAGTCATTTACGCATCATCATCAATAATATTGGCCACTAAGGGCAAAAACGTCCTTTAACTAGCCACTAAGGGCATCATCGTCATTTACACATCATCATCAATAATATTAGCCACTAAGGGCAAAACGTCATTTAACTAGCCACTAAGGGCATCATCGTCATTATAGAAGCCACCACAAAATAATAAGTTTTTATTTTAAAAATAAGACACACAGGTAGACAACTGGAAAAGCTTCCCAACACTTTTTGAAACGTTTAAAACGGATGTCCGAGTCAAAAGATATAGCGAAAACAGTTTTCATAAAAGTTTGGGAACATCCTGAAAATGGCGCCCAGGCACTGGGTGTAACACCCCTTTTCTACCCTTCTATTACGCGTCATTTATCAGGGTAATCCCTTTCAAAAATATTATTTTCATTGATAGAAAAGAAATGCTACAACTTCGTTAAAAACAAACTCATCAATTGCACTCTTCAAATTTTGCGCAACAAAACATCCTTCGTGGAAAATCAAATACTCAGAATTCACTTCACAGCGGAATAAACAACAACTCACCAATAACTCTCAACAAGTCTCAATGTATCAATAAGATCATTAAAATAACTAATTAAATCGTTTATAAAAATTCACCCACGCCCCCTAGGTGTTACAGTATCAGAGAGCGACACAAATTACATCCCAAGAGCTAAAAAGAAGGCAGCAGATCCTTCACTCGCGATTACCTGCAGCGTTGCCACAATAGAGCAACATTCCAAGCAGAAGGCGTGAGAATTTTAACAAAACATAATCAAGCACATGATAGAGTAATGAAGACGAACAATCATACAACATCATTATTAACATCACACCTATCATCACCAAACACCAGCTCAAAACACAGTTTGCCAACCAGTCACAGTCATGATTATGCATGTAAATGCAACCCACACCTGGGTATATGAATGATGGTACCATAGTCATCACAATCGAGAGGCCGAAGCCTATTCTTCACCAGAGGCCGAGGCCTATTCTTCACGATATGCACATGCCATGAGACTCTATATACACATGTGCATTTCATCGAAAACACTCACCTGGAGTACTCATCATCATCATCATCAAACACTCATAGAGTGTATTCGTCACAATTCATCTTAATCACATTACATCGTTATTAACGCCATACTCATAGAGTATATTCTTCACAATTCATCATAAATCATATTACATCATTATCACACATACCACTTTTGAGATTTTGGTGGCAACACATTTGGAGTTTAGAAAAACATTCCGTTTCAATTTAATAAACACCACATCTTATTTGAAAGGACATCACATTTTAAATTTAAAGAAAACACCACATTTTTTATTGGGAAAAATTTCACATTTTATGGAGAAACATCACATCTATATTGGAGAAAAACTTCACATTTAATAGTGGAAACATCGTATTTTTATTGGGAAAATATCACCTTTTTAATTGGAGAAAACTGTGTGAAAACAGTAGGAAGAACAGTGCACAGCAGTGGGAAACAGTGACTCGCGCTTGGGGCGCGAGTGGGGCGCGATTCAACAGAAACTATACGCCCAGTGCAGCACGCCTTGCGCCTGGGGCGCGAGCGGGGCGCGAATCAACAGCAACAACAGCGCCCAGCGCAGTACGCCTTGCGCCTGGGGCGCGACCCGAGCGCGAGTGAGGCGCGAAAGGCCAGAAACAGCAGCGCTTACAGGAATGTTCAGATTTTCAAAATTTTCATCCAGACATCATCCAATTCATCGAAACACAATTTCATCACACATTGTTCATCGCCCAATTCAACGCAATTTCATCAAAACATCATCAAATTCATCAAATAGTTCTTCACAACATTCATCAAAACAAACATCGAAATTCTCCGAAGGGAAACGTCAACAATTCATCAAACAAACCCTCAGCATTTCAATTACACTACTACACCCAAAAATCCCACAAAACCCCAATCACGTACTCGATTTGGTTGAATTAAAACGCTCACCCTTACCTCGAATTTTGCGTGTTCCGGAAGACAATGACGAAGAGTCACGAACAAAACCCAGCAACACAACGAACGAAGCTTCTCCTTCCTCCTTCGAAACCGTAGTCACGCCTAACGAAACCTCGAGAGAATTCCCTTCCTTCTTCTCCTTTAGCGCTGCGCAACTTCTCCCTTCTCACTCTCTCTAGCTTTCGCAGCTCTCTCTCAGTTTTGCGTAAATGAGAGAGTTGCGCTTAGACTCCTAGGGTTTAAGCCGTGGGCTCAGCGAGCGCTGGGCCTCCTACGCCAACACCACCCTCTTTACTCGATCCACCCCTGAACATCACCCACCATACTAATTGATTTAACCACGCCTCCAATAAAATTAATAATTCAACTAATCAAATTAATTAAATTAATTAAATTATTTTTCGGGGTGTTACAACTCTCCCCTACTTAGGATTTTTCGTCCTCGAAAACATACCTGATTCAAATAACTCTGGATACGACTCTCGCATCCTGTCCTCCAGCTCCCAATTCAGGCTTTCACTAGCTGCCCCAAACCAAACGACCTTCACCAGATTGATCTCCTTACCTCGCAAGGTCTTCACTTCACGATCCTCAATTCGTACAGGCATGGTCTCCACAGTGAGATTGTCCCGCACTTCTACATCATCTGGTTGAATCACATGAGACGGATCCGCAACATACTTCCGAAGCTGCGACATGTGAAACACGTCGTGCAAGTTCGAAAGGTTAGGTGGTAAGGCCACCCGATATGCAACATTTCCAACACTCTCCGTAATCTGATACGGCCCGATGAATCGAGGAGTCAACTTCTTTGATTTCAGCGCACGCCCGACACCAGTCATAGGTGTGACCCTCAAGAACACGTGGTCACCCGCTTCAAACTCTAAATCTTTCCTTCTCTTATCATGGTAGCTCTTCTGTCTATTCTGCGACGCTTTCATTTTCTCTCGGATCATCTTCACTTTCTCAGTAGTTTCTCTAACCAGCTCAGGTCCAAGTATTAAACTTTCCCCAGTCTCATACCAACATACCGGAGTCCTACACCTCCGACCATATAACGCTTCAAACGGTGCCATCCCAATACTGGAATGATAACTATTGTTGTAGGTGAACTCAATTAACGGGAGATGAGTATCCCACGCACCTCCCTGCTCTAGCACACATGATCTCAGCAGGTCTTCCAATGATTGGATTGTCCTTTCTGTCTGCCCATCAGTCTGAGGATGATAAGCTGAACTCAACCTCAATTTCGAACCCAACTCCTTCTGTAAACTACTCCAAAATTCCGAAGTAAACCTTGGGTCTCTATCAGACACAATGCACAAAGTAACCCCATGCAGCTTCACAATCACCTGAATGTAGATTTCAGCCAATCTCGACACTGGATACTTAATGCCGATAGGAATAAAATGAGCCGACTTCGTCAACCTACCCACAACCACCCAAATTGAATCATGCCCTCTCACCGTATTGGGTAACCCAGTCACAAAATCCATGGAGATACTATCCCACTTCCACTCTGGAACATTCAACGGTTGCATCATTCCCGCAGGCTTCTGATGCTCGACCTTCGATTTCTGACAGGTGAAACACGAATACACAAACTGCGCCACATCGCGCTTCAACCCAGGCCACCAGAACATCTTTTTCAGATCTTGGTACATCTTCGTCGCTCCAGGATGGATACTCAACTTACTCCTATGCCCTTCCTCAAGAATTGCCTTTCTCATTTCCTCATCTTCGGGAACACAAATTCTTCCACGATATCTCAATACATTCTGCGCATCTATCTCAGAAGTCCTTATTCTCGGACTGATCAATCCCACCCATCAGATCAACCAATTTCACATCTAACTTCTGCGCTTCCCGGATACTAGCCATAAAATCGTTGCCAATTTTCAACATACCCAATCTGACACTCTGAGGTGTAACTTCACAAACTAAACTCATGTCCCTGAATTGCTCGATCAACTCAAGCTCTCTAGCCATCAATGCCGACATATGCAAGGTCTTCCTACTCAGAGCATCTGCAACCACATTAGCTTTACCTGGGTGATAACTCAATTCAAAGTCATAATCTTTTAATAGCTCTAACCACCGGCGCTGCCTCATATTCAACTCTTTCTGATCGAACAGATACCGAAGACTCTTGTGATCACTGAACACCTCAAATCTCGATCCATACAAATAATGTCTCCAAATTTTCAACGCAAACACCACAGCAGCAAGTTCTAAGTCATGAGTGGGGTAATTCTTCTCATGAATTCTCAATTGCCTCGACGCATAAGCGACCACTTTCCCATTCTGCATAAGCACACCACCCAAACCCATCTTGGAAGCATCACAGTATACTACAAACGGCTCAACCGGACTAGGTAGGGTCAACACTGGGGACGTAGTCAACCTCCTCTTCAGCTCATTGAAACTATCTTCACATCGGTCATCCCAAACAAAAGCCTTGCCTTTGCAAGTTAATTGAGTCAATGGCAGAGCCAACTTCGAAAACCCCTCAATGAATCTTCTATAATAGCCAGCCAATCCCAGAAAACTCCTTATTTCGGTAACTGACTTTGGAGACTCCCATTGCAACACTACGTCAACTTTGGAAGGATCCACCGCAATCCCCTCCCTAGAAATCACATGACCGAGAAAACTGACCTCTTTCAACCAAAACTCACACTTGGACAACTTGGCATATAACTTTCGACTCCTCAGAATTTCTAACACCAACCTCAGGTGTTTCGCATGCTCCTCTTCTGACTTAGAGTAAATCAGAATGTCATCAATGAAAACTACCACAAACTTGTCCAAGTACTCACGGAAGATTTGATTCATGTATCCCATGAATACCCCCGGCGCATTAGTCACACCGAAAGGCATAACGGAATACTCATAGTGCCCATATCTTGTCCTAAATGCCGTGTTCTGGACATCTTCATCCTTGACCTTGATTTGATGATAACCAGACCTTAAGTCAATCTTGCTAAATACTTTAGCACCCACTAACTGATCCATCAAGTCATCAACTCTTGGCAACGGATACTTGTTCTTGATTGTAACTTTATTTAACTGTCGATAGTCTACACACAACCTCATACTACCATCTTTCTTTTTCACTAGCAACACTGGAGCTCCCCAGGGTGACACACTCGGTCTTACAAACTTCTTTTCTAATAAATCTTCAAGTTGCTTTTTCAATTCTGCCAACTCAGATGCAGACATCCTATATGGTGCCATAGACACAGGCTTAGTGCCGGGAACCAGATCAATAGCAAACTCCACCTCTCTCTCTGGTGGTACATCCGGAATCTCATCAGGGAACACCTCAGAAAACTCACGCACTACCGGCAACACATCAATCTTCGCTTGGCTCTCGGCAGACAACGACGCCAACAGAGAAAACAACTGAACCTCTTCTCTCATCACTCTATGCGGCTGACCCGCAGATAACAAACCAGACTCCTCTTCAAGCGATTCAAAACTCACGGACCTCTCCCGACAGTTGATATGAACATGGTTATCAACTAACCAGTCCATACCCAGAATGACATCCATTCCACTCAGCGGCAAACAGATCAAATAAATTAAGAATTCTCTACCATATATAGATACAGGACATTTGGCACAAACAGCGGAGGTAGTCACCGAACCCTTAGCTGGAGTATCGATAACCATCTCCCTCAACATATCAGATAAAACAAGGCTTAATTTCTCAACACAAGCAGCAGCAATAAAACTATGGGTAGCACCCGTATCAACAATAGCAACAAGAGGAAAATTATTGATATAGCACGTACCTCGAATCTCATTCACCACATCAGACTCAGCCAGAGCGAACACTTTTCCAAAGGACTTTTCCTTCTTGGGTTTTGAGCACTGTGTACTGATGTGACCACTCTCCTCACAGTTGAAGCATACTACATCTTTCTTATCACAGTTGAAAGACATGTGTCCTTCCTTCCCACACTTGTAACATCTCTTCTTCTCCTTATTTGGGCAATCTGGACTCTTATGGCCTACTTTCCCACACGTGTAACAAGTAACACTGGCTGCAGCATCTCCCCCACTTCGCTTAGGCCCACCAACAAACTTACCTTTGCCCTTACCAGCAGGCGCCTCATATGGTTTACCGCGACCCGAAAAATTCTTTTGCTTTTCCCTCATAACTCTGGAGAAGGCATTATTGTCCTCCTCAAAAATTCTGGCGCTATTCACTAACAAGGGAAATACACGGATCTGTTGATACCCTATGGCTCTCTTGATATCAGCACGCAATCCGTTCTCAAATTTAATACATTTGGAGAACTCAGCACCCTCTCCATCATAATGCGGGTAAAACTTAGACAGCTCAGTAAACTTTGCAGCATACTCAGTTACAGTCATGTTACCTTGCTCAAGTCTCAAAAACTCAACCTCCTTCTTCCCGCGGACATCCTCCGGATAGTACTTTCTCTTGAATTCCCTCTCAAACACAGCCCAAGTAACCCCCTCATTGGCAGCCGTCAACCCCTGACTAGTCGCCCTCCACCAGTCATAAGCCTCTTTCTTCAGCATATGTGTGCCATAGCGAACCTTCTGAGCATCGGTGCAATCCATGACGCGGAAGATCCGCTCCATCTCGCTTAGCCACTCAAGGGCACCATCAGGGTTATACCCGCCTTCAAAAGCAGGAGGGTTCTCACGCTGGAACGTAGCCAAACTACGCGTCCCATCACCAATAGCATTGGGTATGTTACCCACAACCCCAGCTATAGCCTGCAAAGCAGCAGCAAGTGCAGCATCGTTCCGTCCTGCCATTCTAGCACTGCAACAGAAAACAGAATTCAGAAACGAGTAACAAACTCAAATGTTACTCAGCTAGACTACTCAACCACCGGCCGGACAGACCGAACTGCTCTGATACCACTAATGTAACACCCCTTTTCTACTCTTCTATTACGCGTCATTTATCAGGGTAATCCCTTTCAAAAATATTATTTTCATTGATAGAAAAGAAATGCTACAACTTCGTTAAAAACAAACTCATCAATTGCACTCTTCAAATTTGGCGCAACAAAACATCCTTCGTGGAAAATCAAATACTCAGAATTCACTTCACAGCGGAATAAACAACAACTCACCAATAACTCTCAACAAGTCTCAATGTATCAATAAGATCATTAAAATAACTAATTAAATCGTTTATAAAAATTCACCCACGCCCCCTAGGTGTTACAGTATCAGAGAGCGACACAAATTACATCCCAAGAGCTAAAAGGAAGGCAGCAGATCCTTCACTCGCGATTACCTGCAGCGTTGCCACAATAGAGCAACATTCCAAGCAGAAGGGGTGAGAATTTTAACAAAACATAATCAAGCACATGATAGAGTAATGAAGACGAACAATCATACAACATCATTATTAACATCACACCTATCATCACCAAACACCAGCTCAAAACACAGTTTGCCAACCAGTCACAGTCATGATTATGCATGTAAATGCAACCCACACCTGGGTATATGAATGATGGTACCATAGTCATCACAATCGAGAGGCCGAAGCCTATTCTTCACCAGAGGCCGAGGCCTATTCTTCACAATATGCACATGCCATGAGACTCTATATACACATGTGCATTTCATCGAAAACACTCACCTGGAGTACTCATCATCATCATCATCAAACACTCATAGTGTAACATCCGCTAATTAGCTAATTAGGTTTATTTAAATTTAACACAAGAGGTTATCCTATTATGTGAGGTAGAAATAAATAAATTCTATAGTAATGCTTAGCTAAATTAATTGTGTTAAGTTAATAGAGTTTGACTAAAATCCTTAGATTAAGCCATGTCATGGTAAGATTTGAGGAATGAGTGGCTGAAGGGTACTTTGGTCCTTGTACCCTCTTTAAGTGATGGCCAGCTGAACCCACACCCCACACACACAAAAACCATCTCATTTTCCAGTTTTTGAGAAAAAGAAAGATATTGAGAGGTGGAGAGAAAGAGCTGTCGAGAGGGAGAGAAGAGAAGAGGGGAAGAGAAATTCTGGATGCATGTTTGAGATGATTTCACCATCTTGATCCCTACACCCTCCTCTTCCAACTGATATAACTTTCATAATCATCATCCTCCTCCTCACTCATTCACCATTTTCGACCCACAAAGCTCCATAGAGCAAAAATGGAGTTGTAGTGCTTCTAGTGGCTTGCATGTCATCTTAGAGCTAGAATAGAACCTTGGGAGACCTCACCTTGCTGTTTGAAGTAATGAGGGAAGAGGGTCAGTAGCTCATATTGCTGGGATTCGAATTGGAGAGGGCTTGGAGTTTGTGAGAACGAGAAGGACAATTACGGAGCGAGTTTGTGTAAATTCGGTGTCGTTGAACTCGAAGTGTTTCAGAATTTGAGTGATTTTCATCACTTCGGGTGAGTTCTATAACTCGCTTAGGGAATGTGTGTGTTTTTCTGAGTATCCATCTTTTCGAAAACCGTTTTATAAAACAGTGATTTTAAACGATAAGTGATGTGCTAAATTGTTGAAATGTGCTGGATTGGATTGAATATGCCTGCTGTATTATACCGCTATAATGTGTGTTTATGTTTGGGTATCGATCGGAAGGGATATTGGAATCGGAACGGAATGGGAAAAACTCATGAAAAACCTGTTTTCTAGAAACTGATAGAGACGCACGGATCGTGTGCCTCTGAGCACGGGTCGTGCGCCCCTATCTGAGGCTACAAGGATTGGATTTTTAAAACCCGCACGGATCGTGCACCTAGTCGCACGGGTCGTGCGTATGTTTCTGGAACTTCCTACAATTTTGAACGATAACGCCCGGATCGTGCGCATAGTCGCACGGGTCGTGCGTATCCTTCTGGAAAACTTTCTGCAAATTGCTCAATCGCGCACGGGTCGTGCGCCTAGCCGCACGGGTCGTGTGGAACCTTCTGATTCCCAAATTCAAAGTACCTTTTTATCCATTCTAAATGATTCTAATCCTCTTCTAATCCGTTCCTCATGGTTCCCCAACAATGTAGAGATATTGATATCATGGTATTGAACATGTTTTATAGAAAACTTGTGTGTTATGAACGTAACGGAAAACCGTACTTAGAGAACGCGTGAGAACACAAGTCAAGAAATGTTAACGGACCTTGAGTCCAATCATGTTAAGATAACGAACTTCAAGTTCATCATGTCATGTAAGCTAATTGATTGTAAGTCTATAAAGACATAAAAACTCTCAATTCATGTAAACACAAGTCAAGTTACTTTCCCTCGGGGAAAGGTAGATGGTATACCTTGTGTATATCGAGGATGACGATCCTCCAGTTATTAGCATACCTAGTGGAGGGGAGTCATGAATCCAACGCTAGGACCCTAGCATTATTCGGATAGAATTTCGGATTGGGGTTTCCGTAGATATTGGGCAATCAAGATTGTCTAGCATTATATCTCGGGTTGTGCTAAGTTCATGTTAAAATATGATCCGTAGTCGCTTATTAGGGCTACATCAGGAAAAAGCAGAAATGTAACAAGTAGTCGCTTATTAGGGCTACGAGTTACGAGTAAACATTATGTATTCACGTGGTCGCTTATTAGGGCCACGAGTTCAGATTCAAGTATAATAAACCGTTAGAGTTGGTCAGGGGTCTCGATAGGACTCACTGAGATAATGTCTATCTCACCCTTCATATTTGTGGTTTTTACAGAGAAACAGGGGAAGGCCAAGGCAACCAAGCATGGTTAGCAGGTGTGACTCGAGGAGTCCGGAATTTTATGTTTCTTGCTTAGGCCCTTGTCCTTTTGTAGTACTTTTGATATCGGTTGTATAACTATCATGTATAAGTTATAAATCGTTTCCGCTACTTTATGTTTTGAGTATTGAACACCAGGATTATGTACAAGTTTTAAGCTTTGAAACTTAAGCATTTTCAGGAAGTTTATGAGGTTCTGAGAACCATTTGACATATATACTATCGAAAGTTTTTAGTTGTGTTCAATATTTCAATCCCAGGAAGTACTCTGATGTATGCCATTTAGTGCATTTCGGTAGTTCTATATGTTAGAATTATCAGGGTGTTACATTATGGTATCAGAGCAGTTCGACCTAGTCGGGCTTAGATTAGCTAGGGTGGTTTTGTCCCTTGAGTAACTCTGCCATTATGCTTCTTATGATGCTAAGAGACATTGAGACTGATCAACTTAATACTTGGTGTATCATTTGCAGAATTATGGCAGGAGGATCAAGGAACGCCCCACCAATCGATCCACATGCTGCTTGGATGCAGGGCATGATGGAAAGACAACAAAAGATGCTGGAAGATATGGTAGCATTGCAGCAGAATGCTCAAGTTCAACCTCACCAGGCACCAGAGCCGCAAGTTAACCCCAGGCAAGTTTATTCAGAATTCCTGAAGATGAAGCCATCAGAGTTCAAAGGAGGACCGGTTGTCATGGAAGCCCAGCATTGGCTGGATGATATAGAGAAGATTTTTCTGACTATGCAAGTTACAGACGAGGACAAGTTAAGGTTGGCATCCCATATGCTGAAAGGAGAGGCTCACAACTGGTGGACTAATGTTAAGGCTATGATGGTGACTATGGGTACTCCCCAGACTTGGGAGCATTTCAGGCAAGTGTTTTTGGAGCAGTTCTTTCCAACGGCAATGAGGTTCGAAAAGGAGAATGAGTTTTTAACTCTCACTCAAGGAAGTCTAACGGTGGGTCAGTACTCCGCCAAGTTTGAAGAGTTGTATCAATTCTTCGGTTTGGCTGGCTATGCCCCCAATGACAAGTGGAAGACCGATAGGTACAAGTATGGGTTAAGGGAAGACATTGCTCAGAGTTTAAGTTCCTTTGCATATACAAATTATGCGGCCATGGTTCAGCAAGCTCATATAGCCGAAAGTGACTTGAAGAGGTTGTATGCAAGTAGAAAAGTATTCAATCAGGGCAAGAAGAATGTTGGATCATCCAACAATCAAATGGGTCCTAGGTACAATTCCAACAAAGGGAAGCAGATTCAGTCGTCCAATTCACCAAAGTTCAGTGCATGCTCCAACTGTGGAAGGTACCATCAGGGTAAGTGTCAAGTGGGATCGACTCAGTGCTACTACTGCAAGAAGGAGGGACATTATGCTGCTAATTGCCCAAAGAAGAGAGGTCAGGAAGAAGGTGCCACTGCAACGCACGGCAGAGTTTACACCTTGGACGCCCAGAAGGTCACACCGTCAGATAATCTACTAAGGGGTATGGGTTCTCTTTTTAATAACTCCGTTAGTATTTTATATGATTCAGGTGCGACCCATTGTTTTATATCTCAAGTTTGTGTTGAACGGTTGGGACTAGCTTTAACTCCTTTGCCTCAACCAATCTCCATTAAGACTGCTGCTGAAGGTAGTATTCAGACCCAAGCGATATGTGGAAATTGCCTTCTATCCATAGGAGACAGAAATTTTGTGGTGGACTTCATTTGCTTACCAATGAGGGGCATGGACGTCGTCCTAAGAATGAGTTGGATGACGGCCAACCATGTGACTATAGATTGTTTCCGTTGAACTATCGGTTTCGCCTCCGAGTCAGTGGAGCTACAACCGCCCAATTGTGAAGCTGTTATTTCTTTCACTTCGGCCAGTGACTATCTGTTCCAAGGCGCAGAAGCTTATGTCATGATGCTGTCTGCATCCACTGAGACAGGTCAGGATTTATCTTCTGTGCAAGTTGTTAATGAATTTCTTGATGTGTTTCCCAATGAAGTTCCTTCATTTCCTCCGGATCGCGAGGTAGAATTTTCTATAGAGTTGGTTCCAGGCACCGGACCTATTTCTATAGCCCCGTATAGAATGTCGCCGTTAGAGTTGAGGGAATTGAAAGTTCAACTGGAGGAACTAATTTCCAAACGGTTCATCCGACCGAGTGCCTCACCATGGGGTGCTCCGGTGTTGCTTGTCAAGAAGAAGGACGGAAGTATGAGATTGTGTATCGATTATCGTCAGTTGAATAAGGTGACCGTCAAGAACAAGTACCCTCTACCGAGAATTGATGATCTGCTAGACCAATTGAGGGGAGCTTCTGTATTTTCAAAGATTGATTTGAGGTCCGGCTATCACCAAATCAGAGTTCGAGCCTTGGACGTCCCGAAGACCGCTTTCCGTACGAGGTATGGACACTATGAATTCGTAGTGATGCCCTTCGGTTTGACCAATGCTCCAGCGGTATTCATGGATTATATGAATCGAATTTTTAATCCCTATCTAGATCAGTTTGTGGTAGTGTTCATTGATGATATCTTGGTGTTCTCCAAGACAACCGAGGAGCATGTGCAACATCTCCGAATTGTTCTGAACGTACTGCGAGAGAAGAAGTTATATGCTAAGCCGTCCAAATGTGACTTTTGGATGCCCGAAGTTAAGTTTCTGGGCCATGTGATATCTAGGAATGGTGTTGCAGTGGATCCCTGTAAGGTCGAAGCTGTGGTAGACTGGGAACAGCCGTCTACAGTTACTGAGGTAAGAAGTTTCTTGGGGTTAGCTGGGTATTATCGAAGATTCATTCAAGGATTTTCCCAGTTGGTTCTTCCACTCACTCGGTTAACTCGCAAGGGTCAGCCGTTTGTTTGGGACTCCGCATGTGAAAATTGTTTCACGGAATTGAAGGGTCGTTTGACTTCTGCACCCATCCTGATTCTTCCAGATCCGTCCGTAGGATTCCAAATCTATTGCGACGCCTCTGGTAAGGGTTTGGGATGTGTCCTGATGCAGAATCAACAAGTAGTTGCCTATGCCTCCAGGCAGTTGAAGCCACATGAAGAGAATTACCCGACTCATGATCTAGAGTTGGCAGCAATTGTGTTTGCCCTAAAGATTTGGAGACATTACCTGTATGGGTCTCGTTTCGAAGTCTTTAGTGACAACAAAAGTCTTAAGTATTTGTTTGACCCAAAAGGAGCTGAACAACAGACAGAGGAGGTGGGTAGAATTCTTGAAGGATTACGATTTTGAATTGAAATACCATCCCGGTAAGGCTAATGTGGTGGCCGATGCTTTAAGTAGAAAGTCTATCCATACTGCAGAGTTAATGATGCACGAGATGTCCTTGTTGGAATCGTTCAGAGACCTTAATTTGAGAGTTAAGTCAAGAAGGAACAGGTTAGTGTTGAACCATATTCAGGTTTCGAGTACCTTGAGAAATCAGATTCACTCAACCCAAGAGGGTGATGTAGAGCTGCAAGCACAGAGGAGGTTGCCAAACTACACCGAAGACGGTGATGGCGTCATTTGTTTTGATGGCAGAATCTGTGTGCCGAATGATGAGGATATGAAGAGGTAAGTTTTAGAAGAGGCTCATAAGAGTCAGTTCTCAATACATCCTGGGTCTACCAAGATGTATCGAGATTTGAAGCAATTGTACTGGTGGCCGGGTATGAAAGTGGATATTGCAGAGTTTGTGTCTCGATGCTTAACTTGTCAAAAGGTTAAGATTGAGCACCAGAAGCCTGGTGGCCAGTTGCAACCGTTGAATATACCTGAATGGAAATGGGAAAGCATTTCTATGGATTTTGTTATGGGATTGCCACGGTCCCAAGCCGGAAATGATTCTATTTGGGTAGTGGTGGATCGCCTGACCAAGTCCGCTCATTTTATTCCAGTGCGTTCGACTCACAAGGTTGCTAGGTTAGCAGATGAGTATCTCAAGAATATTGTGAAGTTGCATGGAATCCCTACAAGTATCATCTGTGATCGAGATCCCAAGTTCACATCTCGATTTTGGAGAGCATTGAATATGGCGTTGGGAACAAAGGTGTGTGTTAGCACCGCTTACCATCCACAGACAGACGGGCAGACTGAGAGGACAATTCAGACATTGGAGGATATGTTGAGATCTTGTGTACTCGATAGTGGAGGCAGATGGGAGGATCATCTTGTAGAATTTTCATAACACAACAGTTACCATTCTAGTATCGGAATGGCTCCATATGAAGCATTGTATGGAAGGAAGTGCAGAACACCATTGTGTTGGTGGGACGTAGGTGAGCAGAGATTGTTGGGACCGGATTTGGTCCGTGAGACAACGGAGAAGATCCGTCAGATAAGAGAAAGGATGAAAGCCGCGCAGAGTCGACAAAAGAGTTACGCGGATAAGAGAAGAAGGCCGTTAGAATTCGAAGATGGAGATCATGTCTTTTTGAGACTTTCTCCAACCATCGGGACCGGTATTGCTTTGCGAATGAAAAAGCTCAGTCCTCGGTATGTCGGACCCTTCCAGATTATCGAGCGAGTTGGGCCGGTAGCATATCGCATTGCCTTACCTCCAGAATTGTCCAGACTACATGATGTGTTTCATGTATCGCAGCTAAGGAAATATATTCATGATCCGAATCAACCTTTGAGCCATGAAGCGATTGACATCAGACCAGATTTATCTTATCAGCCTACTCCCATCAGGATCATCGAACGTGGCGAGAAGACGCTTCGAACAAGAACAATTCCTATTGTCAAGGTGCTTTGGGACGGTGCGTCACCTGGCGAAGCAACATGGGAAGTAGAGGAGAGCATGCGGGTGAAATATCCTTATTTGTTCGAGTAAGGTACGTTTTGTCAATTTTGAGGACAAAATTTAAGAAGTTGGGGTGATTGTAACATCCGCTAATTAGCTAATTAGGTTTATTTAAATTTAACACAAGAGGTTATCCTATTATGTGAGGTAGAAATAAATAAATTCTATAGTAATGCTTAGCTAAATTAATTGTGTTAAGTTAATAGAGTTTGACTAAAATCCTTAGATTAAGCCATGTCTTGGTAAGATTAGAGGAATGAGTGGCTGAAGGGTACTTTGGTCCTTGTACCCTCTTTAAGTGATGGCCAGCTGAACCCACACCCCACACACACAAAAACCATCTCATTTTCCAGTTTTTGAGAAAAAGAAAGATATTGAGAGGTGGAGAGAAAGAGCTGTCGAGAGGGAGAGAAGAGAAGAGGGGAAGAGAAATTCTGGATGCATGTTTGAGATGATTTCACCATCTTGATCCCTACACCCTCCTCTTCCAACTGATATAACTTTCATAATCATCATCCTCCTCCTCACTCATTCACCATTTTCGACCCACAAAGCTCCATAGAGCAAAAATGGAGTTGTAGTGCTTCTAGTGGCTTGCATGTCATCTTAGAGCTAGAATAGAACCTTGGGAGACCTCACCTTGCTGTTTGAAGTAATGAGGGAAGAGGGTCAGTAGCTCATATTGCTGGGATTCGAATTGGAGAGGGCGTGGAGTTTGTGAGAACGAGAAGGACAATTACGGAGCGAGTTTGTGTAAATTCGGTGTCGTTGAACTCCAAGTGTTTCAGAATTTGAGTGATTTTCATCACTTCGGGTGAGTTCTATAACTCGCTTAGGGAATGTGTGTGTTTTTCTGAGTATCCATCTTTTCGAAAACCGTTTTATAAAACAGTGATTTTAAACGATAAGTGATGTGCTAAATTGTTGAAATGTGCTGGATTGGATTGAATATGCCTGCTGTATTATACCGCTATAATGTGTGTTTATGTTTGGGTATCGATCGGAAGGGATATTGGAATCGGAACGGAATGGGAAAAACTCATGAAAAACCTGTTTTCTAGAAACTGATAGAGACGCACGGATCGTGTGCCTCTGAGCACGGGTCGTGCGCCCCTATCTGAGGCTACAAGGATTGGATTTTTAAAACCCGCACGGATCGTGCGCCTAGTCGCACGGGTCGTGCGTATGTTTCTGGAACTTCCTACAATTTTGAACGATAACGCCCGGATCGTGCGCATAGTCGCACGGGTCGTGCGTATCCTTCTGGAAAACTTTCTGCAAATTGCTCAATCGCGCACGGGTCGTGCGCCTAGCCGCACGGGTCGTGTGGAACCTTCTGATTCCCAAATTCAAAGTACCTTTTTATCCATTCTAAATGATTCTAATCCTCTTCTAATCCGTTCCTCATGGTTCCCTAACAATGTAGAGATATTGATATCATGGTATTGAACATGTTTTATAGAAAACTTGTGTGTTATGAACGTAACGGAAAACCGTACTTAGAGAACGCGTGAGAACACAAGTCAAGAAATGTTAACGGACCTTGAGTCCAATCATGTTAAGATAACGAACTTCAAGTTCATCATGTCATGTAAGCTAATTGATTGTAAGTCTATAAAGACATAAAAACTCTCAATTCATGTAAACACAAATCAAGTTACTTTCCCTCGGGGAAAGGTAGATGGTATACCTTGTGTATATCGAGGATGACGATCCTCCAGTTATTAGCATACCTAGTGGAGGGGAGTCATGAATCCAACGCTAGGACCCTAGCATTATTCGGATAGAATTTCGGATTGGGGTTTCCGTAGATATTGGGCAATCAAGATTGTCTAGCATTATATCTCGGGTTGTGCTAAGTTCATGTTAAAATATGATCCGTAGTCGCTTATTAGGGCTACATCAGGAAAAAGCAGAAATGTAACAAGTAGTCGCTTATTAGGGCTACGAGTTACGAGTAAACATTATGTATTCACGTGGTCGCTTATTAGGGCCACGAGTTCAGATTCAAGTATAATAAACCGTTAGAGTTGGTCAGGGGTCTCGATAGGACACACTGAGATAATGTCTATCTCACCCTTCATATTTGTGGTTTTTACAGAGAAACAGGGGAAGGCCAAGGCAACCAAGCATGGTTAGCAGGTGTGACTCGAGGAGTCCGGAAGTTTATGTTTCTTGCTTAGGCCCTTGTCCTTTTGTAGTACTTTTGATATCGGTTGTATAACTATCATGTATAAGTTATAAATCGTTTCCGCTACTTTATGTTTTGAGTATTGAACACCAGGATTATGTACAAGTCTTAAGCTTTGAAACTTAAGCATTTTCAGGAAGTTTATGAGGTTCTGAGAACCATTTGACATATATACTATCGAAAGTTTTTAGTTGTGTTCAATATTTCAATCCCAGGAAGTACTCTGATGTATGCCATTTAGTGCATTTCGGTAGTTCTATATGTTAGAATTATCGGGGTGTTACACATAGAGTGTATTCGTCACAATTCATCTTAATCACATTACATCGTTATTAACGCCATACTCATAGAGTATATTCTTCACAATTCATCATAAATCATATTACCTCATTATCACACATATCACTTTTGAGATTTTGGTGGCAACACATTTGGAGTTTAGAAAAACATTCTGTTTCAATTTAATAAACACCACATCTTATTTGAAAGGACATCACATTTTAAATTTAAAGAAAACACCACATTTTTTATTGGGAAAAATTTCACATTTTGTGGAGAAACATCACATCTATATTGGAGAAAAACTTCACATTTAATAGTGGAAACATCGTATTTTTATTGGGAAAATATCACCTTTTTAATTGGAGAAAACTGTGTGAAAACAGCAGGAAGAACAGTGCACAGCAGTGGGAAACAGTGACTCGCGCTTGGGGCGCGAGTGGGGCGCGAGTGGGGCGCGATTCAACAGAAACTACACGCCCAGTGCAGCACGCCTTGCGCCTGGGGCGCGAGCGGGGCGCGAATCAACAGCAACAACAGCGCCCAGCGCAGTACGCCTTGCGCCTGGGGCGCGACCCAAGCGCGAGTGAGGCGCGAAAGGCCAGAAACAGCAGCGCTTACAGGAATGTTCAGATTTTCAAAATTTTCATCCAGACATCATCCAATTCATCGAAACACAATTTCATCACACATTGTTCATCGCCCAATTCAACGCAATTTCATCAAAACATCATCAAATTCATCAAATAGTTCTTCACAACATTCATCAAAACAAACATCGAAATTCTCCGAAGGGAAATGTCAACAATTCATCAAACAAACCCTCAGCATTTCAATTACACTACTACACCCAAAAATCCCACAAAACCCCAATCACGTACTCGATTTGATTGAATTAAAACGCTCACCATTACCTCGAATTTTGCGTGTTCCGGAAGACAATGACGAAGAGTCACGAACAAAACCCAGCAACACAACGAACGAAGCTTCTCCTTCCTCCTTCGAAACCGTAGTCACGCCTAACGAAACCTCGAGAGAATTCCCTTCCTTCTTCTCCTTTAGCGCTGCGCAACTTCTCCCTTCTCACTCTCTCTAGCTTTCGCAGCTCTCTCTCAGTTTTGCGTAAATGAGAGAGTTGCGCTTAGACTCCTAGGGTTTAAGCCGTGGGCTCAGCGAGCGCTGGGCCTCCTACGCCAACACCACCCTCTTTACTCGATCCACCCCTGAACATCACCCACCATACTAATTGATTTAACCACGCCTCCAATAAAATTAATAATTCAACTAATCAAATTAATTAAATTAATTAAATTATTTTTCGGGGTGTTACACTGGGCGCCTAAGACAGAAACTTAGACATCGCAGGCAACACAGGCAACACGCACCGAGACAACTCCAAAATGACACGTGCAAAAATAAAACCACTCGAGCCAAAATGTTTAAAATTGAATTTGGGCAGGCAAATACAAAAGATGGCACGGTAAAATATGCCCAGAATTTGAAATTGCACCCAACACACCCCATATACGCACACAAGCAACACCAGTGAGACAACTTCAGAATTACACGTGCAAAGATAAAACCACTCGAGCCAAAATGCTTAAAATTGAATTTGGGCAGGCAAATACAAAAGATGGCACGGTAAAATATGCCCAGAATTTGAAATTGCACTCAACACACCCCATATACGCACACAAGCAACACCCAATGAGACAACTTCAGAATTACACGTGCAAAGATAAAACCACTCGAGCCAAAATGCTTAAAATTGAATTTGGGCAGGCAAATACAAAAGATGGCACGGTAAAATATGCCCAGAATTTGAAATTGCACCCAACACACCCCAAATGTGCACACAAGCAACACTTCCAGCAACAGGAAAATCCAGCAACAGTTTTCAGCAACACAATCACATATATGGCGCCCTAGGCGCCCATGCCACAACCAAAAGTGGATTCTTCAGCCACCAATCATGAAAATCACATATATATCACGAACCAAACATAAAATTTAGCACAAATCAAGAACATGGATAGATCTAGGCTAACCCTAACTTACAACCTATCATGAACATCTATTATATAGAAAGATAGAACTCCCCTTACCTCGGATTTGAAGAACGGAAGCCCTAGAGACAGTCACGAACAAAACCACAGCAACAAGATCACGTCCTCCTTCCTCTTGAGCTCGCGGCCTCCTTCCTTCTTTCCCTCCTCTCCACGCGACTCTCTTCTCTCTTCTCCTTTCTTTCTACGGCGCCTCTCCCTCTCTCTATTCTCTATTCTCTATTCTCAATTTCGCAAAATGCCAACACAAAACCCTAACCTCAAATGACTTACCCCCTTCGCATATGACATTGGATCATGGGCTTGGGCTTTTCACTTAATCCCAAGTTCATTCAAGTGGCGCCTCCTTTTCCTAATACCACCAACATAAAATTAATATAATTTTAATTAATTAAATTATATCCAATAAATTAAAATAACTTCCTAAATACTTAATTAAATAAATTAATTAAATATTTAGCGTGTTACAATAATCGCTTCATTCCATTCACTGCAAGACTAGGCTTCTACGTCACAAATAATATGGCAGAATGTGAGGCATGTATTCTTGGTATCCAGGTAGCCATTGTTTGGAAAGTTAAGAGACTTGATGTGCATGGAGATTCAGCTCTAGTCATTCACCAAGTGAATGGTGATTGGGAGACCAGGGACTCCAAGTTGATCCCTTACCGAGATTACATTCTACAGTTGGTTGAGACTTTTGAGGAAATCACATTTCAATATCTTCCTCGCATTGAGAACCAGTTGGCTGATGCGCTAGCCACTTTGTCTTCAATGTTCAATATCAACTACGACAAAAGCTTGACTCACATCAAGATTCAGTATCGAGATTTGCCAGCACATCATTACTGCGCGGCAATTGAGGAAGAGTCTGATAACAAGCCCTGGTATCATGACATCAAGCAGTACATCTTGAACAGAGAGTACCCTCCTGGAGCGTCAGAGAATGAGAAGCGAACCCTCAGAAGATTGTCAAGGAATTTCTTTTTGAATGGTGAAGTTCTATACAAGAGGAATTATGATATGGTCCTCCTGAGGTGTGTGACAGAAAAAGAAGGAACAAAAATCATGAAAGAAGTCCATGAGGGCTCATTTGGGGTTCGTTCCAGTGGGCTCACTTTGGCAAGAAAAATCTTAAGAGCTGGCTATTATTGGTTGCGAATGGAATCAGATTGCTATAGTTTCGTGAAAAGATGTCACAAGTGCCAAATCTACGCTGACCACATTCATGTGCCACCAGCTACCCTAAATGTCCTGACTGCATCCTGGCCATTCTCAATGTGGGGCATGGACGTCATAGGTCCTATCGAGCCTAAGGCATCAAATGGGCATCGCTTCATCCTGGTCGCTATTGATTACTTCACCAAGTGGGTTGAAGCTGCTTCATACTCCAACATTACTAGCTCTGTGGTTGCTAAGTTCGTAAAGAGAGACCTGGTTTGTCGCTATGGGCTTCCAGACAAGATTATCACAGATAATGGCAGCAACCTGAACAGTAAGATGATGAAAGAGTTATGCGAGGACTTCAAAATCCGACATCATAATTCTTCCCCATACCGTCCCAAGATGAATGGGGCAGTCGAAGCAGCCAATAAGAATATCAAGAGGATCGTGAAAAAGATGGTAGTAACCTACAAAGATTGGCATGAGATGCTTCCTTTCGCTTTGCATGGGTATCGTACCTCAGTGCGTACTTCAACCGGGGCAACCCCTTTCTCTTTGGTGTATGGGTCGGAAGCAGTCCTCCCTATTGAAGTTGAGATACCCTCCCTACGGGTGCTGATGGAAACCAAGTTGGAAGAAGCAGAATGGGTCCAGGCTCGTCTGGATCAGCTGAATCTCATTGAGGAGAAAAGAATTGCCGCCCTGTGTCATGGCCAGTTGTATCAACAAAGAATGAAGACAGCTTTCGACAAGAAGGTTCGTCCCCGAGAATTCAGCGAAGGAGACCTTATGCTCAAGAAGATCCCGCCTATTCAGAGTGACCCCCGTGGGAAATGGACTCCTAGCTATGATGGACCATATGTGGTAAACAAAGTTTTTCTGGAGGAGTATTGATACTCACCAACATGGATGGTGAAGAACTCAGAAACCCAGTCAATTCAGATTCAGTCAAGAAATATTACGCCTGAGAAAAATAAAAGAAAAAGAGAAGGATGAACCAAGCAAGAATTAGCTCGCTAGGTTGAAAACCCGAAAGGGCGGCCTAGGAAAAAAAAGAGCGACCCGGTGGACTGAAAACTTGCAAAGAGCGGACCAGGCAAAAATTAGGGTCAGAAAGGTTGGACTTAAAAAAAAAGTAAAAGAGGCAAGTAGCGCCTCCAAAAGCTTGGATAAAAGGGTGATCAAGGATATAAGTATGGGTGATTGGCATCAACACTCCAAAGACAAAGAGAGCTCATAAGATCTGTTGCGTCCATTTTTCTTGTCTTTTTTTAGTTTCAAAAATTCTCAATGTACTCTTTTCAGTCGGCGCGACCTTTTGCGCGTTCGGTTTCCATATGAATAAAAAGTCCAAATTTTCCACTCCGTCTGCTTATTATTTTATCATTGCTTCCTTTTCATTTGTGCTTTAAAATGATGTTTTATGGTAGATGATAAATGAATTATGAAAATGTGCATAAATCAGAGCATTAAAATCATTGCGAAACTTTTGAAAATCATGAGAAAAGAAATGATCTCTCAATCAGGTAAATTCACAAGAATCAAACAAAAGCACTGATCGCGTCAAAACAATTCTCAAAAGGCTAAAGCATGACCCTCGCACCATTATGGACGACCATCGTGCCTCATAACGCAAGTCCTACGATTTGGTCGAAACAGCAAAAAAAAAAGAAGAAAAAAAAGAAGCAAAAGAGCAATAAAACAAATAAAATTCATGCATTGCATTCATCAAACATAGAAAAAAATTCATGCAAGCAAAAAGAAACTCCTGCATCACATCACATTCATCCCATCAAAAAGCAATCATGGCATTTGCATTGCATGCATTTGTTCATCTCACTTGCAGGTACAAGGACGGATAAGTACTTCGATGTTAATCCTCGCACTCAGTTCCCAGAAAATGCCCTCTTAGTTCGGAGTTCAAATGATTTTCAGTTTGGCGCTCAAGCGTGCATTGCAGTTTGGAGTTCAAATCGCTCTTATCAGAGTTCAGTTCTCCCTTCTATTCATGGTCTCACATCGTGTACGAGCAACGCGATGGACCGCAGCCCCATGTGAGGTTCAATGGAATAGTTGTATCAGCCTAAGATACAGTGGACGCCGTGCATTGATCAGTATATCGGTTTCGGAGCTGATAACGATCCGTCCGGTCGCTCGAATGACCAGATATTCTCAGGATGCGTGCTCCTCAAAGCCACGTGCAAACTCGGATTCGCAAGGGTTCGTTTACAGGTTTTAGGCAGCCTGGCATTTTACCGCTTTCTTTATCGTTTTCTTCATTTAGCGCTTTCCTTGCCTTTCGCAGTTAGCGTGCATGTTGTTAACCATTTCGTTTATCGTTTCCTCATCAACGCTCCAAGTGTTGATTCAAAAAAAAGAAAAAAAGAAGAAACAGAAAAAGAAAATTCGGGTTTCTCCAAGTAGACAAAATTGGTATAATTTCTGAATTCTTTATTCATATTTTATCTTCGAAATATGTCTCGGCCAATTCATATTTGTTAGTAAAATCCAAATAAAGAGGGGCAGCTATTATACCCTAATTTTGTCCTACTAATTGAAAAGTCCCAAAATTTTATCGCTTCGCATATTGTTCTAAACGCGGGTGTCTTTGGCACTCTCGTGCTACGATTTTGTTTGACACTCGTTACTTTCAAAAAAAGAGTCCAAAAAAAATATAATAAAAAAAATAATAAATAACGCGAGCGCGTGTTGGTTGCGAGTCACGTGTGAGTAGTTGCGTCACTGCGCGTTATTTTACCGTTTTTTTTAGAAAAGTAAGGATAAAATGAAATCAGTTTTAATAACTTACGCGTGTGCGCATTAAGTCAGTTACGCGTTCATAGCCTTAACGCGAGCGCGTGTTGGTCGCGAGTGGTTGCGTCGGTTCGTGTTGTTTTTACCGCTTCTTTCAAGTATTATAAAAAATAATAATAAGAATAGTAATAAGATAAAATCAATTTTTATTCAGCTGTCCTTTTATTTATTTGTTACATATACAAACAAAAAAATTAAAAAAAAAAAGAGGCAGAATAGTACAAAAAAAAGAGTCAACTATTTTTTACAAAAAAAATTAATTAAAAAACGGTACAAAAATAATAAAAAGCAGGGCGCAGCCTGCTGGGTGTTGCAACAAGAATGCAATTTGAGAATGGGGTTGAAGGTGCCTTCTCCTTGTCTCTTGGATTTTCACTTTTTTGGGCAAAAACATGTTGCTGCTCCATTGTGTCACTGCTGTAAACAGCTTGGTCCCCTGGGGATTTTGATCCCCTGCTTCCTCCCACACCTACACCACACATATTGGACTATAAATACTGTGAACATCAACAGTAAAAGGGGGACAATCAACAAAAATTGACACAAAAATACACTCAAAAAATACGCACACAGGGGCTCAGGGACTCAGTGACTGAAGATACACAAAAAACACACAACCAAAGCTGAGAGAAAATTTTCACGAAATTTCAGTAAGCAGTAAGCAAATCAAAAGGAGACTATTTCTGAAGCTGGAAAAAAGGTTGATCCTGGCATTTTTTCTTTATTCTGTTGCAACTGTGTTAACATTAGACGAGTATTTTTTGAGATATGGTAGTTTAGTGTTCCTGTGGTGATTCAATAAATTGTGTGTGATTATTAGCATATTACCTGTTATGTTCCTAAAACAGATTAAAGAACAAATATATTGTTTAGGTCGTGATTGGTTAAACCCAAACCAAGTTAACGTTCAATCTTTTTTTTCAAAAATGCAATATGTGAAGAATAAATTAGGGTCATTTCTGTTTCTTCTAAAGAGGTGAACTTAGTAACAAAACAGACAAAAATTAGGGTTTATTTTGATTGAAGTTCAGTAACATGCATTAGGGTTAATAACAATCAGAAAATAGAAATTAGGAGAAAGATAAAATCAAGAGCAAAACGAAATTAGTAATAGGGTTAGAAACAGGAATGGAAAAGGAAATAACTCAGAAAATGTAACACCCCATTCTACCCGGCTATTATTTGTAAGAAATCAGAGTTTCAAAATTTCATTTCAATGGAATGCTACACATAACTTTAATCTAACAATGACAAAATCAGCATAAGCGGTCATTACATCTTTATAATACGCAACACCCTTAAATGGGATGGAATACTCAAAAATTCATCAATAAAATCCACACACTAGAAAATGAATGTCTCGCAGCGGAAAATAACATAATCTCAAAAGTGCCGAACAACAGCCTCATCCAAAATCATTAAATCAATGCATATAAAAATTCAACAGTAAATGAATAACACTAGAATCCTAAGCCCACCCCCTAGGTGTCACGTATCAGAACAGACCGACTCGGGAATGAAGGGAGTAAGCCTTCACTCAGGGCTACCTGTGGTAAACAACAACAGAAGGGTGAGTCTCAACTACATAATAAAGACTATAATAAGAAGTATATTTTATCATAGTGTCACACTCATACAGTCATACAGTGTCATAGTTCATACATCCAACAACTCGCATGCTTATTATGAGAATGTATGCAATACAGTTATGCATGTGGTACCATTTTCCCAGACCGCAGCCTCATCATCATAATATCAAACTCAGACCGCAGCCTTATCAACTCAGACCACAGCCTTATCATTACTATAAACTCAGACCTCGGCCTTATGTATGCATGAGACTCCATGACAAAGATCACAATCACAATTCTTAACGACATAGTCCATACATCATATATCACCTCTTCAATTAATCATTAGTTATAGCTCCCATTGCCTCATCATCAATCAATTGAGTCCCCATGACTCTGGCCCCCATAGCCCATGTCCCAATGATATCATAAATCAACTCATTTATTAACTCATCTCAATCACGTCTCTAGGACAAAACTCAACTAGAGGACTAGAACCCCTCACAAGGACCAAACCGAGTAGGCCACCTGAAAATTAAAAACCGCTCTAGCCAATACGTTCAAAATGGAATATGGTCAGGTGAATACAAAATTTGGCTCGGGAAAATCTGCCTAGAAATTGATTTGCACACAAAGCCCCCTTTACACAAGCTAAAACGATGCTCAATAGGACCATTTCAAAACAACACGTGAAAAACAGAAAATTCTTTAGCCAAAGTACTCAAAATACAATTTGGTCAGGTGAATACAAAATTTGGCTCGGGAAAATATGCTCAAAAATTGATTTGCACACAAAGCCCCCTTTACACAAGCGAAAACGATGCTCGATAGGACCATTTCAAAACAACACGTGCAAAACAGAAAATTCTTTAGCCAAAGTACTCAAAATACAATTTGGTCAGGTGAATACAAAATTTGGCTCGGGAAAATATGCTCAGAAATTGATTTGCACACAAAGCCCCCTTTACACAAGCCAAAACGATGCCCAATAGGACCATTTCAAAACAATGCGTGCAAAACTGGAAATTCTTTAGCCAAAGTGTTTTAAATACAATTTGGTCAGGTGAATAAAAAATTTGGCTCGGGAAAATATGCTCAGAAATTCATTTGCACACAAAGCCCCCTTTACACAAGCCAAAACGATGCCCAATAGGACCATTTCAAAAAAATGCGTGCAAACTGGAAATTCTTTAGCCAAAGTGTTTTAAATACAATTTGGTCAGGTGAATACAAAATTTGGCTCGGGAAAATATGCTCAGAAATTGATTTGCACACAAAGCCCCCTTTACACAAGCCAAAACGATGCCCAATAGGACCATTTCAAAACAATGCGTGAAAAACTGGAAATTCTTTAGCCAAAATGTTTTAAATACAATTTGGTCAGGTGAATACAAAATTTGGCTCGGGAAAATATGCTCAGAAATTGATTTGCACACAAAGCCCCCTTTACACAAGCCAAAACGATGCCCAATAGGACCATTTCAAAACAATGCGTGCAACACTGGAAATTCTTTAGCCAAAGTGTTTTAAATACAATTTGGTCAGGTGAATACAAAATTTGGCACGACAAAAACTGTTTAGAAATTGAGTTTCACGTGAACCACCCCCTAGGCGCACACCCAGCGCGACACAGGCGCCACCAGCCGCCATTCTGGGCAGCACAGGGCGCCCAGACCGCAACACACGCACGCCCAAGCAGCAAACAACACACGCAACACAACACAAACCCACTGCTACAGTACACAGGGCGCCATTTCCCTATGATCTACATACCACCTATTATACTCTCTATTATAGAGTGAGACTCCCCTTACCTTGATTATGACGAACTAGAGCTCTTTCCACCGAAGCACCGACAAACCACCGCAACAAGGAATCTTCTCCTTCTTCTTCCCTTTCTCACGATCACGCCCTCCCTCTCTCTTGGACCATCACGAAGGATTCAACAAGAGTAAGGGTTAGGAAAATCGAAAACCTAAACATTTGAAAGAGGAGGAAAATCGAATAAGAAAAGGACTAGGAACTCTTATCTAGAGTCAAGATGAACGAAACCCTAACTCCTTAGCTTGAGATCGCCTTCTTCCTTCTCTTCTCCTCTCCTTCGACTTTCTTTCTCTTCTCCTCTCTTTCGACTTTCTTTTTCTCTTTTGGCACAATTGGGGCGAAACCTAGACCCCCTAGCGCCTAAGGAGCGCCTAAGCCAACGGGCTTGGGCTTCTTGGGCCATTACTTGCAGTTCCGGTATTTCCAACGCCATCCCCTTCAATTAAATAAAATACTATATTATAATTTAATCAAAAAAATTAGTGCAACACTTTAAATAATTTAATCAATTACTTAATTAAATCATTTAGGGTGTTACAACTCTCCCCCACTTAGGAAATTTCGTCCTCGAAATTCATACCTGAGTCAAATAGCTCTGGATAGGATTCCCGCATTCTACTCTCCAGCTCCCAAGTCATGCTCTCACCAGTAGCTCCCAACCACACCACCTTTACTAAAGCAATGTTTTTCCCCCTCAGCACTTTCACTTCTCTATCATCAATCCTCACTGGCATGGTCTCCACAGTGAGATTATCTCGCACCTCAACATTATCCATATGGATCACATGAGACGGGTCCGGAATATACTTCCGAAGTTGCGACACGTGAAATACGTCGTGCAAATTCGAAAGGTTAGGCGGTAAAGCCACCCTATAAGCAACCTTTCCAACCCTCTCGGTGATCTGGTACGGTCCAATAAATCTAGGAGTCAACTTCTTTGCTTTCAGCGCACACCCAACACCAGCCATAGGTGTGACCCTCAAGAAAACATGCTCTCCAGCCTGAAATTCCAAGTCTTTTCTCCTTCTATCATGGTAACTCTTTTGCCGACTTTGAGACTCTTTCATTTTCTCCCCGATCATTTTTACCTTCTCTGTAGTCTCTCTCACCAATTCAGGTCCAAGAACAACACTCTCGCCAGACTCATGCCAACACAGAGGAGTTCTACACCTCCGCCCATACAGTGCCTCGTAAGGAGCCATCCCTATACTTGAATGGTAGCTGTTGTTGTAAGTGAACTCAATCAACGGAAGATGTGTATCCCACGCACCTCCCTGCTCTAAAACACACGATCTCAATAAGTCCTCCAATGACTGAATGGTTCTCTCTGTCTGCCCATCAGTCTGAGGATGATAGGCTGAACTCAACCTCAATATGGACCCCAATGCCTCCTGCAAGCTCCCCCAAAACTCCGAAGTAAACCTCGGATCTCTGTCAGATACAATATTCTTCGGGACACCATGCAACTTCACAATCACCTGGATATATATCTCGGCCAATCTCGCTACCGGATACGTGATGTTGATAGGAAGGAAGTGAGCAGACTTCGTCAACCTATCCACGATCACCCAAATAGAATCAAATCCCCGAACGGTTATTGGTAACCCAGTCACAAAATCCATGGAAATGCTATCCCATTTCCATTCCGGAACATCTAAAGGTTGCATTAACCCCGCAGGCTTCTGGTGCTCAACCTTCGACTTCTGGCAAGTCAAACAGGCATACACAAACTGTGCCACATCTTTCTTCATACCAGGCCACCAGAATAGCTTCTTCAAGTCATGATACATCTTTGTAGCCCCTGGATGAATACTCAGCTTGCTCCTATGACTCTCCTCAAGGATCATCTTTTTCATCTCATTATCATCGGGAACACAAATCCTATCTCTGAATCTCAACACACCTTGGGAATCCAACCTGAAATCCCCATCTACATCCTGATCACCCGCAACCAACAAGTCAACTAGCTTCACATCTAATTTCTGGGCGTCTCTGATACTAACCAAGAAGTCATTACCAATCCTCAGCATACCCAGCTTAACACTCTGCGGTGTCACTTCACAAACCAGACTCATATCACGGAATTGCTCAATCAACTCCAACTCTTTTACCATCATTGCTGACATATGCAAAGTCTTTCGACTTAAAGCATCAGCCACGACATTAGCTTTGCCGGGGTGATAGTTTAAGCCAAAATCATAGTCTTTCAGCAGCTCTAACCAACGCCTCTGCCTCATATTCAGCTCCTTCTGATCAAACAAGTATTTCAAACTCTTGTGGTCGCTGAATACCTCGAATCTAGTGCCATACAAATAGTGCCTCCAAATCTTCAGCACAAACACAATAGCAGCCAATTCCAAATCATGAGTAGGAAAGTTCTTCTCACGAGTCCGCAACTGTCTGGACGCATAAGCGACTACCTTCCCATCCTGCATCAATACGCCTCCCAAGCCCATTTTGGAAGCATCACAATATACCACAAACGGTTGATCCGGCACGGGCAACACTAACACCGGAGATGTTCTCAATCTTTTCTTCAACTCTTGGAAGCTCTCTTCACACTTAGCATCCCACACAAAAACTCTCCCTTTACACGTCAATTGAGTCAACGGAAGGGCTAGCTTTGAGAAACCCTCAATGAACCTCCTGTAGTAACCAGCCAACCCCAAGAAACTCCCGATCTCAGTCGCAGACTTTGGGCTTTCCCATTGTAACACTGCATCAACCTTGGCTGGGTCTACAGCTATGCCATCACTAGAAATAATGTGACCCAAAAAGCTTACCTCACGCAGCCAGAGCTCGCATTTGGACAACTTAGCATAAAGCTTCTTCTCTTTCAATACCTCAAGCACCAATCTCAAGTGCTCTGCATGCTCCTCTTCAGACTTGGAGTATACCAGAATATCATCTATAAAAACTACCACAAACCGATCCAAGTAACTACGGAAGATACGGTTCATGTACTCCATAAACACCCCTGGTGCATTGGTGACACCAAACGGCATCACAGAGTACTCATAATGTCCATATCTCGTTCGGAATGCTGTCTTCTGGACGTCTTCGTCTTTTACTTTAATCTGATGATACCCTGACCTCAAATCAATTTTACTAAAAACCTTAGCACCCACCAGCTGGTCCATCAGATCATCAATTCTCGGAAGAGGGTACTTATTTTTGATAGTCACCTTGTTCAACTGTCTATAATCCACACACAGGCGCATACTCCCATCTTTCTTCTTTACTAACAAAACCGGAGCCCCCCATGGTGACACACTAGGCCTCACAAATTTCTTTTCAAGTAACTCTTCCAACTGCTTCTTCAACTCAGATAACTCAGAAGCTGACATCCGGTACGGTGCCATGGATACCGGCCTAGTACCAGGCACAAGGTCAATCCCAAACTCTACTTCCCTCTCTGGTGGCACACTAGGAATCTCATCAGGGAATACTTCAGGGAACTCACACACCTCCTGCAACCCTTCAACCATAGCTTGGTTTTCAGCAGACATAGACGCCATTGATCAGTGTATTTTAATGCACTCTTTATAGCTTTTCACTTGGTGATTTTAATTGTGCTTTGTGCCTAATATTTAAGTCTTAGCACGTTTCTAGACTTTGGGTCTTATTTAAGCAATATAATAATTTATTGATTAATTCTTGTGTTTTATTGCATATTGACCCCTGTCTACTCTGTCGACCATAACTTTGGCTCTGGTTATCCGATTAAGGCGTGCGAGTATGCGTTGGAAAGCTAAGGAGCAGAGATACAATTCTTCTGTTGAGCTCAAAACCAAATTCAGACGTCTTAAATGCGAAAAATGCGAATTACCGAAGCAGTACTGTGTAAAACGGGTTTTGGGCCAAATATTAGTTTGTTAACTGGCTTTTATACAATAACCCAGTTAGGGATTAGGTATTTTCGTTTTTTTCTGGTTAAATACACTTTTCAGAGCCGTCTTGACTCTCTTACTCATTCCTACTTTCAACTTTACGTTTTGTGCCCTAACCTCCATGGAAGCTTAAAGCCCTAGATCAATCTATTGGTGAAAGGTGTTGCTGTAAGGATTTTGAGGTTCAGTGCTTAATGTTTACTTTGTTTTTATGGTTTTAATTCCTTCTCTATCAATTTCCTCTCCGTAATTCTTGCTGCAAATTCAGTTTGTGTTTTGCTTAATTACTCAAACTCTGTGATTTGCTTATGTGATTCGTTTTATGATTCAGTTTTGCTTAATTACTTAATCATGATTCTGTTTTGCAACTTTCATTATACAAACTATTTTATCGCTTGTTTAATTTAGTTTGGATAGGAATTGATAGAGTCTATGACGCTTGTTTATAGGATTGATAGAATTCAGTTATGATGTTAATTGTGATACTGGCACTTGTTCGCTATCACGGTTGATTGAACACACTGTTTTGACGCTTGCTTTAAAACGCTGTGAATTCGTATAAACTGACTGGCCCTTGTTCACTTAGTTTATGATCAATCAAGAATTATCAAACCTTGCACAAATCTTTATTTTAGAACCGATGAGAAATCCAAGAAACGCACCTGAAACCAATGGATTGATTGTCTATCTTTAATTGTCTTTTCTTCAAAACCCCCCATTTTTATTGTTTACTTTGGTTCCTGATTTTGGTAATTTCTGTATTTAGAGGTCCTCGAGAGACGACCAAGGTCTCTTACCTTGATACTATATTTACCTTTTTTTTTAATTATTTTGACCCGCGTACGACCGCTGAGCAAATTGGCGCCGTTGCCGGGGATCTCTAATTAGGGATTTCCTACTTCAAGAACCCCACTAACTACTAACCATTGTTTTTTTAGTTTTGCTTCTTTGCAGGTTCTGTCGATTTCGGCTTCGTTCAATTCTTGCTCAAATTAGGTGAAAAAAAATCGATTTTTCGGGTGAGCTTGTCAGATTGCTCCGAAAATTGGTCAGTAAATCCGAAAAATATCAAAGAGTAGGACTCCGTTAAAGGAGCTTTGGCCGAAAAATCCGAAATTACCTCTTTTACATTTTCGTTTTATTTTTTTTAATTTTTCACATTGTCAAAAAAATCCAAAAAAATTTGCATAATCTTCTTTTGATTTTATTAGGTTTTTAGTTTAGTTTTTATTTTTTTTAGATTAGGTTTGATTCGTTTTTAATTTTCTTCTTTAATTTTAGCATAACTTTTTATTTTATTTATCTAATCTTGATTTTATTGACTATAACATGGGAGCTGTTTATGAACCTTCACTAGAGGATCTCATTAAAGAGATGGCTATTCAAAATCTCCAATTCCAACAAACAACAGATTCCACACTTAAGGAATTGGAGATAATAGTTGGACAATTAACCACTGCAGTTAATCAGATACAGGCCCAGAGATCAAACGAGCTGTCTGCCCAGGAAGTAGTGAATCATAATGTCCCAAATCCTCTCATTGTCAGTGCAGTTACTCTTGTTGAAACTCTAGAGGTTGATACACTTTACATAGCTGATGTTGTGGATGTGGTTGTTGCTGCTATTGAGCAGCCACATGTTGTAGAGCTCAAACCACTCCCTGAAAATTTGAAATGCGCATATTTAGGGGGAAGTGCAAATTTGTCTGTGATTATTCCAGTTAACCTTGAATCTGAACAGGAAAAGTTATCGCCAATTCTAAGCGAACATAGGAAAGGTATTGGATGGACCTTGGCGGACATTCCAACCGAGGAAGTATGGCAAACACGGCAACAAATTAATCCCCTTATTCTGGAAGTGTGGAAGAAGAAGGAGACCAAACACGTGTGCAGTAACCATAAAAGAGGTTTCTATGACAAATACCATCCACCTGCAAGCTTCAAATTCTCCACCTTCAAGAGGGAGTTTTCTTTTCTTATCCTTAAGTTATACTTGTTTCTTACATCGAGGACAATGTGTGATTTAAGTGTGGGGGTGTGTGTTTTAGTATTTATGTTTCTAATTTTTAACTATAAAAAAAGGAAAAAATTGTTATTTTTGCATGTTTTTTCCATGAATTCTTAGTTTGTATAAGTTGTGGGTGATTTTACTATTCTTTGACCATAGGTGTTGTGACATGATTTGATTGATTTCTTGTTGCTCTGGGTTTAATAAGTTGGATATGAGCACTAGATTTTGCATCATTTGTGATAGTCATTGTCCCTGGTGAGAATTAAGCCTTTTATTGGACGACCTACATTTTGTCATTCTCTCCTTTCTTGTGTGTGACTCACTCATGTTTGTTAGTTACTCTAGAACTTGACTTGATTCTTGTTGAAACACTTGTTCACATGCATGTTTGAAATGATCTAGGCAATTCTGTTTTTTTAGCCACTAGCCAAATAAGCCTACCCTAAATTTATCCCTTTGTGTAAGCCCCTTTGAGCCTTTTTATTTCATTCTTTGTTTTATAGCTCATCACAAGCCCAAAAGTGAAAAACAATGTTATTACCCAATCTTAGAGGGTGAAGGAGCTTTGAATTGAGAATTGTTAAATCCATAAGTGTGGGGGTGTCCAAATTGTGCAATTGTGGTTCTCACTTGGGTTAGTTCTTGGGTTCTCAATGGAAAGTTTGGCAAGTTTATTTGTATAGAAAAATATTCCCCAAAAAGAAAAAAAAAGAAGAAAAAATGAAAAAAAAAAAGAATGAAAAAAAAAAAGCAAAAAAAAAAAATGCAAAGTGTATATATCTTTTTATCTCTGTATCAAGAAGAGTGAAAGTTGTGTGGAGAGAGTTATGTGGAGAAGTATATCAAAATAGAGAAATTCATCATACCTAATTGAAGTTGGACCCCTTCATGCTCATTCTACAATTGATTTTCATTGCTTCTTTATCCTCTTTGATTCTTTTTAGTCTAGTTCCCCCTTAGGATTATCCCACCTTGACCTTGGCCCCATTACAACCCTTATAAAGACCTTTTGATCTTATGTGCATGTGTTATTAAGTGTGGATGTTAGAATCTTGTCAAGCATATGGTAGTGCTAACTTTCATTGATGTGCTTATTATGTATATGAGAGTAAACACAAGCCTAGACACTTGAGTGATTGAGAGCATTACTAATACATATCCTGTGAGGACTCATCACTTATGATTCACTCTGTAGTGCTCTATCATCTTGTTTGCCTTGATTGTAATTAAGTGCAGTCTTTGATTGTCGTTCTCCTTGAAGCCTAGGAAAAGTATTTCTCTTATGACTTTGCATTCTTTGGGTTCATTGGAAACTCATGCATTGTTTTCGTGTATTGTTTTGTGTGTTTTGCACGGAGTGCAAAAGCTTAAGTGTGGGGGAATTTGATCAGTGTATTTTAATGCACTCTTTATAGCTTTTCACTTGGTGATTTTAATTGTGCTTTGTGCCTAATATTTAAGTCTTAGCACGTTTCTAGACTTTGGGTCTTATTTAAGCAATATAATAATTTATTGATTAATTCTTGTGTTTTATTGCATATTGACCCCTGTCTACTCTGTCGACCATAACTTTGGCTCTGGTTATCCGATTAAGGCGTGCGAGTATGCGTTGGAAAGCTAAGGAGCAGAGATACAATTCTTCTGTTGAGCTCAAAACCAAATTCAGACGTCTTAAATGCGAAAAATGCGAATTACCGAAGCAGTACTGTGTAAAACGGGTTTTGGGCCAAATATTAGTTTGTTAACTGGCTTTTATACAATAACCCAGTTAGGGATTAGGTATTTTCGTTTTGTTCTGGTTAAATACACTTTTCAGAGCCGTCTTGACTCTCTTACTCATTCCTACTTTCAACTTTACGTTTTGTGCCCTAACCTCCATGGAAGCTTAAAGCCCTAGATCAATCTATTGGTGAAAGGTGTTGCTGTAAGGATTTTGAGGTTCAGTGCTTAATGTTTACTTTGTTTTTATGGTTTTAATTCCTTCTCTATCAATTTCCTCTCCGTAATTCTTGCTGCAAATTCAGTTTGTGTTTTGCTTAATTACTCAAACTCTGTGATTTGCTTATGTGATTCGTTTTATGATTCAGTTTTGCTTAATTACTTAATCATGATTCTGTTTTGCAACTTTCATTATACAAACTATTTTATCGCTTGTTTAATTTAGTTTGGATAGGAATTGATAGAGTCTATGACGCTTGTTTATAGGATTGATAGAATTCAGTTATGATGTTAATTGTGATACTGGCACTTGTTCGCTATCACGGTTGATTGAACACACTGTTTTGACGCTTGCTTTAAAACGCTGTGAATTCGTATAAACTGACTGGCCCTTGTTCACTTAGTTTATGATCAATCAAGAATTATCAAACCTTGCACAAATCTTTATTTTAGAACCGATGAGAAATCCAAGAAACGCACCTGAAACCAATGGATTGATTGTCTATCTTTAATTGTCTTTTCTTCAAAACCCCCCATTTTTATTGTTTACTTTGGTTCCTGATTTTGGTAATTTCTGTATTTAGAGGTCCTCGAGAGACGACCAAGGTCTCTTACCTTGATACTATATTTACCTTTTTTTTTAATTATTTTGACCCGCGTACGACCGCTGATCACCATCAAAGCAAATAGTTGACCACCATCCTTCATTACCTTATGCAGCTGATCCCCAGACAACAAAACAGACTTCTCCTCCTCAGGAGGAAGGAAACTCACAGACTTGCTGAAACAGTTGATGTGCACATGGTTATCCACTAACCAGTCCATACCAAGAATAACATCCAACCCTCCCAAAGGCAAACATATAAGGTCAACCAGAAAATCTCTGCCGAAGACTGACAGAGGACACTTAGCACACAATAGAGAAGTAGTCACCGAACCCTTAGCTGGAGTGTCGATAACCATTTCCCTCTTCATAGCAGACAATACTAAATTTAACTTTTCAGCACAAACAGCAGCAATAAAAGAATGCGTAGCACCAGTATCAACTATCGCAACTAAAGGGGAACCATAAATAAAACAAGTACCTCTAATCTCATTGGACCCCTCTGAACCTGCTAGCGCGAAAACTCTTCCATTGGACTTCTCTTTCTTTGGTTTGGTGCACTTAGAACTAAAGTGACCAGCTTCACCACAATTGAAACACACTGATTCCTTACGATCACAGTTAGACGCCATATGACCTTTCTTCCCGCAACGGTAACACATTACTTCAGTCTTGCAATCGAAGCTTTTGTGACCCGGCTTGCCACACGTATAACATACTATATCAGCGGGAGCACCTCCCCCACTAGGCTTCTTACCCTCAGAAGATCTTTTACCAGCACCTGCCTTCCACTTATTTTTACCTCCAGCCATATCATAGGGTTTTCCCCTAAACTGAGCATTCCTCTTTTCTTTTTCCCAATCTTGTAGGCAGCAGAACTGTCCTCTTCATAAATCCTACTCTTGTCAACTAGTCTAGCAAAATCTCGTATCTCATGATATCCAATTGCCTTCTTAATATCAGGTCGCAGGCCACTCTCAAATTTCACACACTTGGAGAACTCTGAATCAGCATCATTGGCGTAGTAAGGACAAAATTGGGCCAGCTCTTCAAATTTGGCTGCATACTCAGCCACTGACTTATTTCCCTGTTTCAATTCTAAGAATTCTACCTCTTTCTTGGCCCTAACGTCTTCAGGGTAATACTTTCTTTTAAATTCCCTTGTGAAGACTTCCCAAGTAACCTCTTCACCAGCAGTGTTCAACCTATGCAACATCCCTAACCACCACTTGTCAGCCTCTTCCGCCAGCATGTGCGTCCCAAACTTTACTTGCTGGGCAGCAGTACACTCCATGACACGGAATATCCGCTCTATCTCATTCAACCACGACAAGGCTCCATCGGGATCATACCGACCCTTGAAGGTGGGTGGGTTTTCCCTCTAAAACGTTGCCAGGTTACGAGCATTCATATCAGCAGCAGTGTGTTGATTTCCAACAGCTTGGGCTATGGCTTGCAGAGCAGCAACCAAAGCAGCATCATCCCTTCTAGCCATATCAACCTAGCACTGCAGCATAAATGACAATTCAGAACTAAATTAAAAACACCTACTTCTCATACACAATATCACAGACAGACACACTTGGTCGGACAGACCGAACTTTTGCTCTGATACCACTAATGTAACACCCCATTCTACCCGGCTATTATTTGTAAGAAATCAGAGTTTCAAAATTTCATTTCAATGGAATGCTACACATAACTTTAATCTAACAATGACAAAATCAGCATAAGCGTTCATTACATCTTTATAATACGCAACACCCTTAAATGGGATGGAATACTCAAAAATTCATCAATAAAATCCACACACTAGAAAATGAATGTCTCGCAGCGGAAAATAACATAATCTCAAAAGTGCCGAACAACAGCCTCATCCAAAATCATTAAATCAATGCATATAAAAATTCAACAGTAAATGAATAACACTAGAATCCTAAGCCCACCCCCTAGGTGTCACGTATCAGAGCAGACCGACTCGGGAATGAAGGGAGTAAGCCTTCACTCAGGGCTACCTGTGGTAAACAACAACAGAAGGGTGAGTCTCAACTACATAATAAAGACTATAATAAGAAGTATATTTTATCATAGTGTCACACTCATACAGTCATACAGTGTCATAGTTCATACATCCAACAACTCGCATGCTTATTATGAGAATGTATGCAATACAGTTATGCATGTGGTACCATTTTCCCAGACCGCAGCCTCATCATCATAATATCAAACTCAGACCGCAGCCTTATCAACTCAGACCGCAGCCTTATCATTACTATAAACTCAGACCTCGGCCTTATGTATGCATGAGACTCCATGACAAAGATCACAATCACAATTCTTAACGACATAGTCCATACATCATATATGACCTCTTCAATTAATCATTAGTTATAGCTCCCATTGCCTCATCATCAATCAATTGAGTCCCCATGACTCTGGCCCCCATAGCCCATGTCCCAATGATATCATAAATCAACTCATTTATTAACTCATCTCAATCACGTCTCTAGGACAAAACTCAACTAGAGGACTAGAACCCCTCACAAGGACCAAACCGAGTAGGCCACCTGAAAATTAAAAACCGCTCTAGCCAATACGTTCAAAATGGAATATGGTCAGGTGAATACAAAATTTGGCTCGGGAAAATCTGCCTAGAAATTGATTTGCACACAAAGCCCCCTTTACACAAGCTAAAACGATGCTCAATAGGACCATTTCAAAACAACACGTGAAAAACAGAAAATTCTTTAGCCAAAGTACTCAAAATACAATTTGGTCAGCTGAATACAAAATTTGGCTCGGGAAAATTTGCCTAGAAATTGATTTGCACACAAAGCCCCCTTTACACAAGCTAAAACGATGCTCGATAGGACCATTTCAAAACAACACGTGCAAAACAGAAAATTCTTTAGCCAAAGTACTCAAAATACAATTTGGTCAGGTGAATACAAAATTTGGCTCGGGAAAATATGCTCAGAAATTGATTTGCACACAAAGCCCCCTTTACACAAGCCAAAACGATGCCCAATAGGACCATTTCAAAACAATGCGTGCAAAACTGGAAATTCTTTAGCCAAAGTGTTTTAAATACAATTTGGTCAGGTGAATAAAAAATTTGGCTCGGGAAAATATGCTCAGAAATTCATTTGCACACAAAGCCCCCTTTACACAAGCCAAAACGATGCCCAATAGGACCATTTCAAAAAAATGCGTGCAAAACTGGAAATTCTTTAGCCAAAGTGTTTTAAATACAATTTGGTCAGGTGAATACAAAATTTGGCTCGGGAAAATATGCTCAGAAATTGATTTGCACACAAAGCCCCCTTTACACAAGCCAAAAAGATGCCCAATAGGACCATTTCAAAACAATGCGTGCAAAACTGGAAATTCTTTAGCCAAAGTGTTTTAAATACAATTTGGTCCGGTGAATAAAAAATCTGGCTCGGGAAAATATGCTCAGAAATTGATTTGCACACAAAGCCCCCTTTACACAAGCCAAAACGATGCCCAATAGGACCATTTCAAAACAATGCGTGCAAGACTGGAAATTCTTTAGCCCAAGTGTTTTAAATACAATTTGGTCAGGTGAATACAAAATTTGGCGCGACAAAAACTGTTTAGAAATTGAGTTTCACGTGAACCACCCCCTAGGCGCACACCGAGTGCGACACAGGCGCCACCAGGCGCCATTCTGGGCAGCACAGGCCGCCCAGACAGCAACACACGCACGCCCAGGCAGCAAACAACACACGCAACACAACACAAACCCACTGCTACAGTACACAGGGCGCCATTTCCCTAGGCACTTGGCGCCCCATGCGACCCAACATCCACCAAACATCAAATTTCCAATTTTTTTTCAAATCAAATCACAACAACAAATCATAAAACATGTTATGATCATACCAACAACTTCAATTTCACACTTACACACCAATTACATATCAAAAACACGAAATCAACATGTTATAAACCTTAACTCAAGCCTAAATCGATTTTCTCATACAATTTATCAATTTCAACCAATTCAAGCAATCAAACAAATATCGAATAACATCAAATAAGACCCTATGATCTACATACCACCTATTATACTCTCTATTATAGAGTGAGACTCCCCTTACCTTGATTATGACGAACTAGAGCTCTTTCCACCGAAGCACCGACAAACCACCGCAACAAGGAATCTTCTCCTTCTTCTTCCCTTTCTCACGATCACGCCCTCCCTCTCTCTTGGACCATCACGAAGGATTCAACAAGAGTAAGGGTTAGGAAAATCGAAAACCTAAACATTTGAAAGAGGAGGAAAATCGAATAAGAAAAGGACTAGGAACTCTTACCTAGAGTCAAGATGAACGAAACCCTAACTCCTTAGCTTGAGATCGCCTTCTTCCTTCTCTTCTCCTCTCCTTCGACTTTCTTTCTCTTCTCCTCTCTTTCGACTTTCTTTTTCTCTTTTGGCACAATTGGGGAGAAACCTAGACCCCCTAGCGCCTAAGGAGCGCCTAAGCCAACGGGCTTGGGCTTCTTGGGCCATTACTTGCAGTTCCGGTATTTCCAACGCCATCCCCTTCAATTAAATAAAATACTATATTATAATTTAATCAAAAAAATTAGTGCAACACTTTAAATAATTTAATCAATTACTTAATTAAATCATTTAGGGTGTTACAGAAAACAGGGTAGAAGAGAAGAGTTAAAAATCAGAAATCAAAGGAGAAAGGATTAGAACCGAAAAAAATAGTAGAACTTACTCTCAGATTCCGACCACCGCAAACGGTGGCCGTTGGCCGTGGACCATCGAGGTCGCTGCCGTCTTCTCGTTTTGTCCCCTCCACCACCGTGTCAGTACCAGCACGAACATCTCCCCACCGTCGCAATCAACTCCGTCGCCAACAACTCCGTCGCCTTCGCCAGAGACGAGCTCGTCACCATCGCATACGCCACCGGCCAAAGGACGGCTGGTCACCATCTCCGGAGCCGTTGGACACAACCGTCGTGCGTCTTCCCACCGTCGTTCTATCTCTTTCTTTCTCTGAGCATCTCTCTCTCTCTGCTAAAAATGGAGTTGAGGTTTAAATTGGAGATAGGGATAAGGGATTTGGTATATCGGTCGTGAAGAAGGAGAAGGGAGAAGGGGAGAACGATATTGGGGTTCGGTTGGTTCGGTGAGAGAGGAGAAAACGGAGCTAGAAGAGGAGAGGAGGAAGGCGAGGTCACGGTTGAGGGAGAGGGAGAGAAACGGCGCAGGGAGAGAGAAGAAACGAGATTAGGGTTAGAAGGGGGAGTGCGGCGCTGGGAGAGAGGAGTTGCGAATTAGGGTTAGAGTTTTAGGTTTTCCTTTATATACGTGTGGTTTTAATTAATTTTAATTTTAATTTTTTAATAAAACATCAGATTAGGTTTCGCACCCCTCCATTTCTTTAACACAACCCCCTGGAAGGCCCACGACTCATGGGCTGATGAATCTGAAAATGAACCGGGCTCGCTGATTACACCACCCTTTTTAAAAATACAACCCCCTGTTTCTAAATGCACATACCATTTTACTACTGCACCCCCTGTTTCTCTTTTTAAATTTTGTTTCTTTCCCCTAAGTAAACTTATTTTTTCACAAACCTTTTTTTCCCAAATAATGGATAAATGTTTCCCTGAACAAAAATCAATCCAATTGCGAAAACTCTTCAAAATCAAACTTTGTTAGTAGTCTCGTGAAGCCTTTGCTTGCATGATTATTAACAATGAGGTACTAGTGGCGATCACTTGGAGCCTTTGCTCAATTGATCATCACGAATGCCTAATTTTCCTAAAGATTTTCACTAAATCAAAAACTTTGTTAGTAGTCTTGCGAAGCCTTTGCTTGCATGATTATCAACAATGGAGTGCTAATGGCGGTCACTTGGAGCCTTTGCTCAATTGATCATCATGAAAGCTCAATTTTCACAATTAAACAAGATAAAAAACAAAAACCTTTTTCTAGACAACCCAGAACTACGTAGCTTTGAATTCTCCATCGCACCGGGAGATACGTAGGAGCGGATACCCTCCGTCAAGCACAACAAACCAAAAACATTTTTCCTTTCAAAAACCAAACACTTTTCCAAAAATAAAACACTTTTCAAAAACAAGAACTACGTTGCTTTGAATTCTCCATCGCACCGGGAGATACGTAGGAGCGGATACCCTCCGTCAAGCACAACAAACCAAAAACATTTTTCCTTTCAAAAACCAAACACTTTTCCAAAAATAAAACACTTTTCAAAAACAAGAACTACGTTGCTTTGAATTCTCCATCGCACCGGGAGATACGTAGGAGCGGATCCCCTCCGTCCAGCGCGAAAACTAAAGATTTTTCATTAAGCCATTCATCAATAAAAGAGGTAAAAACAAAGCATTTTTCAGAATCAACTTTGCAAATCACATATTTAATTAAGGTAACCCTTCTTTGAAGGGACGTTATGGGGCGCTAATACCTTCCCCATACGTAATTAGACCCCCGAACCCAAATCAAATGGTTCCAAAGACCATTGCTTTCCAAAAAAGGTTTTTCCGATGTTTTACCTTTAAAAAAATATTGGTGGCGACTCTAAAATCCCGTTGTGCAAAGAAAAATCCCTCCAAGGATTTTTCGGGGTGCGACAATCATCTAAGTCATCCCAAGTTGCCATGAATGCTTTCTTCTTTTCTAAAGACCTTCTGAGTCCTTTCTTATTTAGAAGAGGACAATCTTGTCTTATATGATTTGTTTTTCTGCATTCAAAACATGTGATTTTTGCTTTGTGTGAATCATTGTTTGAAGTATCTCTTTTGTACTTGGAAAATGCTTTTCCTTTCTTTCTGTTAGCAAACAACTTGTTCATCCTTCTTGATATTAATGACCATTCTTCTCCTTCTGAATCTTTTTCACTTTCTTCTTCGTTTTCCTCATCAGTTTCTTGAGAGGATTTTAATGCAGCTCCTTTTCCTTTCTTAGAAGATGAGTTTCCTATCTTCTGAGAGGTTTTGAGTGAAATGGATTTGCTTTTCTTTGGGTGAAATTCTTCTTTGATTACTTGCTCGTGTACTTTTAGTGAGCCAAGTAGTTCATCAAAATATAGAGTAGATAGGGTCTTGGCTCCTTCAATAGTTGTTACATTTGGTCTCCAAGCCTTTGGTAGACAACTTAACAATTTTCTGATCTTCTCTAGGCTTGAGTAGTTCTTTCCTAGAGAGCTTAAGCCATTTATCATTGTGGTGAATCTGGCAGACATTTCATCAATTGACTCATCTTCACTCATGGTGAACATTTCAAATTCTCTGACTAGAATTCCAGTTTTAGCTTCCTTAATCTGATATGTTCCATCATGAGCTACTTGCAATGTATCCCGTATTTCATTGGCAGTTTCTTTTCCAACCACTTTGTCATATTCACTTCTGCTTAGAGCATAAGTGAAATAGTATTTTGCCTTTGAGTTCTGTAGGATTAGGCGTTTGTCATATGTAGTCCATGTATCCTTTGGTTTGTCAGCAATTCTTCCATCATCATAGGTTACCTTTGGAACATAAGGACCATTTTGATTGATGTTCTAGATGTCTGTGTCTTGAGACTCCATGTATAGCTTCATTTGATTTTTCCAGTAGTAATAGTTTTCTCCATTAAATCCTGGAGGTCTATTTGAAGATGCTCCTTCTGGTAGCAATGCAACAGAATTTGGTCTAGCCATGACTTCTTCCAAGATCTTTCTTCTGACACTTTTTGAGTGTGTTCAACCAGAGGCCTTGCTCTGATTCCAATTGAAGTCAAATATTCGTCACAAGAAAATGGGGTTTGAATTGTGACACATTTTAAAACTTTTTTCTAGACTCAAATTCTTTCAGAGGCTTGTTTTGTTGTATTAACAATGACTTAGTAAATTATGTATTTCTTAAAAGCAATGTTTTTAAAACCGGATCGGAGATCGAGCCGGCGAGACCTCCGGTTCATGGTTCAATCGGTCCAACCGGTTCAACCATGGTTGAACCGGATAAGTAATTTATTAAATAAAAAATAAAAAATAGTAAATTTTGGAGAAAAAAGTAAATTTAAAAATAAAAAATTGCATTTCGGGCGGTTCAAACCGGTTCAACCCGGTTCGGTTCCCGGTTCTTTCCCGATTCAAAGCGGTTCTTGGCGGTTCAATCCGGTTCTGGGCGGTTCTTTGGCCTGCGGTTCAAATGGGGTTGAACCAACCGGCTAGGGGTCCGGTTCCCGGTTGAACCGGCCGGTCCGGTTTTTAAAACCTTGCTTAAAAGATATAAAGTTGCTACTTGCTTTATAAAATTGTGAGTGATGAAAGCAGTAAGAAAAGCAGTAATGATCACACAGAGATTTATAGTGGTTCATCCAACTCGTCAAGGACTATATCCACTCCTCACACCCAGTGAGATTTTCTTAACACAGCTATATCAGCTGTCCCACTAGTTTTTTCCAAGTCTAGCAACTTAACTTAAAAAAAACTTTCTTAGCCATCTTCCCTAACAATACAGCAGTCTATGCTTATTGCTTAAAAGGTACATACATACCAAAATATGTTTGCTCTGAATTGGGATAAAAATAGCTTATGCAAAATACATTTGACTATTGACACCAAGCTATGAACAACTTCAACAAAGTCCTAGATAAGTTTATTTACAGTGACTGTGTTTAGGAGAGAGTATAGACTTACTCAGAAGCTGTTGAGAAGCTTCTGATGTCTTGACCATTTTAGTGCAGTCTCCCTTAAACATTTATGAGGCACTCCATGACTTATTTTTAGGCCAATTGATCCAAGATAGCCATTGGAATACTTTAGAGAGGAAGTTAGTGACTGTTGTCCCTTTAGAGCTTAGGTGGGTACACTTGCAGCAGGTGTCCGTACACTGTTGCAGGTTACCGTTCAGAGCTTCTGAGCTCGGTACTATATGTTTTCCTCTTGTGATAGATTTGGAGTGACTGAGCAATTCTTCTAAGGATATATTAGTTGTTGATATATCAATTTGACCGCTAAGAGAAGAATGATGATATTTCTTCATGCTTTAGAAGCTTGGTCAATAGCTTGGGTATTTATCTTCTCACTGGCTTGACACAGATACTTCTGAGCGTCTTCAAAGGAATCTGCTGAACCATCTACACTTTGTTTTCATATCCTTTATGAAAAGAATATTTGCTATGCATTCCTTAAAGAATCAAGCCAAATCATCCCCTTCCCTCATCCAAGTGGTTTTGAGTTTAAGGGAAAAGGAAGAGCTCTTCGTGCCATTTTTGTTTCTAAGTTCATTTTGGAGTTTGGGGAAAGGTTCTAAGGTCCTCAACCAGCCACATTTCAAAATTACTAGAGGGTGTTGATAGCTTGGTTCTGTTTTGGGTGTTTGGGTCAGCTTTGGAGTGATTTTAAGTTCATAGAAGCGTCGGAGTCGATTCGGGGATTGTTCGTGAGGTTACGAAGTCACTTGCATTTTTTTCGGATTCTCGGTTTTTCGTGATTTTCATCACGATTGGTGAGTATTACTCACGTTTAGAATTTTAGTGTTTCTGAATTTAATTGGTTGCTGAGATTGTGATGATTGATGGTGTTAATTGTGTATGATATTGTTGTGCTGAATTTCGGTTTGGGACTCGGTTTGGGACTGTTTTGTATAGTTTCAGTGTTTATGTGATTGCAAATTTTCTGTGTGTCCAAAAATTGTATGGTTTATTTTTCTGGAAACTAGACACAATTTTCCACAAATTAGGCACTGAGTTTAATCAATTTGGGTAAGTATGATGGGAGAATTTTTGGTTGCAATTTGAGTCAAAATTGGGGAATGATTCTGGATATAGGTTCAGTTTCGGTCAAATTGTCAATTCCCTGGTTATCCAAATTTCGTGGGGATTGTTTTGTTAGAAACTAGACTTGATTCACTTTGTTTTGACACTGGTTTGTTTGATTTTAGGTGAGTATACCTAGAGTTATTAATGATACAAGTTAGGGTACAGATGCTGTCCTGTTCAGGAACTTGTTAGTTTGTTTTGAAAAACTGTACAAAATGTCTCATTATCTTGGGAAGTAAAAATATTTTTCAGAAACTAGACATCAGAGGCTTTCTAATGAGGGGTCATTTGTAATTTTTCTTTATCGTTTGATATGCCAAATGTTTTCTTGAAACTTAGGTAAGGTTGCTGGAAATTCTGAATAGTTAGGTGTTGTCTATGAATTGTTCCTCGATTATCCTAAACCGATTTGTATTATTTTCGAAATGCAAGTTTCTGTCCAATTTTTATAAAACCGCAAAGGTAATTACACGAGTGAGAATAACTGTAGTACATGGGATGAACAAATAATTCATCAAAGACTGACTGAGGTTAATGATATATAAATTATATCGAGTATGGGTGACGACCCAAAGAGATTAGCATACTAGGCGGGGAAGGTCATGTGCCCTTATCCTAGGCCCTGTTTTTACCATTAGGGGAAGTACTAGTGGGAAGGGGGTTCACTGGGATTACCAAAGCTAGGGTCGGTGTTATGCTAAAGTTAAGTTGTACAGTTCACCGGGATTACCAAAGTTGGGGTCGGTGTCGTGCTAAGTTAGAAAGACACGTGGTTTAGAAATTAAACTACGATTGAAAAGGATTCATAAAGTCCAGAAAATCAAAGCCAATGCCAATGCCAATGCCAATGCGTCATAAAAATTTTATCAACCTCAAGCATAAAGTCTAGACCAAAGCCAATGCGTTATAAAAATTTTAAATTATATAATTCAAGAGGGAGTCTAGGAATTCTTACTCAAACAATGACTTATTAAGATTCGGCATTTTGAATGAACATAGGGCGCCATCTTTGAACGATAAGATAGTGATAAAAAATTATCCAGGGACCTTCACAGTTGTAACATCTCAAAATAATTAATTTAATTATTTTGATGCTTAAACCATTTAATTATTTTATGGTGTTTGATTGATAATTTTATTAATTATTTGCTAAATTAAATATTAATTGTTTAGAAATTTAGAAGAGAGTAAGCGTATAAGGGTCATTTTGTAACATCCCTAATTTTTAAAGACTCGCACTATGATGCCTAAGACCGAGAAATTATTTGTGGGAATAACTGGTCGTGTCTCGGGGATTAATAGTCGAGGAAAAGTCCAAAGAAATCCTACGCTACGTTTAATTGTGGCTTAGTCATAATTTAAATGAACAATTAGAGAGCAAGGGTAAAATGGTCATTTTACTAAATATTATCGGATCAATCTAGTAAGTGGTCAGTGTTGTCTTCGTTGGTCGACCCAAGTAATTTAACTAATCAAATTGTTAATGATAAGAAAAGTTGCATGATTGATTGGGATTAAGTTTGAAGAAGAAATTAAAAGAGAATTAGAAGAATGGCACTTTGGTAATTGCACCCTCATTAAACTTTCCCCTCAGCTGGTCAAAACCTCCATCACTTCTGTTTCCTCTCATTATTGATCAGTTTCAGAAGTTTAGAGAAAAAGAAAGAGAAAGGAGAGAAGGGAGGAGAGAGGGGAGAGTGAAGGGAGAAGAAGGAGATCACCACACCCCAATGCATGCAAGTGTTCTTCCTTCCATTTCATTCCATTTTTCTTCCTCTACACAACCATGCTAAATTCTGAGCCAACATCTCCCTCCAACTCTATCCTCCATTGATGAAGCTTCAAGCTTAAATGAAGAAGATGCAAGTTCAACAAACTTCTGGGTAAAACCCGTATGGTATACCTTCCGTGATTTCATCGTATCTCCCTGCACACAACTCCGATGATCGCGATTCTTGTTTCTCTAGAACGTAGACAAAACTCTCTTCATTTTGGGCACAAGAACCGTACAATTTCATGGAGAAATGAATGAGATATCATGTCCCCAAGTTTCGGATTCAGAATCAAGCGTTATCCTGGACCAGTCACCTTGTCTTGGTGATATCTCCCAAACCACTGGATGCATGTGTGTGAATCCAAAGTAGACGAAATTCTCTTCAAAATGGGAACCCATTTGAGTAGATTTGGTTACGGATTGACTGAGATAATTCTGTTTCAAAACTGCACTTTGATTCTGGAAAACCGAAACAGAAGCTGGACATGTCGTTCGTTGAATTTGGGTTCGATTTGTTAAATTCTCGAGATTTACCAGATTCGACATACTGGAGAAGAGGTTCAGTCCCTTGAAGCTGATGTCCAGTTGTTGACTTGGAGATTCGTTGCTGTCCTTACGGTAGTTGGCGCCTATTTGAAATCGTTCGTGTGCCTAAGTGATTCGGCCATCGCATATTCCGCGGAGCCATCTCACGATCGTCTAACCGGGTGAGTTCTACTCACGGATAGGGATATTTTTACATGTCTTGAAAATATATCGGTTTTGAGTCATAAGGCATTATCCGTTTTCGAAAGATTTTGGAACCGAAAACCGTTTTTGAGCGATATCGCGTTTTTACGGTTTTTATTGAATTGTTGAACGAATTACGTAATTGTGTTTTAAATTGTTGAAATGAAATGATTTGTATACTATCTGGAATACTTGGGATTTTCTGAGTTTCAGGTGATTGAAATTACAAATCGAATTGGGCGAAAACGGAGAGCGAAAATGAGGAAAACTGGGAAAATGGTAACAGACACAGGACACACGGATCGTGCGCCCCTGGGCACGGATCGTGCGTCCCAATCTGATGGGTCTTGTTATACGGGAAATTGGTAAAAGGATCTCCAATCAGTCAGTTTAGACTCTTAGACACCTGTTCAGAATGGTGTTTACTGTAAGTTTTTTCCAAGAAACCTACTTCTAGTAATTGTCAGTAGTACTGATGGCCATTCAACCTTTAGAAATGATTCCAAAATCTTTATCTCTAAGACCCCAACTAACTAGTTGGAAGATCGAGGAGCTTTAAGTCACCTGTGTGGCGAACGTAATGTTGTCGTGGAGTAGAAACCGTTCTGAAGTTAGATCGATTAATGTAATGTAATAATTATGTCTAGATAGTCGCGAAAGTTCGGAATGAAGCGGGACCGGGGAAAAAAATAGCTTTTGTTTTCAAAATCCCCTGGTGCCACCGCAATTTCAATTTCGTGACTAATCCGAGAATAATTGCTACATTGAACGTTAATCGAGAAACCAAGGATTTGAATAGGATGAAACTAAATCGTAACTTCTAAAGAAAACCTTATGTCGTTCTAGTAGGATTCCCAATATCGAAAATTGCATCTCCTTAGGATCTGAGTGATCAAGAATCTATGAAAGATAGGTATCAAAGTTCAAGCCTAGTTGATTTAGGAAGAACGCTGAAAATGGACAAGTCGTTGACTTAGAAAACTCCGAAAAAGCCATGTTTGGGAAATCATCCTTCAAATGTTATAGCATTCAAGCTTCCGCTACTAAAGTGAAACTCCAATCGTTAATCTTGAATTCGTTAAGATCAACAGTAAGTTGTTGTGACTTTGATCCATCGGATGGGTCAATGCTAATTCTCCATTCTATTGACCTGTGGTTAAATGTCGATAAATCAAGTATGTGCTGAGAATTCGGAATTGTCCGATTGTGGTCCAGCACACGATGCTTTTCTAAGAATCCAATGAGTTGAGTACCTATAATGTTTTTACCTTTTCACCTTCTACACCCGTTTGATGGTAGAGTGAGTGAGGATGAACCGTATGTTGGTCGGAGACTAAATGATTGGACAGTGACTGTATGACACATGAGTCCTTGATAGTGAACTTTATAACCTTTGTGTAGTCTCTTGAGACGGTCAAGTCGTGTCTGTTTTTCATCATGAAATACGACCCTTGTTTTTAATCTCGAAATTTTGTCTTGGACCGATTCGAGAAAGGAATTGAAAAGAAGTGAATTGAATCGAGTGGAATAGCGTCTTGAGAAGAATTTTTAAAGCAAATACCTGCTTTCTTTTCGGCTCAATGTCCTTCCCGATCCCTTCCTCGAACGAACCCAATTGTTTTGTCTTAACGGAGCCGAACTCAAGCACGATAATAGAAGTTTGTGAGATCTTGATCGCACAAATGGCTGGTTCCAACAAAGTAACACATCTACTCTCACATTCAAACTCGTAACTTTTAGATATCAGAGAATGAGATTCCGCTTTGTTGGAGCGCCGTGCATTGAGTAAGGTCATCTATAAGTTGGGGTGAATTAACCTTTTGGGATAGTCGTATTTTCAAACTATCGTCATTAGAAACCCCATTGAAAAGAATTTTCAATCAAATGGAACTAATGTACTTTCAAGTTTTGGAACTGATTTGATGAAAGAATATTTTACTAGTATTCTAGAGTTTTTCCTGGATTCGGTTGCAAGGAAAATCGTTTCTAGATTCCTTGGACTGAAAGTCAACCTGTTTTATAAAATAACTCTGTTTGCTTCAGTCGAGATTTTTAGTAAGATGAGTCAAGCGCTTATGTGAGCATAACTCGGGAAGAGAATAAAACTTTTCTTCTAGATACCGTATGGTTTGATTCCAAAGAAATTCTCTTAACGTCGTCGTTTCGTTCCAATTCAAGTAACGGCTAAGCCGGAACCTTTTGAGTTCTTGACTTTGATAGTGCGAGATGTATAAATACCCTAAACTATGAGTTTGTATCCTCAACAGGTTGTAGGCGTTCCATTGTCCATAACAATTAGTGTCAGCTTTCAAGAGGTCGGAATAGTTAATTTCTGAAGAAAGTCTGTATCTTCATGATGTCTTTCACGTGTCTCAGTGGAGAAAATGAGTTCCCGATCCACTTCAGCCGTTGAGCGTTGAAACGATCGATCTTCGACCGGATTTATCATTCCAACCTTATCCTAGTCATATCCTAGGGCGTGGCGTGAAGACATTGCGGTCGAGGACTATTCTGCTTGTCAAGAGAGTCTAGGAGGTCTTCTCAGCCGAAGAGGCTACTTGGGAATTGGAAGAGGACATGATGACCCGATATCAATACCTTTTTGCTTAAGGTTCGTCTTGTCAATTTTGAGGACAAAATTTTTAAAAGTTGGGGTGATTGTAACATCCCTAATTTTTAAAGACTCGTACTATGATGCCTAAGACCGAGAAATTATTTGTGGGAATAATTGGTCGTGTCTCGGGGATTAATAGTCGAGGAAAAGTCCAAAGAAATCCTACTCTACGTTTAATTGTGGCTTAGTCATAATTTAAATGAACATTTAGAGCGCAAGGGTAAAATGGTCATTTTACTAAATATTATCGGATCAATCTAGTAAGTGGTCAGTGTTGTCTTCGTTGGTCGACCCAAGTAATTTAACTAATCAAATTGTTAATGATAAGAAAAGTTGCATGATTGATTGGGATTAAGTTTGAAGAAGAAATTAAAAGAGAATTAGAAGAAGGGCACTTTGGTAATTGCACCCTCATTAAACTTTCCCCTCAGCTAGTCAAAACCTCCCTCACTTCTGTTTCCTCTCATTAAGTGTTCTTCCTTCCATTTCATTCCATTTTTCTTCCTCTACACAACCATGCTAAATTTTGAGCCAACATCTCCCTCCAACTCTATCCTCCATTGATGAAGCTTCAAGCTTAAATGAAGAAGATGCAAGTTCAACAAAATTCTGGGTAAAACCCGTATGGTATACCTTCAGTGATTTCATCGTATCTCCCTGCACACAACTCCGATTATTGTGATTCTTGTTTCTCTAGAAAGTAGACAAAAATCTCTTCATTTTGGGCACAAGAACCGTACGATTTCATGGAGAAATGAATGAGATATCATGTCCCCAGGTTTCGGATTCAGAATCAAGCGTTATCCTGGACCAGTCACCTTGTCTTGGTGATATCTCCCAAACCACTGGATGCATGCGTGTGAATCCTTGACCATCAGAAAGTAGACGAAATTCTCTTCTAAATGGGCACTCATTTGAGTAGATTTGGTTACGGATTGACTGAGATAATTCTGTTTCAAAACTGCACTTCGATTCTGGAAAACCGAAACAGAAGCTGGACATGTCGTTCATTGAATTTGGGTTCGATTTGTTAAATTCTCGAGATTCACCCGATTCGACATACTGGAGAAGAGGTTCAGTCCCTTGAAGCTGATGTCCAGTTGTTGACTTGGAGATTTGTTGCTGTCCTTACGGTAGTTGGTGCCTATTTGAAATCGTTCGTGTGCCTAAGTGATTCGGTCATCGCATATTCCACGGAGCCATCTCACGATCGTCTAACCGGGTGAGTTCTACTCACGGATAGGGATATTTTTACATGTCTTGAAAATATATCGGTTTTGAGTCATAAGGCATTATCCGTTTTCGAAAGATTTTGGAACCGAAAACCGTTTTTAAGCGATATCGCGTTTTTACGGTTTTTATTGAATTGTTGAACGAATTACGTAATTGTGTTTTAAATTGTTGAAATGAAATGATTTGTATACTATCTGGAATACTTGGGATTTTCTGAGTTTCAGGTGATTGAAATTACAAATCGAATTGGGCGAAAACGGAGAGCGAAAATGAGGAAAACTGGGAAAATGGTAACAGACACAGGACACACGGATCGTGCGCCCCTGGGCACGGATCGTGCGTCCCAATCTGATGGGTCTTGTTATACGGGAAATTGGTAAAAGGATCTCCAATCAGTCAGTTTAGACTCTTAGACACCTGTTCAGAATGGTGTTTACTGTAAGTTTTTTCCAAGAAACCTACTTCTAGTAATTGTCAGTAGTACTGATGGCCATTCAACCTTTAGAAATGATTCCAAAATCTTTATCTCTAAGACCCCAACTAACTAGTTGGAAGATCGAGGAGCTTTAAGTCACCTGTGTGGCGAACGTAATGTTGTCGTGGAGTAGAAACCGTTCTGAAGTTAGATCGATTAATGTAATGTAATAATTATGTCTAGATAGTCGCGAAAGTTCGGAATGAAGCGGGACCGGGGAAAAAAATAGCTTTTGTTTTCAAAATCCCCTGGTGCCACCGCAATTTCAATTTCGTGACTAATCCGAGAATAATTGCTACATTGAACGTTAATCGAGAAACCAAGGATTTGAATAGGATGAAACTAAATCGTAACTTCTAAAGAAAACCTTCTGTCGTTCTAGTAGGATTCCCAATATCGAAAATTGCATCTCCTTAGGATCTGAGTGATCAAGAATCTATGAAAGATAGGTATCAAAGTTCAAGCCTAGTTGATTTAGGAAGAACGCTGAAAATGGACAAGTCGTTGACTTAGAAAACTCCGAAAAAGCCATGTTTGGGAAATCATCCTTCAAATGTTATAGCATTCAAGCTTCCGCTACTAAAGTGAAACTCCAATCGTTAATCTTGAATTCGTTAAGATCAACAGTAAGTTGTTGTGACTTTGATCCATCGGATGGGTCAATGCTAATTCTCCATTCTATTGACCTGTGGTTAAATGTCGATAAATCAAGTATGTGCTGAGAATTCGGAATTGTCCGATTGTGGTCCAGCACACGATGCTTTTCTAAGAATCCAATGAGTTGAGTACCTATAATGTTTTTACCTTTTCACCTTCTACACCCGTTTGATGGTAGAGTGAGTGAGGATGAACCGTATGTTGGTCGGAGACTAAATGATTGGACAGTGACTGTATGACACATGAGTCCTTGATAGTGAACTTTATAACCTTTGTGTAGTCTCTTGAGACGGTCAAGTCGTGTCTGTTTTTCATCATGAAATACGACCCTTGTTTTTAATCTCGAAATTTTGTCTTGGACCGATTCGAGAAAGGAATTGAAAAGAAGTGAATTGAATCGAGTGGAATAGCGTCTTGAGAAGAATTTTTAAAGCAAATACCTGCTTTCTTTTCGGCTCAATGTCCTTCCCGATCCCTTCCTCGAACGAACCCAATTGTTTTGTCTTAACGGAGCCGAACTCAAGCACGATAATAGAAGTTTGTGAGATCTTGATCGCACAAATGGCTGGTTCCAACAAAGTAACACATCTACTCTCACATTCAAACTCGTAACTTTTAGATATCAGAGAATGAGATTCCGCTTTGTTGGAGCGCCGTGCATTGAGTAAGGTCATCTATAAGTTGGGGTGAATTAACCTTTTGGGATAGTCGTATTTTCAAACTATCGTCATTAGAAACCCCATTGAAAAGAATTTTCAATCAAATGGAACTAATGTACTTTCAAGTTTTGGAACTGATTTGATGAAAGAATATTTTACTAGTATTCTAGAGTTTTTCCTGGATTCGGTTGCAAGGAAAATCGTTTCTAGATTCCTTGGACTGAAAGTCAACCTGTTTTATAAAATAACTCTGTTTGCTTCAGTCGAGATTTTTAGTAAGATGAGTCAAGCGCTTATGTGAGCATAACTCGGGAAGAGAATAAAACTTTTCTTCTAGATACCGTATGGTTTGATTCCAAAGAAATTCTCTTAACGTCGTCGTTTCGTTCCAATTCAAGTAACGGCTAAGCCGGAACCTTTTGAGTTCTTGACTTTGATAGTGCGAGATGTATAAATACCCTAAACTATGAGTTTGTATCCTCAACAGGTTGTAGGCGTTCCATTGTCCATAACAATTAGTGTCAGCTTTCAAGAGGTCGGAATAGTTAATTTCTGAAGAAAGTCTGTATCTTCATGATGTCTTTCACGTGTCTCAGTGGAGAAAATGAGTTCCCGATCCACTTCAGCCGTTGAGCGTTGAAACGATCGATCTTCGACCGGATTTATCAATCCAACCTTATCCTAGTCATATCCTAGGGCGTGGCGTGAAGACATTGCGGTCGAGGACTATTCTGCTTGTCAAGAGAGTCTAGGAGGTCTTCTCAGCCGAAGAGGCTACTTGGGAATTGGAAGAGGACATGATGACCCGATATCAATACCTTTTTGCTTAAGGTTCGTCTTGTCAATTTTGAGGACAAAATTTTTAAAAGTTGGGGTGATTGTAACATCCCTAATTTTTAAAGACTCGTACTATGATGCCTAAGACCGAGAAATTATTTGTGGGAATAATTGGTCGTGTCTCGGGGATTAATAGTCGAGGAAAAGTCCAAAGAAATCCTACTCTACGTTTAATTGTGGCTTAGTCATAATTTAAATGAACATTTAGAGCGCAAGGGTAAAATGGTCATTTTACTAAATATTATCGGATCAATCTAGTAAGTGGTCAGTGTTGTCTTCGTTGGTCGACCCAAGTAATTTAACTAATCAAATTGTTAATGATAAGAAAAGTTGCATGATTGATTGGGATTAAGTTTGAAGAAGAAATTAAAAGAGAATTAGAAGAAGGGCACTTTGGTAATTGCACCCTCATTAAACTTTCCCCTCAGCTAGTCAAAACCTCCCTCACTTCTGTTTCCTCTCATTAAGTGTTCTTCCTTCCATTTCATTCCATTTTTCTTCCTCTACACAACCATGCTAAATTTTGAGCCAACATCTCCCTCCAACTCTATCCTCCATTGATGAAGCTTCAAGCTTAAATGAAGAAGATGCAAGTTCAACAAAATTCTGGGTAAAACCCGTATGGTATACCTTCAGTGATTTCATCGTATCTCCCTGCACACAACTCCGATTATTGTGATTCTTGTTTCTCTAGAAAGTAGACAAAAATCTCTTCATTTTGGGCACAAGAACCGTACGATTTCATGGAGAAATGAATGAGATATCATGTCCCCAGGTTTCGGATTCAGAATCAAGCGTTATCCTGGACCAGTCACCTTGTCTTGGTGATATCTCCCAAACCACTGGATGCATGCGTGTGAATCCTTGACCATCAGAAAGTAGACGAAATTCTCTTCTAAATGGGCACTCATTTGAGTAGATTTGGTTACGGATTGACTGAGATAATTCTGTTTCAAAACTGCACTTTGATTCTGGAAAACCGAAACAGAAGCTGGACATGTCGTTCATTGAATTTGGGTTCGATTTGTTAAATTCTCGAGATTCACCAGATTCGACATACTGGAGAAGAGGTTCAGTCCCTTGAAGCTGATGTCCAGTTGTTGACTTGGAGATTTGTTGCTGTCCTTACGGTAGTTGGTGCCTATTTGAAATCGTTCGTGTGCCTAAGTGATTCGGTCATCGCATATTCCACGGAGCCATCTCACGATCGTCTAACCGGGTGAGTTCTACTCACGGATAGGGATATTTTTACATGTCTTGAAAATATATCGGTTTTGAGTCATAAGGCATTATCCGTTTTCAAAAGATTTTGGAACCGAAAACCGTTTTTAAGCGATATCGCGTTTTTACGGTTTTTATTGAATTGTTGAACGAATTACGTAATTGTGTTTTAAATTGTTGAAATGAAATGATTTGTATACTATCTGGAATACTTGGGATTTTCTGAGTTTCAGGTGATTGAAATTACAAATCGAATTGGGCGAAAACGGAGAGCGAAAATGAGGAAAACTGGGAAAATGGTAACAGACACAGGACACACGGATCGTGCGCCCCTGGGCACGGATCGTGTGTTTCTTTCTGATAGATGGGTTCTATGTAGTGCACCACGCACGGGTCGTGTGCCACTGGGCACGGGTCGTGCGTGAGGTTCTGGTGCCAGTTCCCGTTTTCTCGTTTCGTTGCTCCGTTTGATTCCGAACTGTTTCTAATCTCTTTCTCAATCATTTAAAAAGGATTTGCCTTATTGAAAACCGTGTTTTGTGTAACACCCCGATAATTTCTAACTTGTAGAAATTACCGAAATGCACTACTGGCATACATCAGAGTACCTCCTGTTTTAAATACTGAACACCTACTAAATACTTGATGCTAAAAACCATCAAGCGCGTTACATAACTTAACATGAAAATGCATAAAGCGTTCTTACACCACTCAACTAGTGTTCAGTACCAAAATAGAAAGTGCGCGGAAGCGATTTACAACTTTATAACGTAAGTGGTACAATCGTACATACTAAGGATCTGAATACAAGTACAAAGGAAACTGAAATACAAGACATAAGGAAATCAAGATAGCGGCTGCTCCTCAAGCATCTCCATGACCATGCCTCATCATCTTCAACTTAGCCTGCAATTCTGAAAAACAACAACATGGATTGGGTGAGACAACTTGTCTCAGTGAGTTCTATCGAGACCCCTTACTAATTCTCTCGATTCAATTATGCTTGATTCATTATTCAAAACTCAAAACTCATAGTCCTCAAAGTTGACTATGTGGCTGAACTAATCTCAATCACTGAGCCTAACAATGAACTATGCTCAATCACTGAGCCTAACAATGATTCTTAGCGTGTCACCGGTCACTTGGCAAAATAAGCTTCCGGTGAACCCAATCCACTAATCACTAGTGGGCAAACCTCAAGGGGCCTAGGTTCATAGGGCTCATGACTTCCCCTCCCCTAGCACACTAAACTGAAATAGGGTCGTCACCCTAACCTGATGTATATATTTTAATATACCTTGAACAATGAGCAGTGAACAATGATCTGTAAACATGACAATGAGCTTATACTTAACATGATCTTAATCTTCACCTAATTTTATACTTAGCATAATCTTGTCATTAGGTGATCTCACACGGAATTACTAACGTTCGCTAACTTAACTTATCAATCTTACTAAACCAGTCAATCCAGCACAATACATCAATCACAAAGTCATAACATGAAATCAATGGTCAGTCACATGAGCATTCACTTAACCGGAACGAAATCCAAACACAACCAATCATATGGTACTAACATAACGTAGATCCAATCACAGTCAATTACCACTCAATTCAGGGCAATTCAATCATAGCATCATTGGGGAAGGTGGAAGAAAGGATTAGAAAGCAATTGGAATCGTTCGGAATGATTTAAAACACTTTTTAAAATAGGCAACCCGAAGACCACGCACGACCCGTGCGCCCATACACACGATCCGTGCGTGCCCATCATTTATCGTATCATTCCGTCCGATACCTAATTACTTCCCGATCGGCACTACCACTTTAGTCATGGCCAAACATGTAGAATTACAGTGTTCCCATCATAGGGGAACCTTGGGGAGTGTATTGGAAGGGACTTAGGACTAATCGGAACGACTTAGGACGTATTTCAACATTTCGCATCAGAGGGATACGCACGGTCCGTGCGCCTTGGCACACGACCCGTGCGCGTTTTCAAAAACGGCACCAGTGATTCCAGAATCTCACGCACGACCCGTGCCCAGAGGCACACGGTCCGTGCGTGACTAACAGTGTTGCAGAAAAACAGTTTTTCGCGTTTTCTTTCCAATTCCGATCGTTCCCGTGTCCATTCCGATTCACTTTCAAACTCAATAACACAACAATACACATATTCATGGTTTTCCTAGTGAGTTATAGAACTCACCTTTTGATGACGACACAACCCACACCGAGACTTCACGATCACACGGTGACTCCAAATTCTCCCAAACCGTTCCAATTAGCTTCCAACTGAAAACCCAGCCACCGAACTACTCTCTAGGTTGCTCCAATATGTAACATCCGCAAAATAATCAATAGAATTATTTGGGTGTTAACCCAATTAAACCAATTTGGTACTTGACGGGTAAATTACTGAGTGCTAAAATTATTTATTGGTTGTCATCGGATCGTTAACCGGATAATATGGACCAAGGAAGTTTTGGAATCGAAATAGGAGATTTCGATCGATATGGTAATTTGACCGCGTTACAACTTATATATTAAATAAATATATATATGTGTACGTGTGTGTGTGTTAAAGAGAGAAAGAATTAATAAAAGAAAGAAAAGAAGAAAGAAGAAGGCGAGAAACAGAGAGGAGAAGAGAAAAGAAAAGAAGAGAGAAAGAAAGGGGGAGGAAGAAGAAGAGGAAAAAGGGGGTGCTTCCGCTCAACAAAACGACTTCCTTCCAACACGAAAAATGCTCAGCGTTACTTCCTCTTCGATTTGGTACTAAGATCTTCATCATCAACTCACTCTCTCTCAAATTACCATTTTCGAATTTGAGAGGAGAAAATTGAGGTTTTGATGGTTGAAGCTCAAGGATAGCTTGGGATGGTGGTTGGCGCGAACCCAAGGATGATGGATCGTTGATTGGAAGCGAGTTGGATGATTTGGGGATTGAAAATCAAATTGGGGTTTTTGGTGAATAGTGGTTTGAGCTTGAAGAAGATGATGAATAGTGTCCATGGAGGATTTCGAGGAATTCGGCATTCCGGTCAAAAGCGGTTTCGTGATCGAGTGGGAAGCTTTGGAAGCGGATTGGGTGTCGCCGGAGCGGGGAGCGTTCGTGTGGCTACTCGGTGATTTCGGCTCGATCGTGGTTCACGCTTCAAGGGTGAGTTCTACTCACGTTTAGGATTTTATGTTTCGAATTAATTAATTAACTGTTTTATCGCTTTCGCTGGACTGGAATATTGTTTGGTAATTGAGTTTGAGAGATTTTGGGTTGAAAACCGCTATTTGGAAAAATACGTCGTTTTTGATACAATTCGTTTCGATTGAGTTTTTGATTGAATTAAATGATTGTGTGATATTGGTTGAATCTGTTTTTCTGTTTGTTTGGACTGTTTTCAATCGGAACGAGAATCGGAATTGAGCGGAATCGCGGTTTTCGCGCGAAACCGCCAAAATCTGCCCTTGACAGACCCCCCTGCTGTCTGTTTGCGCGCCGTTGGCGCGCCACGCGCCACTCGCGCGCCAGTTGGCAGAACCTGCTGTCTGTTTGCGCGCCGTTTGCGCGCCGTTTGCGCGCCACGCGCCACTCGCTCGCCAATTGGCAGAATTTCAGCAACCAAACACTGTTTTTCGTTTCGCGATAACTTTTGATCCGGGAACCCGATTGAGGTGTTCTAAGATGCGTTGGAAAGCTTATTCAGAGGCCTAACTGGATATTCTATTTTTAAGGCAAACTGAACTGTTTTTGATATTGAAAATTATGTTGAAAAGTGTCGAGTTAGTATGCGAGAGCGAATGTGGACTTAATGTTTTTTTTATCGAAAAGAAAGCGGACTATGAGTCCTATGTGATATTGTATAAATGACGCGGGATGACTGTTAAATCATCTAAACCGGTCTATGGTACGTTCTATTTACTGAACTATGTAATTGACGCGGGATATTTATTAAGTATTCATCTAAACCGGTCTATGATTCTTGATATATATATATTATATCTAGTCGAGGTGACGACCTCTATGAAATAGCATACTAGGTGAGGGAAGTCATGAGCCCTTGACCTAGGCCCCTATGTTGTTACTTTTGCCTTTAGACATTGTACACCTATTGGCTATGCGGGGTTCACCTAAGCTTGCGGTAGTTGGTGACGTGCTAAATATTAAAAGGATATGTTTGTAATTCATTAATTGAATTACCAGTAATTGTTTGTAATTCATATCGAATTACCAGTGAATAATTGCAATTCAATAACAGGATTGCCAGGTAAAGGTTTTGTAAATAAACCGAGAGCGTGGTTAGGGGTCTCGGTAGAACTCACAGATTGTATCTCACTGTTTAAATGTTGTTGTTTTACAGAGAAGCAGGGGAAAAAGTAAAGGTAAAGAAGCACAGCTAGGTGGTGTGCTTATGAAGACGGTGAAGACTTAGTTTTCATTGTTAATGTCTTTCCCTCGAGATTTTTGTATTTCCGATTGTATAACTTATACCAGTAAAAGTTGTAAAATCGTTTCCGCTATTTCTTGTTATTTGGATATTGGACTCTAGGTTATGAGCTATTTTTATTTATGTTCAATATCTAAAACAGGAAAAATATCTCTGATTATTTTATGATGGAACACTTCGGTATTTTTACTCGATAAAAATACCGGGGTGTTACAGTTGGTATCAGAGCAGTTCGACCTAGTCGGACTTAGTTTAGGGTTGAGTCGATTCCTTGTTAGTCCTGGTTGTAATTACACTTGTGATGCTAAGAGACAATGAGCCTGATCAACTTAATACTTAGTGCATCATAAGCGGAATTATGGCAGGGTGATCAAGACGTAGTCCTCGACCAAGACCGGAGTCTCCAACCGGTGCATCCTCAGAAAATGCGTCATGACGGTGGAAGCTGTGTTAAAATGGGAACGACTGCCATCAGTTGCAGAGATCAGAAGTTCATTGGGTCTAGCTAGTTGTTATAGAAGATTTATCCAAGGGTCCTCAGAGTTAGTTCTTCCCCTTACTCGGTTAACTCGTAAGGGTCATCCGTTTACGTGGGATGCCGATTGTGAAGAGTGTTTTCAAGAGTCGAAGATTTTGACTTCTGCTCCAATCCTCATTCCTCCGGATCCGTCATTGGAATTTTAAATTTTCGATGACGCTTCAGGGAGGGGTATAGGATGTATTCTAATGCAAAATCAACAAGTGGTAGCTTATGCGTCCAGACAATTAAAGTCTCATGAGAAGAGTCATCCGACTCACGATTATGAGTTGGCAGCTATTGTGTATGCACTGAAGATTTGGAGACGTTACCTGTCTGGGTCTCGTTTCGATGTCTTTAGTGATCACAAGAGTTCAAGGTATCTGTTTGATCAGAAAGAACTGAATAGCAGGCAGAGAAGTGTGTTGAGTTTCTGGAGGATTATAAATTCGTGTTGATGTAGCCTTCAAGAGAGGCCAGTGTTGTAACTGATGCACTGCGTGGCCGAGTTTCTTGATGCATGAGATGGAATTATCGGAGTCTTTTAGAGACTTAAATCCGAATTCAAGATCAAGGAGGAACCGGTTAGTGTTGAGCCATATGAGGATCTCTAGTTCCCTAAGGGATTCTATACGCTTAGCACAAGAAGTTGATGTGAAGCCACAATCACAAAAGGTATTTCCAGATTTCACCATGGATAGTGATAGAGCCAGTTGTTTCAACGGTAGAATCTGTGCGCCCGATGATGAGAACAACAAAAGGCAAGTGTAGAGGAAGCACACCGAAGTTTATATTCTGTCCCAGGGTGTACAGAATATAAAGCAGAGGTATTAGTTTGTTAACCTCTCCTTTGTGAAGGTTAACAATGAGATAGTATTATGAGATTCCGTTTGACAAGTCGAACGTGAATACGAATATGTAAATGAGGTAATTGCTGACTGTTGTCACGTTGCGAATAACCATCAAAGGATTAATTGATGGATCTACTTGTAGGTGACTGAAATTTCCGAAGTGAAGCTTGGCGTGCGGTGTAATAGTTTTGAAAAATCGTTTTTGTGAAAACCCGCATGCTAAAGTTAATTTTGGGAACGAATTAAGAGGCTAATAGGATATGATTGGGGAGGAAAATCCTAGGAGGATTACTTAGGTTGAGAGGAAGCTCTCAACGCTATTGACTAATTCGGAAGGGAGCTCTGAGTTCTGTTTGATAGTTGTTTGGAGAACAACTGAGGTGGTTTTCATTACGTTCAATTTATTTGATGTCCCCGTGGTTTATTTCTACGTTTAAGATAAACGTTTCTGGTAAATCCTCATCCCATCTTTTGAAGAGTTCTATCTCGAAATCCCAAGGGTGAGTCAGGAAGTTTCACAGATGACCTTTCCGTCACGCTTTTTCAATGTGTATGGGAACTGTTATGGATTTTTAGAGAATTTGCGGAGAACGTGTTTACACCCTTCGAGAAAATCATGTTTGTACTTATCTCTACCGTGGAGTACCAATTTGTGGATCTCATCTTCGACCTGTATCTCTATCAAGTGTCTTGTATTAAACCCTTTGATTTAGATTAATAAAAGTTGGGGAGTAAGCGAGGATAGCTGGAATGAAGCTTCGGAAGTGTTTTCGAACGCGGTGCCGAGCCTATGTAGGCGAAAGAGGAGTTTCTCGTGTTGATTCGAAACCAGAAAGTTCGTATCAAGGTAGTAGTGGATCATACTTGGAGATTGATGTGCCAACTTTGGAAGGATTTTCTACAATCATCTCGTTAATTCAAGAATGTTTTCTAGCAAATTTGGACCTTTCTGAGAATGTCGATCCTCGGTTAGTCGGATGAAAGACTTAGCGAAATTTTGAGGACAAAATTCTTTCAAGTTGGGGAGAATGTAACATCCGCAAAATAATCAATAGAATTATTTGGGTGTTAACCCAATTAAACCAATTTGGTACTTGACGGGTAAATTACTGAGTGCTAAAATTATTTATTGGTTGTCATCGGATCGTTAACCGGATAATATGGACCAAGGAAGTTTTGGAATCGAAATAGGAGATTTCGATCGATATGGTAATTTGACCGCGTTACAACTTATATATTAAATAAATATATATATATGTGTACGTGTGTGTGTGTGTTAAAGAGAGAAAGAATTAATAAAAGAAAGAAAAGAAAAAAGAAGAAGGCGATAAACAGAGAGGAGAAGAGAAAAGAAAAGAAGAGAGAAAGAAAGGGGGAGGAAGAAGAAGAGGAAAAAGGGGGTGCTTCCGCTCAACAAAACGACTTCCTTCCAACACGGAAAATGCTCAGCGTTACTTCCTCTTCGATTTGGTACTAAGATCTTCATCATCAACTCACTCTCTCTCAAATTACCATTTTCGAATTTGAGAGGAGAAAATTGAGGTTTTGATGGTTGAAGCTCAAGGATAGCTTGGGATGGTGGTTGGCGCGAACCCAAGGATGATGGATCGTTGATTGGAAGCGAGTTGGGTGATTTGGGGATTGAAAATCAAATTGGGGTTTTTGGTGAATAGTGGTTTGAGGTTGAAGAAGATGATGAATAGTGTCCATGGAGGATTTCGAGGAATTCGGCATTCCGGTCAAAAGCGGTTTCGTGATCGAGTGGGAAGCTTTGGAAGCGGATTGGGTGTCGCCGGAGCGGGGAGCGTTCGTGTGGCTACTCGGTGATTTCGGCTCGATCGTGGTTCACGCTTCAAGGGTGAGTTCTACTCACGTTTAGGATTTTATGTTTCGAATTAATTAATTAACTGTTTTATCGCTTTCGCTGGACGGGAATATTGTTTGGTAATTGAGTTTGAGAGATTTTGGGTTGAAAACCGCTATTTGGAAAAATACGTCGTTTTTGATACAATTCGTTTCGATTGAGTTTTTGATTGAATTAAATGATTGTGTGATATTGGTTGAATCTGTTTTTCTGTTTGTTTGGACTGTTTTCAATCGGAACGAGAATCGGAATTGAGCGGAATCGCGGTTTTCGCGCGAAACCGCCAAAATCTGCCCTTGACAGACCCCCCTGCTGTCTGTTTGCGCGCCGTTGTTGGCGCGCCACGCGCCACTCGCACGCCAGTTGGCAGAACCTGCTGTCTGTTTGCGCGCCGTTTGCGCGCCGTTTGCGCGCCAATTGGCAGAATTTCAGCAACCAAACACTGTTTTTCGTTTCGCGATAACTTTTGATCCGGGAACCCGATTGAGGTGTTCTAAGATGCGTTGGAAAGCTTATTCAGAGGCCTAACTGAATATTCTATTTTTAAGGCAAAATGAACTTTTTTTGATATTGAAAATTTTGTTGAAAAGTGTCGAGTTAGTATGCGAGAGCGAATGTGGACTTAATGTTTTTTTTATCGAAAAGAAAGCGGACTATGAGTCCTATGTGATATTGTATAAATGACGCGGGATGACTGTTAAATCATCTAAACCGGTCTATGGTACGTTCTATTTACTGAACTATGTAATTGACGCGGGATGTTTATTAAGTATTCATCTAAACCGGTCTATGATTCTTGATATATATATATTATATCTAGTCGAGGTGACGACCTCTATGTAATAGCATACTAGGTGAGAGAAGTCATGAGCCCTTGACCTAGGCCCCTATGTTGTTACTTTTGCCTTTAGACATTGTACACCTATTGGCTATGCGGGGTTCACTTAAGCTTGCGGTAGTTGGTGACGTGCTAAATATCAAAAGGATATGTTTGTAATTCATTAATTGAATTACCAGTAATTGTTTGTAATTCATATCGAATTACCAGTGAATAATTGCAATTCAATAACAGGATTGCCAGGTAAAGGTTTTATAAATAAACCGAGAGCGTGGTTAGGGGTCTCGGTAGAACTCACTTAGATTGTATCTCACTGTTTAAATGTTGTTGTTTTACAGAGAAGCAGGGGAAAAAGTAAAGGTGAAGAAGCACAGCTAGGTGGTGTGCTTATGAAGACGGTGAAGACTTAGTTTTCATTGTTAATGTCTTTCCCTCGAGATTTTTGTATTTCCGATTGTATAACTTATACCAGTAAAAGTTGTAAAATCGTTTCCGCTATTTCTTGTTATTTGGATATTGGACTCTAGGTTATGAGCTATTTTTATTTATGTTCAATATCTAAAACAGGAAAAATATCTCTGATTATTTTATGATGGAACACTTGGGTAATTTTACTCGATAAAAATACCGGGGTGTTACACAATACGCGATTCAGGGACTGATAAGGGTTCTAACACTCATTCAACTCACATGCAACACTGATTTCAGAATTTGGTTAAGTGGAGCTTGGTGAGTCATCAATGGTGGAATGTGGTGAAGGTTGGGGATGACTATGAACTTAGCATCAATGGAAAGGAAATAGGGAGCTGACTCAGAATATGTTGATAGATGAAGCATGCATGATGGTTTGAAGGAAACCCTCACCTCTTCTCTTCCTCTCCCATTCGCATCCTCTCTCTCTTTCTCCTCTTGGTTCTTGCTGAAACAGATTTTCTAGAAATGAAAGGCTTGTGTTTTTCTTTTGGATTTTTGCTGTATGGGTACATATATATATGGGAAGGTGCAATTACGATTATACCCCTCACTTAACATCCCTTTCCTAATGACTTCTATTAGCTTTAATAACTCAACTATGATGCAATAAACTCAATTTGTCACATAATTAAATTAATTGACAATCCAAACAATTTATTTTTCAAGCAACTCATTTATATCAATAAAATCATTTCACGCCAAATAATTTAAATAGCGAAAATTGGGGATATTACAATCACCCCAACTTTTAAAAATTTTGTCCTCAAAATTGGACTAAGAAATACCTTTCGCCGAACTGTCGTCCGCTTTGCCCTTCTGAGCATCCAACACATAAATTCGTCCGCGCGTGGGGGTAAAATTCTCTTCTCTGCTCCTTTTCTTCGCCGGACACTCGTGAGCGTAATGCCCTTCACCTTTGCAGTAATAGCACACAGTTGACCCCAGGCGACACTCTCCACCGTGAGGTTTTCCGCATTTCGAACACTTAACGAACCTTGGAGATTCAGACACCACTGCTTGCTTTCCTTTGTTGGAGTTGCTTTTTGGCTCCTCACTTGGGGTTGGCAATTCTAATGCCTTTTTCTTTTCCTTCCGATATGCTTTCCTTTCTTCATACATCCTGTTGAGATCTGCCTCTGCAACATAAGCTTGCTGCACCAATCCAGCATAACTAGTCATAGCATAAGAGCTAAGACCTTGGGCCACATCAGCACGAAGACTTGCCTTATACATCTGCATCTTCCACTCATCATTCGGAGCATGCTTTGCCAACTGATAAAACTGCGACAACCTTTCGAACTTGGCGGTGAACTCACCCACCGACATCTCTCCTTGCCTCAGATTGATAAACTCGGCTTGCTTACTTAACTTCATCACCGGAGGGAAAAAGTGACCAATAAACATTTCCTTGAAGTTAACCCAGGTAACAGGAGTTCCCTGGTTCACCATCAAATCATGAGCATTGGTCCACCAGGTTTGAGCATCTTCCTCGAGCATATGGGCAGCAAAAAGAACCTTCTCTTCTTCGCTGCATTGAAGAGTCCTAAAAATCTTCTCCATTGAATCCAACCAGAAATGTGCTACCATTACTTCTGGTCCTCCTTTGAAACTTTGGGGATTCATCTTCTGGAAACGAAAGTAAGCCCTATTCGGATCTTCCAGAGGAGGTTGTTGAACATTCGGTTGTTGCTGCTCCATCCTCTCATGATGCATCTGGGCCATTTGAGCCATCTGCTGCTGCTGCATTTGCATCATGTCATTCATCATCTTCTGTTGTGTCTCGATGACGTTCTGCATCCATTCGGTATGAGGATCGACAGGGACGCTTCTCCTACTTCCACCAGCCATGATTCTGCGAAATATGCACAAAGTGTTTAGTTGATCAAGCTAAACGTCTAATAGCATACTAAGAGGAATCACACTTAGAGGACTTAAGAGACTCATGATTCTAAGCCCGACTAGGTCGAACTGCTCTGATACCAATTGTAACACCCCGATAATTTCTAACTTGTAGAAATTACCAAAATGCACTACTGGCATACATTAGAGTACCTCCTGTTTTAAATACTGAACACCTACTAAATACTTGATGCTAAAAACCATCAAGCGCGTTACATAACTTAACATGAAAATGCATAAAGCGTTCTTACACCACTCAACTAGTGTTCAGTACCAAAATAGAAAGTGCGCGGAAGCGATTTACAACTTTATAACGTAAGTGGTACAATCGTACATACTAAGGATCTGAATACAAGTACAAAGGAAACTGAAATACAAGACATAAGGAAATCAAGTTAGCGGCTGCTCCTCAAGCATCTCCATGACCATGCCTCATCATCTTCAACTTAGCCTGCAATTCTAAAAAACAACAACATGGATTGGGTGAGACAACTTGTCTCAGTGAGTTCTATCGAGACCCCTTACTAATTCTCTCGATTCAATTATGCTTGATTCATTATTCAAAACTCAAAACTCATAGTCCTCAAAGTTGACTATGTGGCTGAACTAATCTCAATCACTGAGCCTAACAATGAACTATGCTCAATCACTGAGCCTAACAATGATTCTTAGCGTGTCACCGGTCACTTGGCAAAATAAGCTTCCGGTGAACCTAATCCACTAATCACTAGTGGGCAAACCTCAAGGGGCCTAGGTTCATAGGGCTCATGACTTCCCCTCCCCTAGCACACTAAACTGAAATAGGGTCGTCACCCTAACCTGATGTATATATTTTAATATACCTTGAACAATGAGCAGTGAACAATGATCTGTAAACATGACAATGAGCTTATACTTAACATGATCTTAATCTTCACCTAATTTTATACTTAGCATAATCTTGTCATTAGGTGATCTCACACGGAATTACTAACGTTCGCTAACTTAACTTATCAATCTTACTAAACCAGTCAATCCAGCACAATACATCAATCACAAAGTCATAATATGAAATCAATGGTCAGTCACATGAGCATTCACTTAACCGGAACGAAATCCAAACACAACCAATCATATGGTACTAACATAACGTAGATCCAATCACAGTCAATTACCACTCAATTCAGGGCAATTCAATCATAGCATCATTGGGGAAGGTGGAAGAAAGGATTAGAAAGCAATTGGAATCGTTCGGAATGATTTAAAACACTTTTTAAAATAGGCAACCCGAAGACCACGCACGACCCGTGCGCCCATACACACGATCCGTGCGTGCCCATCATTTATCGTATCATTCCGTCCGATACCTAATTACTTCCCGATCGGCACTACCACTTTAGTCATGGCCAAACATGTAGAATTACAGTGTTCCCATCATAGGGGAACCTTGGGGAGTGGATTGGAAGGGACTTAGGACCAATCGGAACGACTTAGGACGTATTTCAACATTTCGCATCAGAGGGATACGCACGGTCCGTGCGCCTTGGCACACGACCCGTGCGCGTTTTCAAAAACGGCACCAGTGATTCCAGAATCTCACGCACGACCCGTGCCCAGAGGCACACGGTCCGTGCGTGACTAACAGTGTTGCCGAAAAACAGTTTTTCGCGTTTTCTTTCCTATTCCGATCGTTCCCGTGTCCATTCCGATTCACTCTCAAACTCAATAACACAACAATACACATATTCATGGTTTTCCTAGTGAGTTATAGAACTCACCTTTTGATGACGACACAACCCACACCGAGACTTCACGATCACACGGTGACTCCAAATTCTCCCAAACCGTTCCAATTAGCTTCCAACTGAAAACCCAGCCACCGAACTACTCTCCAGGTTGCTCCAATACGCGATTCAGGGACTGATAAGGGTTCTAACACTCATTCAACTCACATGCAACACTGATTTCAGAATTTGGTTAATTGGAGCTTGGTGAGTCTTCAATGGTGGAATGTGGTGAAGGTTGGGGATGACTATGAACTTAGGATCAATGGAAAGGAAATAGGGAGCTGACTCAGAATATGTTGATAGATGAAGCATGCATGATGGTTTGAAGGAAACCCTCACCTCTTCTCTTCCTCTCCCATTCGCATCCTCTCTCTCTTTCTCCTCTTGGTTCTTGCTGAAACAGATTTTCTAGAAATGAAAGGCTTGTGTTTTTCTTTTGGATTTTTGCTGTATGGGTACATATATATATGGGAAGGTGCAATTACGATTATACCCCTCACTTAACATCCCTTTCCTAATGACTTCTATTAGCTTTAATAACTCAACTATGATGCAATAAACTCAATTTGTCACACAATTAAATTAATTGACAATCCAAACAATTTATTTTTCAAGCAACTCATTTATATCAATAAAATCATTTCACGCCAAATAATTTAAATAGCGAAAATTGGGGATATTACATTTTGAACTTGTTCCACTCATGTTTTTGAAAAGAGCTTCGAAAGCATAATTGATTGAAAAACCGAAACCCTAGTACGCGAGTGAGTACACCGATTGATGGACTGACCAAATATATATGTTTATATATGCCAAATGAAAATGATTATAACGCCGGAGGTCTAAATTATGAATTCCTCAAAACGGGTTATAGATCGATATGGATATTATTCATCCAATCATCATGTGATTGATCCTTTGGTGATCAAAATGAAAAAGAAGATATAAATTATCTAACTCTCGAGAATCTGATGCGTATTGTCATACGTATTGCGTTGGGTGACGACCTGACAAGTAGCATACTAGGAAGGGAAGTCATGAGCCCTCACCCTAGGCCCTGAATGTGTTTTGGCGTGGTCAACTCACGGGTTACCGGGATTAGCAGGCGTTGTGCGGCCGGTTTGTGCTTAGTAATTCACGAATTGCCGGGATTAGCAGTCGTTGTGCGGTCGGCATTCGATTAATAAATAAAATTCACGAATTGCCGGGATTAGCAGTTGTTGTGCGGTCGGCATTCAATTAATAAATAACATTCACGAATTGCCGGGATTAGCAGTTGTGCGGTCGGCATTCGACTAATAAATGAAGAACACGAATTGTCGGGATTAGCAGTCGTTGTGCGGTCGGCAATTCGATAAATAAATAAGACATTGTTATGTCAGCTTTTGTTGTAACGGTTTCATAAATTGAACCGAGTGTCAGTGAGGGGGAACGGTAGGACTCACTGAGACAAGTTGTCTCACCCAATCCATATTTGTTGTTTTTACAGAGAACAGGTTATAAGGACAGGAGGCGGCACAGTTGGTTGTCGGGTTCGATGAGAAGATTGAAGATTGATTCATTTATTATTGTCCTTGTTTTTCTGTAGTTGTCTCTGTATATGGTCGTATGACTCGAACTTGTATCATGTTATATTTTTGTAGTTTCCGCTGTTTCTTGTAAAGATGTATATCTGAACAGGAATTTTTATACTCTGATTTATACCAAATTGTATATTTAGGTGTTTCTTTGTTAAAGAAATACCGGGGTGTTACACATTTCACCCACACGAACCTTTTAGTTGGTTTTTTTAAAAGAAAAAGAAAGAAGAGAAAAGGGAGAAAAAGAGAGAGTTCGAGAGAAGAGAAGAGAAGAGAAGAGAAGAGAAGAGAAGAGAAAGGAAAGAAAGGAGAAGAAAGAAAGGAGAAGAGAAGAGTAGAGTGAAACCCAACCAAAACTTAGCCCAAATCTTCACTTCTTCCCTCTTTGATTTCGATTTCATCATCATCTAGTGGTTAGAGTATCAAATATTACCTATTTTCTTCTCAAAGTCCAAGAGAATATGTTAGGTTGAAGGTTTGATTTTGAGTGTCAAGGGTTGTGTGCTAGATTGGAAGGCTCCTAGAGGTTAAACATCAACCATATGGTAGATTGATGAAGGTTTGTGTAACATCCTCAAAATAATTAGTAGAATTATTTGGGTGTTAACCCAATTAAATTAATTTAGCACTTGACTGGTAAATTTATTGAGTGCTAAAATTATTTATTGGTTGTCATCGGATCTTTAACCGGATAATACGGATCAGTGAAGTTTTGCAATCGAAATAAGAGATTTAGATCAATATAGAAATTGGACCACGTTACCACTTATTTATTAATAAATAAATAAGTGTGTGTGTGTGTGTGTGTGTGTGTGTGTGTGTGTGTGTGTGTGTGTGTGTGTGTGTGTGTTAAAAGGAAAGAAAGGAAAGAATTAAGAAAGAAAAGAAAGAATTGGACGCGAGAGAGAGAGAGGGAAAGGAGAGAAAAGAAGGGAGAAGAGAAAGAATGGTGAGGAGGAAGAAGAGGAAAAAGGGGGGGATTCGGCTCATCAAAACGACTTCCTTCCAACATGAAAAGCGTTCAGCGTTACTTCCTCTTCGTTTTGGTACCAAAAATATTCATCATCAACTCACTCTCCTCAAATCCACCATTTTCGAATTTGAGCTCAAAAGTGAGGTTTCGATGGTTGAAGCTTAAGGATAGCTTAGGATTGTGTTTTGCGCGAACCCAAGGATGATGGATCGGTGAAGGATGTTCGATTGAAAGATTGGAAGCTAGTTGGGTGATTTGGGGTTGAAAATCAAAGATTTGGGGTTATGGATGAATAGTAGTTTTGGAGGTTAGGGATGATGAATTATGTCCATGGAGGATTTCGAGGAATTCGGTATTTCGGTCAAAAAGAGGTTTCGTGATCCAGTGGAAAGCTTTGGAAGCGGATTTGAGCGTCGTCGGAACGAAAAGTTTATGCGGGGAATGTTCGTGTGGTTACTTGGTGAATTCGGCTCGATCGTGGTTCACGCTTCAAGGGTGAGTTCTACTCACGTTTAGGATTTTACGTTTCGAATTAATTAATTAACTGTTTTATCGCTTTCGCTGGACTGGAATATTGTTTGGTAATTGAGTTTGAGAGATTTTGGGTTAAAAACCGATATTTGGAAAATACGTCGCGTTTTGATAAACTCGATTTGATTGAGTTATCGATTGATGCTTTAATTATTGTTTTGGAGTGGAATTACTGGTTGTTATATCTATTTTTGGGTCTCGGAGGTCACGTAATGTCTCGGTATCGATTAGGGAGCGAAATGAGGTAAAACTGAATTTCAGAAAACCTGTTTTTGGCCATTCTGCCTATTTTCGCGTCGCGACGGAGTCCCATCGCGTCGCGACGGTTTACAGAATTTTCAGCAACTAAATACTGTTTTTGTTTTTGCGATAACTTTTGATCCGGGAATCCGATCGAGGTGTTCTAAGATGCGTTGGAAAGCTTATTCAGAGGCCTAACTGAATATTCTATTTTTAAGGAAAAATGAACTTTTTTTGATATTGTAAATTGCTTTGAAAAGGTGACAAACTAGAGTGCGAGAGCAAACTTAGATAGAGTTTCGAAACCAAGTTTAATAATCGAATTGGTACTGCTTCGTGTTCTTGCCTTCGATTTTAGACTAAATATATATATATATATATATATATATATATAGATAGAGTTTCGAAACCAAGTTTAATAATCGAATTGGTACTGCTTCGTGTTCTTGCCTTCGATTTTAGACTAAATATATATATATATATATATATATATATATATATATATATATATATATATATATATGGCATACATGTTTAATAATCGAATTGGTACTGTTTTGTGTTCTTGCCTTCGGTTTTAGACAACATATATATAAGGTACACATGTTTAATAATCGAATTGGTACTGCTTCGTGTTCTTGCCTTCGGTTTTAGACAAAATATATATATGTATGTGATAACCGGTTTAATAATCGAATTGGTACTGCTTCGTGTTCTTGCCTTCGGTTTTAGACTAAATATATATATGGCATACATGTTTAATAATCGAATTGGTACTGCTTTGTGTTCTTGCCTTCGGTTTTAGACAACATATATATGAGGTACACATGTTTAATTGTCGAATTGGTACTGCTTCGTGTTCTTGCCTTCGGCATTAAACAAAATATATATATATATATATATATATATATATATATATATATATATATATATATATAGTGCACAGGTGTAATAATCGGATTGGTACTGCTTCGTGTTCTTGCCTCCGGTTTATTATGTCTGGGGTAGAGCCCGTGTTAGGATAATAGGAAGGGGCAACTATATCCCCTCACCCTAGGCCCTTATACCCTAAACCCGAATGATTCATAATTGAACCGCGAGTGTTAGTAGGGGTCTCGGTAGAACTCACTGAGATTGTATCTCATTGTTTATATGTTGTGGTTTTACAGATAAACAGGGAAAGTGGAGATCCAAGAGGCACGAGTAGGTGGTACTCGGATGGCTGCTGAAGACTTAGCTTTTATGCTTAAGTTATATTTTCCCTTGTTAGTTATGTATCACAACATTATGACTTTAACTGTTGTAAAAGTTATGTATTTATTTCCGCTTTCTTGTGCGATATTGAACACTGTATTTCACTGATGGTTTATGGTCTTATTTATGTTTAAGACTGTTCTGTTGTTATTCAGTGAAAATTTTATAGTGGTGTTCAGTATTTAAACAGGAAATATATCTCTGATGTTTTAGGAATGGTACACTTGGGTATTTTTACTCGTTGAAAATACCGGGGTGTTACAGTTTGAAGCTTGATTTGGAGTTTGGGAGATTGTTGGTGCCCAGGGTTCAATTTGGGGGTTTAGAGCTTGAATCAATTTTTCATCTTTCGCTTTCCTTCGTATTGATTCCGGCATAGAGGGGAGTTCTTCACGAATTTGTGTGTTATGTGAGGTCCTAGTTGTTTGCACGTTTTGGAAAACCGTTATTTTTAATTTATACCGTGTGTTGGTATGATTCGTATCCATTGAAATTTTACGGTTTTAATTTATGATTGACCGCTTGAAAATAATTGTTTGAAGTGGCTATTGTGACTGTTATGGACTCTGTTTGAATTAGGAATGGAGCGGAACGAGTAACGCAATCGAACGGAATAGCAAATTTCACGAAAACTCAACATTTTGGGAAGCTGATGCACAGACCCGACCTATGCGCCTCCAAGCCTGGGCCGTGCGCCTGGGTCTGATACCGTCTTCCTAAAATGATATTTTTGCGCACGGGTTGTGCGCCTGTGAGCACGGTCCGTGCGCCCCCAGCTGACAGCATTTTCAAAAGTCAGTTTTTCGTTCCCGTTTCGATGTGATCTCACCTTCAATCCTTTTATTAACCCTTCCCATCGATGATTGAATATTCTTCAACTCCGAATTGTTATTTTTATGAAGCGAAAAGAGTGATATATGATTATAGTGTTGAAACCGTTTGATTAGTTATGTAACGAGAGAGAACATAACATGACTAACGAATAAAAAGGACTTGGTCTCCATATAAGGATTTGGTAATCCACATCAGGCATTTGCTATGCCAATAAGCGGATTTTGGGATCCAAATATCTATGCTCCCCAAAGGATTTTGGTAATCCGCATGAGGAATTTGGTATGCCATGAATCAGATTTTGGGGTCCGAACATCTATACTTCCCAAAGGATTTGGTATCCACGTGAGGCATTTGGTATGCCATTAATCGGAAATTGGGATCCGAATGAAATATTAAATAAAACACCGCGAGTAGAGTTGTGAGGGGTCACGAAAGAGCTCACTGAGATTATTATCTCACTGTTTATATTTGTGGTTTTTATAGAGAAACGGGAAAAGACTAATACAAAGAAGCATGAGTGGGAGTTGTGCTATATTTGAAGATTGAAGGATTTTGGAGATCCAATTGTATTTTGTTTAGCTCCCAAGTTTATGTTGTACTCGATATGATGACTTAGACACTGTTTAAAGTTATGTATCGCTTTCGTTAATTTCAATTTTGAGATGTTGAACAATAGGTGAAAGAACTATACCTTTGGGTTTATGTCCTTTGTGGATCCTTTTGGTAAATATTGTTATTTCGAAGGATATTTTGATGGGTTTCAATTGAGTTAGATTTGTTCAATGTCTTAAAATAGAATGTTCACTCTGATGTATGCTAAATTTGAATATTCTGGTATTTCTTCCAAGGTCGAAATATTAGGGTGTTACAACAGTGGAGAGCAAAAGAATAATCCTCAGCAATAGGGAAGAAGCCCAAGAAGAATCTGTCAGGCATGTCCACAAGTCTGATGGTTCCATGATTATCCCATCGCCACATTAGGAAATTCTCCAAAACCTTAACGTTAACTGATCAACCGAAAACCTTGACAACGAGAGTCTTCTGCCAAGTAGGCGACCAATGCTGCCACACCTCATCAAAGAGATGTATCTCAATACCTGCTTCAGTGGCTGATATTGTAGAGTCATCATGACACACACATTGTGTTGACCTCCGCGTAGGTTGAGGTTACCTAGATTGAGGGTCAATCTTTTGGGAGACGTCATCCCTAAACAGATTCAAAAAAATTCTTTTGTAGGATACTTGAGAAAGGTTATGGCCATTGACAATCGGATCAACCAATAGGTCGAAGATGCGGGTGCTAGTCATGGCAGAAACGAACAACATGCCACACGAAAGAAACATAGGACCAATGAATAAGAAACCTTTGGTGCAGAAACTGAACGTTCCTTTGGAGGCAAAAACGCTCAGTGCAGGGGAACGACTCACCGGTATGGGAGACGGCCAGACGAGGGTGGGAGATGATGCAACCGGTAGAAAACGGAAATCTTGGGATGGTGGGAGTTCTTGTTTCTAGGAGTAATCGGGTCGGGTTTTTAGGTCATCTACTTTCAACTTTGGGTGAAGAATCCTGAGATTTATTATAGGACGCGAGAGTAATTAAACTATGCTTAGCCAGAGTGTCAGAAGATACATTGAAAGATCTAGGAACATGAATCCACTTCACTTCACTCTCTTCTTGTTGAAAGTTCTAGATTGAAGTCACCAAAGTGCTAGCCATCACCGTCGCACCAACTTGCGTTGCGAAAATCTCCACCGATCAGAGGCCACTATAATCCGGTGATACCCATTACCTATACAATACCCAGGTCGTGGTAAATGACCCATAGCTCCGCATCAAGGGTTGAACAAGGATCCAATCAATGCGAGAAGGCGAGGATGAAGCTCCCAATAGCATCACGAGCAACACCACCACAACCAGCTACACTTTCGGCGCTAGCACAAGAGCAATCAACGTTGAGCATAATATAACCTAGAGGGGCAGGGATCCAACGATTCACTGGACTCCTCTGCTGATTATCACTCTAGATCTTCATCTTGAACTTCATCATTTCTACTGAAGTGACACATTCCACCAATTCACAAATCTTTAGGTAAAGGGTGTGAGTAGAGTAGGTTTTTTGAGAAAAGATGAACTGATCATTTCTTGAGTTCCATATTCAATCTAAAGTAATCCCTTCCAAAGAATGTACAAATCTAAATTTGTACATTCTTAGAATAGGAAAAATTGTTCATCTAATGGTTAATCAAAAAAAATTACAAAACATATTGTTCTGGACTGGACCAAGAGGCCCATTCAGCAATTGGACATGGATTGGCCCAATCACTATTGATCCACATCCACAATATGCAAGCCCAATTATGACTCTCATACTTGGATGGCTCAGATCAACTCTATCAATCCGACGACTCATAATGGGCACGACTCCCTATAATTACTGGCTGACATTGCCACAAAGAGGTAGATTCTCATTCCTAGCTAAATCACTCACCTATTCTCAATACTGACTTGAGCGTCGGAGTGGCTTTGCAGGTACCCCTCCCGGGCTCACATTTACCTTCGGCCAGGCAGCAGGTGACCTACCAACTGCAGTCCTCCCAACACTGCAAGGTACAGAACATTGGCACAATGGGAGTTATCTATCTTTCACATTATCTCTACTTTGTTGAACTTCCTCCTGCTTTCCCATGGCACCCAGAGGTATACCCCGGATTCGAAGCATTGTTGTGCCCGCACCCCAGTCAGAAGGTACTCCTGAGGGCACCGTCGCCAGCCAGCCCGACGAGGGTCCCATCCAGACCCCGCAGACAAACTCCCCTCAGGAGCCTGCCCAGCCTCCGAACGTGAACCAACTCCTGGATCTCCTGTACAATCGCACTCAAACCATGCTGCAGCAGGAAGCATGCCTAAGGCAAATTGAAAGGCGTGTGGCTTCCATGCCTGAGCAGCCTCCTCCTTACTGAGGAACCCCTCCTCAAACAATCGTGGTTTCAAGGCGAAGTCACGTACACCGCTCCCCTCCTCGGCGAAGTCACGTACACCGCTCCCCTCCTCGGCGACACAAGCGTAGAGGAGCAGACTCACCCCCAGAGTCTCTTCCATCCCCACGAGATGATACTTATCGGCCTGATGACTCCCACTCTAGAACCTCCTCGCGTACTTCCTCTAATTCTAGGGAAAGGTTGTTGCGCCCGAAAAAGTCCCCGAGGGAGAACCTTCCTCGTTCACAACTTTTCCTAAGACAATGAAGCCGCCACCAATATTTATTAAGGAAAATATTAGGAAAACCTTTTTTGGAAAGCGATTGGTCTTGCGAAACTAGAGAACAGGGTTCGGGGGTCGGTTACGCGCAGGGAAGGTGTTAGCACCCCACACGTCCTCTCTACTGAGAGGGAACCTTTAATTAAATGTGTGGTTTTAGTGTGTTGACTTGAAAATGCTTAATTTTGCCTCTCTACTTCTTATTGGAAAACTCTTAATGAAAATCTTTATTTATTATGAAAAAAGGGGGAAAAACGGTTTTTTAGAAAAAAAACGCTTGACGGGACATGGCCCGCTCCTACGTATCTCCCGGTGCGATGGAGAACTCAAAGCTACGTAGTTCTTCTGTGTAGAAAATGTTTGTGTGTTTGGTGTTTTTTTAATATGAGGTTTTAGGATTGTGTGATCTGTGTTGAAGGACCGCTGGGGGTCTGGAGTGCCGCTGAGGGCTGAAGGAGCACTGGGGCTCTGGAGGACCACAGTTCACTTATCCAAAAACGATGACTAACCCGTCCGTACGACCGACTTAATCCCCTACTTTAAAAAAATAAGATTTTTGGTTTTTGAAATGAAAGAGATGTGTTTGTATTTTCTATTTGGGAAATTGTTTATTTTTGCGCTTGACAGGGGCGTGGCCCTGCTCCTACGTATCTCCGGGTGGAGAATCAAAGACGACGTAGTTCTAAGCCTTTGGTTTTGAAAAGGTTTTTGTTTTGTTCTTTTTGGTGAGTTTTCGCAATAGGACGAGCATTAATGAGTGATTAAACTAACAAAGGCTATGGGTAATCACTGCTAAATACTCAAAAAGAGTTGTTACCTCTAGTCAGACGAACAAAGGCTCTGATTGACTATTAGTAACGACTTGTTTTTATTATATTTTCGAAAAGGTTTTCGAAGTAGGACGAGCATTAGCGAATGATTAAACTAACAAAGGTTATGGGTAATCATCGCTAAGTACTCATGTAAATTTGAAGAGAGTTCATAGAGATCAAACTAACAAAGGTTATGGGTGACCTCCACTACTTGCTTATTTTTGTTTATTGAAAATGCTTTGAAAATTAATTGGTTTGGAAAAGAGTTTTTAGAAAATAAATAAATCATTTTCAATCGAAATCTATGTCCAAAACCAAATGCAAAATGAATGAATGAAGTTCAAACATATTCAACTAATCAAGCAATCATGAACATGTTGATCATCAACTAAGATTAAGCATGCCAATATAATCAAGAGATTTAATTGTCAAAGGTGCAAGACAAAGTTCTCAAAACAATTGTGTTTGTGTGTGAAGGAGAATTGCTACACAAGTTGGAAGCAATCTCAAGAGGGGCACATATGCCTCTATGCTACACATGTTGGTAGTCTTATAAGGGCACATGATTGTGTAAAAGGGTTTGTGCACAATTAAGTCAAGACATTCAAATGGCATCAAGAACAAAGGAATACAATTGATCATAGGCATAGAATAGTCTAAGTTAAATGGATGAGCATGTGATCATGATGTGCTAGATTAGATAAGCATGAATGCATGTAAATGCATGAACATTTGAGAATGAATGCAAGAATGAGTATATACAAAGATGTATGAGCATACAAGAATGCATGAGCATTTGATACAAGAATGCATGGACATGTGAGGATGAATGCAAGAATGAGTATATACAAAGATGCATGAGCATACAAGAATGCATGAGCATTTGATTAATGAATGCATGGACATGTGAGGATGAATGCAAGAATGAGTATATACAAAGATGCATGAGCATACAAGAATGCATGGACATGTGAGGATGCATGGTTATTTAATTATGAATGGACATGTGAGAATGCAAGAAGTATAAACAAGTAAGGATGCATGAGGTATTAACAAGTGAGAGTGCAAATGAATATGCAAGAGATATGAATATATGAAAAGGCATGAAGATTAAAACAAGAGAGTATGCAAGAGATACAAGCAAATGAGAATGCAAGAGAGTGAATAAGGTTTTATTTAAGTGCAAGTGTGTGAGAGTGTGTCATAAAAAGTGGTAAAAATTTAGTTACCTTATTTTTAGGAAATGGTGAAATGTTTTGGTGTTTTTAGAGTCTTAGGAAAAAGTGGTAAAAAGTATTTTTGGGTTGATTTTATAAAGTTGAAAAGTTATAAATGTAAACTAGAAAATGTTTTGGGTCTTTTTTAAGAAAGGTAAAAAGTAAAGGTAAATTATTAATGAAATGGTAACTTATTTAAGTGAAGGTGGTGAATTATTTAAGTGAAGGTAAATGGTAAAAGTAAAAGGTAAAATGTTTTTTAGGGTTTTAAGTGAAAGGTAAAAAAGGGTAAGAAAATGTTTTTTACTATTTAGTAACACTTAAGTGAATGGTAAAAACTAAAAGGTAAAAAGTAAAAAAAACACAATTCACAACAATTAATTTACCAAACAAGATCAAACAACAAATTTGAGTAAGTAAATTGGTCACAAAAATGGCTTTATGGCCGAAACATACATATACACAATAAGGCTCAAATTCAACAAATTTCTTGCAACCAAATCACATCATTAGACACACACACATAAACCCTAAGATCTACACATGTATATCACACTCAAACAATCATCATTTCATCATTTATTAACATAAAAACAAGAGGGAACAAAAAGTATAAAAACCCTAATTCTACACTATCAAACCTTAGAGCATGAAGGACTACCTTAACCAATTTTATTCCATCAAAACTCAAGAAACAAGCAAGAAAACATGTTATCCAACAAGAGAGGCCCTAGGCCGAAGCAAAAAGGTAAGGAAAAATAAATTTTTATTTGGTGAAAATCGCATGAACAAAGAGCAAATCACAAGAACAACACATAATCAACACATAGTCACAAGAATAACTTATTTAGTGGGTGAGATGCCAACTCTCACCCACAACAGCCCCTAATCTACATTTAAATGATATTATGAGATGCAAATATAAGTTGAAAAAGGATTTTGATGCAAGAAAGTGGATGAAAATGCAAAGGGTTTTAGGTTATACCTTAGTTCCAAGCTAAACAAGAGTAGAAATGAAGATCAAGAGTAACCAATCACCAACAATCTTCAAAAATCACCAACAACAACCACGTGACCTTGAAGGATCAGCCCCTTTGATGATGTAAATGTGGAATCAAAGATGAAAGGAAGAGGATATATGAATATGGAGTGAGGATTTTGTGTTATCTTTAGGTTTGGGGTGCTTTTTGGTGAAGAAATGGAGGAAGGAAGTAAGAGATGGCTATGGAGGTTGAGAGGGGCGAATGGAGGCTTGGATGAGAGGGATAGATGGAGAGTATTCTGATCTAGGTTAGAAAAATGAGAGTCCCCCCTTTAGCCTCTCCAATTTTGGGCTTTTATGTGAAGGCCATTTTAAGGATATTTGTCACATTGTGCTTTTGCAAACCACTAGGATTTGAGATAGAATTTGAATGGATGGTTTGGATTGCAATGCACAAGGATTAGGGACAAGGAGAAAACACAAATGAGTGAAGAATAGCTAGAGAGGTCGAAAATTAGGAGCTTTTTGTGGCACAAAAATTGTTAAGGGCAATTAGGACTTTGTACACAAAGTTGTAGCCTAGGATTTGATCTAGAATTTTAATCAATGGCTAGGAATACAACTCACATGGATCAAGGGCATGAAGAAGCACAAAAAAGTGGGCTGGAATTGAGGGAAAATTCGGAGCAAAAGGAAAGAGAATGAGTGGAATTGCAACTTGTACTATTGTACTACACTTGACCTTTCAAAATTCAAAGGGATATTCCTTATTCCCTTCTAGATAATTCTTCTAAATTCTTGCCATTTTGGGCTATGTCCCATGATTCAATGATTGGGCTCTGAACTTTATGATCTCACCAATCCCAAAAATGATTTATTGACCCCACTCCAAAGGAAATGACCATTTTGCCCTTTTGTTCAAAAACCGAATTTCATGTCAAAAATATTCCAATGATGCACAAAAAATGCACAACTCCACTCACTTGGACTCACATAAATTCCTCAAGAGATGCATAATGGTTTTTTTACTGAGAAAATATTTATTTTAGTGAAATGACCAAAATGCCCTTTTGGTCCCAAAAACCCTGATTTTGCTCTAAACTTCATTTCCACTCTAACAATGACCCTGAGACCCTTTGGATGACTCTAAAACTCTAGAAATGCATGCATGATGAGAAAATAAGTCTTTTTGGCGAAATTACCAAAATACCCTTTGATCTAGGAAAAACCCTAGAAACCCTAGAAATGCTCTAAAGTGCTCTAAAATGCCATGCAATGCTTTTCTAAACCTAAAATGCATTCTGAAACTTCTAAGATGCAAGCATGATGCTCTTCCTAACCTCTAGGATGAATGCTAAGACTTGGTTTATTTATTTTTGGCTAAAAATTAGGGTTTTGCCCTAAGCCGGACAAAATTGGGGTATGACAGCTGCCCCTCTTTATTTGGATTTTGACAAGAAATATGAATTGCGCAGGACATAGTTCGAGGCAAAATAGAAATAAAGAATTCAGAAATTATACCGATTTTGTCTGCTTAGGGAAACCCGAATTTTCCTCTTTTCTTTTTCTATTTTTTTTTGATGGGCTTGAGAACAAACAGGGAATGGTTAACACTTGGTGCATTAACCGAAAGAGAAAATGAAGGACCACTCAGGGTCTGAAGGAGCACTAAGGCTCTGAAGGACCACTCAGGGTCTGAAGGAGCACTAAGGCTCTGAAGGACCGCTCAGGGTCTGAAGGAGCACTAAGGCTCTAAAGGACCGCTTAGGGTCTGAAGGAGCACTAAGGCTCTGAAGGACCACTCGGGGTCTGGAAGGCTGCCTAGGCCTTAATTGAAGGACCATCGTGGTCTGAAGGAGCGCTACTAGCTATGGTACTAGCAAAACGGTCTGAGGGGGCCTTTCGAGCGGCCATAATGGGTCAAGATCAGCTCCGGAACTGATATGTTGACCATGAAGGACGTCCGCTGTGTCTTAGGCTTGACACAACTAGTCTGAAGGACCACTTGGGGTCTGAAGGACTTACCCGCAGCTCGAATACGAGGTGAAGTCTGCTTTTGAAGGGACACTTGGGTCCTGAAGGGATTCACGAATCCTGTTGATTGATTGATTGAAATGACCAATGCTGCCGCACTGGATTGAGGTACCTGCATACGTCAGTTGATGCAAGGAATAGTGCATGGAGTATGAGTGCATGTTATGCAAGGGCCTGTTATGCATGTACATGCAATGTGAGTGCATGCGATGTGATGATTTAGTGGAATGATGAATGCAATGGGATGCTATTCTTGATTCTTCGTTTCTTTTGTCAGCTTTTTTTTTTTACTGTTTGTTTTTTCTTTTGCTCTTTTTGCTATGTGAGGATGCAAATGCAATACTTTGATGCATGATATGAAATAGTTGATTGGGAAACATAGGCATTTTGGATGAATGCATGAAATGCGAATGCAAATGAAATGTTTGGATGCTAACGTTATGATGCATAGTGTAATGATATGAGATGATTGATTGGGAAACACAGGCATTTTGGATGACATGCATGAAATGCGAATGCAAATGTGAATATGATGTGAATGAAATGCTTGGATGCAAATGTTATGACATGGGATGACGTGTTTTTGCTTTTATGATGTAATGCTTTGATGCTTGATGGAATGAGATGGAAGATTTTCGCTTTTATCCGCTGCTTCTTTTTTTTGTTGCCTTCCATAAAATGATGATGTTGGCACGATGCAAATGAGACACTATGATGAACAAAAAGGAACGCCCAAATGCATGAGGCGAAAAATACGATATGCATGATTAAACATTTTTGAGATGATGAGACGCGAGACTTTGGATGCAAAACAAAAGTGGAGGTGAATCTGGATCATTCTTTTTGAAAAAAACTAGTTTTGCTTAAAACTCTGGTGTTCTCAAGGTGTTTATTTACAAACAAGCTCACTTGTTTTCTCTTCCTTCCAATGACGACTGAATCTGAGATATCGCATGACTAACTTGTATTCTCTCTCTTTGAAGCATTGCCTAGTAAGCATGCATAGGAGTGCAAATGTGAATGACTGAGTCAGTTAACTTGGAATTGGTTTAGGGTATGGATATTTATGGCAAGTGAAGAAATGACAGACATGGTTATTGCCGAAGCTTATGAGGGATCAAGAGATACAAGATTGCCCCAATTCATGTCTTTGACGAATGAATAACTTGCCCCTGTCTAGTGGTGACGACAACTAGGGGTGTAGAAGATGATGAATTGGGAATGCTTCGGCTTTTGAAATGAAAGGTGCAAAAGAGATTTTGTCTCACCCCACAAAGTTTGATGTTGCCCCAGTCATAACAAGGACAAAGCTGCCCCAGTTAGAATAACAAGGCTTTGTTTGAGAGATTGCCCCGGTGAGGTTTTTTATGGGAATGAATGAGGTGAAGGAATGGGAATGTACTTGCCCTCACTTTGGAAGTATTGACAATTGGAGTGACATGGGATGGGCATTTGAACAGACTTTCCCAAGACCAGGGTGGGTGGGTGGTGAAGAGAATGCCCCAACTTTGAATCTGAGTGACGTTCTCAGTGCAAATATTTGGTTCTCTACTGATGTCTTGACTTTTGGTGTGAAAGAAGCCTCACTTGGTGATCACTAAACCTTGTTTTAATGCAGTTTGAAGCTGTTTTGGAGTGCAGGTCCCTCTTTCATTTTGTCAGCTTTCTTTTTTCTGACTGTTTATTTTTTCTCCCTCATTTCTTTTTCCCGAGGGTTTGTTTTTTTCTTGATCAGCTTTCTTTTTTCTGATCGTTTGTTTTTTTTTTTTTTGAGCAAACACATTGTAGACAGATAAACTTAGTTGCCCTAAGATTAAAACATGAGAAAACGAAAGCAACCGGTCGTTGATCGGACTGGACATTTCAGGATTGTGGTGTTTCGTGGAGGAGGGGTAATCGGGCTTATCGAAGTGTTTGAGGTTGATGGGAGGATGATTTTTATTCGGCATTGATTTGGCGGTTAATGGTCTATGAGGGTTAAATGGCTTGATAGGGTGTTTGGAAATTTTATTCCTGGCTAAGGGTTTGTGAGGGGCGGGATGTCGAGGTCAAAGGAAAGTGTTTACGGTTTATGGAAGGGGGGTGTATGGGAATGATGAAGTGTTTGAAGGTTTATTGAGACAAGGATCTCTTGTGTTTTGTGGCAACATGTACCAGCTCACCACTGATATTTCTTTTGTTTCTCTTGTTTTGGGGTTTTCATTTTTGAATCCCTTTTTGATTTTCTCCTTTTTTCTTGGTCTCTTTTTTATTTGGCTCTTTTCATTCTTTGACTCGGGTGAGCTGGTAAAAGGTGATGCCCTGTTTTTTGATATTTGAGGTGATCCTTGTCTAGGGTGATTTTTGGATTTTTGGCTCTTTTTTTTTTTTTTTACGGTGGGTAGGAGAGGATTTTGTTTTTCTCTTTGGGATTTTCTTGGCTTAAGGTGGGTAGGAAAGGGACTTTCTGGGATTTTGGGGTTTTTGAGGAGATGGCCAAACTTCATTTCAAAACCCGATTGCTTATTTCTATAAGACTTAACTTTAGAACAATAATTTATCTATCTTCATGTGTTTGCTCTTTTTCCTTTTTTGTGCCCTAATTTTTGCCTGGACCGCTCTTTGCGAGTTTTCAGTCCACCGGGCGCTCCTTTTTGCCTAGGCCGCCCTTTGCGGGTTTTCAACCTAGCGAACTCGTTTTCCTGTTTATTATATTATTATTTTTTTTTGAGAGACTTGTACTGAAGGAAAATGATATTAATCAAGGGGAATTAATGATCACAGACTTGCCCCAGCAGGGAGGACTTAAAGTATTAGAATGAACCAAAGTCAAATACGCACTGATGGGGAGAATATGCACTTTATGGGTGGACGGGGTGGGGTTAGACTTGGATGGGGAATGATGATAAATGAAGGAAATTGACTGACTCAAGCAAGAGAAACTGCACCTGGCATGCATGCTTACTAGGAGAACGCTTCACAGAGAGTTAACATTGGTTAAGACATGATATGAAAACTTTTTGATGAACTGTTTCGGTCTTTTATCATGGAATGGGTGAGATGTAATGCCCTTTTTTGAAGGAAATACAAATGAGCTATTGATGTGAAAAACTGAGTGCCTTGGAACACCTTGAGTTTGCAAATGAGTGAGGGTAAACGTTTCCAAGAAGGAAAGATTACTTTGCAAGAACATCTCGGCTCTCATCACAACATTTTTGTTGTATGCAATGCATGGAAAAATGACCACTTGAGAAGTATGATTATTCTAAAGGTTTTTATGATTTTGATGCAAAATGAAATGTATTTTGAATGGTATGCGAAAAACGCTTTTCAAAATGAAGTTTTTTATTTGTTATGCTTGACGGGGTGAACCCGCTCCTACGTATCCTCCATGTGATGAGGAATCAAAGTGTACGTAGTTCTACTGTGTCTCTCTTTTTTTTTGAAATAATGCTTATGCATGAACGCCTCGTCTTGGATGAACTCGACGAGGATTTTTTTGCATGATTATAAATGAAATGCTTATGCTATGCAGATGATAATTGTTTTTTGTTTTATCTTTACGTAATGAAAGGGAATGCAAGATGAATGGTTTTTTTTTTCAAAATTGGAATTTTATGCAATGCAAATGATGCGATAATGCAGTGATGCAATGATGCAATGATACCCTTTTTTTTGTGCAGAAAAAGGATATTTACAGGTGGTGATTTGAAAATTATATGCCACCTCATATAGGCGAAAAGGAAAAGCATATCTTTTTTGATTTTCAAAAATTTTGAAGGAAAAATTGATTGAACTGAATGCAACGATGCAACACACAATTTGGAAAACCCTTGTGACCTAAAAGGGGGTAGAACCTATGATCTAAGGCATTTTAGGGATAATCTTCTCATGTAGCTCTATTCACACCCTCACAAAGGTCATCAGAGCCACAGTCTCTTTCACGAAATTCCTTGTAAATGCAGCAAACTGCTAGGTACAAAGTATCATGGAAGAGCACAACTCTGATTGAAACTTTCGCGAGTAGCCAAACGGACAAAGGTCCTGATGGGCTCCCACTACTCGAATCCACTCGTCCTACGATACCCTAACAGACCTGGGTTATGGTCTCCTTCTCTAATCATATAATCTCAAGGTACAAGTGTGTGTGTGCGAAGGGCATTTCCTTAAAAACTACCCCACCTGCAAACGACAATCCAGAACAGTCCAGACAATAGCATGTTGTCTACTCTAGGGTTCAATATCATTCAAATACAAACAAGCCTAGGGTGCCAACAACAATGCACTACTTGCTTAAGGAAGCGAGCAAAGAAGAAGGGGACATGACAAGAGAGGGGAAATATGCATGAGGAAACTAAGCATTTAAGCAAAGAAGTAACTATCTATTATTTTAAACAAAAGCAAACATAGAAGAATGCATATGGATGCAACATGCTTATGAAAAGGAAGAAGAATAGAGGCAAAGCAAGATGTTCAAATCAATCACACAAACCACACGCTTAATTAATTAGGCTTGACCCACTTTTGAAAAAAATGTTTTTTTAGTCCCCAGTGAAGTCGCCAGCTGTTGCGCCCGAAAAAGTCCCCGAGGGAGAACCTTCCTCGTTCACAACTTTTCCTAAGACAATGAAGCCGCCACCAATATTTATTAAGGAAAATATTAGGAAAACCTTTTTTGGAAAGCGATTGGTCTTGCGAAACTAGAGAACAGGGTTCGGGGGTCGGTTACGCGCAGGGAAGGTGTTAGCACCCCACACGTCCTCTCTACTGAGAGGGAACCTTTAATTAAATGTGTGGTTTTAGTGTGTTGACTTGAAAATGCTTAATTTTGCCTCTCTACTTCTTATTGGAAAACTCTTAATGAAAATCTTTATTTATTATAAAAAAAGGGGGAAAAACGGTTTTTTAGAAAAAAAACGCTTGACGGGACATGGCCCGCTCCTACGTATCTCCCGGTGCGATGGAGAACTCAAAGCTACGTAGTTCTTCTGTGTAGAAAATGTTTGTGTGTTTGGTGTTTTTTTAATATGAGGTTTTAGGATTGTGTGATCTGTGTTGAAGGACCGCTGGGGGTCTGGAGTGCCGCTGAGGGCTGAAGGAGCACTGGGGCTCTGGAGGACCACAGTTCACTTATCCAAAAACGATGACTAACCCGTCCGTACGACCGACTTAATCCCCTACTTTAAAAAAATAAGATTTTTGGTTTTTGAAATGAAAGAGATGTGTTTGTATTTTCTATTTGGGAAATTGTTTATTTTTGCGCTTGACAGGGGCGTGGCCCTGCTCCTACGTATCTCCGGGTGGAGAATCAAAGACGACGTAGTTCTAAGCCTTTGGTTTTGAAAAGGTTTTTGTTTTGTTCTTTTTGGTGAGTTTTCGCAATAGGACGAGCATTAATGAGTGATTAAACTAACAAAGGCTATGGGTAATCACTGCTAAATACTCAAAAAGAGTTGTTACCTCTAGTCAGACGAACAAAGGCTCTGATTGACTATTAGTAACGACTTGTTTTTATTATATTTTCGAAAAGGTTTTCGAAGTAGGACGAGCATTAGCGAATGATTAAACTAACAAAGGTTATGGGTAATCATCGCTAAGTACTCATGTAAATTTGAAGAGCGTTCATAGAGATCAAACTAACAAAGGTTATGGGTGACCTCCACTACTTGCTTATTTTTGTTTATTGAAAATGCTTTGAAAATTAATTGGTTTGGAAAAGAGTTTTTAGAAAATAAATAAATCATTTTCAATCGAAATCTATGTCCAAAACCAAATGCAAAATGAATGAATGAAGTTCAAACATATTCAACTAATCAAGCAATCATGAACATGTTGATCATCAACTAAGATTAAGCATGCCAATATAATCAAGAGATTTAATTGTCAAAGGTGCAAGACAAAGTTCTCAAAACAATTGTGTTTGTGTGTGAAGGAGAATTGCTACACAAGTTGGAAGCAATCTCAAGAGGGGCACATATGCCTCTATGCTACACATGTTGGTAGTCTTATAAGGGCACATGATTGTGTAAAAGGGTTTGTGCACAATTAAGTCAAGACATTCAAATGGCATCAAGAACAAAGGAATACAATTGATCATAGGCATAGAATAGTCTAAGTTAAATGGATGAGCATGTGATCATGATGTGCTAGATTAGATAAGCATGAATGCATGTAAATGCATGAACATTTGAGAATGAATGCAAGAATGAGTATATACAAAGATGTATGAGCATACAAGAATGCATGAGCATTTGATACAAGAATGCATGGACATGTGAGGATGAATGCAAGAATGAGTATATACAAAGATGCATGAGCATACAAGAATGCATGAGCATTTGATTAATGAATGCATGGACATGTGAGGATGAATGCAAGAATGAGTATATACAAAGATGCATGAGCATACAAGAATGCATGGACATGTGAGGATGCATGGTTATTTAATTATGAATGGACATGTGAGAATGCAAGAAGTATAAACAAGTAAGGATGCATGAGGTATTAACAAGTGAGAGTGCAAATGAATATGCAAGAGATATGAATATATGAAAAGGCATGAAGATTAAAACAAGAGAGTATGCAAGAGATACAAGCAAATGAGAATGCAAGAGAGTGAATAAGGTTTTATTTAAGTGCAAGTGTGTGAGAGTGTGTCATAAAAAGTGGTAAAAATTTAGTTACCTTATTTTTAGGAAATGGTGAAATGTTTTGGTGTTTTTAGAGTCTTAGGAAAAAGTGGTAAAAAGTATTTTTGGGTTGATTTTATAAAGTTGAAAAGTTATAAATGTAAACTAGAAAATGTTTTGGGTCTTTTTTAAGAAAGGTAAAAAGTAAAGGTAAATTATTAATGAAATGGTAACTTATTTAAGTGAAGGTGGTGAATTATTTAAGTGAAGGTAAATGGTAAAAGTAAAAGGTAAAATGTTTTTTAGGGTTTTAAGTGAAAGGTAAAAAAGGGTAAGAAAATGTTTTTTACTATTTAGTAACACTTAAGTGAATGGTAAAAACTAAAAGGTAAAAAGTAAAAAAAACACAATTCACAACAATTAATTTACCAAACAAGATCAAACAACAAATTTGAGTAAGTAAATTGGTCACAAAAATGGCTTTATGGCCGAAACATACATATACACAATAAGGCTCAAATTCAACAAATTTCTTGCAACCAAATCACATCATTAGACACACACACATAAACCCTAAGATCTACACATGTATATCACACTCAAACAATCATCATTTCATCATTTATTAACATAAAAACAAGAGGGAACAAAAAGTATAAAAACCCTAATTCTACACTATCAAACCTTAGAGCATGAAGGACTACCTTAACCAATTTTATTCCATCAAAACTCAAGAAACAAGCAAGAAAACATGTTATCCAACAAGAGAGGCCCTAGGCCGAAGCAAAAAGGTAAGGAAAAATAAATTTTTATTTGGTGAAAATCGCATGAACAAAGAGCAAATCACAAGAACAACACATAATCAACACATAGTCACAAGAATAACTTATTTAGTGGGTGAGATGCCAACTCTCACCCACAACAGCCCCTAATCTACATTTAAATGATATTATGAGATGCAAATATAAGTTGAAAAAGGATTTTGATGCAAGAAAGTGGATGAAAATGCAAAGGGTTTTAGGTTATACCTTAGTTCCAAGCTAAACAAGAGTAGAAATGAAGATCAAGAGTAACCAATCACCAACAATCTTCAAAAATCACCAACAACAACCACGTGACCTTGAAGGATCAGCCCCTTTGATGATGTAAATGTGGAATCAAAGATGAAAGGAAGAGGATATATGAATATGGAGTGAGGATTTTGTGTTATCTTTAGGTTTGGGGTGCTTTTTGGTGAAGAAATGGAGGAAGGAAGTAAGAGATGGCTATGGAGGTTGAGAGGGGCGAATGGAGGCTTGGATGAGAGGGATAGATGGAGAGTATTCTGATCTAGGTTAGAAAAATGAGAGTCCCCCCTTTAGCCTCTCCAATTTTGGGCTTTTATGTGAAGGCCATTTTAAGGATATTTGTGACATTGTGCTTTTGCAAACCACTAGGATTTGAGATAGAATTTGAATGGATGGTTTGGATTGCAATGCACAAGGATTAGGGACAAGGAGAAAACACAAATGAGTGAAGAATAGCTAGAGAGGTCGAAAATTAGGAGCTTTTTGTGGCACAAAAATTGTTAAGGGCAATTAGGACTTTGTACACAAAGTTGTAGCCTAGGATTTGATCTAGAATTTTAATCAATGGCTAGGAATACAACTCACATGGATCAAGGGCATGAAGAAGCACAAAAAAGTGGGCTGGAATTGAGGGAAAATTCGGAGCAAAAGGAAAGAGAATGAGTGGAATTGCAACTTGTACTATTGTACTACACTTGACCTTTCAAAATTCAAAGGGATATTCCTTATTCCCTTCTAGATAATTCTTCTAAATTCTTGCCATTTTGGGCTATGTCCCATGATTCAATGATTGGGCTCTGAACTTTATGATCTCACCAATCCCAAAAATGATTTATTGACCCCACTCCAAAGGAAATGACCATTTTGCCCTTTTGTTCAAAAACCGAATTTCATGTCAAAAATATTCCAATGATGCACAAAAAATGCACAACTCCACTCACTTGGACTCACATAAATTCCTCAAGAGATGCATAATGGTTTTTTTACTGAGAAAATATTTATTTTAGTGAAATGACCAAAATGCCCTTTTGGTCCCAAAAACCCTGATTTTGCTCTAAACTTCATTTCCACTCTAACAATGACCCTGAGACCCTTTGGATGACTCTAAAACTCTAGAAATGCATGCATGATGAGAAAATAAGTCTTTTTGGCGAAATTACCAAAATACCCTTTGATCTAGGAAAAACCCTAGAAACCCTAGAAATGCTCTAAAGTGCTCCAAAATGCCATGCAATGCTTTTCTAAACCTAAAATGCATTCTGAAACTTCTAAGATGCAAGCATGATGCTCTTCCTAACCTCTAGGATGAATGCTAAGACTTGGTTTATTTATTTTTGGTTGAAAATTAGGGTTTTGCCCTAAGCCGGACAAAATTGGGGTATGACAAAGGTCAAGGAGCAAGGCTAAAGCCCACAAGAGACGCCACCAGGGGTCACCATCGAGGAGATCCCCCGACAACCGCAGATATCAAGATTTGGACTACGAGGACGTCTCCCCTCTCAACTCAAGGAGGTTCTCCGATAAAGGACCTTTCACTCGGAAGGTGGACTAGTGCCCAATACTAAGGGCCTTGGAGAAACTGCCAGCGCTCAAGATGTATGACGGGAATGGAGACCCAGACCGCCATTTGACACACTTCTCCCTGATGATGCGCCATAGAGGCGCCAGGGAGCCTATTCACTGTAAAAAAATTTCCCCTCACTCTTGAAAACTCCGCATTAGAGTGGTTTCAAGAGCAAAAGCCCAAGTCAGAAGAGATGCTGAGGGCCGTCAGGCAGCGTGACGACGAGACACTAAGAGAATACATAGAGCATTCCAATAAGGAGGCCTTATGTGTACGAAATTTGGAAGGCAAACAAAGGTTATTTTGGATGAAAGATGGCCTAAGAAAGGGAAGTCTTTTCCAAATTGACGTAGGGATCAATAAACACAAGAACTTGGGTGAATTCCTTCAAAGGTCACAAAAGTACATGGACTATGAAGAGGACGGTAAGGCTAACCGTGAGGCAGCTAAGGTCGGCGACAATAAGAGGGACGCTCGAGAAAACCGGCTGCGAAAAGAAGCAGGAGGCGGGCATCGTGAGGCACGACCCCGCGGGTTCACCGAACACACCCCCCTCAATGCATCTCGGGCTAAGATCTTGGCTGAATGCGCTAACACTGAATTTAAGAATGTCAAGAGACCAGAGCCTCTGGTACTACGGGAAGGCCAGAATCCCTCGAAAAAATGGTGCCGCTATCACCGAAGTGGAGGCCATGACACCAATGGTTGTCGAGCTCTCAAAGACGATATTGAGTAAATGATTCAGAAAGGGAAACTCTTGCAATATGTAAAGAAGAAAGGAGAACCAAGTAGCTCACGCAACAGACCCCGATCCCCTGCGAGAAGGTCCAGGTCCCCTAGGAAGGGTAAGGCCCCAATCGGCAAGGCGGCCAAAGCGGCAAAAGATGACGACAGTGAATCTACCAAAAAGGAAGACACCCGAAAGTCCAAAGGAAGGCCGGTGGCCATGGTAATTCACGGAAGCAACCCCCTTGATGACTGGGGATCGAATAAGTCAATGAATTGGAAATGGAAGGAAATCCTAAGTGTTGCATCAACCTCAGCCCCTAGGGAGGGACCATCTAGGCCACCCCTATCCTTCGATGACAAGGATTTGCTTGATGGAAAACCAAATAAACACGTCCCGCTGCTCATCACTGCTATTATGGCCAATATTGAAGTAAGAAGAATCCTGGACGACCAGGGTAACTCAGTGGACATCATTTTTGAAGACTTACTGCAAGTTTTGAACATCTCTGATAACTCTTAAAAATAAGAGTTATTTATGCCGAAACAATTGATAATTAAACTTGTTCAATGGTAGTTAGTGCAAATAAATAGAGTATTTCTATATAATTTAATATAAATGTGTTCGTAGTGTTTAAAATTTATTTTGGGCACTTTTGGTGCCATTTTGTGGGATTTCACTCTTTATTTAGTTGTGCAGGAATATTTAGCTCAGTTGCTGTGCCGAATGTTGTGGTAGCACGAGAACAGCCGAGGGTGTAGAAAAAGGAATTAAAGTGGTCTCGGGTGTTAAAGTGAAGAAAATAGTGTTTTGTCCTATGTACGGGTGTGCAAAAAGGAATCTGCACATTAATGGGCCGCCAAAAGACAAACTTTCCTTGCTTTTTGGGTTACCAGCATTTTTCAGAATTTGCCTTGGCCCAATTGGTACTTTGAGAGAGAAATTAATATAAAAGGCAAGGCTTAGACTAAAAAGAAGACGCTTCCACTCATCCATAACCTCCATCCACGAAACCCTAGCAGCCGCCATCACCTCATCTTCATCCATTCCACCTCCATCACGTTTTTGGTACCAAAACTCCAATTTTCGGAGTTGAGAATTCACATTCTGCATCACTGTTTTTCAGCAGCACAGCACAGATTCGGTGGAGCAGTTTGGCAGCGCTGGAAGCTTATTTTGAGTTCCTAGTTGTTTGTAATTCCTTCCCTCCTCTGTGTATTTGTTATATATGTTGTAATTGTGATTATCATGACTTCATTTGGGGTAACTAGGTACTACTTTGTCATATCTACGCTCATTATGAGTTAGATCCTTTTAAGTCAAGACTATGTGATGTATTTTGGAACCAAATGGTTTGTGTTGTGATTAATGTTTGATGCTTCATTAACTTGTGTGATTTAATGTCATACACTCTTTTTGAACTTGATCACTTTAATTAGGGTAACGTGCTTTAATTTCTGGAAAGGATTAAACTGCTGATTTCACAAGTCAATATAGTTTGAAAGGTAATAGGAATATTACTTTTTCCTAGTGAAGGATAGGAATATGAAGCTAGGGCTATAGTGTGATCTGAAACATGCTTTACACACTAGAGAATGAACCCCAATGGGAGCTTAGGAATAAGGAAACCTTGGCAACATTTTGTTACTAGGATTGAAAAATCCACTTTCAATTCTGCGCACTGAATGCTATCACAGCACTGACCACAACACTGAGTTATTTGGGGAAAAATTACTGAACTTAGTCTTGGCTTTTTCTATCCATTTTTACATCTTCTTAATTGCTTTTTACTGTCATGTCAACTTTAGTTTACCGTCCTAATTATCTTAATCAAAGGTGTTACTTGTTACTTTATTGTCTCACTAACTAGATTGGCTAAATTGGGAATTTGTGAAGTTAACCACAATCAATCCTCATGGGAACGATCTCTACTTATCACTTTATTACTTGTTCGACTGTGTATACTTGCACACGTTTTTGCACAACAAGTTTTTGGCGCCGTTGCCGGGGATTGAAAGTGTTGATTTTCATTAATTTTTCATTTTCGCTAGTTTAGTTATTTGAGATTCTATCCATTTTGTGTGTTTGTTATTAGGAGCAACATTTCTATTTTATATTGTGTTGTTCTTGATATTCTTAGTATTACTAATTGTGTTTGTGTTTTTGTGAAAGAAAAAAAAACCTCTATCCATGGAACGTTGGTATTTTGACTCTATGCAAGCAAGAAGTTTCCAAGTCCAACCACAAACTTTCAGGTACGGTTGCTATGGAGGTGATTATGAAGGGGACTGTTTTGAGACAAGTTTCACGCCCTTGACCGCCCAAAATGTGACTTGTGCTTTGGAAAATTTCATATTGGAGCAAGAGACATACTCTCTAGCTCAAACCGAAGGATTCCATGAGAACATCTCCAACTTCCAAGAATTGGTGGCTCAATCCCTTGAGGCTACCAAGGTGGATAATGACAACTTTCAAGTGTCATGCAAGAATATAGAGGCTCACATTAGAACAATTATGGAGCATCTAAAAGAAGAGCGTTGTGTTGAAAAAGTGGTTGAGCTAGAAGAAAAGATTTGTGTTGGAGCGGTGGTTGAGCAAGAAAAAGAGAGTGTAGAGTTGGTAAATGAATGTGTCCATTTGGAAGTAGTGGAAGAAAAACAAAAAAAGAATGTAGTAGTAGTAGTAGAAGTAGAAAGAAAAGAAAAAAATTGTGAGAAGGAAGAGAAGCCAAGGGTGAGGCGTGAAGGGAGTTATGTGACATTTAAAACCCAACCCGGGGTAATAGAAGACACGAGTCTTCCGCACAACAAGTTCCATTTTTCTCAAGAATGGAGGAATTCATATCCCAAATGCTTAGTTGTTGGGGCATGGGAGCACTTGCTTCCCTATGACAAATACATGGGATTTCTGCACAAAGGAAGAAAGCGGATGGATGAGATCTTCTTCTTGTCATATTACCCACCATAACATGTGTGTTAAAGGGGCAAGTCTAGCTAAAGACTATAAATTAAGCGCTGTTGGGAGGCAACCCAGATTCTAACCTTTTTAGTTTCTATTTTTTCTTCATTATCATTTTTAGGAATCAAATTGGTGGGATGACTGCTGTTTTGGGGTTAATTTTTCCTATTTTGGAGTTGTTTCTGGTGTTATGCATTGTGCAGTATTTTAACAAATGCTGTCACAGTGCCAAATAGCACCATTTGCAGCACAAATACTCAGCATAGTGGTGCTGCCGAAGCTGCTGGAGAAGGTGAAAAAGCCAATCCGAACTTGGAAATCGTGGGGGAGACTGTGGCAATGAAGCCTATGACCATTTTTGAATCCCGAAGGAGTGCCAGGCTAGATTCAGGGAAATAATCCCACCCTTTGTTATTTGTTTCTGTCATTTCTATTCTTTTGTTAGTGTTGTCCTGTTTAGTTTGTTTTTCTGTTGCTTTCATGTTCTTAATTTTCTGTTCTGTGCTGTCTGTAAAGCTGTCACAGCGGCTATTAATGCATAACGAAAATATAAATTTTAAGCTCTAAGTACCAAGGCAGAACCCAATGAGGATAGCCAGAATTGGTGTTGACTTAGAATTCTGAATGAAATAGCCTAGACCCTATAGTATACACTTAACTCTTGCATTCTGGAAATAGGTGAAAGGCTTTACTTAGGTGGAAGTTAGGTGAAAACTTAGCAAGGACCGAAACTGCCTGGAATTTGATAGAAACTGCATGTAGGGTAAAAGTCAAGTTTGGGGGTAACCTGCTAGTAGCAAGGTCGGGTGCCATCAAGGTCAAATAATGTAAAAAGAGGGTGCACATTTGCAAAATAAATAGAAAGTCAAAATCAAATAAGTTTCACTCTTGCAACAAGGTTTGTTTGGCCACTGTGTAGGGAGGATGTTTTGTGGCGACACCATTACAGTTTCAGTCGAAGCAGTGGTCAAGCTAATCGGGAAAAAAAAAAGAGAAAGGAAAAAAAAGGAGGTGTGCACCACTCTAGTACCAATTGTAATCAAGTTGTATGGCCTAGTTTCAGTGTATAATTTTAAGAGGGCTACCCTTGTGTGAATCACTGTAAACTCTCCTTGTAGCTATTGAGAAGGAAGGGAAATGTAGGAAATTCTAAGTAGGATCCGAAGCCAAGCCTAGTAAATGTTGGAGTCTATGAAAGGAGTGCAAGAGAACACACAAACACCAAACCTAGGGGAAAAAGCTATGATTTCAGAAATTGCTAAGGGTTCTAAATGTGTTATGTTTGAGGGGAAAGCCTTGAGAAAAATAGAGCTGTGCTGGAACTGTTTTCATTGCTTTTAACTGCTGTTGTGCTCTGCTTTGTGTTGTTTAGGTGTCATTACTTGAGGACAAGCAATGGTTCAAGTTTGGGGGTGTGATAACTCTTAAAAATAAAAGTTATTTATGCCAAAACAAATGAGAATTAAACTTGTTCAATGGTAGTTAGTGCAAATAAATAGAGTATTTCTATATAATTTAATATAAATGTGTTCATAGTGTTTAAAATGTATTTTGGGCACTTTTGGTGCCATTTAGTGGGATTTCACTCTTTATTTAGTTGTGCAGGAATATTTAGCTCAGGTGCTGTGCCGAATGCTGTGGTAGCACAAGAACAGCTGAGGACGTAGAAAAAGGAATTAAAGTGGTCCCGGGTGTTAAAGTGAAGAAAATAGTGTTTTGTCCTATGTACGGGTGTGCAAAAAGGAATGTGCAAAAAGACAAACTTTCCTTGCTTTTTGGGTTACCAGCATTTTTCAGAATTTGCCTTGGCCCAATTGGTACTTTGAGAGAGAAATTAATATAAAAGGCAAGGCTTAGACTAAAAAGAAGACACCTCCACTCATCCATAACCTCCATCCACGAAACCCTAGCAGCCGCCATCACCTCATCTTCATCCATTCCACCTCCATCACGTTTTCGGTACCAAAACTCCAATTTTCGGAGAAGAGAATTCACATTCTGCATCACTGTTTTTCAGCAGCACGGCACAGATTCGGTGGAGCAGTTTGGCAGCGCTGGAAGCTTATTTTGAGTTCCAAGTTGTTTGTAATTCCTTCCCTCCTATGTGTATTTGTTATCTATGCTGTAATTGTGATTATCATGACTTCATTTGGGGTAACTAGGTACTACTTTGTCATATCTATGCTCATTATGAGCTAGATCCTTTTAAGTCAAGACTATGTGATGTATTTTGGAACCAAATGGTTTGTGTTGTGATTAATGTTTGATGCTTCATTAACTTGTGTGATTTAATGTCATACACTCTTTTTGAACTTGATCACTTTAATTAGGGTAGCGTGCTTTAATTTCTGGAAAGGATTAAAGTGCTGATTTCACAAGTTAATATAGTTTGAAAGGTAATAGGAATATTACTTTTTCCTACTGAAGGATAGGAATATGAAGCTAGGGCTATAGTGTGATCTGAAATGTGCGTTACACACTACAGAATGAACCCCAATGGGAGCTTAGGAATAAGGAAACCTTGGCAACATTCTGTTACTAGGATTGAAAAATCCACTTTCAATTCTGCGCACTGAATGATATCACAGCACTGACCACAGCACTGAGTTATTTGGGGAAAAATTACTGACCTTAGTCTTGGCTTTTTCTATCCATTTTTACATCTTCTTAATTGCTTTTTACTGTCATGTCAACTTTAGTTTACCGTCCTAATTATCTTAATCAAAGGTGTTACTTGTTACTTTATTGTCTCACTAACTAGATTGGCTAAATTGGGAATTTGTGAAGTTAACCACAATCAATCCTCATGGGAACGATCTCTACTTATCACTCTATTACTTGTTCGACTGTGTATACTTGCACACGTTTTTGCACAACAAGTTTTTGGCGCCGTTGCCGGGGATTGAAAGTGTTGATTTTCATGAATTTTTCCTTTTCGCTAGTTTAGTTATTTGAGATTCTATCCATTTTGTGTGTTTGTTATTAGGAGCAACATTTCTATTTTATATTGTGTTGTTCTTGATATTCTTAGTATTACTAATTGTGTTTGTGTTTTTGTGAAAGAAAAAAAAACCTCTATCCATGGAACGTTGGTATTTTGACTCTATGCAAGCAAGAAGTTTCCAAGTCCAACCACAAACTTTCAGGTACGGTTGCTATGGAGGTGATTATGAAGGGGACTGTTTTGAGACAAGTTTCACGCCCTTGACCGCCCAAAATGTGACTTGTGCTTTGGAAAATTTCATATTGGAGCAAGAGACATACTCTCTAGGAAAGTTTCACCCCGACGACCTGACTCCCGACCGAGGGGGGACCTGACTGGATTCAACGGATCAAAAACCTAGCCTTTGGGCCACTTGGAGTTGATGGTCACCTATGGATACCCCGATGGAGAACAACATTTATTCAGAAATGTCAAAACAGCCTTCCTGGTTCTCCCATGTAAGTTCGTCTACCAGTGCATTATCGGGAGGCTCACGCTGGGCAGGCTGGAGGCAGTAACCTCAACAGTTCACCTAAATATGAAATTCTACCATTTGGAAAACAAGATCGTGACCCTTCAGGCGGACTTAGGCGCGGCGTTCCAGTGCTTCTACATGAGCATTAAGGATGAAAAAGAAACCACTGAAGTAAGAGACCTAGACAAGGGATCTGGGAAGGAAGCTGAGGTAAATTTGGCAGACTTGGATGCCAGGTATGATCTAGACAGTGAGGAAGAGGAGGAGGATACTACCCTCGCTAAGGAGCTCAAGAAGCGTATGAAGAGGCCTGAGCCAGATGGCGAGTTCATCTCCATCCAACTAGGAGAAGACCCCACCAAGATTGTCAAAATAAGCTCCGACCTCCCTGAGGAGGTCAAGGAGAAACTCACCATCTGCTTGAGGGAGAATGCTGCTAATATGCCAGGGATACCACCCAAGGTAGCTTGCCACCATCTTGCTGTCAATCCCAACCCTAAGTGGGTTGCCCAGAAGAGAAGAGTCAAGAAGGGAGAGAAAGTTGAAGATGCCACTAAGTCTGTGAAAGACATCATAGAGGAGAACTTTGTAAAAGAAATTAAGTATACCACCTGGTTGTCCAATGTAGTCCTTGTTAAGAAATCTAATGGAAAATGGAGGATGTGCATTGATTATACTGATCTTAACAAGGCATGTCCAAAAGACGCCTTCCCCGTCCCTAGCGTAGATAAATTAGTCGATAGCGCCTCAGGCTTTCGTTTATTATCCTTCATGGTTGCGTACTCGGGGTATAACCAAATCCCAATGTTCCCACCTGATCAAGAGAAAACGGTGTTCATGAAATAGCAAGGAAATTATTGCTATCGCGTAATGCCCTTTGGACTCAAAAATGTCGGGGCAACTTACCAAAGAAGGATGAACAAGGTCTTTAAAAATCAACTTGGTCGGGTAATCGAAGTGTATCTTGATGAAATGATAGTTAAAAGTAAAAATGATCCAGACCTTCTCAAAAATGTGGCAGAAGTATTTTCGGAAATCCGGAAGAACAATATGAGATTGAACCCGGAGAAGTGCACCTTCGGAGCTCGACTAGGGAAATTCCTCGGTTTCTGTCTCACTAAGAGAGGTATTGAGGCCAACCCTGACAAATGCAGGGCTATGACCGAGATGACTTCTCCAACTACAAAGAAAGAAGTTCAGAAGCTCACCGGAATGATAGCAGCGCTATCCCGCTTCATTTCGAAAGCAGCCCACAAGTCCCTACCTTTGTTCAAGCTTCTAAAGAAAGAAACAAAGTCTGGCTGGAGCGCCGATCAAGAGCAGGTGCTAACCCCTCATCAAACCACCCATCTTGACACGTCTAGAGGAAGGAGAAATCTTGTATCTGTACCTCGCGGTGGCAGATAAAGCGTTAAGTGTTGTACTCATCAGAGAAACTAACACTGGCCAGAGGCCGGTATACTTCGTAAGCAAGGCGTTACAGGGACCCGAGCCGAGGTACCAAAAGGTTGAAAAGGTTGCTTTGGCGTTGGTAATTGCAGCCAGGCACCTCAGACCATATTTTGTGGCACACCAAGTGGTAGTTCGAACCAACCAGCCAATCAGACAAATCCTCCATCGCCCCGACCTGGCTGGGAGAATGATCAAATGGGTAGTCGAGCTCTCAGGGTTTGGGATCAAGTACGAGACAAGACCAACCATGAAGGCTCAGATATTGGCCGACTTCGTAGCCAAAATGACAACAACACCACAAGGAGACAGAGTGGAAACGGCATGGACCCTCCACGTGGATGGGTCCTCAAACAGCAAAGGAGTGGAGCCGGCTGATACTTGAAAACTCAGAAGGACTAATGGTTGATGTATCCCTGACTTTCTCATTCCCCACATCCAACAATCAAGTAGAATATGAGGCTTGCATAGCCGGTATACAATTGGCCAAAGACTTCGGTGCTACACAACAAGAGCTCCGCACAGATTCACTGCTGGTTGTCTCCCAGATCAGTGCAACATTTGGTGCCTATGACCTGGTACTACAGAAGTACCTTGCTAAAGTATGCGAACTCCTAGGATTGTTTAGCACGGCGGAGGTGAAGCATGTGCCAAGGGGGGACAACACTAGAGCTTATATACTTTCCAAGCTGGAAAGCACTATAGCGTCAGGGAACCATCGAAGCGTCATTTAAGAAACTATATCTATTCCAAGCGTCCTCCTAAGCAAAGGATCGCCTACCTCCATCCTCACGATTGAAGCAAGCCAAAATTGGATAACCCCAATCCGTCGGTATATCTTAGAAGGGTAAGAGCCCACTGATACAAAGGAAGCGGCTTCCGTAAGAAGTATGGCAGCATCATACTCGGTCATTGAAGGACGACTTTTTCGGAGAGGCTTCTCTATGCCTCTATTAAAATGTGTAGAGGGGCCAGAAGCGGACTACGTGCTCGCAGAAATCCACGAGGGAATCTGTGGGCAACACCTAGGAGGACGAGCCCTGGCAGCAAAAGCACTCAGGGCGGGTTATTACTGGCCCACCATGAATGAGGATTCACAAAATTACGTAAAAAGATGTGACAAGTGCCAAAGGTACGCCGATGTGCACGTCGCCCCTTCATCCGATCTGACATACCTAAGCTCTCCCTGGCCTTTCGCGTGGTGGGGGATTGACCTTTTAGGCCCCTTTCCTCCAGGCCCAGGGCAGGTGAAGTACTTAATCGTTTCTGTCGATTACTTTACCAAATGGATCGAAGTTGAGCCCTTGACCACTATCACGGCAAAAAATTGCATGAAGTTCTTTAAGAAAAATATCATGACCAGATTTGCCATACCGGAGGTAACATCACCGACAATGGCACACAGTTTGCAGACAAATGTTTTAGGCAACTGATGGCCGACTTGGGCATCAAACACCGCTTCACATCGACCCTCAGACCAACGGAAAAGCAGAGGCAGCCAACAGAGTAATTTTGAGAGGATTGCGGAGGATACTTGACGAAGCAAAGGGCTGTTGGCCGGAAGAATTACCCTACATCTTGTGGAGAGTCACCTTTCTAGATGGCATACGGAACATAAGCAGTCATACCCGACGAAATCGGAGAGTTAAACTGGAGGACCAAGCACCCAAATCCTCCAGAAGCCAATGAGCAAAGACTCCGAGAGGAGTTGGACTTCGTAGAGAAATTTAGAAATCAAGCAGCGCTGAAGGACATGGTGATCAAGCAAAGGATGGCTGCAAGGTTTAATGCCAAGGTGGTCCCTAGAACCTTCGAGGTGGGAGACCTAGTCCTACGAAGGGCAGACGTAGGTTTGAAGATTGCATCCCAAGGAAAGTTAGCCCCTAACTGCAAAGGTCCATACAAAATAATTGCAGAAACCAGAAACGGAGCTTTCAAGCTGGAAACTTTGAGCAAGGAACCAATACTTAGAACTTGGAACGCTGATAAACTAAGGAAAAAAAATTTGTTGTATGAACGAAACATGAATGATAAATCAATGTAATACCATGAACCGTTAATATGCGTGAATGAATGAAATTTTATCCTAATGATTCAAGATATCATTTTGCAATACTTGTTGTTACTTCCAGGATAGAAAGCCAGGTCCTGACACCAGCGGCGGGGGAATAGGCAACTAATGTGAAAGCCCGACGGTAAAAAGGGGCGACATGAGATCGACGCTGCGATCGTTTGCGCTACCCTACAAACCGAGGCTCGAGTCGACCTACTCGTTTCGCGAAGCGACTTAAAACGTGTCGTAACCTCTGATGGGAGAGTTAGAATCAGACCGAGTTCTGATAAACTACCCCACAGAGTAAACCTGACCATGGGGCGATATGGTATTGTACATCCGGATGCGCAAGGCACGACTTACGCCCGATGCCATCCAACATGCACCAGTCATAAAGATAAGAAACAAGCCAGACAAAAAGTAAATATGGATAAGTCAAAATGTAACATAGATGATCATCCCGAAAACAGTAAGGCCCTTCAAAGAGAGATACAGAAAGAAATCCAACAAGACAAAGACAAATTACATAGCCAAAAACAAATTGTTCTGGAGTGGGCTCGAAGGCCAATTCGTCCAACAGGCCCATCGCGGCCCAATACCTGACTTGCTCCGCAAGATGCGGCCGGCCCCGCAAAAACCGCAACGGCTAGAACGCCAACATTATATATACCACACCAGCATGTGGCTTCAGGTATGTTTTACTCACCTTGTGACCACCTGCCCGTTGAAACACCTTTGACTTGAGCGTTGGAGTGCCTTTGCAGGTACCACCCGCGTGCGGCCTACAACTCGGTCCTTCATCCCAACGACCGAGCAACGTCATCAAACAGCAACAACCCATCGTATTGATCAGGTACGATCAATTGGCGACCACAGTGGGAGGCCCGAGCGCTATTCCACATCAAACCATGCCGCCACGCCAAAAACGCACTTCTTCTAGGCTCAACACCTCTGGGCAGAACCGACCTCAACGAACCCCAGAGGGCATGCCTGTGACAGTTCATGAATCACAAGATGAGCCTCGCCAAGAACCCTCAGTGTAGGGCGGCCGCGGGCCAGTTACCCAGCCAGCCCCGCAACTACCGGCCGAGCTGGCCGAAGCCGGAATACCAGAAGCATTGCCAGAGCATGTGACCCAAGCGCTCATACAAATTCTGGAGCAAAAGAATCAAGTGATTGCTGATCGAGACGAACTGATCGAACGCTATGAGAGAGGCTCGATCTCGATCCGCCCGCGTGCAGACAGCGGTCACCGAGGCCAACCATCTTGGCCCCATCGTTCACCACCACGAAGAGAAGCTCCTCCTCGTCGAGGCGTATCCCGACGCAATCCTTCAAGAAGGGCGATCGTTCACAGGTCGCCCCCTCACCGAAGAAGTCGCCACCGTCGCTCCCCCGAGCAAGATTACGACCACGCTGACTCGAGCTACCGACCAGAGTCAGGCAAGTCGCCAACAAGATACTCGTCCAACGAGTCCTTAGGATCCCGCCGATCAAGAAGCCGGTCGTGGGATTCATATGAGGAGTTTGACGACTACCGTAACGGGGAGATTAGAGATGTCTCCCGTGCCATCAGCCGACCGAGAAGGAACTACTCAGAGCGACCTAGAAGACGGTCGTCGCCACATGCTCCACAATACCATGGACCCCCTCCAATTGCTAACAGACTCCTTGGTCAGCCGGTCGGCCTTTACGGTTTGCCCGTCGACCAAACTTATGCCGCCATGCAGCCTTACGGGCAGAATCCCATCCCGACCGGACAAGGGCCTTTCATCAGCGAAATTAGGCGTTATCGCATCCCAAGGGACCTGAGGAAGCCCCCAAACCTGAACAAATTTAACGGCCGCGGGGATCCAGATAAACACGTCATGTACTTCAACAATTACTGTAGCTATAGAGAGCTAGGACGGACGATGAAGTGCAGACTTTTTCCTCAATCGCTCGAAGGTCGGGCGTTAGAATGGTGGGAATCTCTGCGTCCCAACTCTATCTCTTCTTGGGAAGGTCTTGTGGCAATGTTCTTAGCCAATTATACAGCCAACCGTTGTCAGTATCGTTATGAAGAGCACTTGGACTCGGTCGTCCAAGGAGAGAATGAACCATTGAGGGAGTTTATCGATCGGTTCATGACAGAGGCTGATACAGTCCGCAACCTATCAGACATGGACAAACTGAAGTATCTCAAACGTGGTATAAGAAAGAACCACAGATTTGCTGAAGAGTTCTCATTGAACCGCTACTACGACCTCGGCTTGTTTCTTAGAAGGGCCAACGACCATATGGGCTATGAAGAGCAATTGGCCGCAGACAAGGGCGTCCGCGCGCGTCCCAAGGAAGAGAATGGCAGACCGGTCAAAGGGGAAGAAAACTATCGTGAGAGTAAGCCCGGGTATCGGTCCAAGAAATACGAGCATCGTACAAATTTGAACACTCCGATCGCCCAGATCTTCACAGAGTGCCAAAACAACGAGTTCGCTGGCGTGAGGCGACCTGATCCTCTAGTGTTGAAGAAAGGAGGTCGGCCTACCAAGAAATACTGTCGATACCACAAGAGTAGGGGGCATGATACCAATGACTGTATGGCCCTAAAAGATGACATAGAAGATCTCATTCAGAAAGGCAAGTTGAGGCAATATGTCAGAGATGAAAGTAACGATCGCCCTGAAGGAAGAGCCGTTGGCCAACCCGCCAATGACAGAGGCAAAGCGATCGTCAACTCAACGGTCGAGCAAGCGCGTAACGATTCTGAGGAAGATCGCGACCCCAGACAATCAAAGGGCCGCAATGTAGCCATGGTCATCCATGGAGGTAATCCGTTGGATATCAGAGAGTCCAAGAAGGCAATGAAGAGGAAGTGGAATGAACTTATGATGGTCGGCTCAACTTCAACCCCACGGCCGGCCTCGAATAGGCCGCCCATTTCCTTTGGGGATGAAGACTTGCTCGATGGCAAAGTCAATAATTACGTCCCTTTGGTAGTATCAGCCGTAATGGCCAACACTGAGGTCAGAAGGATACTGGTCGACCAAGGGAGCTCGGCTGACATCATATTTGAGGAACTGATCGACAAGTTAAACGTGGACAGGAGCGAAATTATTCCACAAGCAGTGCCAACCCCATTGACCGGGTTCAACGGGGCGACCACCTACCCCCTGGGGACGATAGAATTACTTGTTACTTTTGGAGATGATACGAACGGCAGCACGTCGTACAGGACGGTCAGAACGACGTTCTTAGTTCTGCCCATCAAATCGTGTTACCACTGCATCATTGGCCGGCCAACACTGGGAAAATTGGAGGCCGTAGCCTCAACTGTGCATTTAAAGATGAAATTCTACAGTAAAAGCGACCAAGTTGTGACAGTAATGGCCGACATGGAAGCGGCCATGAGGAGCCATTTCCTCTATCAAGAGATTTGTGATATGGAGGCAGTAAATGCTAAACCTCAGAATCTCAGAGAGGGGCATCAGGTCAATGTGGCCGACCTGGATGCTCGAGACGACCCAGAAAGTGACCCTATGGACGACGACGACGGTTTAGCCCGCAAGCTAAAGAAAAGGCTCCAAGGGCGACAAGTTGAGAGTATTTTGTAAAAACCAATTGATCAATAAAGAACAGGCGGTCGCTCTTTTTCCCCACAGGGGTTTTTTACCGAGGACCGACCTTAAAATTCAACTTGTGTACTTTATTTTCATGCAAATTGTATGCACGGTCGCTCACCATGCGAAGAGCCGCCGAGCGGCCTAAAAGAGTGCCATCGTATGGCCCAAACGAAAGCCGCTGAGCGGCCTAAAAAGAGTGCCATCGAATGGCCCAAACGAGAGCCGCCGAGCGGCCTAAAAGAGTGCCATCGAATGGCCCAAACGAAAGCCGCCGAGCGGCCTAAAAAGAGTGCCATCGAATGGCCCAAACGACAGCCGCCGAGCGGCCTAAAAGAGTGCCATCGAATGGCCCAAACAAAAGCCGCCGAGCGGCCTAAAAAGAGTGCCATCGAATGGCCCAAACGAAAGCCGCCGAGCGGCCTAAAAAGAGTGCCATCGAATGGCCCAAACGAGAGCCGCCGAGCGGCCTAAAAGAGCGCCATCGAATGGCCCAAATGAGAGCCGCCAAGCGGCCTGAAAAAGTGTTACCGAATAAAGTGACTCATAAAAAATTCAAGGTCGCGACCGACCGTAGTAAAAAAATCAAATGGAATTACAAAGCAATTAAACAGGCCAAAATCATAGAAAAATTGTCATCGATTACAAAGACGCCTTGGTCGAAAAATTACAATTCAAACACCGCTCGCAGGCGGGCCAAGATTACAATTCAGAAGAAAATTACAAGTTAAGGGTCGCTGGGGGCCTGATAGACGACCGCCTCTTCTTGAAGAACCTTCGCCTTCGACATCTTCTTGGGGCGGACGATCTGTTGATCGGTCGCACGATGTGTGCTTTGCACAATCTGGCGATCGACTTCCAAATCAGGGTAGAGGATCTTGATCTGGCTGACAGCATTTTCAAATTGACCCTCCGCAGCTCCCTTCGCCCGGTCAAGAACGTCTTTATAGCGACCCCTAAACTTGTTCTTTTCCACCTCCACTGCATCCAGCTCAGTTTTCAGTCCAACGACCTGGCTCGACAGCTCTTTATTCTTGGAAGAGAGGCGTTCGACCTCTTTCTCAGCCGTTTCCTTGTCAGCGACCGCCTTGTCCAGAGCAGACTCGGCCGCAGTTTGAGCAGTGACAGCAGCCACAAGCTGGCGTTCTGCTTCGACAAGCTTCCTCTCATTGTCAGCGGCCGCTTCGATTGTCGGTTCGAGCTCCTTCATTTTCTTGAGCAGGTCGTCTCGCTCGCCCCTCATTTCTGCGAGCAATGACAAGGCAGAATTCAATTTAAAATTTTTATCGACTAGGTCGTCTTCAAGCAATGAATATCTATGGGCTAGATGCCTACCTTCCAAGCGATCTAATTCTTCGTCTTGGTATTTCTTGAACAGAATACCAGCGGCCTTCATTGCATCGGCCATCACCTCGAAAGGTTCCTCCTTGAAACGAGCACAGTCTTCATCACCCAATCCAAGCAGGTCGAGTTTTGGCGACCGACTGTGCCCGTGGCTCTTATGTTTCTTGCTCTGACCCCCTTGATCGACCGACCTATTCCTCTTGGACCTTTCTTTATTTGGGGTTGGGCTGCCCAAGTCGATTGCTTGAGGTGTCGTGGCCGCCCGAAGATCCTGACGACCGGGCTGAGATCCAGTTCCGGCAGTATGGGGCGTACCCCCAGGCAGAGCCTCAGGAATTCCGCGGGCGGGCGATGTATCTCCATCCTCGGCCGCCCATTGTTCCAAGAGGTCAAAGTCATTCAGGTTCGTCATATCAACTGCAAAGGCAATAGCAGATGGTTAGAAACAGTTAAACAAAACAAAGTGACAGAAAATAAGCTAGGCGAGCGACCACCGACCAAGAGCGGCCTTGACTTTTTTCTTGGAGCGAGCATCCACAATGTTCTTAACCTTGATGCGACCCTCAGGGACCAAGGACGCAATCTTTCTCAGCCTTTGGATCGTCCCCATGTCCAGGTCGTCAAGGTCTGTTTCTTTAAAAGCATACTGGCCCGGTTTCTTTGAGAAATGGTCGAAACTCCACACTGTGGGAAACACGGGCGTTCCTTCTTGATCATCTTTGGACATTTGGGCGATCCCTCGTTGGGCCTCGACCGAGTTGGGAACGACCCAAAAGAACTCTCTTTTCCATCCGGTCGTCAATGACTCCATATAAGGTTTGAAAAAGTTGTACGTTGACCGGTTTTTGAATGAGACCGCTTCCTTGCGGGCGCCCTTGGAGCCTTTCTCATAGATATGGCTCATTTCAAACAAAGAGAAAAAGAGTCGTACAGAGACCGGCCGTCTCAGAACAACAAGGACATCTTCATATGCCTGCAAGAACGCCCAAGCGTTCGGGTTCAGCTGAGAAGGAGCGACCTGAAGGTAGCGTAAAACTTGGCGTTGGAACCTGGTGAAAGGCGGAATGATACCCATGCGTTCGAACACGGTGCGGTACATCGTGAATTTCAGCACATCAGTCCAGGCCGCAACATCTTCCCCCTTGGCCATACCTTCTACCCTCCAACCTTCATTTAGCCCGGTCGCCAGATACTCTAGGTCTTGGCTCCCCCGTTGAATTTTGCTGCGTTGACCTCTCAGGTTGAGAGAAACCCAAGACATATCCTTTGCAGCTGCAACCTCAGGATCTTCTCCATGGTCGCCCTGTTGATCTCTGTCGGCCGTCTCGGTTACGTCGGTCGCAGCCTGGTCAACACCTTCGTCACAGGCAACCCGTGCGTTGCTTTCTGCATTGTCGTCGACCACAACCTCGGTGAACGGCACCCCACTTCTGTCCGGACGAGTCCCGGATCTGCTGGATGAAGTCCAGCTCTGGGTCGAAGACCCAGAGGAAGATTCGTCACTAGAAGAAGACGACCGGGCGTGCGCAGGACTTTGCTCCACTGGTCGGGTCATATTTTGCGCAAGAGAAACGGCCGGGATTCCAAAGATACGGCGAGTTTGTTTGGTCCGCGCCAGAATGAACCTGTGGAGGGGAATAACGGTCAAGGTCTTGCTCGCGCTTGGGAAGGGGCGACGTGGTCGTCCCCAGACCTGACACCCCCTCCATCAGGTAGAACATAAAATACTCAAGTAAAGGAAGAGCGGTCGTAGTTACCTTGAATTGGAGCGAGCTGATGTTGCGAGCGAGCAGAGTGCGAGCGAGCTGAATGCGAGCGAGCAGAGTGCGAGCGAGCTGAATGCGAGCGAGCAGAGTGCGAGCGAGCTGAATGCGAGCGAGCAGAGTGCGAGCGAGCTGATTGCGAGAGCGGGGAAATCGGAGAAACGTGCAAATGATGTACCCCTCGAACCCTATATATAATGGGCCAACCATCACCATGGGCCGAAAGCGAAGAGGCGCGACTCTTCATGTACCATCATTGCTTAAACTCCTCGAGTCTCTAAACGTCACCTCATGAAAGTAACTGTCGCTTCACCATCCAGGACGATTTATTGTCAGGCATCACCCCCGACACGGCACCTGGCCCCGTGTGACCAGGCCGCGTGGCAGCGACCACGCAGTCAACAAATTAGCGATCGACCAGATTACATTCGACCAGTCGTCGTTCCAGAACGGTCGTTCCAGAACGGTCGTTCGTGACCACGCTGGGGGGCAAGGAATCAAGCCTTAGCCCGCCCCCAGGCGACCTAGGCTTGGGGGGCAACTGTTCTGGAGTGGGCTCGAAGGCCAATTCGTCCAACAGGCCCATCGCGGCCCAATACCTGACTTGCTCCGCAAGATGCGGCCGGCCCCGCAAAAACCGCAACGGCTAGAACGCCAACATTATATATTCCACACCAGCATGTGGCTTCAGGTATGTTTTACTCACCTTGTGACCACCTGCCCGTTGAAACACCTCTGACTTGAGCATTGGAGTGCCTTTGCAGGTACCACCCGCGTGCGGCCTACAACTCGGTCCTTCATCCCAACGACCGAGCAACATCATCAAACAGCAACAACCCATCGTATTGATCAGGTACGATCACAAATGAACTGAAAGAAATGATCAGGGGAGCAATGACATTGAAGTCAATCTTGTTGGGATGATACTTGACAATCCTCCCATCACGAACCTCGTGATCAAACTGAAGAACGCTCGGCTCTAAAACAGCGTCCGGATACAGACACTGAACATGACTCAAAGCGTTGTCGTAAGCAGCATAGGAAAAGTCCACAACTGTGCCGGCCACCATCCGCACCTTCTCCTCAGCTTCATCTTTCAGTTTCTTTGCGCTCTCTAATTCAGACTGAACACTTTCGAGCCGAACTCGGAGCTCCTCCACTCTTTTCATGTACTCGTCCCTCTCAGCATGGGCCTCCTCTCTGTCTTCTGGTGATGGCGAGCATACTCGTTGGCTCGGCGAGCGGATTCTAGGACTCCATGTAGCTCCATCTGAAGCCTGTTCTTGTCCACGATGAGGCGATCCCTCTCCTTGCTCTCCCCTACGTAAGATCACCCAAACATATATGTAAAAAAAAAAAAAGAAGACTACCCTACCTGATCCAGAACTAAGCCCCCTCTCAGCCCCCCACTTCGGGTGCAGACTTGACCCAACCTTGACCATGCACATGGCAAGCTCGAAAGGGTGCTCCCAGAAATGATCGCACTCGTCAGTAGAGAAGCTGATTTCGATCTCACAATCAATCACCGGAGAGGGACACCTAAAAGGGGAAGAACAATCAACAGCAGGAGGGCGCTTGGCACAACCTTTCTTACGCTTAGACTTACTTTGCACACCATGGGTGTTAGAAACCCCTTCCCCTCAAACTCCTTTGTCACGAACATCAATTGAAATCTTTGGCACTCCAGAGAGATCTCTCCCAGCCTAGCTAGGTGCTCCCAGACTAAGGCGAGATCCCGTGGAGGGACGGGCAACAGCCGGTATGGTGGGAACAGGACTGCTTTCCTCATTAAGCTCTGCATTTAAAGGCTTTCTCCTCCCAGCCCAAGAAGCCACTTCATCAAAGGAAAGTGGGGCGACCATCTTATCTGCAAGACAACAATAAAAAAAGGTCAGCAGCATAAAAGAAGGATAACGCGATGAAGAAAATGAAGATTCAAAAAACCTAACAAACAACCTAAGAGCTCAATAGCTTCGTCAATAGTTGAAGCCTTAGACAGCTCACAACACAAAATCTTTTTTGGCGTACTGGTTAAACGACTGACGATTCCCTTGAGCATACTTAATGTCCTCAGCTCAGACGCAGATAATTCAGATGGAAGGACACGATAAGACCGAGAAGTATGATCGGCATCAGCATTACACCATCCAAAATGAAATTTATCCCCAATCAAACACCCCTGTTCATCAAAGAAACCCATGCTGTTAACAACTTCCTGACTCGACGAGACGAGGTAAAAATAGTTATACCTCCAATCATGCTGACTATCTGAATGTATTTGAAAGAAAGCGCAACTTGACCGACACCTCAAGCATACGAACTAATAACGAATGGTACCGCCCGAGGATTCCCGACGACGTTGCACCTCGAAAATGGTAAAAAAAAGATCCTTAAATTGCACTTCCTTTTCAAGACTTTCATTACCAACTCAAAACACTTTACAAAGCACCACGAATTTGGATGGAGTTGAGACGGAGCTATCTGAAGGTGGTTTAAAACTCCCACCTGAAATGGTGTAAAGAAGGGAGAAACCCCTATTTTATGAATAACACTATGGAGCATCATGAATTTCCTACCATCAGGAATCCTACAAACCCTGTCATCTGGATCAACCACCTCAACCCGCCAATCATCTCCAAGTGCCTCTTGGATATAGCGAGGGGGCTCCTTCCCCTGCAGATAGAAACTCCTAGTAGATCGAACGGCACGGGAAACCCAGCCATAATTAATTCCATCAATCTCCACCACTTTGAACTCAGATGAAAGATCATCATCATCATCAGAGGAGGAGGCCACAACGAAGCCTGGCACGCCCGCCTTGTAACGCCCCAAATATTTAATTAATTATTTAATTAATTTATTCAATAATTAAGTGTGAGAACTGTTGAAGTTGAGAATTATTAGTATAGTTACTACGTTGACTTTTATTTAATTAATAGGTTAATTAAGTGGGGAAAATAATATTAGAGTAGTAAAAATATTATTATGTTGTATGGGCTTGTGTTAAGGTGAGAATTAGTAAAATTGGGGGTGTGGAGAGAAGCCCATGGTCTAGTCGAATTTTATGAAGCATTGTAAGTAAGTGATAGTAGATTAGGGTTTGGTCATTAAAAGAGAAAAAGGAATAAGGATTAGAAGAGAGCTTAAGGAGAGGCGACGGCTAGAGCTAGAGGAGAGGAAGATCAAAAAGTTTCAACTTCAATTCAAGGTA